>CM060836.1:24342500-25542500 GCA_030762175.1 Metallyticus violacea
ACTGCTACTATTATACTACTTTTACTACTACTATTATACTACTACTACTACTACTACTGCTACTATTATACTACTACTACTACTACTATTATACTACTACTGCTACTATTATACTACTACTACTACTACTATTATACTACTACTACTACTGCTACTACTACTACTACTATTATACTACTACTACTACTGCTACTGCTACTATTATACTACTACTACTACTACTGCTACTACTACTACTACTACTACTACTATTATACTACTACTACTACTACTACTACTACTACTACTACTACTACTACTGCTACTACTACTACTACTGTTATACTACTACTACTACTACTGCTACTACTACTACTACTATTATACTACTACTACTACTGCTACTGCTACTATTATACTACTACTACTACTACTATTATACTACTACTATTACTGCTACTGCTACTATTATACTACTACTACTACTACTACTACTACTACTACTATTATACTACTACTACTACTACTACTGCTACTATTATACTACTACTACTACTGCTACTATTATACTACTACTACTACTACTACTACTACTACTGCTACTACTACTACTACTACTATTATACTACTACTACTACTACTACTGCTACTACTACTACTACTATTATACTACTACTGCTACTGCTACTATTATACTACTACTACTACTACTACTATTATACTACTACTATTATACTACTACTGCTACTGCTACTATTATACTACTACTACTACTACTATTATACTACTACTACTACTACTACTGCTACTATTATACTACTACTACTACTACTACTGCTACTATTATACTACTACTACTACTACTACTACTACTACTGCTACTACTACTACTACTATTATACTACTACTACTACTACTACTATTATACTACTACTACTGCTACTGCTACTATTATACTACTACTACTACTACTACTACTACTATTATACTACTACTGCTACTGCTACTATTATACTACTACTACTACTACTACTACTACTACTATTATACTACTACTACTACTACTACTGCTACTATTATACTACTACTACTACTAGTGCTACTATTATACTACTACTACTACTACTGCTACTATTATACTACTACTACTACTACTGCTACTACTACTACTATTATACTACTACTACTGCTACTATTATACTACTACTACTACTACTGCTACTATTATACTACTACTACTACTACTACTGCTACTACTACTACTACTATTATACTACTACTACTACTACTACTGCTGCTACTACTACTACTACTACTATTATACTATTACTACTACTGCTACTGCTACTATTATACTACTACTACTACTACTACTATTATACTACTACTACTACTGCTACTGCTACTATTATACTACTACTACTACTACTACTACTATTATACTACTACTACTACTACTACTACTACTACTACTACTACTATTATACTACTACTACTACTACTACTACTATTATACTACTACTACTACTACTACTACTACTACTACTGATACTATTATACTACTACTACTACTACTGCTACTACTACTATTATACTACTACTGCTACTATTATACTACTACTACTACTATTATACTACTACTACTACTACTACTGCTACTATTATACTACTACTACTACTACTACTGCTACTATTATACTACTACTACTACTACTATTATACTACTACTACTACTGCTACTATTATACTACTACTACTACTACTATTATACTACTACTGCTACTATTATACTACTACTACTACTATTATACTACTACTACTACTACTACTGCTACTACTACTACTACTATTATACTACTACTACTACTGCTACTGCTACTATTATACTACTACTACTACTACTACTGCTACTACTACTACTACTACTATTATACTACTACTACTACTACTACTGCTACTGCTACTGCTACTATTATACTACTACTACTACTACTACTGTTATACTACTACTACTACTACTACTGCTACTACTACTACTATTATACTACTACTACTACTGCTACTGCTACTATTATACTACTACTACTACTACTACTATTATACTACTACTATTACTGCTACTGCTACTATTATACTACTACTACTACTACTACTATTATACTACTACTACTACTACTGCTACTAATATACTACTACTACTACTGCTACTATTATACTACTACTACTACTACTACTACTACTACTGCTACTACTACTACTACTACTATTATACTACTACTACTACTACTACTGCTACTACTACTACTACTACTACTATTATACTACTACTGCTACTGCTACTATTATACTACTACTACTACTACTACTATTATACTACTACTGCTACTGCTACTATTATACTACTACTACTACTACTACTATTATACTACTACTACTACTACTACTACTACTGCTACTATTATACTACTACTACTACTACTGCTACTATTATACTACTACTACTACTACTGCTACTATTATACTACTGCTACTACTACTGCTACTACTGCTACTACTACTACTACTACTATTATACTACTACTACTACTGCTACTACTACTACTACTATTATACTACTACTACTGCTACTGCTACTATTATACTACTACTACTACTATTATACTACTACTACTACTGCTACTATTATACTACTACTACTACTACTACTATTATACTACTACTACTGCTACTATTATACTACTACTACTACTACTACTACTGCTACTATTATACTACTACTACTACTACTGCTACTATTATACTACTACTACTACTACTACTGCTACTACTACTATTATACTACTACTACTACTACTACTACTACTGCTACTACTACTACTACTATTATACTACTACTACTGCTACTGCTACTATTATACTACTACTACTACTGTTTCTATTATACTACTACTACTACTACTACTACTACTTACTACTACTACTACTATTACTACTACTACTACTACTATTATACTACTACTACTACTACTGCTACTATTATACTACTACTACTACTACTACTGCTACTATTATACTACTACTACTACTACTACTACTACTATTATACTACTACTACTACTGCTACTATTATACTACTACTACTACTACTACTATTATACTACTACTACTACTGCTACTATTATACTACTACTAGTACTGCTACTATTATACTACTACTACTACTATACTACTACTACTGCTACTGCTACTATTATACTACTACTACTACTGCTACTATTATACTACTACTACTACTACTACTACTGCTTCTACTACTACTGCTACTGCTACTATTATACTACTACTACTGCTACTATTATACTACTACTACTACTACTACTATTACTACTACTACTACTACTATTATACTACTACTACTACTACTACTACTACTACTACTACTACTACTGCTACTATTATACTACTACTACTACTACTACTATTATACTACTACTACTACTACTACTACTACTGATACTATTATACTACTACTACTACTACTACTACTGCTACTACTACTATTATACTACTACTGCTACTATTATACTACTACTAATACTACTATTATACTACTACTACTACTACTACTACTGCTACTATTATACTACTACTACTACTACTGCTACTATTATACTACTACTACTACTACTATTATACTACTACTACTACTGCTACTATTATACTACTACTACTACTACTATTATACTACTACTGCTACTATTATACTACTACTACTACTACTACTATTATACTACTACTACTACTACTACTGCTACTACTACTACTACTATTATACTACTACTACTACTGCTACTGCTACTATTATACTACTACTACTACTACTACTGCTACTACTACTACTACTACTATTATACTACTACTACTACTACTACTGCTACTGCTACTGCTACTATTATACTACTACTACTACTACTACTACTGTTATACTACTACTACTACTACTACTGCTACTACTACTACTATTATACTACTACTACTACTGCTACTGCTACTATTATACTACTACTACTACTACTACTACTATTATACTACTACTATTACTGCTACTGCTACTATTATACTACTACTACTACTACTATTATACTACTACTACTACTACTGCTACTAATATACTACTACTACTACTGCTACTATTATACTACTACTACTACTACTACTGCTACTACTACTACTACTACTATTATACTACTACTACTACTACTACTGCTACTACTACTACTACTATTATACTACTACTGCTACTGCTACTATTATACTACTACTACTACTACTACTACTATTATACTACTACTGCTACTGCTACTATTATACTA
Source organism: Metallyticus violacea (assembly GCA_030762175.1). NCBI lineage: Eukaryota > Metazoa > Arthropoda > Insecta > Mantodea > Metallyticidae > Metallyticus > Metallyticus violacea. The sequence continues at coordinate 24,346,853 of CM060836.1, forward strand.
CTACTACTACTACTACTATTATACTACTACTACTACTACTACTACTACTACTGCTACTATTATACTACTACTACTACTACTACTGCTACTATTATACTACTACTACTACTACTGCTACTATTATACTACTGCTACTACTACTGCTACTACTGCTACTACTACTACTACTACTATTATACTACTACTACTACTGCTACTACTACTACTACTATTATACTACTACTACTGCTACTGCTACTATTATACTACTACTACTACTACTATTATACTACTACTACTACTGCTACTATTATACTACTACTACTACTACTACTACTACTACTATTATACTACTACTACTGCTACTATTATACTACTACTACTACTACTACTGCTACTATTATACTACTACTACTACTACTGCTACTATTATACTACTACTACTACTACTACTGCTACTACTACTATTATACTACTACTACTACTACTACTACTACTACTACTGCTACTACTACTACTACTATTATACTACTACTACTGCTACTGCTACTATTATACTACTACTACTACTGTTTCTATTATACTACTACTACTACTACTACTACTACTACTACTTACTACTACTACTACTATTACTACTACTACTACTACTATTATACTACTACTACTACTACTGCTACTATTATACTACTACTACTACTACTACTGCTACTATTATACTACTACTACTACTACTACTACTATTATACTACTACTACTACTGCTACTATTATACTACTACTACTACTACTGCTACTATTATACTACTACTACTACTATTATACTACTACTACTACTACTGCTACTATTATACTACTACTACTACTGCTACTATTATACTACTACTACTACTACTATTATACTACTACTACTGCTACTGCTACTATTATACTACTACTACTGCTACTATTATACTACTACTACTACTACTACTGCTACTACTACTACTACTACTACTACTGCTACTGCTACTATTATACTACTACTACTGCTACTATTATACTACTACTACTACTACTATTACTACTACTACTACTACTATTATACTACTACTACTACTACTACTACTATACTACTACTACTACTACTACTGCTACTATTATACTACTACTACAACTACTACTACTACTACTATTATACTACTACTACTACTACTACTACTACTACTGATACTATTATACTACTACTACTACTACTACTACTGCTACTACTACTATTATACTACTACTACTACTACTACTACTACTACTGCTACTATTATACTACTACTACTACTATTATACTACTACTACTACTACTGCTACTATTATACTACTACTACTACTACTACTACTACTACTACTGCTACTATTATACTACTTTTACTACTACTATTATACTACTACTACTACTACTACTGCTACTATTATACTACTACTACTACTACTATTATACTACTACTGCTACTATTATACTACTACTACTACTACTATTATACTACTACTACTACTGCTACTACTACTACTACTATTATACTACTACTACTACTGCTACTGCTACTATTATACTACTACTACTACTACTGCTACTACTACTACTACTACTACTACTATTATACTACTACTACTACTACTACTACTACTACTACTACTACTGCTACTGCTACTACTACTACTACTGTTATACTACTACTACTACTACTGCTACTACTACTACTACTATTATACTACTACTACTACTGCTACTGCTACTATTATACTACTACTACTACTACTATTATACTACTACTATTACTGCTACTGCTACTATTATACTACTACTACTACTACTACTACTACTACTACTACTATTATACTACTACTACTACTACTACTGCTACTATTATACTACTACTACTACTGCTACTATTATACTACTACTACTACTACTACTACTACTACTGCTACTACTACTACTACTACTATTATACTACTACTACTACTACTACTGCTACTACTACTACTACTATTATACTACTACTGCTACTGCTACTATTATACTACTACTACTACTACTACTATTATACTACTACTATTATACTACTACTGCTACTGCTACTATTATACTACTACTACTACTACTATTATACTACTACTACTACTACTACTGCTACTATTATACTACTACTACTACTACTACTGCTACTATTATACTACTACTACTACTACTACTACTACTACTGCTACTACTACTACTACTATTATACTACTACTACTACTACTACTACTATTATACTACTACTACTACTGCTACTGCTACTATTATACTACTACTACTACTACTACTACTACTATTATACTACTACTGCTACTGCTACTATTATACTACTACTACTACTACTACTACTACTATTATACTACTACTACTACTACTACTGCTACTATTATACTACTACTACTACTAGTGCTACTATTATACTACTACTACTACTACTGCTACTATTATACTACTACTACTACTACTGCTACTACTACTACTATTATACTACTACTACTGCTACTATTATACTACTACTACTACTACTGCTACTATTATACTACTACTACTACTACTACTGCTACTACTACTACTACTATTATACTACTACTACTACTACTACTACTGCTACTACTACTACTACTACTATTATACTATTACTACTACTGCTACTGCTACTATTATACTACTACTACTACTACTACTATTATACTACTACTACTACTGCTACTGCTACTATTATACTACTACTACTACTACTACTACTATTATACTACTACTACTACTACTACTACTACTACTACTACTATTATACTACTACTACTACTACTACTGCTACTACTACTACTACTACTATTATACTACTACTACTACTACTACTATTATACTACTACTACTACTGCTACTGCTACTATTATACTACTACTACTACTACTACTACTACTACTACTATTATACTACTACTACTGCTACTGCTACTATTATACTACTACTACTACTACTACTACTACTACTATTACTACTACTATTACTACTACTATTATACTACTACTACTGCTACTGCTACTATTATACTACTACTACTACTACTACTACTACTACTATTATACTACTACTACTGCTACTGCTACTATTATACTACTACTACTACTACTACTACTATTATACTACTACTACTACTACTACTACTGTTACTATTATACTACTACTACTACTACTACTAGTGCTACTATTATACTACTACTACTACTACTGCTACTATTATACTACTACTACTACTACTACTGCTACTACTACTACTACTATTATACTACTACTACTACTACTACTACTACTGCTACTACTATTATACTATTACTACTACTGCTACTGCTACTATTATACTACTACTACTACTACTACTATTATACTACTACTACTACTACTGCTACTGCTACTATTATACTACTACTACTACTACTACTATTATACTACTACTACTACTACTACTATACTACTACTACTACTACTACTACTGCTACTATTATACTACTACTACTATTATACTACTACTACTACTACTACTACTACTGCTACTACTACTACTACTACTACTATTATACTACTACTACTACTACTACTACTATTATACTACTACTACTACTGCTACTGCTACTATTATACTACTACTACTACTACTACTACTATTATACTACTACTACTACTGCTACTGCTACTATTATACTACTACTACTACTACTATTACTACTACTATTACTACTACTACTACTACTATTATTACTACTACTACTACTACTACTACTACTACTATTACTACTACTACTACTATTACTACTACTACTCTGTACTACTAATATTACTACTACTACTACTACTACTACTACTACTACTACTACTACTACTACTACTACTACTACTGCCTCATGACAAAAGAGCACAATTTGCATCTCGTAAGTTTGCGTACCCTATCTACCCTACCCTACCCCTACTTGAATGGATTTGGTTTCTTTACGAACGCTCTTTAACATCTCAGGTCATCAGCGTCCCATTTAAGTCAAGGCGTGAAACGGCCGGCAAATTTTGCTCAGAGGCCTTTTCTTTCAGGCTTTGAGATTGCCGTAAATGTAAGACACGGGTCCCACGGTTTTACTTCCTTTCCGAAGGAAGCCATACTTAGGATTTTTACGCCCGAAAAAATCCATTGGTGATGGCCGGGTTCGAACCCGCGATCTTGGGTTTAGAAGGCAAGTATGGTAACCACTACACCACCATGACTGACGACTCCCCTACTTAACGTGTTGTCTCGTAATGTCACTTTTTATTGACGAAAGAAAATGTTTCCATATTTGAACTGATGCGTTGATAGACTCCTGTTTACGACAATGAAATCTAAATCCGAGCCAACCGATAGAAAGTACTGGGCATTGTTTTCATCCTCAAGGTATTCGTGCTGGCGTGAAATACGGCAAGCTTTTGACGGAAACGTGGGCGGGAAGCTATCGACGATGAACTCATTTCCGGACATTGACAACCTTGGCACCAAACTGTGTGTTTTCCAATTTCAGTCATCCTATCTGCGACAAGGACGCATCTATCGCCAGGTCGTCTTGAGGTCTTGTGCCGACCTTATGACCCCGTTGGTCGAAAAGCCATGTTGAACAAGGAGACACTGTACTCCAGAGAAAATGCTGGGCTGTCCGAGGACAAAATTTCGCCTTTATATTGAGGCACTTGTACAGTTTACTCGTGGAAAGCTAAAACTGGGACACGCACAGAATAAACATTTCAGTATTATATTCTCTGTATCCATCACAGTATATACAGCAGTTTGTGTCGGCATCTTTGATGTTCTTGCTCCCATATCCGGCTCCGAGCTGGCTGTAGTTCTCAATGAAACCATCTGATGTCGCTGCTAACACAGTTTTTAACGAAGAGCTGTTAACGTAGAAGTTAGAGATTTCTTAATTAAAATTCTAACTGTAGGGAAAATGTAATTATTATTTAAAAAAATTTACACGAAATTTCAACATTTGTCACTGAAATAAAAGATAAGTGCTATCACCTACTTTTACTTCTATCCTAAAGTGGTGCAGCTCTTTTCTCATTGGCTCCAGGATGACTTAACATCTCTGATGTAACGCAGATTGGAGGATCAGTTTTCACAGAGAAACCATGTAATGCTCTTGAGAGATACCGGTCGTTATGAATACATTATTATGCATTTTAATTGTTAGTAATTTACGCGCACGTTGCTGCTCTCTGTACAGTGCAATCAGTTTCAATGCAAATAGGCGCAACGGATTTATATATGAGAATACAGGTAGTAGTCAATTTCCTGACACGCGCATTCAGAGTTCGATCTCGTGAAATACCCAAGCCATTTCTGTTGTATATACTTAGGTATCTATCACTGGTTTCCTTCTGTGTAAATACGAACTGCACACCTGGTCCGCTTATAGTTAATCTAAAATGTTTATACATTGTTGCAACTGTAGAATTGATGAGCCTGACTCACTAGGAAAATGTGCAAGCTAAGCGCTGCAAATAATGTTTCTGTTGCTTCTCAATGAAATCACAAGTATGCCGACATAAGTTACCCAGTTTCAGGTTTACGCTTCTGTATTTATCACCAGAAGCTAGCAATCCAAACGATTCTCATAAGTAATGTCGGTTTTAAGCAAAACTATATTTGAAAAGTATTCTGGCAAGAAATGAAATGTCATTTTAGTCTTGAGTCACCTTTCATAGAGTTTTATCACTTTACGCACATTTCGATGTGTAGAATTCTGGGTGATGAATCGAAACAAATGGTAATATGAAGGTGTGGCAGCACTTCGATCATTTCCAATGCCTGTTTTTTTTTTTTTTTTTTTTCCCCATGATTTTTTACCCCTCTCTCATACCACTTGAGGTATGAGAAAAAAACTATCAAATTAACTCACTCTCGCTGAGTATCTCTGTATAAAATCTTCATGAGCTCATTTCAATTATAGAGAATAAAAATCTACATCGACTGCACGCCCGTTTGGAACAAACTGTCAGTGAATTCTACCTTTGAAAAATCCCTCATTACTTTGGCAGGCTGACGTCGATCAGGCCACTGGTTCGAGGTGTCAGGGTTGCGGTAACATACCTGTTCTTTAGCAAATGTGATAATTCTCCCGATAAATCTATCATCCATGGGATTTGCGACAAACTGACGACACATATTCACTCTGCGTTGCGCCTGTTCAGGAGTCAATTCATGAAGTACAGATCTACAGCTTCTGTATGATTTTGAAGTGTCTTCTTAATGTGGCGATGTATATCTTTTCATTTTTTGTTTTTAGTGCATTTTCTGGTACATTCTCAACATTCCATATCTTAGGTCTTGCAGGATGTGGTAGGTCTTCTCCATTGCTGGAATCATCATTGTGCTATATGCTCACTGACACTATCCTCAACTTCACACGTTCTTCAAGTCGCGGTAGCAGCTTTATAATCTTATTTCCAGAAGTGCTTTAGAAGAAGTCTAATCTCAAACTTTGTTACCTCCAGTTTATGATTGTATATTAACAACTGATGACTGAACATGTTCACAATACACAATAATGAATTACATTGCCAAACAAAATAAAACCATTAAATCTGACAAAACATTGCAACAACTAATTTTTTAGTTATAATTCTAACAAGCAGACGTCATAATTTGTCTTAATTTGAATTAATGTATAACAATATCAGTTAAAATATTCACCTAAATTAATAAAGGCCTAGAGTGTTTCTTACAGCCTTTATATTTTTGAACGTGAGTTATTCAATCGTTTTATCACTTTAATTATATGATTACAAGAAATCTGCTACCCTCTAAACACTAAGATAAATAAAAATTACGCAAGAATTGTATTATTGAACATATACAAGAAACGGTGCAAATACAATTATTATAGTCGTCAACTTAAAATTATTTTATAGTTTATAATGACTAAGTTCTGTTCGATATATTGACTTTGTGTTTATACGAGTAAGGTACACGACGATAATAATTTTATTAAAAATAACAAAATGCCACACTTTTTTTTTCTTCTTTTCTTTCTGGATTTCCTGTTGAGTGACACAGAGTGACCCAGAGTTAAAGGCAGTCATGCGTGCCAGCCGAGAAGAGGACATAATAACGGTTCCACGATATAAACTATACAAGCTAGTGAATTTCAACTTTGTGATTATTGCCTGAATCAATATAAACTGGTGTACTAAATCCGAAAATCATTTTAATAACAAGTTTAGCAAATTCTCGTTAACGATATTGTATTTTATTTAAAAAAAAAAAAAATCCAGCACAGAGCACATTCCGAAGAAACGTGTTGCGGTTTTGCCCATAAAAGTATTTTTGAAAATTTTCTTCAAATCACCATCAATTCTACTAAAAATGGTCGTGAAAAAAATTGTGTATAGTCATATGTCTATTAGCGTTCTAGCGGCCGCAAATTTTGTTTTTTCTCAACGAAATTCAATATATGAAATTGAAACAAAATAAGAGAAGTATTTTGTGAGAATTAGCGAAATTATATTATTAGAAATAGGGGTTTATATGAAAACCAAAATTTAAAAATCGCTCTAGCGGCACCAATTTCCACAAATATATATATTTAAATATATATATATATATATATTTATTTAAATAAAATAAGAAAAATAGTTTGTTTTGTACAAACAAATTTGAATATCAAGGTGTCACAATAAAAAAATTACTTTGCTAATCATCAGAATTTACTAATTTATGAATATATATATAAAATAAAAGTGAAACAATGCCGAAAAATAATTCGTTTTTCAATACGAGAAAGTGATTTGCTATCTCTTATATTTAAATTTCAGGTCATTATTTTGGTTTAATGCTAAAATTGTATTTAAATATAAATTATAGGTTAATAATTAATTAGTAGTCATAATCTGTTATTCGTTAGGTGTTCAATGCCTACATTACATTTTATTTTATCAGTAAATGTTAGCATTGCTTGTTTTATTACATTCGCTGCTCAGGCGCTCTGTAATAACCTTCACAAATTCAACTATTTGAAAAATGCTCATAGTTTACGTGGCTCCTGCCTTACAGATTTATGTGCAAGTTTCAAATAAAAAAAAATCAATGAAACAGGGAAAATTGGGTATGTATCATCATAAAATATTAATTATATATATATATATATATATATATATATATATAATAAAACTAGCGACTGGAGAGGTGGCTAGCGACGAATGCGGGGAGGGCTTTATCTGCCAAGTACGCAAATTCAAATACTTACGGCTGTCCGTTCTCATTGCGTTAACAAAAGCAGAATATTAATAGAGAACAGTTGGACATTATCAACATTCCTCTGACCTGTCATCTCTCCAGCTCCCAGCAGTAGTTCTTCTTGGTAACTTTAATCTTTACTTACACCATCTTATCCTATCAGCATTTTTTAAAAAAAATATGGTGTATCAACAGTAATACTGTAATTACACAACATGTAGGGGTTTTTGCAGATACAATATTACAATCAGCACTTTTTAGTTGCAAAAGTTCTGCTGCCTTTCCTTTAAGTACGGTTTCTTGCATGAGCATCCACCGATAGTCAGTAACCATTTACCATGTTTACACTCAAATACGAACTATGAACGATCCCGGTATACATGATAACTCTCAGTTCGTATTGAAACCTGTTACATGTTTTTTCATAGTCTTTATTTTGGTTAACCTGCGTTTTATTTTGTATAACATACCGATTAATCACTGTGTATACAGTAGGAACAGCTTTGTGTCGACACCTTTGATGTTCTTGTTTCTAAAATCCTACTCCAAGTTGGTTATAGTTCTCAATGAAACCAATAGATGACTCTTTGTCACTACAGGTGAATTGTGTTTAGCAGCTCAGCTGTAAATGTGGAAGTTTTCGTTAATTAAAACTTAACGTAATAAAAATGCACTTTTCATTATGACAATGTGTGTGTGTGTGAGAGAGAGAGAGAGAGGGGAGGAGGTAGGGAGATTCCCTTATTTGATATTGAAATAAAAGATAATTGTGTAGAACATATATGAATTAAGACGAACAAATTAAGCCTTTTTTTTTTTAATTTGGTTTTCAGTTTTGATCGTTTATTGGTGATTTCTGAATAACGGTAAAGCAATTTTAAGCATTACTGTTATTTCTTTTTCTCCTAAATTCCTACTTTATGTTTAGCTGAGAAAGTATAACGACGTTTCTGATATACAAAAGTGAGGTTAAGAGCTGGCAATTGTTCTAATATTAAATTTATTTTACTAACTTTCTCTAAATCTAGATTGTAATAATGTAATGGTAAACTTTCCTTGACAACGTTTATTAATGAAGTCACATTAAGCGAGATATTATTATTATTATTATTATTATTATTATTATTATTATCATCATCATCATTATCAACGAAACTCTCCAAATCATGCAATTTACTCCATCTGTTACATTTTAACTCCTTACTTCCACTGCACTCCGAGATCGAACTGAACTTCTCCACAGGCATGCACAATCTTTAAACATGCACTAACTTTCAGATTACTGGACACCTTAAACCTTATCGACATAGATGTGACAGGATCATGTTTATCACCATCTATTTTAAAGAAAAGGACATGGTTTTCCTTAGCTTTAGTTATAATAGAGTTTACCTGTATTTTCTTAACCTCACTTGCAAAGGGGTCGTAACATCCTGCTCACACCATTCATTAAAACTCCTTTCATTTAGCTCCAAAACCCGCTTCATGCTCTTTTTTTATCTTTGTTTAATTGCACAGGGAAAATGTTCTCCATATCCACAACTTTTGGTACGAAATGTTTAATACACACTGCAGTTTTATTATTAATTTCAAAATTTGCACGGTATATACTCTTTATCCACTTGTCCTTTAATGACTGTTCTTTAGGATATGTAAATATGGTAGTATGCGGTGCACTGCTATAATTAGAGGTACAATCGGGCACACAACATGTTGTACAACACTTTCTATTAAACAAGTTCGTGGGGTAATTTCACTAAATCAGTACTAACTTAAAAAAACGAAAAAAGAAGCGTGCTATTGTTGATTTACTTCCATGTATAAAACACGTAACTGCAACGAACCAAATAAACAAACCTAAGAGCAATAAGCGCGAACCTCAATTTTCGCCATTCTGTGAACTATCGATATTCGCAGTGGGGTCTGGATAGTAGAGCAGGTCTTGGTTCTGGAGAATCGCCGATTAAAGGTGCCTAAAATTGCTGAAGTTCTGGGCATTTCAGGAGAACGTAGCATGTATCATAGAAGTATTCATATATCTGCCTGTTAATGTGTTAATTAATACTCGAGGGCTGTTCATGTAAGAATCATCATATTTTGTTTTGTTTTTACTCATCCTCATAATTTTGATTATCTTTCTCAATACAATGCACCTGTCCCAGCATTGCTACGAACTATTTATTGACAGGTCCTTCAGAATCATACCCGCAGCCTTTAACACTTCTCATGATGGAAAATGCCTCCCAAGAAGATACTTTTTCAATTTGAGGGAAAGGAAAAAGTCGCACGGGGATAAATTTGGACTGTAGGGAGAGTGAGGAACACACTTCACATTGATATTACGCATTAACATTTGCGATGTGGGACCGTGCATTGTCGTGGTACAGCATTCAGCTTGTTACACGGAATGTGGCCTTGCAGAGTTTTCAGAACATCTCTGTAATATTGTCCTTTTGCATATATCGGCATTCCTTGATTATCGAAAAATTAGATAAGCATTATCTAATGCTTATCCCAGCAGAGGCAACCTTTTGCTTTTTTATTGGTGCTGATGGCGGATTTTTTTTCACCAAGAGAATACACCGGCTCACACTTCTTCAGTTGCGATCTCAAAGCTGCATGACTTGCTCTGAATTGCTGCCACATGCATCGTACTCACCAGATTTGATTCCAAGTGACGTTTTCCTCTTCCCAAATCTGAAGAAATGGCTCGCTGGACAGATAGGAAAATCATAACTCAAAGGTATATTTTGCATGTTATACTGAAGGTGTAAAGAAGCTAGAATGTCGTTAGTGAAAGTGTATAGGGTTAAAACGTGGTTAGGTTAAAAAAAAAAATCTTTTTTAAAATTTTTCCTGTTTTTTTCCTCACGCCGACGATTTTCCGAACCACATTATCAAAATCCGGTTCCTGGTAATCATATTGTCACTGGATCACTTTACTTGTTCACTTAATGAAAAACATTGGCATACAATTAAATAACTTAAGTTGAGAACTCTCAAGATAGGAAGACGAACCATGACCATGCTATGCTGGTTAAAGTGCCCTGAATACGTTTTTTCGGCGTGACCTTGTCCGGTAATATCCTGCCTGCAGGAGGGTTACGAGAGGGAAAACAGCTCGCCTATCAACTCATGTTAGTTATGAATAAGATGAAACATTAACATAAAAATAATTAGTTTTTGCATATTTCATAAAACTTATTGCGGCAATACTGTTGTATACCTAGTAAATATGCTTTGTGTGTTTCTGAAGTTCGGATAAGTTATGAAGGTTCAACTTTCCTAACGGTAAGTTGGGTTCCTCGAGTATCCAAATGATGAACGTTGGGAGTGTGTCAAAGGCTTTCGCTTCAATACGGTATAAAGGGGAAATGAAACAAGGAAGCGTCCGTTCCTGTCAAAGCAGAAACTCGCATGTCATCTGAGTTCTGTTGACAGTTTTCTGGGACTACCAAAACTCTTCTATAGTTCAGACTTAACGAAGATCACTGCGAAGTTTTTGATATAAGGAAAAATGAATGTTGACCCACTCAAAAGGAATGTGGCATATTGTAAAACGACACCAGGTAGCGACTCTCTCCACTCCCTCATTCCAGAGTAGGAGGGTAAACAACCCCTCCCGAACACAGGCAACAGTCGTTACGATTAAGCTGGAGAGAGAGCATTTTCGCGCTATGGTTCTTAATTTCAAGAGTGGCTTAAATGAGTCACAAAGCCTTGAGCGCTTGCAACATGCTTTTGGGGATCTTGCTCCATCTAGGCCAACAGTTTCCCCTGTTTTGCGAAATTGAAAAGGGGATCAATTTCACTACAGATGAAGAGAGAAGTGGGCGACCGGCAACGGAATTGACTGTCGTAGTAGAAAAAAAAAATGGTACGCGAAAACAATCGCGTAACATTTAAGGACTTCGAGGCAGCCTTCCAGGTTGGATCGCCAACAGTATAAAAATTCCTGTACAATCATCTTCGTGTCAGAAAGGTTTCTTCCCCACAACTTGACAGAGGTACAAAAGCACAGCTGCGTCGGAAAAGCGCCGGGATTCGAAGGAAGGAGCTCAAGGCGTGTTTCTGATGTCATCACATGATTTATCAATTTGACCCGGAAACCAAACGACAGTCGGCAGTTTGGATCTTTCCAGATGATGATCTCCAACGAAAGTGAAGAAGGACCAAAGTGTTGGGAAGAAAATGTAGCCACAATTCCTGGCAAAGGACGGTTACTGCTCAGGGTACACCAAATCTGCCTGCCGTCCAAGGACAGGCCTAAGGTGTATCCTGCTTCACCACTACAACGCCTCCGCCTACGCGGTTACGTTACTATCCAGTTCCTGGAGTCCACAGAGGTCACGCTCATGACTCATCCTCTCTACAGTCCTGACCTGGCTCAATGCGATTATTTTCTCTTCCCAGTGATAAAACGTCGCAGCGATTTTCTACCCCTGAAGAGGCTGTGGCTGCATATGAAAATGAGTGACAGGGTCTTTGATAAGTGCTTTTAGAGGATGAGAAAGTGTATAGTGTGCAGTGGAAAGTATTTTGAAAAGAGGCCACAGTCGCAATGAGTCTACCCATTCCAATTTGACGTGTCTGAGATCTTTGCTAGTGACCCTCGTATTGTCTGGCGATTACTGTATTTAGACTGTTAACAGAAGTAGTCTCTCAACCGCACTCTATAGGATTAAAACTGAGAAAAACGTGTTTGTGAATTGAGAAATTAAAAGTAGCCCAATTTTATCAACTTTGATTTTTGTAAATTACAAAAGAAAAAATTCAGTTATATTTTATTCATCTTCGTATAACCACCTGGCAGTATATTTCCTGTTCAAAATTTCACATGCCCTTTGCCACGTATTTATTGTAAGGCGTCTTATTGAAAGAGCGTGTACTGTCGAATGACTAATTGTTTGTTACAGTTTAACATCCCTCATGAGGGTCTAAAGAGACAATGAAATGAATCCAGGGTCCGAAGTGCTTAAAGTTACCTGACATTAACCTTTTACTACCTTACGAAATTAGAACCCAAGATCTCCAGATTTGCAGCCAGACCAAATGTGAGACAAGATGACCTGCATACACAATTGTGAATATTGTAGGAACTAAAGACAATGACTGATGTGTTAATACGTAGAACGTTGTGAAGCGATTGTTTATTTCCGGTTTGCAGACAGAAACGTTCTAATTAGAGTTAGGCGGCGCCATTTCCCGAAGATAATCGTGTTAGATGAATGACGCATGCCATTAGTAAAATTTAGCACACCTCAGTTGTAATAGGAAATATCAATATCTTCTAAATGGGTTGGTATCCTTGTGCTTCCAAATAAAAAGGAAATAGTTCGTTTTACGTAATTTATTTCATAATTCAAAGGTTATTTGAAAAGTTCTCGAAATGAAGCACAAAATGACTGAATACTTTTTTTTTAACTATTCTTATTCTTTTTCAACTAGTCCCCCTTGACACTAATGCACTTTGTCCAGCGATGCTACGAAACCTTTGTCCCTCCACGAAAGTTAGATTCCTCCAGGCTTGCAAAATGCGCCTCAACTGATGATTTAAGTTCTTAATCAGACAATAGTGTCACTACCACACACCAAAGATGAAAGCTCAATTCATCCAGGAAATTCCCTTTCCAAGAAAATTTGTGCTGCTCCATCTGTGGGCAAGTAGATGATCGCCGTCTTATGGGACACTTCAGGATTACTGCTGATTGACTGGCTTCCTCAACAGCGAGACCCTTACACGTGGGGATTCAGCAATTGCGAAAAGAAAAGTTTGGCCGCACACACAAAGTTGGCATCGCACCCATCATATTCACCGGATCGCGCTCCGTTTGATTGTGTTGTGTTGTATTCAACAACATGAAGGACACGCTGCCAGGTAAAAAATTCGGTAATGACGAGGCATTCAGGCAGCTGTCCATTGGTAGTGACGTAGTACTCCCAAACAATGGTTTCGCAACGGCATAATGAAGTTACACGGAAGATGGCAATAGTACATTGACGTTCATGGGGAGTATATTGGGAGATCCATGCGCATTGAACCTCGTTGCATAATAACTAAGGTAAAATAAATACTATTGTAAATAGTTTCCGAAGCCGCTCTAAAAAGTATATCATCGTTGCAATTTAAAATGTTGAACGCGCGCTGGAATGGTAATCTGAATTGCGTATCCGAAAACTTAAATAAAAGTCGCGATTGATACATTTAAGAGATGTTAGCTTGAATATGCATAAATATACACACAAGGGGCATTCTAAAACTTATCATTCTGACAAATAAAACACAAAATTTAAGAGAAAATTACCCAACCTTTTCTTCAGATTTGGGAACAAAAAGTAACCCATGAGAGCCAAATCCGGTGAATATGGCGGATGTGGAAGCACTTGAAGCGAAGGTCATGCAGTTTTTCAGTAACATTCCCAGACGTGTGTGAAGGTGCATTATCGTGATGAAGGATAACTTTCTTTATCACACGTGTGAACGTTTAGCACTGAATAGCATCCTTCGGTTGGTCCAGCAGTGAAGCGCAACATTCCCCGGTGAGGGGTCTTCCTTCAGGAGTGTACGAGCACCACGCCATGAGAATCCACAAAACCGTAGCGATGTCTTTATCTACACAGGGAATCGTGTTTGCTTTCTTTGGTGCACTTTTACCTGTTACTACTCGCTTCTGTTCCGTCTCTAGCGTGTAGTGATGAATCCATGTTTCATCTACAGTTATGAAACGTCGGAGAAACTCACTGGAATTGGCTTAAACACACGTACGAAATGTTCATTCTAATGCGTGTTTGGTCCATCGTTAACAAACGCAACACCCATCTAGCTGAAAGCTTTCCCATATCCAGAATTTCGTGTAAAATGTAATAGACACAGCCTATCGAAATCTTTGCAAGATAGCCAAGTCGGTACCTTTAATCGGCGATCATTGAATACGACTTTGAGAATTTTTGTCACAATCTTATCGGTCGTAGCAAGTTTGGGACGTCATGGGCGCTCATCATCTTGAATGGATGTACGGCCACGTTTAAATTTAGTAGTCCACTTTTTAACCGTCGAAAAACGAAGGGAAAGAGTTCTTTTGTGTTTCTATTGGGGTTAAACCTTTCAATGTGTACAGGTAGTATTTCAATTTTGTCCATTTATGTAGAAAATGTTAACACTAGTTTGTTAACACGATTGTCACAAACAAATGACTACACTTGGGCGCGTGAAACTTTATAGTGCGCCATCTAAAGGATGATACTTAACAACTATCATAGTAATTTAATCGTCTTCACGGCACCTCTGAGTCAGGTCGAGAACTTTTAGAGCACCCCTCGTAGAAATGTCGCATTACGTATGACTAAATAAAGTAGACATTATGTGACATGGCAGCGAGATAAAGTGATAGGGCGAGTTTCATATGCCACACTTTTCTTTAATGTAAAGTACGATCGTGTATGGTGTAACACTTGGCTTGGAGATATTTGCAAGTTGATGGAAATGTCAAACACTGGAATTCTGTTCTTGATAATAATTCGCGAATGTATCGTCATTTCGTGCAGTTTACTAAAACCAGTCGTAAACGTTTTTTGTAATGGATTAGTCATCTGTTTCTTAGCATAAATATCAGTAACGATGTCATAACTCAGGACTAGTACTGAGGAGATTATGTTTATCCAACAGGGAATTGAAAATCGCACGAGTATATGCACGGCCCACGTGATGGGCCCGATAAGGGCACGACGACCAGGTTTTGTGCCCCACCCAACTGTTCCCTAGCTTCGTTCCAAACATGGCAAACCTTCCTCGCCATACTTTGCACGAAAGAAAGAAAAACATCCCTTGTTGCTATGCAAACTCATCTCTAACTGCAAGTGACTTCGGTCTTATTAAACAAGTTTTTGGTTTCCCAGTGACTTCGATAGTCTAGCTGCTGAATTGCGAGACAGATTCCACGAGGCAATTGCAAAAGTAAGGTTTTATTCAACACAGGTTAATCATCGATAAAAATCAAGAAAAGCATATCCTCCCTACTATTGCGGGACAGCAGTAAGTATTATAACATAAATATACAGAGTGTTCCATTTGTCTTGCTCGCCCAAAATAACCTTTTCTAATGCTTCAAATGAAAAATTGTTTCAAACAAAAGTTGTGTAACATCGTGGGAAGTTCTTGCTCAGGGTATACTCTTTTGTATCTCCATTAATGTAGGAAACGCAAAAGCTATTCAGAAATGATCTCAATGTACCATTTTAGCCTCCCCCCCAAACAGTAGATATGGAAATTTAACTAATGCATGACTTCTTTTATTCAATAGCACCACGTGCAATGGTTTAACTAAATCATTTAATATTTTAATAATGTAATTTACTAAATAATTTTCTGCCAACTTACATTCTGAGTATATCAGCAGCCTTTTTACTTCCCGTTCATGCGTGTACATCTTGAGTAGTCACATAGCTCAGTGCAGTGCTAACTTACACTGAGATGCACTGGTACGTAAGCTAAAGCAACGACAATTTGAGAAGTGAGGGAGGAAGATGGGTTACCTAATCCCAGGGCACCTCTGTTTACGTAAATCAGAAATTAAAAAAAAAAAAAAAACTACTGCAGTACTACATTGGGTAGGTAATATTTACGAGCAAGGTATTAAATAGTCGGGTTTTCTTCAATGACGGTGCACTCCTGACCGTTTGCACATATACAAATTTCCTGACAAAAATGGTACAGTGTGATACATTATTGAATAGCTCTTAGAGAGCATAAGTGTTTTCTGCAATAAAATGTACATTGTGTCATTTAAAAAACGAAGCTCTATCTTGTAATATCTCCTACATTAATGAAGATGCATATATATATATATATATATATATATATATATATATATATAAATTAACATCTCAAGTGTGACTTTTTCTTTGTGTTTTATCTTTTTCTGCTATCATAATTACTGTTAATTTATTCCATTGTTGATAGTGTTGATATATATATGCTATACCCTCAGCAATGGCTCTCCCATGATGTTAAGAAACTTTTATTGAAACAATTTTTCATTTGACGTGTCAGAAAAAAGGTATTTTGATTGAGCAATATAAATAAATGGTACCTCTGTATTTTAAACAGGCACACCCTTTGACAATAAAACTGTGTCATCCCCAGATGTGGATCGAGGAACTTCGGAGACGGTCGTAAACGTTGTATTCACAAGCGCATGCAGCAACTGGCACACTGCGGTAGGCATTTTGCCTGTAAACGTAATGGTCGCAATCATAAGCACGTGATAATAGAACGTAAGCGTAGAGTAGCGGTGGCAGAGCGACTGAGAAGCTCTTCTATGTAGACTCCTGGGTTCAAATCCCATACAAATGTTTTATTTTTTATTGTTGGTTTTATAAGTGTATATTACATTATCATTAATACCATATTATATTTTAACGTATCATTTGAGTTTTATGAAATTACCTTTGCATACACAAAAGCGTAATCACAAATTAAGGTATTCTTTACAAATAAGTAAATAAATGCGTGAAGAGAAACATTTATCTTCTAAAGTGAGAACACACAGAAATAGACACAAATTAATATCGGGTACATGAACCCTCAGCATGTATAACTGCCCTCAATCTTCAGGGTATAGATATCAGATTTCCACTTTGTGTGGACGAGGCTTCTTGAAGTTGTGCCCATAAGCCACCTTTTCTCCTATGTGCTTGTGCAGGGAATGCGTGTGAAGCATATTTCATTTAGATAGAACAAATATTGAGGGAAAGTTTATAATATATATAATTGTTAACGTTAAAGCTTCCTGTATATGGGGAACAATATTACGAAACTAATTTGTATTTACATATTACAAGGATTGATAAAAAACAAGTGCTCCATGCTGGGAGGGGAACCTGCGCTCTTAACCCAGCATCTCTGCACACACTGTCACAGAGCTAACGAGCACACATACCTAGTTAACATCTGCTGCAACAACTTTGCTGGATATCTTGTGTACCGCGCGCTGTAACGAGTAGGAATTATTTTTGCGTTCAAGAGATGACCAATTTTATTGTCAAAGGGTGCTCTTTTTTTTAATTGTGTTTAACGCTCTTTTTTACTACTGAGGCACTACAGGCGATCAAAGGATGCACCAGGTACAGGAAAAAATTATGAGATAACAAATTAAGGGCACCCACAAGTAAAATTTCTAAATCTTGCAATTTTCAGGCAATATTTCTTATAACATGTATCATAGATTTCTCTGTCAGCATAATACGCATAGTCAATTTTTAATCTAGATTTAAAAAATAGTAATGACATATCTTTATATGCTAAGTGTTCCAGATGATGGATATTTTATAATTGTCGCTAAATAAAAATTATAACTGTGTAACTTATGTTAAATGTTTCAATACAGATTTTTTTTTCGCGCTACCTTAGATGAGAAAAAAATGTTTAAACTTAGTAGTCTTTTTATTATTAATTATAAAATTAATTAGATCTAAAATTGTTACTTTTTTGTTAATTTCTGATTAAAGCGAAAAAACTAATGAAATGTTGATAAATACTGCATTGTATGTAAATGTTTGAATTTACATTTATATATATACTTGAAACATATTTCGAAAAACTGTGATTATAGAGTTTTTGAATAATATCTCTACCTATCAATAATAGTTTAAAACACTTTCATGGGAAAGAAACTACTATACATTATGAAAGTTGAAAATTTATAGTTTCTTAAAGCTATAAAACATAAAAAATTGAATTTCACAAAGATGTAAATTGAATTTCACGAAGATGTAGAACAAATTTCACCCATGGGTACCCTTAAACGTACTAATGTTCTTAAAGTATGTTTTCAACTTTCCTCGCGCTTTGCATATTCATGCCAAGCTGAACATCCGTAAAACACAACAACCGTTCTCTGGCACTTTCGATCCTGTAACAGAGCCAACGAAATAAAAAGATATGAAATGGAAGAGGGGAAATTTAGTGAAATGCAAAGATCAATTCCGGTATTCGTCTAAATGATTTAAGATATTGTAACGTTATTATATTTCATCGGGTATTAATGCTTAAGGCACTCCCAAATGTAGTTTACAAACACAATGCAGGGTCTTTCCCACGAAGGAGAACGTGCTAATCGTGTTGACCCCAGGGCAGGATATTGGTGACACAGACCTCTCCGTGCAGCACGAACTGGTAGCTTTAACATTTTGCGTATAACCGACTCTCATATCCTGGTCGAAAGCCACCCTATCTGGGAACCTACACGAACAAACATTTCTAACAAGTTCTGGAAAGTAATCCGCTAGAGCTTTGCGAATTAAAATGTCCTCATTTGTGGTGTCATCGATTATTTGGTTTGCAAACAGCTGTTGCTGTTCTATAGCTAAAAAGTAACTGTTTATTTATGTATTCGCAAATGATGCTTATTAGACGGAACAACTAATGTTGGGGTACGAGGGACATTCAAAAACTTTTGCAAGCGTCATCTTAAAGTTCAAGTTAAGGACTGAGTTCGAAAACTTAATTGTCACAATCGATCAAAGTACTCTCCATCTCTCCACACGCGCGCGTCGCACACAGTTGAGATGGTGCAACCACTTGTCAAAAGCACTATGGTACTCGAACTGAGATATTGTCAACAGAGCTGAAATTATAGAGTGAGCAAGGTCCAGCACTCGTTTAAAAGGTTTTCCGCAAAGCAAAATTTTACTCGAAGAAACAACCAGAAGCCGTACGGTGCAAGGCCAAGGCTGTAGGATGAATAGCCAAGCAACTTAACTTCGGCGACTTCCAGTTTCAAATGTCAGCTGTTCTGACAGGAGACGCATTGTCGTGCAGAAACAACAGCCTTAAAGTTCCTGTCTTTGGACGCTGCCGTCTCTAAAGGATGAAAATGCAAGTGTCATAGTATTCTCCATTCGCTGTCATTCCTTCTGGCATACGTCAACCACTAATGATCCTTTAGATTGAAGAAAACATCAACATTCGCTTCCGATAGTGAAAATCTTGTCGAAGAACAGCTGGTCTTGAGTCATTCTCATTTACCCGCACGCAGTTCTGAGCTTTATTTAGGGTGATATAGTAATAAAACCAACTTTTATCACCAGTGCACATATCGGTCAAACGTTTAGGATCATTTGGAGGAAAGATGCTCAATAGTTTCCTTGCACAGATTTTCGCAGCTTTAAATGTTCATGGAGTATACAATTGCAACACTAAACCCACTGTCATACTTAATAGTAATATGCCGATTTTCCTCCATCCAGTTCCTCGCTGTTCCCAAGGCTCGCCAAAGCGAGGGTTGTCTTTCAAAGTCTCTCGCTCTTCTTCAAATGATCGAACCATCTTGCAGTGGCATCAAATGAACACCAGGTCCTCGTTGATTTATTTCGCTCTTTCACCTGCTTATAGCGTGTGAAAATTAGAAAATGTTTTCTTTAGAAATATTCATGCTTTTTCACCAGCTATTGACACAGGATTGACTCAACATATGCATATTTTGATAGCATAATGTTCATTGTTGCCAGTTGAGTTAGTTACATTTTTGTAGACAAAAATTTATCTATCACTATTGTTTCTTAAACAAAAATAGAGCCTATTATTCTCTCGCCGCAAATGGTGCACCACACTCTCTTGAAACAGAACTCCAGTTATGCTTGTTTTGTGAATTAATATACCCACTTACGTAGAACCCAATATTCATCCGTAAATAAAATTAGCTTATGGTAAATTTCTCCTTCATGCACAGTATTTAAATCCATTCATAAAATCTACACCTGGATGTAGGGTCACGGTTTAAGTTCTTGCACTACGGTAATTTTATAGAGTTTTAACTTCAGTATTGTGTAGCCGTTCGAACAGAGGAATAGGAAATTCCCGTTTGCTGAGAAAGACGTCGAAGTGAATTTTAGTAGAACGTTCCAGATCATGTCCAATATTATCTAACTTTTCTATATGTTCGGTTAGATACTCTTTGACTACCAGTATATATGTTATAATTCAAAGCAGATTTTTATTAAACTAATTTGACACAAAGTACATGTGTACAAAATCTATGGTAATTTAAAAGTACTCGTATTTTTCATGTGACATTTATAATAGTTAGTAACTCTTTTTTCAGGCGTGATCTTGCAGCCATCAAGCTTTCCCTCTATCTCGTTAGTTGTATGTTTTTCTACGTCTCGGTACGTTAACCGATACCGTGATTTCATTGAATTCGTTTTTACTTTTATTACTGCGGGGTTCTGCGGCTAATGCCCTGATATTAGTGCTTAGTGACCTCAATAAACCTTAGGTTTATTAAATTATTAACTGCCGTTAAATGTTAATGTATGTTATGTTTTACCATTAATAGTATTTAAAACGCAAGGGTCACTTGAAAGTTTTGAAATGGGGTAAAGTGAATATTGGCCCATTTAAAAGTGATGTGGCATGAAGTAGCCCCATTCCCTCATTCTAGAGTGCGAGGGTAAACAACTTCGTGCACAGGCAGCCAGTCGTTACGATGGAGCTGCAGAGAAAGGGTATTTTCGCGCTATGGTTCTTTATGATTTCAAGAGTGGTTTCATTGAGTCCCAAAGCCTTGAGCGCTTGCCACAGGCTCCATCTAGAGCAACGGTTTTCCGTGTGCGGAATTTAAAACGGGCTAAACTTCACTGCAAGATGAGAAGAGAAGTGGACTTCCGGCAACGGCAATGGCTGAGGAAAACATTGTAGCAGTGGAACAAATGGTACGTGACAACAATCACATAACATTTAAGGACATCGAGGCAGCATTTCAAATTGGATCGCCTGCTGTGTAAAAAATCATGCACGATCATATCGTGTCAGGAAGGTTTACTCCCGTTTGGGTGCCCCACAATTTGACTGAGACACAAAAGCGCACATGCGTCGAATGATGTGAAGAAATGCTGCAGAGATTCGACGGAGGGAGCTCAAAGCGTGTTTCTGATGTAATCATGGGTGATGAAACGTGGATTTAGCCATTTACCCAGAGACCACGGCAGTTTGGAGCTTTCCAGATGACGATCCACCAACGAAAGTGAAGAGGGGCCGAAGCTTTGGGAAGAAAATGTAGCCACAATTGCTCTGAGGAGCAAAGTACGGCTACTGCTCAGTAGCACACCACAATCAAGAGTCGAAAGTTTTCGACAAGCTCCGAGAACGCAATTCAAGTACAGAACTGAGGAGGATCCTGCTTCACCATGACAACGCCTCCTCTCACACTGCCAACATCACCATTCGGTTCCTGGAGTCCGTAGAGATCAGACGCTACAGCCCTGATCTGGTTCAATGCGATTATTTTATCTTCCCAGGATAAAAAAAAAAAACACACACACATGGAAAGAAATAGATTTTAGCCGTTTATTATTATTATTATTATTATTATTATTATTATTATTATTATTATTATTAGTGTTTAACGCCCGTTTTTACTACTGGAGCATCACAGGACACTGATGATAAATGAAATGATAAACTGCGAAGGATTTTTTTTTAAAGGAAGGAAGCATTCTATGCCTAAGTTTAGGGTATCTCTCCGGCATTTACCATTTATGAGGACTGAGGAAAACCTCGGAAAAAACTCAATTAGGGAGAACGGTCATGGTAGGATTCAAACCCCAGACCTCCCGCTCACGAGTCTGCGCCTTAACTATCTCGCCCTCCCGTGGCGGTTTTCCAACCCTGAAGAGGCCTGTGGTTGCATATGAAAATAAACTTTTCATCCTTGAGGAAAGTGAGTGGCGGGGGTGGTTTGATAAATGGTTTTGGAGGCGGTGGAGAGTACTTTGAAAATATGCAACAGAAGGCGTGAGTCTACTCACTCGCAATACGTCTGAAAACTTTCGTTGTGACTTTCATGTATGGAATACTAATCCCTACAGATTATCTCCAGTCGGTCCTGGTGGTATAGTGGTAACCTATTTGCCTTATAAACCTAAGATCGAGGGTTCAAACCCGACCAGAATCGATGAATGTTTTCGGGCGTAAAATCGTAAGTATGGCTTCCTTCGGAAGGGAAGTAAAGCCCTGGGTCCCATGACGTAATTTACGGCATGTAAAGGAACCTCAAACCTGAAAGAAGAGGCCTCTGAGCAAAATTTGTCTGCCGTTTCACGCCCTGAATTGAATGAGATGTTAAAGAGCGTCCTTAAATAAACCAAATCAATCAATACAGATTATCTAGACTTACCACAAACAATATCACTTTTCTGTGTTCCTCCCGCTTTTAATTTTATTTATTCTGAAACAAGAACTAGGACCTTTAGGGGACCATGCAGCTTCTGATAGTATCTGAAATAACACTGTCGTAGCAAGATTTACTGATCCAATTAATCATTTATTATGTTTTATTTATTATTGTTTTAATTTGTATAAAACATGCACATAGAGGTAATATATATTTATGCAACAAATGGGACACTGATTTGAAAAAAAAAATATGTGAAACATAATGTAAGAAATATACTTTAAATAACCTTTCTGACTTACCCACATTCTCCAGACCTAGAAAATGCTGGAATCTTTGTAAACAATAATCGCTTTTTTCTCTGGTGTCACTCGACTTTTCCTAAAAATATCCTCCATTTGATAACACAAAATTCATCTCTTAAAAAATTGTAAGCAAAGACGTGCTTATTTATTAGGAGGAACTTAAACGCTTTCTGACTTGAAATAGTTCGTTTTGATGTAATAGCCGATCAGCCTGCCTTCTATATCTGTCAGCGAGATGAAAGGCGTCTCTTATGGTTTTTTTTTTTTTTTTTTTTTTGTTACTGTGTAGACTAGTCTTGGTCTTAGCACAGTTAATTAGGTCTGCCATCTTCTGAAATTTCCCTTATCTAGAAGCCTAACAGAAGAAAATAGCTGCAAGCTAGACCATTTAGAAACCCTGTATTTCGGTTGTATTGTAGTAATATGGAATGTGTTTAACTGTAATTATGATTCAAAATGTACAGTCCCTATCCATATTATCAGAGGCACCTTGAATTTTAAATATAACATGAGATTGTGAGGGCAAAATACCTCTATACCACAGTGGAGAATACACTTCTTTCAACATTAATAAAGAGTTTTAAATATAATGCACCGCCACGGGTGGCCGAGGTCGTTAAGGCGCGTACTCGTGAGCGGGAGGTCTGGGGTTCGAATCCCTCCAGGACCATCCTCCCTGACTAAGGTTTTCCTCAGTCCTCATAACCGGCAAACGCCGGGGAGGTACCCTAAACTTAGGCCTGGAACGTTTCCTTCCTTAAAAAAAAATCCTTTCCCAATATATCATTTCATGTATCATCAGTGGCCACCGCCTCTAGTGTCTCAGTAGTAAAAATGCGCGTTAAACACTATTTAATATATATAATGTACACACTTATGGTGATAATAATGATGCATTCATTAATTTTGGTGAAATACTTCTGACTTATTCAATTCGGCTTTTGCAGCTTTTAAGGCTTTAATTCGCCTTGAAATCCCGTTTTTGCATTCTCTGCTGAATCTGTGGATGATAATAACGGACTTGGATTATTTTCTTTTACCAACCACCTCCCAAACATTCTCAACGGGATTCATATATAGTGAACTGCCCAGTCAGGGCAACTAGAGGCACTCTTTTCTCGTAGAAAAGCAGTCTTGGCTTTTTTCAGTCTGTCATTTGACCTCACCTGCCTTCTATTTGAGAGTCATTCTCAAAGTTAAGACAGCAGTCTGCTCTTCAACACCTGCTTTAACAATACATAGACGTCCATCGTTCTGTGCTGACTGATTTTACAGTTTGCACAATACAATTTGACGTACACAAACTGAGCTTTGTTGCCACATTTTCAAAAGATTTCTTTTCACTAAAACAAACCTGAAATAATGAAAAAGTCCAATGATATTTTATTTTAAAGGCGGGCTTTAGCTCATAAAAGTCGTTTAATTGTTAAATTTAATATTTACAGATTGCCATATGTTCAAGTCTTTGTCCTTGTTATCTTTTGCCCACATGATACGTTTTTTCAATCTAGGGGTGGTTAATTTTGACTTGTGGGCAAGTCTGCGTCCATTCATTTCTGGAACTCTGCGCATTACAGTTCTTCAAATGTTGTGATACCACTGTCTTCAAGATCAAATTTAATTTGTTTTCGGCCATTTCCTTCACAAATCTTTTTCAAAATAATTTCTGCCTTTGGAGTGAAAATTGTTTTTCGATCACATTTATTCCTCCTTTGAGGGTCTAACTCCACACTCAATTCAATGTTCTTCTTAATTTGCCTTACAGATGCTTCAAATAGCTCAATCTACCAGAAATTTCTCCATTGCACAACAAAACATTAATGTTATCCAGTGTTTTTACCTCTGCAAGCTTTATTGTTCTTGCAAGCAGTTTTCACACACAATAACTAACAGTGAATTTCACGTTTCACACTATAAACCAACTGACAAATTAATCTTTAGTAGTACAGGCCTCAAATAAGTCAGTTCTAGTTATGATTGTTTAGCAACAATGTTGACTCTGCAAGAATTGTAGACAGCACTGTGGCCCCTATAATGTTCAGTGAGGGATAATAAAAGACGAGCCATGTGACAAATATAATAAACGAATTTAAAAATATTAGAGCGCGTTTAATAATATGACCAGGGGCTGTAATTAAATACTCTTACACCTTGTTGTATGTGATACGGACGTTCAGTTTCCAGGCCTTTATTGAATTGTTTCCTTTTACCTCGCATAGCATAGTGTTGAAACTTTCTTCCGTTACACCATACACTTGATGTGTTGCAAGAAGAAAGTTGTTAACTGGAGTGGAAGTGTTTTGTTTTCGGTTGGGAACTGACGTAGGAAAACAAAGAATACTCAACACTGTGTATTTCCTGTTTCCAATGAATGAAAAGATAAGATTTTTTATGCCTGCCGTTTTAAGCAAATTTTCTGGTTTTCATAAAAATTGCGAATACGGTACACTAACTGGTTATATCGTTAATCCACATATTAAGGCTCAAGTCAGTTGTGGCTTTGATTTAAATTTTATTTTCCTCCAATTTGAAATCTTCGTTACTTTATGTACTATCCCATGCGGAAGAAATGCCGAGTCGATCACTATCGATTTGAAATATGATATACAGGAGGCCTTACATATAAACCCCTAATCTTGTTCTGATATCATATATTCAGCGTGTTCATGTGTGTCTTCAATAACCTACAAATAAATTATAACATTTTGGAAACATCAGAAGCGACGTAGGAATGTAATTCAGGACTAAGAATTGACCTTAAAAAACTTTAAACCTCTCTTTGCTTTCATCCCCAGAAAACGATCGGCTTTTCTCTTGCAGTACAATATACACTGCCGCCCATTAGTGCGGTTCAGTCGAAGTCTTTATCGAAGAATTCCCTTAGGAAACAAAAGACAAGCGGTGTACAGAATGTTTTGTATATAAACCCTAACATTGGTTTATTATTGTAATATCATTCAGTTTGTTTGTACCGTGCTTTACACTCAGAGATGCATGAACATAATGCAATACAATGTGATAAGTAGGCTTTCCTACAACTGAGATAGCAATGCCATCTAGGGAAATGTGAAAACTGTGAACCTTGGGTTAGACGTTTCCATGACCAAGCAGAGGGCTTTAAAACGAGACCGAAGACATAATAATCGAAGAAAATTACACCAGAGGAAGAAACAGCAGTCTTAAATTCAAACATATGTGATCCTTTTGAACCCGAGAGAGCTAGATTTTAAATATAATAGATATCTAGTACACTCTCGTAAAATGCATTATGCAATTTTCCTGCCTTTTAACATGTACACAATACAGGGTCGTCTTAAGTCCATGTCATGCAAATGTTGAAATATTTTCCTGCATAGGTTTACATTAGTTTTATACAACCTCAAAATACCGCCTGTCCACAATAGATTCGTGATTAAAGGCCTAAAGTATGTGTGGCCTCAACAGCAGCGTGACATTTATACAATCTATCTGCATAACTTTTATTTTTTCTGTATGCTCAAAAAATAAAAAACATTGATTGTATGATTCTTTCACCACTGAGTTAACACGTATGAATCGTACATAAAAACACGCTGTGCCGTTGTAAACACATGAGGCATAATACACTTTATGTATATTGTTCAAATTAAAAAACGAACAACACAACATAACCTGGGAACAGCTGTGCCACAATTGCGACAGTCAGCAAGGTCAATAAGTAAGCAAGCAGGCTTGCCACCCCTCATGGCGCGGCAAACGAGTGGAGGCTCGCTCATAGGAAAAGCCTCGTGTCGCAGGAGAAAGCGTCACTGATCGCACTTATATGTTCGCTGCACAATTGCCATGCATAGGTACATATTTGAAAAACCCACGATGATGTAAGCTGCCTCTGTATGTGTAATTAGTGCCTGTGTATTTCAACAAATTCCTTGTTTATTTCTCAATATGCTGAATGATTCCTTAATGTTTGTCAAGTTGAGATTTTGTGGTACACTCGATACTTTGGCAAAACACTGTTTCAGCACTTATCAATACAAATATTTACTTTGAGATTGGACGAGGGTGGCATAGTTAACAATTCCTGATGCGTTGTGAGAAGTGATTGTTGACGAGAATGATCAATGCAATAATTTTATTGCATGTAAACTATATTGGTGTGGTGTAAGTCATGTGTTCCAAATATTCAAACATATGAAAAATCAACTTTGTGGAAATAATGTTTATTTGTGCATCTCGTAAACCACCGTCTTTTCTTCATGCATAAATACGTACGAGGGTGGTTTGTTTAGCATGCTAACAAAGGGCAACGGTCATGTGATCATAAAGTTTGCTTTCTATGTATCATATTCTATAGTCACGAATCATTCTGATCAACTGTTTGGCAGTTGTTGAAACACAAACTGTGAAAAATGAATAAAGCTGGAATTCATGGTGTAACTCAATTCTTTCTTATAAAAGGGAGAACATTTAAAGGAAGAGCATTTTGCATACACTGGATAACAGCTGCTATTCCTATAAAATCGTTCGACTTTGGGTAAATGAGTTAAAGCTGGTGGAACTAGCATTGAAGATGCACCATGTCCTGAAGCTCCAAAACAGCTCTGAGGCCAGATGAAGTCCATGGTATTGTTTAGACTGATAGATGAGTGAAAGTTCGCGAGTTAGCACAAGCAATGGGCATCTCAACTGAGTGGGTTCATTTTATTTTGCATAATAAATTGCACATGAAAAAACTGCGCGAGATGGTGCCGGGTCTACTCACTCCGGAGCAAAAGCGAAATCGCATGAAACATCGGCCAACTGTTTGGAAACGTTTAAGAAGAAACCAGCCGATTTTTACGATATTTTGTTACTATGAACGAAATGTGTATTCATTAATGTACACCAGAAACGAAACAGTGGACCGTACGAGGCGAACCGGCTCCGAAAAAGAGCGAAATGCGTTCCATTCGCTTGGAAGGTGATAGCTTCAGCTTTTTGGAATGCAAAAGTAGATCTCTTGATTGACTACTTGGAGAAGGGTAAAACCATCACTGTAGAATATTGTGCATCATTTTTGGAAAGAGTGAAGACAGCGATCGCGGAAAAACCTCTGGAAATGTGAAATATAATGTTTCGTCGTGACAATGTGCTAGTGCGTTCAAGCTCTTCGCTCAGTACGAATTGGCGGAATAATTATCCGAAATGCTTTCGCATCCACACTATTCACTTATCTGTTCCCGAAGGCCAAAAGAAGAGATCATTCAGGAAGTAAACGAGTATTTTGAGGGCCTAGAAGATAGCGTTTTTGTTGAAAAATAAAGCACGTTGTAATAAATGTCAAACCACCCTCGTACCATTAAAATATAGACTACAGGAAGGAAAACTGATTAGATCAATTTTCTGTTTTAAATGGCATTCAGTAGTACAGGTATTTAATTGTCCAGAATAAAAACCTGACTATTGCACATATATTGGTATGTCTTGAAAGGGAAAAATCTGATAGGTTCATAAATACATGAAAAAAGAAATGTTTTGAAGTTTCCCTACGCCATATTGCTGACTTTTTTGCATTTGTTTTATATCATTATAACGTGTCTAGAACAATGTTTTTGAATCAGTATTAATTATTTTCAGATTCAAAATTATGCTCAAAGTATCCTAACTTAGTTATTATTTATCTAGGTCCTAAAGTAAATCGGAAAAGATATAAAACAAAAAAAAATTTTAATATTTTAGCATAGTTATTTTAAGAACTTGCCGGAATTGATTGAACCTATTCAGAATTTTCGTTTATAAAAGCTATGCTAAGTAAGAAATCAAGTGTATCGCCGTTATTCTTAAAGCAGAAGAAAAATGATCACCAAAGAAAATTAAATATAGTGAAACTTGAAAGTATGATTTATCAATCAGGTGTTTCCCAGTTACTCTTTATATGTGATTATATGAGGGCAAGTTATAAATGGACGTAGAACTTAAATAAAAAGTACCGATTTCAGGATAATCTCCCATGTACATTGAGGCACTTGTCCCTAAAAATTCTTTCAGAACCAGACGGTAATTTCCCTTTGTACAGCTTCATCATCGGGAAAATGTTCACCTGAAAGAGTCGATTGGAGCAAGGTCGGGGTTATACGCAGAAAACTGGAAATTGAGAAGCTTCTCATTTGTCTTGTCGCCGGTATGAGGGCGCGCGTTGTCATTCAAGAGCAACACGCTGTTGGTGAGGAGTCCTGGTCGCTTTCGTTGAATAATTATTGCTTTAGTTATATCAATTGCAATTTTATTTATTATACCCTTTAATAACTTTAAAATTCAAAGAATAAGATTCCTGTTACAGTTGGAGTTGGCATTTAAGGTTTATCCTTGAGACTGGAACGTTGTAAGTATCACTTTCCTAGGGGTTGGTAAGGAACACAAGATTCATCAGCTGTAACGATTCCTGTCCTATTGATATGCTGAAATGCCAGAACAATTCTTTGCATTTTAAGTTGTGGGTAGAAGCGTAACTGAGGGTCCCATAGACCCGTAAAAATAAATAAATAAATAAAAAAGGAAATGTAAATAGCTTGTCATAATGGGGGGGGGGGAGACATGCAAACCAGTAAAGCAAAAGAGTTTGCCACTAAACATGTCGGTGCGTGTCGTCAATAATCACCAAACTGAGTATTAAAAATTAATAGGCGCCTGTCGTTTGTCCCCAACAATGCATATATAGGTTACATTCGTGAACGGTGAATGTATTGGTTTATTTTCCCGTCGCTGCTTGAGGCAGATGCTGTGTCGCTTCGCTGGATATTACATCAAGTCTAGTACGGCGGTAGAAGTGAAACATAGTGTTTTAAATGACAACACAAATGAGGTAATTTAACGACACTGGCCTTGCAAATCCGAAGGTCCATTTCCGAAAGACTCTAAGAAAAATAATAGATATTTCTCCATTAATTACAATGAAAAATTAACAAAATATGAATTAAAAATTTAAACATGAATCGTTTTGTTAGGGGGCCCAAATTAAACTTTTCAGAGGGCCAACCTTTCTCCGTCGATCCTGGTGGTGTAGTGGTTACCATACTTGCCTCCTACACCCAAGATCGCGGGTTCGAACCCGGCCAGGACCGATGGATTTTTTCGGGCGCAAAAATCGTAAGTATGGCTTCCTTCGGGAGGGAAGTAAAGTCGTGGGTCCCGTGTCGTACATTTACGGCACGAAAAAGAACCTCAAGCCTGAAAGAGAGGCCTCTGAGCAAACTTTGTCGGCCGTTTCACGCTCTGAGTTGAATGGGACGCTGATGACCTGAGATGTTAAAGAGCGTTCTTAAATAAATCAATCAAAAAAAAAAAAAAAAAAAAAACTTTCTCCATTACGCCACTTTACCAGACGTTAGCATTGCTTTCATTTTATTTTTCTGTAACTGTTACCTCAACTGAGCGATCCTTTTCAAAATTAAAACTAATAAAAACATATTTACGTAGCACCACGTCGCAAGCGCGATTAAGTAAACTCAGTATTTTAAGCATCCAGTGTTACAATACAAGACTTGACTTGAGTGAAATAGTGGAAACTTTTGCCTCAAAGACGCTAGACGTCTTGGCCGTTCCAATGATCCTTAAGACTTCTACATATTACAGTGTGCCCGTGCCAGATTTTAGAGGTAAACAATGTGCCGTGTATCCAGAAAATAATACTATTTTATTTCCTAATTTCCTACAACGCCAAAACCAACACCAATAATAAAACAATAACATTTTAATGCCTCCGACTCTTCCGAGTTCCTGTCAGTCCCATCATATTTTATATTTACCGCGGTCGAAGACATGTTACCGAATTCATATGCCCTAACATGAATCATTTTGTTAGGGGGCCCAATCTTTCTCCAGCCACTGGTTGTGGGCTCAGCATCGTGCACAAACTTTGTGAAAACCTAAACTGTCGTACATTAAGGAGGTAGGCCATGCCGTGCGAACAACCTATAGCAGCATCTATCTGCTCGGATTAAGTCTTCAACTCTTGGGAAATTCGCCTCTGTGACCGGCTTATCTTCGATAAGCGTTCGGCTTTCAGAGAAATTCGGCACAAAAGTGTAAAGGTTTGACTTAACAGGCACTTCTCACCGTAGATTTTTTATTAATATTCTTTGGTTTCATAACTTTTGCCCACAACGCAGCCCTGCTCTAGAGTTATACACTCAGGGGCTCTGTGCAACTGCTGTTTCCAATTATGAACACCGATTGTCTCATGTCACCAATTCCTAACGGTTAATGCTGCCACCTAGTGCCTGATCCAAACATGTGGTAACGTTTCTCTAATTACACGAATACCTCTTTCCTCCCTCTTCTAGAATTTTCTGCTCAGGTGATTGTGACTTTTTTTGTAATTGATGGTGTTTATAATGAATTTAAATACCGTATTTATGCGGAACTAATGCACCATCGAATGTAATACGCACACCAAATTTTAAACTTAAAATAAAAAAAAATCTTTTGGCATATTGTTGTACAGCATATTAAGAGATCAGCCCGTCCGCTTCATAAAACAATCACAACACAGAATTTATAAGTGAACTATTGTTACATCTTGGAGCACGTAGGACAAAATCCGTGCTGTTGTGAGGACAGTTGGCGAAGGTCAAAGAAGAAAAAGTTGTTTCTTATGGTGTCACTAGTCACAGGGTGCCCGTTCTTCCTCCTTTCATGTATGAATTCTAAACTTTTTCTTCAATGTCAGGTTGTTTTCCTTTGCGAGTACAGTGAATTTCTTCCTACCAGCTTTAGTTGCAAATAATGTCAATTTCTGTTGCCGACACAAGCGAACGTTGCTCTCAGCTACATTGAACTCTCTCCCTGCCGTTCCGTCCACCATTTTTTTCAACACACAGAATTACTTTACGCTTGAAATGAACATCACAAGATGTTCTCAGCTTGTCCTGCATTTCGTGACTACCCTACTATTCAAACGCTGTATGCAATAATAGGGAATAATTAATGTAACGAAGTGGAGAATTGCAGCAATGCATTACGATGTAATAAACGAAATATGAGTAAAGTTATCGGCGAACTATAGAACAGATTCGCATAAATACGGCAGAGCATTAATCGCTTTAATGAGAACATATTGAAGAATTTTATTGTCTGGCAACCTGTTGCTTAGCGAAGTTGGAATAAATTAAGACACTGACTACCGTTTCAGAAGACGCCAGAAAGCAAAAATGGAGTGACAACGGTTGGTTAACACCGAACCAGGAAGGATTAAGAGTTTGCAATAAACTGTCGAAGAGCGCGTGGACACTGTGTGGGCAAGTCCAGGAAGGTCGAGTGCTTCTTTCTCATCTTGTGGTTACAAGGCTACGGTTCGTAGGTTCCATTCCATGTTAACATTTTTTGTGCTCGGAGGTTCGGCATGGATAGTAGCGCTGACCTGTTCATTCATCTTATAATGGAAATGTACGTTCAGTGCGTTTTTACAGCTTTCTCAATTCCTTTTTGATTGCAGTCGCAAATATTTCTGCCACGATTTATTCCTGTCATTAAATAAGTTGAAATTGATGCAGGGCATTGCACGTTTAAACGAGTATATCGCAGCATTAATGCAGTAGCTTTATTTATTTACAGACTTCTTTAACATCTCTGATCAACAGCGTCCCATTCAATTGAGGGTTTGAAACGGCTGATAAATTTTTCCCAAGGGGTTCTTCTTTCAAGCTTGAGGTTCTTTTACGGGCCGTGAATCTACGACACGGGACCCACGACTTTACTCCCCTTCCGAAGGAAGCCATATTTCGGGTGAAGCCCGTAAATGTCTACACCCTGGCCGAGATTGAACCCACGATCTTGGGTCTACAACGAAAATATAGCTACCACTAGACCATAAGGACCGACAATCCGGTAGCAGTTGCTGACATGAGACAATGGATGTTTACAAAAGTGAAACAACAATTGCAACATGGCAGCACCTCTGAATGAGTGTACAACCCTCAAGCAGCGCTCCGTTTTGCGATTTTTGTGATCTATCAATGGAGAGAAGTGTCTGTAACGTCAAGATGTTTGCATTTGGGTGCAGACGTTCTCTGAAGGGTGGACACGCATCGAAGAGAAACACCCGTCGGACGGCCAACGGAAATTGCCACAGAGGCGAATTTTCAACGAGTTGAAGACTTAATCAGAGCAGACAGTCGCTATTATTGGTTGTTCACACGCATGACAAGTTAGTAAAGAATGGATCTGGCAATACAGCATATTAATCACTACTACGATATGCAAGCCCGAATTGTCAGTGATGAGTCTTCAGTTCACCATTACTAACCCGAGCAGCGGAAACATTTT
Source organism: Metallyticus violacea (assembly GCA_030762175.1). NCBI lineage: Eukaryota > Metazoa > Arthropoda > Insecta > Mantodea > Metallyticidae > Metallyticus > Metallyticus violacea. The sequence goes on from CM060836.1 coordinate 24,380,899, forward strand.
GCATCCCATGAGGGGGAAAAAAATAGTTTAAAGCGACACCATCCCCCGAGAATATGATGCTTACAGTTTTCTGGGATCACAAAGACATACTGCTCTCTGCATTCCAACCTCAAGGAACAAATCGTATGTCCCGACTCAGGAAATTTAAACCGTTCAACGGAAGCGACCAGGATTGCTGGTCAAAGGCGTGTTGCTCTTGCAACCCGTAGACAAATGAGACGCTGCGACATTTCAAGAAAACCTCTCTGTAATATTTCCACGTATTCTTGTTGAATCAGCTCGCTGTTATAATCGTAAAGAGTCACCGTCATCTTACAACAACGGCCACAATTAACATTTTGTTGCACGCTAAGTACCGAACTATGGTAATTAACTGTTTCTCAGATGTTTCTGTTAGTGCTCCTGCAACAGGTGAAGCCAGTAATGCACCTCTTTAATATTATCATGCGTTGATGTAAACAGCTATAAGGAAGCCGTGCTGTGTCACTAACGGAATGTGGAACCATTATCTTCCTCCTACATCGCTTACTAACTGTTTACATCCTCATCATTATTCTCTGCCTCAATGTTCCCGAAATTCTCGAGGACGTGGTCCAGCCAAGGTTGCAGGTGGGAGGTGTGTATTCCGAAACTATAGGGCACGTTCAGTAAATAATTCGACATTTTTTTCTCTTTCAAGGTTTGCTTTGTTTCTCTTTCAGATACGCTAGGTTGTTTCTAAATTATTTTGCTACGAAGGTTACCTTTTAAATTGTTACAAAAACTAGGAAAGAATTAAACTAGCTGTTTTATTGCTTTTCAAAATATTCGCCTTTAAGATTTATACACTTTTGCATGCATTCAAACCAATTCTGGAAACAGTTTTTGCATGAAGTTGGTATCTCAAAAACATGGTTTTTAAAGGCTTCAGAAGTTCCTTGAGGTGATGAAAATCGCTGTCTACGCATTTTTTGTTTGACATTCGGGAATTGTCATGATGAAAATAATGCGACGATTTCGGTTGCTTTACTTGATTTAATCGATGCCTTCTGGCAAACCAATTTTGTTTCTATCATTCTTCGATCAACTTTAGGAATGGTTCGACATCTCCACTCCTCTCTCTCTCTCTCTCTCTCTCTCTCTCTCTCTCTTAAGCTTCAGTGTGAAATTATGCGGAATCCATCGGGAACAGATATTTTTCACAGCTAAATGGTCACGCAAAATCGAATGTACTGCAGTCCACGATATGCTTAAGGATGCCTCTTTCTCACGAAGTCACACGCCGATTTTCTTCAATCATGTTGCGACAGTTCGACTTTTATTTATTTATTTTTTTTTTTTTTGAATGACAACTGATTTTGGTTCACCTTCACGAAATTCAGCACTGACGGATACCCGATCACAAAGAAATTTTGCAAACCAATTGTAAACAGTCTTTTCTAATGGTGCTTCATTACCAAAAGTTGAACGAAGCGGTTCATGTATTGCTGTCGAGTTAGGCTTTTGCCAAAATCGTAAAAAATTATCCAACGTAAACCTTCACGTGAAATTTCAATTTTTTCACAAATTGCTTTGTTTAAACGCTCTCTATAAACAAACTACTTGGTCAATTTCTAAGCTGCAACTGTTTTTACAATAACAAACGTCAGTTGTTTAGAAAAGATATTGAAATTTCTCAAAAGTGCCACCTAGTGGTCATTAATTATTTTTCCATTATAAATTCCTTGCGAAAATATCTTTATTCGTGACGCCACTCGGCAGTCTATTTCATACTTAAATGAATTTCATGACTTTTCCCGCGAGCTGTCTCTTTTATAGAATCGAATGTATAGAAAGCAGAAAGTGCGAGATCACGGCTATAGGGTGGGTAAAGATGTTTAGTCCACATTTCTGTGACGTCAAATACACTGAAACAGCTTCTTTAATATCGGAAGTGTTTTGACATGTTTAGTGAAGGACATAAGCTATCCCCCTCTCCGCCATTGCTGTTGTACTGGTCTAAGATTTTCAAGAATCAACGCAAGATTCTATTGGTCGATTTCCGCCAGGACTGCCCTCATAAATGGCAACTGCCGTGAAGATACCCTGGAACGTTTCCTTCCTTATTTCATGCATCGGGATGTGACTCCGGAACAATATCCGTCGTCTGAAGCTGGGGACAGCTACTATGATAATTTAGCGGGATCGTGTTGCAGACTTCACAAAACATCCTATGTACTAATTCTGGCATGGGTAATCAAGAATTAAAGAGTTCTGGAAGTCTTCATCAACGCCCCGTGGTCTTCCTGAACGTGGTAAACCATTCACGTCAAAGTAGCCAGAACCATTTTCTTGCCATGCTTTCTCCAATGGCATTCTCATAGACGACCCAAATGTTGCTCCTCTATTAAAACTTAAAAAGGAGCATGTCCGAAGTGCTCCTTCCCCCTCCTATCCCAGTAAATACTGCATCTCTTTAGCTCACAGAAAATGCAGATTTTCTTCAGATCTGCAAACATTTTATATAACAGTATCCACCACCTATGAAGCCTCAGCAGTAAATACGGCCGGCAATCATTATTACGAGGGGTGTTCCAAAAGTTCTCGGCCTGACTCAGAGATATGAAAATGCCCAAATTACTATGGTAGTTGTTAATTATCATCCTTGATGGCACCCTGTAAAGTTTCAGATGCGTAAATGTAGTCACTTAGTGATGATTGTGTAAACAAACTAGTATTAATATTTACTACAAAATAGATAAAGCTGAAATATAAGCTGTGATAAAGCACTTCGTTTTGAAGGGTTTATCCCGAACAGAAATACAAAAGAGTTACAATTTCACATTAAAAGATTCTCCCCCCCCCCCCATCTTCATTTTCGACGGTTAAAAAGTGGGCTACTGAGTTTAAGCGTGGTCGTACATCCATTTAAGATGATGAGCTCTCAAAAGTGCTACGACCGACGAATTGTGACAAAAATTCACATTGCCATACTCAGTGATCGCCGAATGAAGGTACCTGAGTTTACTGACATTGCAAAGACCTCAAAAGAACCTTGTCTACTTCATTGTACACGAATTTTTGGGTATGAGAAGGATGTCCGTTCGATGGGTTAACAATGGACCAAAACGCATTCCATTGAACATTTCGCAAGGGTGTTAGAATTGTTTAAATGCAATTTCAGCAAATTCCAGTAGATGAAACACTACACGCCAGAGACGAAGGAGCAGTCCAAACACTGGGTGGCAACAGGTGAAAGCAAAAACGGTTCCATCTGCAGGAAAAGTTGACTACGGTTTTCTGGATTCTCAGATGGGGTGCTCATAGACTTCCTCCAGAAGGGCAGAACCATCACCGGGGAGTATTACACTTTACTATTGAACATACTGAAGGATGCTATTAAAGTTAAATATCCCATTTTGAGAAAAAGAAAGTTTTCTTTCATTGCGGCTTCATACACGTCTGGAAGTGTTGCTGCAGAAGAGCACGACCTTCGCTTCCAAGTGCTTCCACATCCGCCATGTTCGCCGAATTTCGCTCCCAAACCTGAAGAAAGGGCTGGGCGGACGAAGGTTCACATCAGATGATGAGGTTGAAGCCGAGACGAACTGCTATTTTTCACAGTTGGACAAATGTTATTTCACTGAGGAAGTTGTGGACTAAATATATTGATTTACAAGCCGACTGTGTTGGGAGCGGGAAAAAATGCATGTCTCTTAAATCTTGTGTTTTGTTGGCCAGGCCCAGAACTTTTAGAACGTCACTTGTTAACATCTTAATACTATCTACAATATTTAATGAACACAATTATTAAAAATAATCACCTTTAGCATGCAGTCGTGAAGTATTTTTTTTTTTTTGTCGCATTATTCAATATATTAACAGGGGACTGCGCTGTTTTCACAAGAGATCACTACATATATTTGCTGAAGCACAGAGCACAATTTGTAGTTATGAGGGTTTACAGGAATACCCACTATATTTAAAACGTGGCGACTAATTGCACTGGTTTGTCCTTTCTTCTACAAGAGAAGGGAAATGGGCAGCGCTGAGTGTTTTGATTTGTTTTAATAGTGTTTAACGCCCATTTTAACTGCTGAGGTATCATAAATGGTGGACAATGAGATGAAATTATGAACTGGGAAAATATTTTTTTAAAGGAAGTATTTTAGATTAAATTTAGGGTACCTCATTTGCCATTTATGAGCACTAAGGAAAATCTGGAAACGTCCGCAGTCAGGGAGGACAATCCTGGTTGGAATTGAACCCCAGGCCCCCCGCTCACGAATCAGTGCCTTGACCTTGGCCACCTTGGTGTTTTGATTTGTGGACACACAATCAACTTGCTGAGGAATTCGCTTAGTTTTCGCATCTCCTGCTTGACGGACTTTTTCCGGTTGCAGCGGATGCACTTTCCCAACAAGCAGCCATGCTTATGCGTCCGGAACTCAAATAAACTCATTGTATAAATACAGCATGGAGAGAGACATTTCCAGAAAAGTAAGCAGAAGCGTAAGAGATGAAGATATAAAATACACAACTTTTATCTGCTTCGTTAGCTCCTCATAATCTGCTAAGCTGTCATTAAAATTCAGTTCTTCGGGATAATTTGGTAAGAACGCACACGATCTGAACTCTCACATTTCAGGGTGCAAAGTCAATGGACGCTCGGGTATTTGGTCATCCATTATTGTGTCAGTTTTGTACTCTCTCAGTATTGTTACGGAGAAAGTTCCCGGGAAACTGACCTCAATGTGAAGCTTTAATAATTACGCACGACCTTGCAGACCGCGCAAGACAAAAGACGGTACATTAGCATACCTCGGGGCGGGGGCTACATCCGGTCGCCGACCACTGTTGTGCCTCTCAGTCACGGAGCACTTGCCTTTGTTTTAATAGAGTGAGTTTCTTTTTGTAGCTGAAAATACAAATGAGCATATTTCTTTTTCACATCCGTCTGTAGTTACAATATTATACAGGATTAGTTAAAAGTGCTAAATAACTTTCAAAGCATGTGATTCAGAGTGTGGGGATAGCCGTATATGAGAACTCAAAAATTACATTACCGACTTTTTGCTACGTTGGGTTTCACAGGAAGAAACCCCAACTCTGTAATTTTAAATTAATTTAATTTTTATTTTATCGAATAAAGTCATCAAGAGTTTTTCAAAAGTACCCACATTGATACTTCTGTACAAATTTATTGTTGCTAAATCAAGAAAACAAAAAGTGAAGGGAATAATAAATCACTTCTTTTATTTACTGTGTTTTGCCAATAATAACAAATACTGTCATTGTTTGTATCCACAGAATCATGATACAGAAACATCTTATTTAAGAGATTAAATCTGACATCTAGTGTGTTTCAGCAAAGGGAAAGAATTCTAATTTTAATTGTGGTCGGCTATGTAGACAGGCAACAATCTCATTGAGAGGTGGGGAATTTATTTAATGATATGCTTTGGAAACGTAATCAATTCCACATACAACATTGGCAAGGAACGTAAAGCAATTTATTCAAACTGGATGCGTAAAGAACTTACTAAGACCAAGTCGCCCGAAAAGTTCAATTTATGAGAAAACTTTATTGGATGTTCTCCTACGTGTGCAAGAAAATATAAAAGTTTCTACTACAAATTGGTTATTAGAATCAAATATAAGCCACAGTTCCATAATGAAATTCCTCTAAAGTGCCAAGCAACATCCTTATAAAATTCAACTTTTGCAGGAACTGTCATAGGACGATCCCGATGGAATAATACAGTTTTGTGAATTAATGATGGAGCGCATTAACAACATTCCAGTTTTTCTTAGACAAATTGTATTCTCAAATTAAGCCACATTCTGCCTGAATGGATTTGTCAACAGACACAACTGTCGATACTGGTCAAATGTAAATAAAAAATGGATGGAGAAGAACCACACACAGTATCCACAAAAACTTAATGTTTGAGCTGGTATTGTTGGTGATCATGTCACAGGTGCTTCCTTCTTTGGAGAAACGCTAAACACTAACAGATAGTTAGATTTTCATCCAAATCACCACCGGCTATCGCCAATGTGTTTCCACATTCAGTCAACCATGAGCTACCCAGAGATGATGACTATTTCCAGCAAGATAGAGCTCCAGTTCACTAAGGACAGAATGTTCATCAGCAAGACCAGATTTTCCCACAAATTTGGCTTGGTAGGAGAGGTCAGTTAGAGTGGCCAGCAATATCCTGATATTCATTGCCTTTGGGTTTATTTTTGCGGCTATTTGAAGTCAGTAGCATATCTAGAAAGTCCCAACAACTTTTAAGATAAAGGAGTATCGAATAATGAAAGCGATGCAAGATATTCCTAAAGCCTGGTTAGGTAATTCCTTAAACGGTTTCTGTGATCGACTGGCACATTGTCAAGCAACTGAGAGCTACCAGTTTGAACATAGAATTTAGACGTTGAGCTAGCTTTGTTTTGTTTTTGTTAAGGAAGGAGCGTTTCATTGTTCACTACACTTTTAGCAACAATCAATGCGTACAGAAGTATCTAGTGTCGGTATTTTTTGAAAAAAGCTCTAAATCAGCATTATTCGAAAATTTGAAAATATATTGGGCATTCCATTTCAAATAAGAGTAACAGGAAGTATAAAAAAGTCGGTAATATAATTTTTTAGTTCCCAGTATACAGCTATATTTACATACTGAGTTTCATTTCACTGAACCACATGCTTCAAAATTTATTTAGGTGGTGCCGGAATTAAAACTAAACCTGTATACATTATGATGTGAGGTGTCTCTTTGATATTGCAACACTAAATTATGCATTTTGTTAAGTTTGCTTCGGTTGTGGGTTGGCCACGTAAACTTTCTGTTTTCCCATTCATTGTATGCACACATGTTTTCCTCCGTTAACTGGAACAATGTCACGCTAGTTTCTGGCTGTCAGTGTGTGTCTGTAATGGTTTAGATCACTTCAGCTATTACGAGTGGTATTTAATCGCGAAGTTAATTATGACTTAATATATGTTTTCTACTGCACAACGTAATATGTGTTAATTCAAACCATGAAGTTCAAAGACGATTTGAAGAAAGATTCCTGGATGAAAATGTTTCAGGTTGTATATTTTATAATAAAGTACAAGCCACGGATAGTGTTCATCTAAGAAACCTAATAGGCAGCGTAGGGTTCTAACCGAAGAAGCATTGATTAAATGACATTGGTAATCATCGTTTGGAGTATTCCCCCCAAAATAACTTAGACATCATTCACAACAAACAGGCATTTGTTAATGTTCTGTGCAAATTATTAAAGTTAAAACCATATAAAATAACGGTGGCATATGTGAGTATATTTTGTCCCCTTCTTTTAGACACAGACATGGAGCACGTTTTGTCTTTTCCCAGCAAGACTTTGCCACATCTCATGCAGTAATGCATTTTTTTAATTGTTCACAGCAGTACTTTTATAGCAAAAAGGGTAATGCATTTACATAATGGAAACTGTTTTAAGTGCAGAAACATTGACAGTGTTATCGTGAAGCTAATACCGGGTTTTCCTTGTTCACAGGTAAGCATCGAAGCTGAGAAAGACTCCATTTAGACTGTATGTATAGCTAATTACTTCAGCACGCGGTAAGCTCAAATGATATATTATTGGTTCTTCATGAATAACAGCGAACAAATTTGGACAGTGTAAGCAAAACTACAAAATGAAACTAAAAGCATCATGTTTTTCTTAAAGGTAGCATGTTTTACAAGGAATAGGTCATAAGTCTAGTAATTATTTTTTTTCCTCGCGAATAAGGGAGAACACGAAAAATCTAAGATATACGATTGAAAGTGTATGAAATGTGCTTTCGAATGAAGTCACCGTATGGTGTATGTGAACAGAGCTGCATGTGATAGTATTCACCTCACAAAAAAAATCGCTTAAAAATGAAATTTAAATGTAAATTTCGAAGTAATTCCAAAAATAACACTTGCAAACATCCTCATTTTAAAGATTACACTTAAATGAACTTGTAACAAATCTTTTTCACCTTTTTTTATTAATTTTCAGGCAATGGCGGTCACAAACGAAAGACATACGCTTTTTGCCAAATTTTTTACTTAACTTTCATGCTCAATATTTGTCCATTAAACATTTTTAATTGTATTTAACGCCCGTTTTAACTACTGAAGTATCACAGGCGGGGATGATACATGAGACGGAATGAACTGGATATTTTTTTAAAATCCTTAAAAGGAAGTTCGCTAATTTAGTGTATCTCCCTGGCATTTGCCATTTATGAAAACTGAGGAAAACCTGAGAAAAAATCTGTCAGGGAGGACGGCCCTGGTGGGGATGGAAGCTCAGACCTCCTGCTCATGAGTACATGTTCACTAACGTTGAAATTGAAAGGGATATTGGTGCACACAACCTAAGTCAACAAAACAAACTCTCAGTATCTGGTGTGCCTCCTTTAACCTTAATAATACTTTCTGGCATGGTTTCGATTAGGATTCTTTGGTCGATCCCGTCCCATTCCTCTTGGAGTGCTGTCCGGAGTTCCTGTAAGGACTACGATCTCGGATGCGTCTACCCAGCCTATCTCAGAGATGCTCTATGGGGTTTAGGTCGGGGCTGCGAGAGTGGAACAATCCCCACGGCGTAAAGATATCACGATACGAAATGCGTTGAGTGTGGACGAGCATTGTCGTGCATGATATGAATTCATCTGCAACAAATTGAGCTACGTGATCGGCGAGAACCTGTTGATATAGCAGTGAGCACTGAGGCTTCTGTTCTCCAGGAACACTAAAATCGCGCCTCCATAGACATTCTACCCTCCACCATCTCGGCACCTCCACCTTTCGGACATTGTGCGAACCGCTCTCCAGGTAGTCTCCAGACCCTTTCCCTACCATGTGGAGATTTGAGGGAGATGCTGGAGTCATCCGAGATCAACACAGCTGCAAGTCCAGCGACTGTGCTCCCTGGCCAGAACTGGTGACGTGGCAAGTCATGTTCTTGCTCACATCAACACGTCGCATATGTTGTAAACGATTCCGAACTTCAACCTGGGAGATCACCTCAGGACGTAGGCTTCCTTTTTCTGCCGTCTTCTGGAATAACTTTGCGTTTCTCAACCGTTTCACAGTCTCTAGCACCGTGGTATAAGACGCGCCTGTTGCTGTAGCTGCGTTCATCATCGATCAGGAAGACAACCTTCACGTCTTCGGTATTCAACTGAACTTGACGATAAAATGAGAAACTAAGCATTTTGTTCATTCAATACAGAAAGTGTGTTCAATGCAATAAACTTTTTTTTATTATTTGCGCTCGTATACAGCGCGGGGACACTCTCAAGAAGGATAAAACATATTGTTAGCCTATAAGTGCAGATAAAAAGCGACCAGGCATTCTAGCTAATGCATCCAAGAAAATAATTAACCACATTTACCAATGGTACATATTCATAAATTCACTCAAAATTAGGTTTAAACTTTAAAATATATATATATATATATATATCTGTGATTCCTTGGGGGGGGGGGCGTTCAGCGAGTGTATTTCCAGTGTTCGCTTCAATTTTTACAAAAACTTAAAAATGATATAAATATATTTTTATTTCCTTTAGTATGCATAGGGTCTTCTGAACTGCATATGCAGAACATAAAATGTAACCTTTGTTTGTTTTAATTACTTTTATGCTTTATTGAACATAATTTAAAAGCAGTAAAATTATATAAAGTAATATTTGAACCACTTGAAAATATCAGTAAAATGACAACTAGCTTGCATATCACTCCAAAAATCAAAATATTATATTTCAAAAATGTAATGTTTACACAGATTTTAGACGCATTTTTTGTAATAGTCTAATTAATTTTATTTATTTAAGCAAATTGTGAAGAAAAACAATTAATTCCGTCCGCGTATTTCCGTTCATGAGAGGACTGAAATGTAACCTATCATCCTGAGATAACGACTTCTTCGGTATCAGTGCCTTAGACCTGGTCTCACTGACGTACGTCGCGCCGTTGTTTTCGTAATGACCCGACAGTTGTGGGAGGTTATCGACCCTGTGGGAACAGAAGGGATGCGTCATTTTGCTCTTGCGGTTCCGTTGGCGTAACTTGTACCATTAATGCCATAAGGGGGAGGGGGGAGCATGGAAATACATCTGTCCAAAACCGACTCCACTACCCAGACCCCAATGCAGAAAAAATTGGCGGCCGTCGTGGCACTACTACTGCCAATTGCAAACACGAACATTTTACCAGTATTGTGTTTACAACATGACATTATTTATCATTAGAAAATATTTCAAGTTTGTTTAAGATTCTGAAATTGTTAACAAACATTTAAACGAAACATGTACAAAAAATGGTTAATCAACCATTCCCCATTACAGTGCAATAGATAGTGAAGTATTTATCATTAGTATAACATACTTAAACTTTTTAAGCAAATTTTCTGCAGTAAAAAATTAATGGATAATTTAAATACACATGCATCTTTTGATATTTGGCTTTTGTAAAGCCATGCAAATATAAAATATGTCTAATTACAATGCTCTCTACAAGTAGAACAAATAATTTTAACCAAACTGCTGCATAAGAAAACGTTGCAACACACATCAAGAACTTTGCTGAATATATCATTTGATTTTCATAAAAAAAGCTTCAATTATTGTGATGAAAACTTACTTTATCGCTTCGCTATATCCAAATCATGATCTAGTGGTAAACTTTCCTTGATAGCTTTTATTAATAAAGTTACTCTTTCAATGAGCCAGATATTATTATTATTATTATTATTGTTATTATTATATTATCATCATCATCATCATCATTATTGTTGTTGTTGTTGTAGTGGTAGTGGCAGAACTCATCAAATTATTCAATTTTCTGCATCTGTTACATTTTAACTCCTTACTTCCACTGCACTCCAAGATCAAACTGAAGTTCTCCACAGGCAAGCACTCACTTCCAAATGAATGGACCTCTTAAACCTAATGACATAGATGTGACCATCATATTTATCATTATCTACTTTAAAGAAAAGGACGGCTTTCCTTAGCAATAGTTATAAACAGTATATATGTCTTTTCTTAACCTCACTTGCAAACAAGTGAAACATGACATAATATCCTACTCACACCATTCATTAAAGCTCTCTTCATCTCCCTTCAAACCGCCATGGATGGCCGAGATCATTAAGAACTGAACTCATAAGCAGCAGGTCTGGGGTTCGATTCCCACCAGGACCATTTACCCTGACTGAGGTTTTTTCCAAGTTTTCCTCAGTTCTCATAAATGGCAAATGCCGGGGAGTTATCCCAATCTTAGGCCAGGAACGCTTCCTCCCTTACAAAAAAAAAATATTTCCCATTTTGTCCTTTCATCTTATATGTCATCCTCTGCCTGTAAAGCCTCAGCAGTAATATTACTCCAAACCCTGCTTTAATTGCATAGGAAAAATGTTTTCCCTAACAACTTTTGGCACGAGACTTTTTTAAATAGTCTTTAGCAATTTTATAAAGTGCCATGCTTTATGAAACAGAAACTTATTAAGTCGGTGATTGGTAAAACTCTTGCATGTCACCTGTCAAATTGTCAACTTTTATGAAACAGGCTCCTAGGTTTTGAGTGGGAATTTTAATACGATTTAGAGAACGATTTCTGTTATATTCTAATATGCATTTTTCTGATTGGAATCTGAGTACATGCAATGCAAGGAGAAAGCGCACGTGGTCGATATGAATAATTTTGAAAACCTGATAGCGTTTTATTAGCGAATTCCGAAAGAATTGTGGTTGTACCCATAAAAATATTTTTGAAAATTTTCTTCAAATCTCCATCGATCCTACCTACTAGGCACCATAAAAAGTTATACACACACGCGCTCGCACACGCACGCACACGTGTGTTTGTCTTTATTAACGCTCTAACAGTCGCAATTTTTCTTTTTTCTCAACGAAACTCGGTATATAACCATCAATTAACTAAACGATTCATAGAGTTCGTTAACCAGCAAAATTGGGCCTTTGGACTAAAGCGAAATTTTTTTAAAAAAATTTAAATCGTTCTAACGGCTGCATTTTTTTTCTCGACGAAACTCGGTATAATTCTTTTAAATAAACTGATGAAAATAGTTTTCAAAAATTCAGGGCAATCGGTGCATTAGGAGTGGGTATTCCTGAAAAACGAGTAGGGGGTTAAAACGAAATTTAAAAATCGCTTTATGGCCGCAATTTTAATTTCTTTTTAAAGGAAACTCGTTGAAATAAAACAAGAGAAATACTCTCTGAAAATGAATGAAATCAGATTATTAGGAATGGGATTTACTTGAAATCCAAAATTTATAAATCGCTCTAGCGGTACCAATGTTTATTTCTTCACAATCAAATTCGATATAATGTATTTAAATAAAATAATATAAAAATAGTTTCTGAAAATTACGGAAATTGGACCCATAAGGAGTTGAGGTTTACTTGAAACCCGAAATTTATAAAGCGCTCTTGTGTTTAATTTTCTCTTTATTGTTTTAAAATAAAAGGAAAAATGAATTCAACATATAAACTGTATTTACAACGTTGCATATGTTTTATACTTGATAAAAAATCATGAAGATAGCAAATGTGAAATATTGTTATAATATGTGTTTGAAAAGCAATTTGTATGTAAGAGTGCTCTGTAATAACTATAAAAAATTTTGCTGTACATGTTTTTACTACAATAACATTTAAATTAGATTTTAAAGCCAATGAAAATCGATGGAACTTTCGATTTTACTTGTATATTGTTGATCGTGTATATTTGCTTAGTATATCGTAATTGTTTTTAAATAGTACATGTTTCGTTTTATTAATACATATGAACACCATCTTATTAAATACACAATGTAGCTGGAAGCTTTCTGTTATTTCTCTCTATTTTAGTGAATGTAAAGATATCAAGGGCTCGGTTCATAAACATGGTTACATTTAAAAATGTTTAAAAATACCCACACAGTGTAACTTTGTCTTCAGCGGTCATATATTTCATTTAATTAATTGTATATCGTAAGTCTTGTGGTTTGATCTAAACAACAACACCAATAATAATAATAATAATAATAATAATAATAATAATAATAATAATAATAATAATAATAATAATAATAATGCCGTCTTTTGTGATACTTATAGATTGCAAGAATTCTAATTTTGTTTTCCTAATGCCACATAGTAGTGCCGTAACTTATTTCATTTCATTAATTAATAAGGCCTAATTGCATTTTATATTATTTATTAAAGCTACTCTACCAGGCGAGGAATTGGCTTATTTTACCCAGCTCCTGCGTGACGAACATTTTAAATTTAGTTACGTTTGAAGAAAGGGCGGCTAAAATCTTCCCTCATGTCTTTCTTACTAATGCAGCTCAGGCGCCGAAGAAGGACGCCCACGATTGTTTAATAAGGAACCAACAGGTGAGCCAAGGCAGTCTTAATGATACAGCATTCCCCGGCACAACGTGTGCTGCTCTAAAAATATCATTGTGCATCGCGGTGAATGAATGGCAACGGTAATGAGTCATAACATGGCAATGCCCGAATATGACCACACTACACGTATGAATGGGCTGTTCGTGTTTTCCGTTAGATATTGCATTTTTAAATATCTGTAAAAAAACTATTGAATTGTGTTTCTTTAGAATTTTAAAGAAAAATGTAAAATAATTTACGGCATAATTAAATTATTATGGAGATGGATTATAATTTTTATCACAGATGTTAATTTTTTAACAAATTTTTAATAACAATACTTTTATTCTTTAACGAGAATCTTAAAAAACACACGTACATTTCATAATTTCTGAGCAAAGGTTCATAAAATGCTGTATTGTTTTCAAAATTTGTATTCCAAAAATTTTTAAAAATAATTTATATATCATATGACAAAACTGGTAGTTTAATTGAATCAGAGGTGGAAAGAGGAAGTGTCCAAAATTAGCAAAAATAACTAAAATATAATACATTTGAAATATACAATATGGAATTATTGGATTAATGAAGAATGTGCAAAATAACAACGAATGACTGCATGTTTAAGAGCGTCCGTAAATAAAACAAATAAAAAATAAACATTGTTCTTGATAATTTCACTTAGTATATGAGAAAAAACCTCTTATTTCTATACATAATCGCTCTGTATATGAGGCACTTGTCCCATCGTTTCACAAGCCTCTGAAATGCAACAGTGTAAAATTATTTGGACTGCCGTTGGCACCACTACAGCTTCATCGTCACCCGAAAGATGATGTTTAAGAAAATCTAACAAACACAGTCGCTTGGAGCAAGATTGGGGCTATACGGAGAATGCCCGAGGACCTTCTACTTGAAATTTTGCAGCGTCTCATTTGCCTTATTGGCAGTATGAGGATCCGCGTTGCCATCCAAGGACGACACGCCTCACGCCTGTGATGAGGAATTCTGGGTCTCCTGATTCCTGAAAATGTTACATTTACGGTTTGTCCTTGAGCAGTATGCCTTCGAGATTCCAGAAGACTGCGAGCATACTTTCCTGGCGAATGCTCTCAGAGTTTGCAATGCATTGACGTACACTTCTAATGCTGAACCCAAGGCTCATCACCTGTGACAATTCGGGCTACCATATCGTGTCCATCGTGGTAGCGATTGAGATGCTGTAATTATTTGTGTTGTGGGGTCAGCATGCGCGGCTCCGTCGTGCTCAAACTTTGTGAAAAACTTACTTGTGTCTGGTAATTACCCTTCTGTATACTGGGATTAAGTCTTCAACTTGTTACAAATTCGCTTCAGAGAACTCTTGCATCCAATTGCAAACAGTTTGACGTGACAAGCACTTCTCAGCATTTATACCTTGTGCCCACAAAATCGCACAGTGGATCTTTACTTGAACGTAGTACACTCCCTCAAAGGCTCTGCCATCTTGCAACTGCTGTTTCGCTATTGTAAACCTGGATTGTTCGTGTCGAATGTCACCAACTGCCATCTAATGACAATACCCTCAGATGCCTCACTCAAACATTTCTACCCCCAACATAAATTTGTATATTAATTCCTTGCTCTTTTCATTCTATAAAATTTAGGGAAAAAACAAAAACAAAACAAAAAAGCAAACAAGAACAAGCAGTTTTTGAGATATTTACAAAAGTAAAATTTTCTAATTGCGAAAATAGAGGGACCTAAAATGTATATACCTATCAACATGGAGAAAAAAAATATTTGCTTTAAAATGTTATCGTCAGATAAAAGAAGACATCAAACGGGAAATTTAAGTCATGTTTTACTATGCAGTCACTATCAAGCGTCCATAAATTTCTGCAAGAGCAACAATACCTATGTCGGTCCTGGTGGTTACCATACTTGCCCCCTAAACCCAAGATCGCGGGTTCGAGCCCGGTCAGGACCGGTGGATTTTTTCGGGCGTAAAAATGCTAAGTATGGCTTCCTTCGGAAGGGAAGTAAAGCCGTGGGTCCCGTGTCGTACATTTGCGGCACGAAAAAGAACCTCAAGCCTGAAAGACGAGCAAAATTTGTCGACTGTTTCGCGCCCTGAGTTGAATGAGACGCCAATGACCTGAGATAAATAAATAAATAAAACAATGCCTATATGGATTGCACTGCATGTTTGACTTTTTTCCTGTATGCCACATCGTTCAGTGTTACACATCAGTTAAGAATGTCATGGCAGGAAATTTATAAACATCTCTTCGTCCTACATAACTGCAGGCAGTATGTCAAGATAAACTGTAAAATCTCTCTGGTTGTGTCTTGCTGCAAGTACAGTTGTTCATTCTCATAAAGCGCGTTAATTACCGGTAGAATGGATGTTTGTAGTACTTCGTGATGAAAACCTTGAATGAAAGTCCATTCCGAACACTGAGACCCGTTAAATTGACTGCTTTGTGAATGCGAGGATTTCTTGGTGCCCAATAAACACAATTATAGGGATTTCTATACCATTAGTTTATCCTGTGTATCGTCAAATTAAACTGTTGAAACCACTCACAGTGCTGCATTCTTCAGTTTGAGTCATCTCCACACTCTGACTTTCCAATGTGCTCTTTTAATAATACTCATCCATTAACTCCTGCTTCATGTGCACAATATTTGACTTTGTGATGACCCTGTAAATTGTTGCAATACTGTATCACAAGAATCAGGAGTTGTTTGTGCTACTCCTTGCAAGTAATTGCTTGTGGCATCGGCTTCGAATTGTTCATAAATGCGTTACATGATATCAGGCGTATTCCTACATTGTGAAATAAGTGCAATTATAAATGTGATGTACACATACAATGGATTAATACGTACCTTAAAAGTTACAGCCAACATTTCCAGTGGAGGAATGGCCAGTCTCATCGGAGTATCTTCGCTTTTGATTGTATCACTTATTCTAAAAATAACTTAATGCTCATACGAAAATAATTTTAAATGTTGCATCATATTCTCTCACTTCTGTGAACATTGTCGTGAATGTGCCTTTGAAGAGTCATTTGGCAACCAAAGAGTGTTCCCACAACCGCCTGTCTGTATGCTTTAAGTAGCTTTTGTAAATTACATAAGCAAAAACAGCTTTCTTCCTTCTGTATACATTCATCGTGCTGTTCAATGAATATCATAAACGTGACGTGCATCATTTTGATGTTACGTGTGAATTAGTGGGTAAAATGACGTGTTGTCACCAGATAATTGGACGCGCGTCTCTTACGCTAATGTGCATCGGGCGTTTAGATGGCAGAAATGCGAGAGCAACGTTACGCAAGAAGTTTTGTGCTCTATTGAAGAAGACTGCTGCTTCAGAAACGCTTGAAGATCTTCGCAGAGCTTATGGTGAGAAAAATGTTTCCGATGGTATAAGGCCTTTAAAGATGGAACAGAGTGCTGTGAGTTGCAAGGAAGGAAGGGAGGCCCCACCACCATCCTTACCGAGGTCTCTGTCAATATTGCTGCAATCATTTGAAGGACTTTTCGTGTGACCATCAGAGAATTTGAAAAAATTCTGAACATGTCAGTTGGAAGTGCTCGTGCCATTTTAAATGCTCATTTGAACATGTCGCGAGTGTGCGCTTGCTGAAGTCTCAGATTGCTGAGTTCAAAAACAGCACCGAGTTGGTGTTTGCAGCCTTTGGAAAAAGCGTGTCAAGGTTGAAGGAGATGTTTGGTGGAAAACTATTATCACTGCCGACGAATCATCGGCTTACTATTATGAACTGAACTGAAAAGACAGGTACGGAATGGGTTCAAAAGGGAAATCCTCGCCCTGAAAGAGCACACGTGCAGAAGTCTGCAAACAAGACTTTAGTATCATATTTTTTTTATGGACGCGGCATGGTGTACACGCAGCAAGCCCCAGAAGGCAGACAGACTGCAGAGTATTACCTAGTCTTTCCATAAATACTGTCACAACTTTAGAGGTTGACTGTACTTCCCCTCTCTAACAGCGTGCATATCCTGAGTTGTGCTAATGGTGAGTCATTGAGAGTTCAACTGCAGAAGCGGAAAATTCTTTGTGTTAGTTTTCAAGATGGCATGGGGCAATTTTGAAAATCGTGTAGCTGTGATGGCTTTCCGCGCAAATCCGCAGGTTAGATTTCCAAAATTCTCCAGAAACTGAAAATAAGCAACAGGATCGCGTACCGCCTGTCCAGCGCTTTCTTGAGACTGGAACTGTGGAAGACCGGCACAGACAGGGAAGACTGCGCATTCCAGAATTGGTGAAAGCAGTGGCGGCACGTATGCGATGAAATCCGGAACGGATACATTCAGTGATGACTCGTGACTGAAAATTTCTAAAATGTCTTTTATATTATATATTATATATTATATATTTGCAAATGACGGAAAGAACACCTCGTCACAAATGAGCCGAAGCGCTAGAGGCTCTTAAAATCAAAACGCTTACTTTTGCGTTACGCAGCAAATGGTCATCTAAGAATCCTTTTTACTGATGTAAAAATGTTCGGTGTTGAGGAAACGTTCAATGCCCAGAATTACAGGGTATATGCCAGATTTTCTACAGAAGCTACTGAAAAGGCTCCAAGGGTGCAGAGGGGACCATCATGCTGAATCTGTTATAATGTGGTAGGGTGTGAGCTATGCAGGTGCCACAGAGCTCCATTTCCGTGAAAAAGTGATTGGAATATCGACCAAAGTGTACCAAGAGACAGTGCTGGAGAGACTGGTCAAGAATCTTAACAACATTCTCTTCCATGTACAAAGCTGGAGCTTCCAGCAGGATTCAGCCCCAGCGCATGCGGCTCAGACAACCCAGGAGTGGCTTCAGGCCAATGTTCCTTCCTTTATTTCAACCTCGGTTTGGCCTTCTGCGAGTCCGGACCTAAATCTCCTGAACTACAAATTGTGGCCCAAGCTCCAGGAGATAGTTGCAAGCAGAGACACCCAAACATTGAACGTTTGAAGCGTTCTGTTCGGAAGGCAGCAGCAGATTTCCCGATGGAAATATTGCGTAATTCAATAGACGAGTGACCACAAATACTTAAGGAGTGTGTGCGCGCCAGAGGTGGTCATTTTGAATAATTATGTGTGATTTTGATTTATTTTACATAAATTTAACTAATATTGTTAGAATACTAAAATATCTCAAAGCAATTAGTGCAAATTTATTAGAAACGTTGTGACAGAAGGGTCTTCACCTACTAATGAAAGAAAACACGGTAATGAAAGCAGCTGCACCATGATAACGCACGGCCTCACATGGCGACATCTGTTATACATTTTTTAATCAAGAAACCCATCTCTCGTAGAACCCTAATCCCGCTCCTTGCGACTTTTTGTTTCCAAATGCCGAAAAAGAGCCTCAAAAAACAAGACTCTACTATGAAGGCAACGCAGTGAGGGCTTTAAGGGCGATTTTATAGTGCCTATCAAAGAAATGAATTTGCGGGAGCCTTCGGAAATTGGATGAGAAGATGGGATAAGTGCATAGCTCCCAGCTCCCAATGGTGGTATATTGAAGAGGAAATTTTTTTTCATTTTGATTGATTTTTAAATAATAAAATGTTTACAACATTAGCCCCAGTCATTATTGATCTCCGCTCGTATACGAATGACACAATCATTTTTAAGGTTAGGATAAGGTTTTTTTTTTTAAAGTTTTAAGCCATTATTTCAGATAACTTGGAAAGTCTTGTCACCAATTCTCACTTAAGATCAAAAGGCCGCGCGTGTGGGTTTCGTCTTTCGGCTCAGCGTTTCTGCATGGAAAAGTAAACACTGCGTTGAAGCATCACAATAATTGTGAGTGGGGGAGACATGCAAATTTTGTGGAACTCCGAACATGTCTTGTTCGTCGATTCGAACAGTCAATGCAGCTTCTGGTTGCGACAAAAGGCACGCCAACAACTGATCAATGAGATATCCGAGACAACGCCCGTCGCATTCAGTTGTTTTGCTCTTATTATATGTTAAAAGAAGTATCGGGAGTTCGACGATTAAGAAGCTTCCAGTGTGTGTTAATCGGGACATATAGGGGCTGTTCAATAATTATTTTTGACAGTATATGCTCCGTTACTCATTCTTATACCTGCACCAGCGAAAGATCCTTTAGAATCGCCTCACTGCTTCTAATGAATGCCTCCCACGAAGTTGTTTCTTCAACTTGAGGAAAAGGAAACTGTCGCACTGGGCAAACTCTGAACTATAGGCAGGGTGAGGGACCAACCTCACATTGATTTTCGTAAGCAACAACTTTTGCGATGTGGGCTAGCAGAGTTTTCAGGACATCTCTGTTGTATTACCCAGTTACAGTTGTGTGTCAGGAACGATATGCTAGTAAACCATTCCTTGAATATTGAAAATTGAGGTGACCGCAACTTTCCCAGTGGAAGCAAGCAATGTTTTGTATTATTTGTGTTCTTTTGTATTTAATCATTTTAATTAGGTATTGTCCGCTGCTACAAAAATGCCACATTTTCTTTAAATAACCTTCATAAATTGCTACACACTTTCATTATAGCGAATTGTTTTGTGTTTAATAAATTATCCTCGTATCTAATATTTATTAACCTAGAACATGCTGTTCAATGTATTTTTTCTCAAAAATTACAGAGCACGGCGAAAAAATTTTGAACTATTTATAGGAGAGAATAACATAAATAAACTGAATTGTTTATTTTTTTAATTACATCGCATGTACAAATTTATAAAGTTTCTAACAAATGAAAAGTGTTTACCAATATGTTTTTATAGCTACCAATTTTTAAAAGTAAATGTTATTTAATATTGCATTTTTAAAAGACTTAGATTATTTTATTACATCTGTAAAACAACCACAAAAAAGTCCCGTTGTAGGTTAAATAAGAAAATAACTTATGTTTGTGGGAAATGACAAGAAGGTGATTCAGCCTCCTTGCCCCTGGCTGCTCTTCTTTCTTGCTGGGCACTGCTCCTTGTTCCGAAGTATGCTGCAATGTTGATATACACCAAATCCTATGAGGTATTCCTATTTTACTTTTTATTATTGAAGCAGCTATTGCCTCATTAGCAACTGTTTGCACAATGAACTTGTCTTACGGCATCGTTTCCACATCAAAGGATGGTAGTGTCTTTCTTCAACCGGACTCAAATTATATTCTCTTCTTTAGGGCAAAAGGCATGTGGTTGATCATCACACGAATTAGCTCACACTGTTGCTAACTCATTTGTATTATCACAATGGCCTTACCATAATAATATTGCAAAGAGTTCAAAATAAACAGAAATTGTATAAGATATGGGGATCTGGCTTGCCGGTATTTAAATTCTAGTAGCTTAAAAAAAGATTAAAACACAATTTGTGAAAACAAAGTATATGAAAATATTTTATAATTAATAAAAAAATCCATGTTAATACCTCCTTAGAGTATTTTTACATAGTAATATAATTTGATTAAAATATTTAGATGCAACCTTTAAACGCTTAACTGCCGAAAACAAAACTCTGAATTAGAAATAACACGAGGTTAATCCTAAACTTTTATACGCTCTGTTAAAATTAGAATTGACAGCTTGAAATGACTTGTTCCAATTAGCAGTATGAGTGAAATTGGAGGGAGTTAATTGTGACTTCGATAAAAACCAACTGGGGAAAGAAAAAATGAAAAGGAAGCAGGGGAAATAGCATTAATAAAAGAAGTATAAATAAACTAGAGAAAGATAGAAGGTTCTTAAAATGTGAGTATGAATTGAACACTAGCACAGGATTGGTGCTAGCTTCGCAAACATTTGGGTCCAGAAGCGACAAGGCACGCTCGGAATGTGTCAGGGAAATCCAAGGAGTGTTTTTAAAATAAAGCCATGGCGCCGTCAGGTGCGGATAGACTGAAGTCTGCCGGAATCGCCCTATAACGTGAGAAGAGCGATAACAGGGGGAGTGGTTTCCTCGAGGTGAATGCCAAATTAACATCTGTATATATGCTACTATTTTATAGCGTTTCGCGGAGTAGGGCTGACTTCTAAAAACTGTTTGTGTTACGGTGACTCATGTTCTTCTTTTATCTTTTGTTCCTTTCCCTGTGTACTACGGCTATAATATAAAAGTACGTTACGCAGGAGTTGCGCAAACTAAGCGAATTCCTCACCAAAAAGTCTTCACTTTAAAAATGAATATAAAATCCAAATCACGTCCTTATTAATTAAAGAAATGAAATTAGTTGTGCCATTAATGAATGGTATTAGGGCAGTAGTAAATGCCCCTTGTCTAACTTACCGGCTTCTGCGCTAGTACCACCAGTGGGTTAGCGCCAACAGTGGTCTCGCGCCAACAGTGGTCTCGCACACAGCAGCCAGCAACAGCAGGTGGGAAGGGGTTTATTATATTGAATATACATATAATTATACAAACTATTAATTACAAACTGGTGGGAATTAAACGTCTTCTCTTCAGCACAATGGTAAGAATTGTACATACACTAATATGCACAAAAAAGTATTAAACATTTTCCCGCACAAAAATTATTTTAAAATATGCGATATTTTGGTGAAAGTTACACCATTGTCACTGTCTTCTTCGTTGCTGCTTCCGGTTCGATCCTCGAATGGTATGGTGGCGCCCATGTGGTTGTTCAGGTGTACCTGGGCCGGCGAAATCGCCGAGAAGCACCCTTGCCGAGCGGCGGTACCGAGGAACAGCGAGTTCGTGATGAAGTACTTTTGAAGGCATGCATGAGGAGGGTGAAAGCTTGCATGTGACGGGGAGTGGTGTCACGGACTTGTCTCAGCCTGCACAAACTCGTGACGTCATCAGGGTGCGGGTGTTCTGGCGCCACGGTCTCGCAAACCTGTCTGGAGTTGCACTAAACCAAACTCGCGACGTCATCAGGGCACAGGTGTTCTAGTGCCACGGCGTTACAGACCTGACCACATCTGCACAAAACCAAACTCTTGACGTCATCAGAGAAAAGTGTTCTGGCGCCATGGTGTCATCTGTCCATACCTGCACAAAATAAAACTGGTGACGTCATCAGAGAAACGTTTTCTGGCGCCACGGTGTCACCTGCCCATACCCGCACAAAATCAAACTCGTGACGTCATCAGGGTGCAGGTATTCTGGCGCCACGGTGTCGCAAACCTGTCCGGGCATATGGAGGAAAGTTACTGTTTCGCCTCTTTGATGAATTAAGACTTTAGAAAATGCTCCAGTTCCAGGAACACTCTAAAGATGGCATAACGAATGTACCTTGTGTATTGAGCGTTTTTCATTTTCTCAAACGGTTCACCGGAAACATGAGTGTGAAATAAATTTTTGCGATAGGCCATTTGATTTTGCACTTCTATCTCGTCTTCCCTCTTGTGACAGTTGATGACAGTGATCATTCGCTGTAGGCTGTCTAGTGCCCTGTATTCCTCTGTGTTCATAGATATGCAGTTTACTTCCATTTAACTCTTTTGGACAAGGGATCATAGTAGAGGATCATAGTTTCATCTGTAACAATGGTTTGCAGAATCTCTCTTTCGTTGCCACGGCAGAGCTCCAAAAATGCATGACAATAGATGACTCGTTGCTGTTTGAACTGAGGAAAATAGTCGAGGCACCCATCTTGCACTAACCTTATTCATGTTTCAATGTTCGTGAATAATTCCGGGACTGTTGTTTTAGAAAGGCCCAACCTTGCTACTATTTCTGTAACTTTGAGCCGCCCGTCTGCCATAATTTCTCCTTCCACAAGAGCGATCGATGTTTTCAGGAGTGAGCACCTCCAAGGGCCGACCTGCACGCTCTTCGTCTTCAATGCTTTCTCGACCCATTCGAAAAAGTTTGGCCCATTCTTTTACGTTAGAATGTGAGGAGAATGCTTCCCAATATAAACCGTCCAATCGCTGTTTAATCTAATTTGGAGTAAGTGCTTTTTTGTGAAGAACTTAATAACAGCTGGAAACTCCATGTTAAACATGCCACAATCTTCTACACATAGCCTTCTTTATGCAACTATATCTGAATAACTGAACAAGCAGGGCGGGGCGGAAGTTACAACTGCAATACTTAACAGATAAGGTATGACATCAGAAGGTTTTGTGAAGGCGATAATCCTTATCGGCGAGGCCGGAAACTCATGAACCCTCCCCCGCATGTATTTAATAAAAACAAAATGTTCAGGCTTTAAAGTATATGCTTTTCACATATCGTTTTTAATTTACTTGTTATAATGTTAGTTTAAATTTTCCAATTGACTTAACTGTATAACATCTAAAAAGGACTGTGATTAACATTTAAGCTACATAGTTAATTTTAAGTGTACGATTGCTTGTTTTTGTGTGCTCTGAAGCCGTTGTGTTCTCTCCGTCTGCATTTATTGTACACTTTTACATTACCAAGGATGATAGAGTAACTACCACTTAAGTTTTGTACATCGCTCCAACATTGCCTAGAATTCGAATTTTTCTCTATTGTTCCATACTGAAGCCGCAGGGCGGCCGCTGTTTGCAAGGGTGTCCGATTATTCTTCCAGGCGCATGCGCATACCATTCCCTGCGTACTTTTTCAGATAACACCGAGTTTGTGGCTAGGTGCGAATACCCGGTTGTTATAGCTAACAATAACAAATCCTCCCGTATGCCACATCTCCCTTCCCCCCGAGCAACCTTATTCGACATCCTCGGCGATTACAATCATTGTTTTCAGTTAGATCCCCACTTCTAATAGTCCGATTTCCTTGAATTTAAGAAACCATTTTTCTTGTTTATTTAAATAGTATATATCGATTTTTTTTTTTTTTTTTTTTTTTTAATTTCGTGTTTCAGGTAAGGCCCCACTCATAATAGCCTAATTTCCCTGATTTTCGGAAGCTATTTTTCTTATTTTATTTCGATGCCATATATGGAGTTTATTTCAGAATATATATATAATTTGGCCACTAGAGGTATTTTTAAATTTTTGCTTTAGGTTAACTCTCATACCAAATAGTTTAATTTTTCTAATTAAAGAACTCGATGAATCGTTTGTTAATTAGTCTTTATATGCCGATTTTCGTTGATAAAAACAAAAAATTGCGACCGCTAGAGCGTTAATTTTTTATGCCTAGTACGAAAGATCGATGGAGATTTGAAGAACATTTTTAAAAATCTTTTCATGGCTACAACCGCAATAGTCACTCACATTCCTTCAAAGCTCGCTAAAATACGAATACACCTTTTTTGTTATTCTACAATAAGCTGTCATTCGCTGTAGAGAGGTATACATGGAAATTACAAATTACAGCTGTAATGTCGTTACTTGCTTGGTTGAGAGCGCGTTTCTGGCTACTATAGACAAATTAGGCATCGTGAACATTGTTGAACTAAGGTAACGGTCCGTGTATGTCGCACATTCCACTGCCCTAGATCTCTTGGCTACAGCTTTCTGCATGCTTCTACTTCCGAACAGCCGCCGAATTTCCTCTACTCCGGTAGTTCAAATTTAAACCCTTTGTTTGTAACACGTCATGCATTTGTGATTGATGTGACATAAATTTTACTAAAACAGTATCGTTCTACATTTTAAAAACGTAATTCTGAAAATATAGTTAATAGTTTTGTATTATTTATTTTTGTAAAAAGACAAACGTTATTTTCTCAACACAGAACGCAGAATTCACATCAAAGTTGAAACAGTGGCCGTTATAGGAATTTTTGTTAATGTGCGTATAAATCAATCGCTAATTTTAAATTTTGTTTGCAAAATAGTATAAATTTGTTTAAAATAAATAACTTATGAAATGTATATTGCCGTTAAACTTATCCAGGCCTACTAACTTTTCCCGATTGTGCATAATTGGTTTCCCCCACTATTACAGCATTACGGTCAAAGAGTAAATAGTCACGGGAAAACAAAAGTATTACAACGAAAAAAAGAGAAAATGAAAGTCTTCTAGAAAGGAGGGAAAAATAGTGGACAAAATCGAATGAAATGCTAATAAGTTAAAACACTATAACATTACTGTAGCACAATAACTAAAACCGGGTGACCCTGCATCCAGGAGTAGATTTTTTGTGAATAGATTTTGAACAGTGTACATGACGGAGAAATTTGCCCTAATGTAATTTTCTTTCGGACGAATCATGGTGGATATGTTAATGTTAGTAATGACTTAGGCTACAATCAAGCTGCGAACTTTGTGACTTCCGTTCAACGCGGTACCAGCTTGAACCGACCGATCAATTGTTAAGTTTGGAGTGGTCCAGTAAAGGAAGAATCACCCATTAGTAATAGCAAAATAAAGTTACTGGTCACTACTCACTAATAACTTTCATTTTATAGTTGTTTTATTTTAAGTAGGCAAAAAAGCAGTTTAGATGCACTAAAATATGTTTTGATAAATTCAAGAACTAATTTTAGACGCTCAAAAGTTGCTAGTGAAACTTGGAGGTTTACTAATAGCAGCAACAGTGTAGCACATGTCTAGCGTTCCCATTGTGCTGAACAGAGCTTTCAGATGTTTTCCCAACTTCATATGTACTGTCGTAAACAATTGCATTCATTGCACTGTGGAGTAATAAACCAATAAAAGAGTCAAATAATTGGTACATTGTAAAGTCTGGTGGCTCTTAATTTCCGCTGGAATCTAAAGAACGAATACGTAAGTAGAAGCAGCTTTTAGTGTGCTATTTATACATGTTATTGTAGCAGTCTGTTTCGCATAAATATCGCAGTACATTTTTGTTGTTTCGAATATATTTTTTTTATCATCCTTCCCTCAAATGGAAAATCTGTTGATAATTCATACATGTACGAACGGCTTTATAATCGGCAGCAATGAGGAAATTCAGGCACTTGTTCAGATATGGTGGCTCAGTACCTTTCAAGTAACGCCATTATAAGTTACCAGCAATGGTGTACTGAGATCCATTTTGCAATGAACCATTTATTTATTTAATAAATACGAGGTGTGACTCTAGATGTTAAGAAATTACTATGATCGTTGTTAAGTATCATCCTTTAGATGGTGCGCGGTACAGTTTCAGACGCGTAAGTGTAGTCACTTGTTTGTGACGATCGTGTAAACAAACTAGTGTTAACATTTTCTACAAAATGAATATGAGCAATGATAAGGGTTTAATCCCAACAGAAATATATAAGGAGTCAGATTCCATATTAAAGGATTTTTCCCCTTCGTTTTCAACGTTAAAAAGGGAGCTGCTTAATTTAAACGTGATCGTACATTAATTTAAGATGATGAGCGCTCGGGGCGTCTCAAAACTGCTACGACCGACGAGATTGCGACAAAAATTCCTACCGTAATCATAGATCGCCGATAGAAGGTACTCGAGATGGCTGATATTGCAAAGATCTCGATAGTCTGTGTTCACTGTATTTTATATGTTCTGGATATGAGAAAGCTTTCCGCTCCATGGGTGCCGCATTTGTTAACAATGAACCCAAAACGCATTCTAATGAACATTTCGCGAGAGTGTTTAGAAGTGTTTAAACGCAATTCCAGTATTTCTCCGACGTTTCATAACAGTAGATTCATTACTAAAAGCCAGAGATAAAGGAGCGGTCCAAACAGTAGGTGGCAACAGGTGAAAGCGCACCAAAGAAAGCAAAAACGGCTCCATTTGCTACGGGTATTGTCATTATGTGGTGCTCATTGACTTATCTCCAGAAGTACAGAACCATCACTGGGGAGTATTACGCTTCACTACTGGACCAACTGAAGGATGCTATTCAGGCTAAACGTCCACACCGTGCGAAAAAGGGAGTTCTCTTTCATCCCGATAATGCGCCTTCACACACGGCTGGGATTGTTGCTGCAGAACTGCATTACTTTGTTTCCAAGTGCTTCCACATCCGCCGTATTCGCCGGATTTGGTTCCTAGCGATTACTTTTTGTTTCCAAACCTGAAGTAGTGACTGGGTGGACGAAGATTCACATCAAATAATGAGATTGAAGCTGAGACAGACGCTTAATTTTCATAGTTGAACAAATCTTTTTTTACTGAGAGTATTAACAAGTTGGAAAGTCGTAGGATTAAATGTGTTAATTTACAAGGTGACTATGTTGAAAAAATCTCTTAAATCAGGCCGACAGCTGATGAAGAAAACACAAGAACGCTCCTGAGTCGAACGTTACTTTTCTTTACGTTTGATGAACGCAAAACGAATTTACACCAAACTGCATTAGCCGGCCACTCAGTAACAGCTGACTACAAACGAAACGACTGATTATCGCTGTTGGAGAGTGTTGTTACTTCAAATGTAATATTGTTTGATATTGGAATACTGCAAGTTTATTATGCATGACAGTGTTACCATTAATGCATGTGGGATTTGGGCGGACGAGGCGATTACTGGGAACCAGTTTCTCCCATCTTCATCAGTGCACCAATTGTCGGTTTGCTACCGTCCCTTGTGACATCTGCATGAACTTAACACGCTCCATTTTTGTAGTGACTCAGCATAACAACTGCAATGCATGAACTTGGAGCCGTACACTAAACATTTTTTTTTTCCTCCAAGGTTCATGAGCGACATTTCAATAATATGCGAAGTAAATGATTATTAAAAATAGCGCCGAAATTAAGATTCTCCTGCTAGTAAAATATGAATATTCACTTTCCTAAAATAACCATGGCTTTGAAAAGTAAAATGAACATTTTGTGACTTGTCTGTTAAAAGCATACCTTTAGAGGTTTTTAAATGTAATGTAACAATATGTACCATGCTACAAGTGATATTTTCCTCCGCGGCGCGAGGTTTATCAATGAGCGAGCCTCCACTCATTTGCCGTGTCGTGAAGAGGGTTGGGCAGTCATCTTGTGTATAAAATAACTGGGGCACATGACCCCGAGAGGCACACATTTTGAAGTGAATTCTGGAAAACGTGTACAATTTTTTTTTTTTTTTGATTGATTTATTTATGGACGCTCTTTAACATCTCAGGTCATCAGCGTCCCATTCAACTCAGGGCGTGAAACGGCCGACAAATTTTGCTCAGAGGCCTCTCTTTCAGGCTTGAGGTTCTTTATCGTGCCGTAAATGTACGACACGGACCTACGGCTTTACTTCCCTTCCGAAGGAAGCCATACTTAGGATTTTTACGCCCGAAAAAAATCCATCGGTCCTGGCCGGGTTCGAACCCGCGATCTATGGGTATATCAAGTATGGTAACCACTACACCACCAGGACCGACAACGTGTACAATGGACAAATAGACCCACATTTACTATTCTTTTCGGTTCCACTTCCATGGTGCGCCAACAGTGGTGAAAGAAGCACAGGACCAATAAGCGTAGTTGATTCTGTTACTTATGTTAATACCAAACTTTTTTTTTCTCGAGAAATTGTATTTTTTCAACAGGACTCTACCACTGCTCACGCCGCAATAATTTCACGAGAGCAACTCACAGTGTTTTTTCACAAGACAGAGTTATTAATAGGAATTAGTGGTCCTCTCGGTCCCCCAATTTAACAGCCTGCGATTATCTTTGAGGTAAATTAAAAAATACCGTGTAATAGATGCACCCGCACACCACAAGAGAACTCAAAAATAATATTCGCAAGGAACTTGTCCGCATTTCTCAAAATGAATCACAGCGAGTGATGAATTGACATCCTAAAGAGATGCCAAAAATGTGTGGAGAATGAAGACGGGCAGTTTCAACACCTCGTTTGATAATTTGCTAAATAATGAGCCTTTTAAATTGGTTTGTGCATTGTTGTACGGTTGGTTTGTTTTATTGTTTTGCCCTCCCGGTAATCACCAACCCGGTTGGCTGGTTGGTTCACCGGTTAACCAGTACTCACTCGCCAATAGGCAAAACACTTCAGGGGAAACCGCCACGGGTGGCCGAGGTCGTTAA
This sequence comes from Metallyticus violacea, assembly GCA_030762175.1. NCBI lineage: Eukaryota > Metazoa > Arthropoda > Insecta > Mantodea > Metallyticidae > Metallyticus > Metallyticus violacea. Next base: position 24,410,126 of record CM060836.1, read on the forward strand.
GGCGCGGACTCGTGAGCGGGAGGACTGGGGTTCGAATCCCGCTAAGATCGTCCTACCTGACTAGGGTTTTTTCCAGGTTTTCTTCAGTCATAAATGGCAAATGCCGGGGAGGTACCCTAAACCGAGGCCTGGAACGTTTCCTTCCGTAGTAAAAATATCCTTTCCCAATTGATCATTTCATTTCATGTGTCATCAGTGTCCACCGCCTGTGGTGCCTCGGCAGTAAAAACGGGCGTTAAACACTACTTAAAAAACTCGGAGGGGGGGACATAACTGATCGTACGATATATGTGCACATAATAGAAGTAAGGGGACAAATATGGAATGCCAAGTGTTTGGTCTGTAAGTACTGCACTCTGGTGGAGATCAAACAGCGCCGGGCCATTACGAGCCGCTCTTTGTTGATGGAAGTCCCACTTTAATCTGAAATGAAGAGCAAATAGTAACATATTGTTTATTAATTTTATCCAGTAGTACAATATCATGCATCATTGTCATATATTATTTGTTCGTCTTTCATGCTCGTTTCCATATATTTTGAGGTTGCAGTGCCACTAGTAATCGCTTTCCAGGGGTTACACGCGATGCAGAAAGCACCGCAAATATTTAAAGTGACAGAAAGATATTGTTTAGGTTGGCAAGTGAGGCTACTCGACAACAATTGCTTCAATATGCTCTTACAGTGAAGAAGAACAACAACAAGGGACTTGTAGAACAGAACATTCCAGTTAGCAAAAGAAACATCCCACATCATTTTAAGTGAGACTGTAATTTGTATGTAAATTTTTGTTTTTAAAAATTCTCTTTGATTAATTAATTTAATAAATTTTAATAAATCAATCCATTTTACTAAACAAATTTTTAGAAGAAACACTGGACAGGAAACCCACAACACTTCTTTCCGTTTTATCAAGCTCTTGTGTTCTAGTTGCGATAAGAAAGACAACAGTCGATTTTTTTGATCCACAAGGGAAAAAAGTTTCGCTTCACCATTTTATCTAATCTTTCAACAGTATTTCATATTTTACCACTTTTTGAAAACAACGGAAATACAATATCTTTAAAATACATGTATTTTCTACATTTTCATTCATGTTGCGCAATTTTATCCCATGTACTATTTAAACTGTTGATGTCACTGCACGTTGTATAGTATTTCATAAGCCCTTTCCTAGTTACTTTGATAGTAGCATCCGAAAGCGAAACGGTATTCGATATTTATATCTCTTCCTCTATGGCTGCGAGTTTGAACAGCTTTTGCTGAAGAAATCGATCTGCTTGGCTTCACGCTTTGAAAAAGACTTCGTAATTTCTGCTGCATTGCTGCGTCACAAATATTTCTGAATTTCTCGTTTAGCTTTCCTTAATCTCTTAAATTCAGACTTGTTGCTACATCGAATGTGTCGACAGCGTGCTCTTGCCTACACATTTTTACATCACCGCTTCGATATTCCGAAATATTGTATGGGATGGGACGTACGTTTAACACTATACAGGGCTTTCCAAAATGATTGTCGGGTTTTTTATTACAGTTTTTATAGATTAAGAATTCAGCATGAGAGTATTCCGGAGGATAATACGCGCCTTTCACTAATTACAGATGCCATTGCTTGCAAAAGTACTCTCCATCCTTCCATACTTAACGATTATGCCGGAAAAATCCATCGACCTGGCCGGCATCGAACCCTCGATCTTGGGTTTACGAGGCAAGAAGATTTTTAGCGGCTAAATCTTGGGCACTGGTTATGGGATGATTAGCAAAAGTTGATCTTTTTTAACATTTGCTTTCACCCCAAACTCACAAATGCACCTGCTATTTATGAGGGCGAAGAGCAGTTCTCAGGTAGTTTTAAAAGGCTCCTTTACTGGCGTCTGGTACACTGTCACTTGTTTTAAATAAGAAGTGGCTAGGCATTTGTCTCATTCTTTTCGTGTTTACATTACGGGGACACCGCGATTCATTGTGTTCGGGCACTGCGCCAGAGGAATTCTCTGGGATTTGTTGACTTTATTTATAACTTTATTTATTACCGGTTTCAAGGTTAATAAAGTTTAAGGCTTGTAAGCATGCTGCAGAGCGGGTGAGTTCGAGCTCCTGGAAAGGTGTAATAACCTAAACTGATACAGCCTGGAACGAGCAAGCTTTTAACGCGAGATCAGAGACTGTATTACAAATGCGAAGTTATTCATTTTATGTACAATTTTCTCAAAACGTATTAGATACCGCAGTGAAACTTCTACTGCTTATTTTTCATTATATAATAAGTTTAGAGAATGTACTGTATAAAAATATTAATTTATTTTAAATGTTTTATAAGCCCTGATAAATATTATGTGTATTTATGAAAGGAAACTGGGTTGTATAGCTTGTAAAACACAAAAATTTCCAATTGATTCAAAAATTAAGCACACAAGCATCTATTACTATTATTGACATTTGAAACAGCAATTTACCTACAAAATACATCAAACCACAGTATTTTATAAAAATGGTTTCAGAGTATTTTACTTTTTTTTTTTTTTTTTTTGCAATAGTGCGCGGTATTAAAAAAATAGCTTAATAAATAAAACATATTTCGTAATTAAAACCACCTTCAATAAACGATATACCAAACTAAGCAGAAAGTTCCAAATAATTATTTAGAGCAAAAAACAGACTTTCAATTTTTTTCTTCAAAATTTCATCTATGATCTTACGTTAAATGGGTGGTTAAAAATATCCAGAAAATGCTGTGCACTAACACCGGGTTTTATTTATAAATCTCGTCGGTCCTGGTGGTGTAGTAGTAACCATACTTGCCTCCTAAGGGTTCGATCTCGGCCAGGATCGATGGATTTTTTTCGGGCGTAAAAATCCTAAGTATGGCTTCCTTCGGAAAGGAAGTAAAACCGTAGGTCCCGTGTCGTACATTTACGACACGGGACCCACATACATACCCGTACACTTAAAGAACCTCAAGCCTGAAAGAAGAGGCCAGCGAGCAAAAGTTATCGTCGTTTCACGCCTTGAATTGAATGGAACGCTGATGACCTGTCTTTACATAAACAAAAAGCAATAAATCTCTCCTCTCACGCAGTGTCTTACAGCTGCGCTTCCTAAAATTTTTCCGCAAATTTACCATCGTTGTCGTTCGTTGTATGGGGAAAATCACACCCAGATTGACACAATTAACGACCGTCATAATATTTCGGAATTGCTAAACTTTTCTTTACATTCTGAAATTTCCACTTGTGCTAATTTTTGGACAAGTTGCAGTTTGTAATTGATAAATTCTGTATGTCACGACAATCTAATTCATATTTACACACCGCTCTAGAGTAAAATTTTCTCCTCTATGAGGATGATGTCCACAATTGACGGTCTGGAAAGGGAACTAGACTGTTTAGAGGCGTATAGTCAGAAATGGGGAATGATAGTTAATGAGGAGAAAACTAAATCACTGACGTTCAAAAACGGTGTGGTGTACAGCAGGAAAGTGGGGTGACGCATTAGAAAATGAGAAGAAATTGACATACTTGTTAGTCACTTTAGCTATAAATAGGAGGCAACACAAAACGTAAGTGCATAGTAAAAAGTATAGAAATATAAAAGATTTTTGTAAAAGTACCGGATACACTGCTGAGAACAATGGAGATGGTGTACAGGACGTTTGTTAGGTCAAATATGACGTACGGGGCCGAAATTTGGGGGCAGGAAAACATCGAGGAACTGATTAGGGTACAAATGCAGTTTCTGAAACGGATGCTACAAGTACAGCAAATTGCAGGGTTCTTAATAGGTGTAAATTTAAAAATCGGAACAAAGTACTGGTTGAGAATAATACGGGGGAGGCAGCACTTCGAGCAGTTTACCTGAGGGAGCAAATGTGATAAGGATGGGGTACGGGTTGGGCATCAAACATAAGGAAAGACATTAAACGCAATAGCTGGAAGATATTTAACAGACGTTTGCGAGAGAGAGATAAACAAAATACTGAGGCTCATTGCTCAGAAAATGTATCGCTTAACCTGCAGGCTCAAATAGATCTGGTGTGGAGAAAGGGTAAATTATCCAAATGTCTGTGGGAGAGAAGTAAGAAGTGGTCTCGCATGTCTCAGATTGGGGGCTTGTAAAGGAAATAAAATAATAAATGCTTTCGGGAAGAAGAAATTGCGAACTGTGCAAAGAAAGCGATACCTGGAGGCATATTCTGGCAGAATGCAAGGAAACAGGAACTTTTAAGATTTGAGCATTTACCATCACAATTTCTGAATTCCAACAGAAGTTTGAATGTCTGCCTGGAAGTGTTGGTGCGTGAGAGATATACACAAATCGGGAATGATGCTAGCGAAGACGCGACAAAGAAGATTAATGACTATAGAGAAGAGAGTGGAGTTGGGGAGGTGACTAAAGGGAAGGGGGAATCATGCATATGTATATGAAAGTATTATAGAAAATGCGTGTTGTAAGTATATCGGTGTGTTTGTACGTGCATAGAGTTCGAGTCGCGCTTTTTGGATTATATATGCAAAGTTTATCATAGCAATTAACTATATAATGCATTTGTATTACAATTTGACCTTTCAGTATAAACATTTTGGCCCCGTTATCACATCGGGGGACTTTGTGATCCATCCATAGATTGAGTAACACTGTTGTAAAGGAACTGAGCAGAAAAGTTGCACATCCGTTACCTTCGCTCGGAAAACGTGTCCATAAAGATAAAACAGGAAATAGCTTGATAAAATGTCCTTTTTGTACGCCGCGGATGTCACGTGACAACTATTTCCGGTAAGAACGCAGAACGACTGTAAAGTGCACCAAACGTCTATTCTCTTTCCAGAAATGTATCACTAACCTGCAAGAAGGAGTTTTTTTTCCTAAATATGGATTATTGCTGCAATAAAAATAGGGTGGATTTGATATTAAATTAACATCCTTGAAAAGATACACATTGAGTAATTTATTAATCGCCTCGATATCAATTTATGGTATACCTAAGGCATTAGTATTGGCACACGTCTAACTGTAGAACGCAGCTTTATGATAGCCAGCGATCAAATTTGATGACGTCACCTTTTAAATATGTAATGCGCATTGCTTTCAAGAAATTAAAAACATTAATACAAACATTTCTTATAAAATGGTAATTTTAGTTTGAATTTTTTATAGTTTTTTTTTCAAGAGAAAGTAAATAAATAAGATGGAAAGGAAGAAAAGAAAGGGGTAAATAAAGGAAGACACAGGAAATAATGAGATTAAAGAAATTAAAAAGAAATAGTAAGGAAAAAGAAAGAAAAGGAAAAAGAGAGAAATTAAGAAAAGAATGAAGGATAGAAAAGGAAAGTAAAGAAGAAAACGAATGAAAGAAAGAAAGAGGGAGGGAAGGAGAAGGAAATTAAAAAGAAAAGAAATTAAGTATAGGAAATAGAAGATAAAAGTGAAGAAATTAAGATAAAAAGATAAAAGAAACGGAAAAAAATAAAGGAAAGATGGAGATAAAAAGAAAGCAAGCAAGGAAATAAGAAAAGAAATAAAGGAAGAAAAAGGAAAGAAAGATATCAAAGAAACGGGAAAGAAAGTAAAGGTAAAAGGGAGAAATTAAGAAAGGAAAAGAAATAAGGATAGAAATAAAAAAGTATGAAGAAAATAAAGAAAGAGGTAAAAAAAAAGGAAGAACCTAAATATAGAAATTAGGTTAAAAGAAAAAAAGGAAAGAGGAAAAAAAATAAAGAAAAGGTAAAGAAAGATATCAGAAACAAACAAAAAGAGCAAGAAAAAAGAAAGGAAAGAAAAAGGAGAGAAACTGAGAAAGGGAAAAAAAAGGAAAGTAAGAAGAAAAACAACGAAGAAAATAATTAAAGAGGGAGAAAACAGTTAAAAAGGGAAGAAATTAAGTATAGAAAGTAGAAAAGAAAAGTGAACAATTAAGATTTAAAGAAAAAATGAAATAGGAAAAGAAAGAAACAAAGGAAGAAAAGAAAGAATACGGAAAAAGAATATAAAGAGAGAAATTAAGAAAGGAAAAAAAGAAAAGAAAGAGGGACAGAAAGGAAAAAGTAATAAAGAAAATAAAGAAAGAGGGAGGAAGAAAGAAAGTTGCAAAGGAAGAAACTAAATATAGAAAATAGAAAAGAAAGGCGGATGAATTAAGATTAAAAGAAAAAATGAAACGGAAAAAATAAAGGAAATGTGGGGAAAGAGGGGAAAATAAACAAGAAATAAAAGAAAAAATAAACAAAGAGATCAAAGAAACGAAAGAGAAAGAATAAGGAAAAAGAAAAATTAAGAAAGAAAAAAAAAAGGATAGAAAAGAAAAAATGATACAGAAAATAATTAAAGAAACAGGAAGAAAGAAAAATAAAATGGAAGAAACGAAAGATACATAGAAATGAAAACTGAGAAATTAAGAAAACAAAAATGGATAAGGGAATAATGAAAGAAAAGAAAACGAGAAAGAAATGTTGAGAAAGGAAGGAAAGAGAACAGAAAATAGAAAGTTAAACGACAGCAGTAACAGATATAACAGCGGTAGTATCGTTTATCGATTTAGGCCGTTTGCATTGCCTCTCTTGAATAAAGAAGTTTAAATAAAACAGGACAGAATTCGAGGAGTCGGGCAAAACGTAGATGTAGCGAATCATTCCCGGCTACTACGTTTTTTGTTTTATTTTAATTTATTTAGTCTACACGAATGCCCTTGGTTGTATCATTTCTTTGTTTTTTGAGAACATTATTCGAGAACGCCACCTTGCGCGTGTGGGTCTATTCTGGGCGGAGCAGGACTGCGTGGAATGTGAGAGCGTCAGGGAAAACATTTAAAGTGCCTGTGTTTCATCTTACAAATAGCCCGCGTTAAAAATTAAATGCTCCAGATCTAGAGACTAAAGAACCGCTGAATGGGTTGACTTGCCGCCCCAAAAATCAATGTTATGACGTATTGAACCAGTTAACATTGTAACAACAAAGCTGTATTTAACGTAGAACAAAGTTCTTCAATCGTGTGAAAGGATTTTAAGTCAAGGCTAAGACTGTAGGGTGGAAGATTGATCACTTGAACTTCCCTCATATTTACAGCTCTTTGGTAAGCAAACGGATTGAACTGCAAAAGTAGCAGCCTTTGGACACCATAGCCCTCAATAGTGAAGTAAATCGTGAGCACTCTCTTCCAAAAACGAAAACTCTTGTCAAGAAACTAATCTGGAAGTTTCAGTCAGTTTTGAGTTTTATTTTGTAAGCAGCTTTCATCACCAGTGCATGTGGAAAAACTTTAATCACTCTTTACACATTTCCTCCTATTTTTGTTTCATTAGTTGGGAATGTGGTGCCCATTTTGCACAGATTTGATTTACCTTAGTATACCCACTTCTATACTTAGTACATCCTCTATCAAGTGTATCCTCTGAACTTTTCTCCTCTTCACAGCTCCCCTAGACCGAACAGGTTGATGATCTCTCGCCACTCTTCAAATAACCGAAGGTCGCACTGAAAGTTTTGAGATTGGACAACACGAAGATGCGACAAGCGAGTGCAGGTTTCCTGGCTTTTGTTTGAAGTTTAGATAGCAACACGTGAGCGCGCTCAACAATGTGTGGTGTCAGCACTTCTGTGTATGTGTTGCCATGCCGTATAGAAGGACGTATCTCGCACTCATTTACTACGAATTTATAGTCAGTTTTTTGGGAAAAAATTCATCGTACATTTAAGGATTTTTGTCCTTCGCAATGCAATATTAATCCATGTTTTGCAGATTTTAGGACAGGAAGGGACTCCCTCGAAGATGAAGACCGCGCATGATGACCCAGTACTACTGCTACGTATGTTACGGGAAGATCATCATATTACCAGATTCAAGGACCTTGAATATTGGATCGGTAGCAGTGAAAATAATCGTGGAAGAAAAACTTCACGTCAGGAAACTGTTTCCACTTCATAGTTGAGTAGAAGAAATCACGCATGGATAGGGAAAAAATTGACGAAGGAAGAATATAAAATATATTTAACATCATACAAGTCTGGGATCCAGTCTGGATCCCCAAACAAAAACATGGCGAGCAAGAAGAGCTGTTCTTTCTTCTCTGCTAGTGACAGTTCCACTCCAGGGCTAATAAACTGTCACTGCCAGGTGGTCAAGTTTTCAATGTACTGAAAACAAACTGCACCAGACTGGTCTGCGTGGAATCCTATTTCGCCACCACACTGCACTGGAAACAAATCGAGTTCTGCAGAAGTCAAGAATCAAATGTTTGGCCTATCCTCCCTACAGTCTATATCATGTGACTTCTATTTCCCAATATTCATAGTTAACAATTGGAATCATCCGAAGTTGCATACAAAGAAGGTATTTGCAATGATCAGATAAGAGTGACCTCATGCCAAGTCCTATTTGGCTCTTTTGCCTGCTTATAACATGTAGAAATGTGGTATCTCTAGAAATATCTTAGTTTATGCATTATCTTGAAACTGACACAAATCATTATATAATATTTACATGAATTATCTAGAACAATTAACGACTTGAAATGTTACGTTTGAACAATTATGTCTTCCATCTCACTTTTAGGAAAATATGACTCTTTTCATAGCGATCGTTAGCGATTTGAATTTTAGAACATAAAATGAAACAAAATAGATGAAGTTCGTTGCAACTTTTTGCACTCTTACGTGAGATTTGCATATTTATTCCCTTTTCATCCCCTTTTTGATACTTTAGCACATTTTGTTCCTTTTTTCTTCTTCTTCTTTATGTCGTGTTTTTTAAAAAAATGGGCAAAAAAGTAAGTGATTTTTTCACTCTTCTTGTAGAACCAGTAATAGGCGTCTAAAATCAAAAGAAACATCTCCAAGCTGAGGCTTTCCAAGAAGCTCAGTCAAAAAGTAACCTCATAAATTGTATTATTCATAATATATATATATATATATATATATATATATATGATGATTTAACTGTGTTTAACATAGAACACGCCTACCTATCACTTCCCTGTTTTTATGTTTAGCATATTTTCAGATTAGTGTTGCAGTTACGCTCGTACTGACGTTAGATAGTTACAGCCAAGCGACTAAGAGAAGACCGCTACAAAAACTTGCTTGGTATATAAAATGTGAAAACAGCTAGAAACACAAGCAGTTTGCTTAGATTCTAGTACAACCAATAAAAGTAATAACTACAATTAACAATCTCAACAATGGACATCAATAATGCAGTGTAGAATTAGAGGAAAACAGTTTTTAGCACTGAATAACCTATAAAACTAAAGTTGCCTGCTTGTTTGCTACATTAATTCGTACAAGAATGTGAACTTATACAAGAATGTTATGTGCGTTTGATAAATGAAAGCAGATATTTTCATCAGCTCCTGTTTTATTTGCGAGTCATTTGCGATAGTTTTGAAGGTTTAAAATACACTGCTGTTATTTTGTGTTGAAGTATGGAGTTAAATTTCACACAGGAATCGCTAACATCGCGAGTTTTCCTCTCTGGTTGTGCAAAGTACGGAGATCTTGATTTATTGGAATTTTGCTAACGCAATGTTCTTATCTCTCTGTCGCATTAAGTACTTTCCTTTCTGTTGATAAAAGAGGCAGATAAAGTTCGATAAGACTTTCTCACCGCTTTGGAAATTCCGCCTTACTTTTTTTTGTAAAAATATCTACAAGAAAACCATTAAACCAGTTCATTGAAGTTTCAGTTTTTAATTTATAAAACTTCTTTAAACAAGAAAATGTTTTATTTTACATTGTAATAAGTAGGGACCGGAATTCTTAAGCACATAACATGAAGTTAGGCACACTCAAACATAGACTAACACCACTGTCCGGCAATTAAATAAGAACTCATGAGTGACAGGCATAAGGGGAGAGGATGGCTTGTAAATTGTATACAGTCTTACGTTAAAACTAAACTTGATGTAAACAAATAATGCCATTGTCTGGTCTGTGAAGCACGGCCTTTATCGGAACATAGCGTCAGAAATATTTTAGTTAACGAGGGTGGGTTTTTTGTTGTTGTTTATTTACGAACGCTTTTTAACATCTCAGATCATCAGCGTCCCATTCAATTCAGGGCATGAAACGGTCGTCAAATTTTGCTCAGAGGCCTCTTCTTTCAGGCTTGAGGTTCTTTTTCGTGCCGTAAATGTACGACACGGGACCCACCGCTTTACTTCCCTTCCGAAGGAAGCCATACTTTGATTTTTACGCCCGAAAAATTCCTGGCCGGGTTTGAACCCGCGATCATGGGTTTAGGAGGCAAATAATCTGTCTTGAAGTAATCCCCGTTAGATGCAATGCACCTGTCTCAGCGTTTCAGCCATTCTTCAAAGACGTGCTGGAAACCATTTTTGACATGTCTCTTTGAATCGCCTTCACTTTTGCGTCTGAAGATGAAAAATGTCTCCCACGAAAGCGTTTCTTCAATTTGGGTAAAAGAAAAAAAATTACACGGGGCTAAATCTGGACTGTAGGGAGGATGAGGGGAAAACTGTACGTTGATTCTTGTGAAATATTCGGCAACAAAGTTAACGGTGTGCAGCCGTCCATTATCGTGATGAGGCATCCAGCTTGTCCCTCGGAAATGTGATCTTTTGTGTGTGATATGGCCTTGCAGGGTTTTAAGGACATCAGTTCAGTTTGTGTGTGTAAACCATTCCTTGAGTATCGAAAAATGAGATGACCATATAAAAATTAAAAATAAATAAATAAGACGTGAGAGCATTAAAGAAAACATCGCTGTTTTATTTTGTAAATTTTGATCACATTAATTCTAAATTTATCATATCGTATATTGCAGTAAAATTTGCTACCGCCATGCTATGCTTCTGTCGAATTTGTTTGACGGTTTTGTAACTCTGACATACTTTATGAAACAGAAACGTGGTATCTCTCACTGTCGAATGGTCAGCTGTTAGAAAAAGGATCCAGGTGTTAAGAAATGAAAATGTGCGATTCCTCTCCCTTGCCCTCTCTCAAGGGTGTACACGCTTATTCGTTTATTTAGAGCAATGGAAATAGAAGGTGTATCAGAATGAAACTCTTTCGTTGTGCATGACAAAGAAATGGAGCGATTAATAATGAGACGTTCCTTGCAACTTGTCAAATAAGAATATCAAATTGTAATTTTAGTTGTCAAGAAGGGGTTAAAAATGTCTATATAACAGAAGTCACTTAAGTGTGATTTTGCCAAAACAGAATGTGCTAAGGTACCATATGTTTGTAACTGGAAAAACTGTTAAAAGTTTAACAGTAAGTTAGGGTTATGTACAGTCTGAGAAAGAAGTAATAGTTGTGTTTGGTTTATTTAGGATGCTGTTTAGCATCTCAGGTCATTCAATTCAGGGCGTGAAACGGCCGTTGTTCAGAGGCCTCTTCTCTTGTAACAGAAAGGTTTCCATGTTAAACGAATTCGCATCGTCACAGATAACCAAAGTGCCTTAAAAGCACTCTCTTCTGATCAGGTAAAATCTAAACTGGTATGGGAATGTCTAAATGCCCTTAATTCCTTGGCATCGTGCAACGGGCTCGAACTGCGTAGAGGGGCATCGTGGAGTTTATGGAAATGAAAAGTCAAATCAGCTGGCAAAAAAGGATACCACATGTTGACCATGTGCTGCTAAGACCGCGGCAAAACAAGCTGGGGAACTGTTCCTAGTTCCTCTCCTAAAATTGAACAGACGAGGAAGGAAAGTAGTTGCATTAATTACTGAACAGAAAACATGTACGTAAAGTGGAATTCTACAGACACGAACCCTTTGCAGATTGTGCAAACAGGAAGAGGAGACTGCCTCGCACATCCTGTTTAACTGCTCTTCCTGGTAAGCAAGAGACTTATTCTTTCTATAAACAGGGAAGATCTAGGAACGGACGATGATATTGCAACTTTTACAAGGAACAGATTTTGGGAAACAATGAAGGCGTCTCTTCCTATGGGGTAGCACAATAAGCCTTTTAGACTGACGTTCGGAAAGTCAATAAAATTCCAATAAAACCTCGCGTCATCTTATCTGAACTACGTGCCATAAATCTACGCCACGGGACCCAAGGCTTTATTTCCCTTCTCAAGGAAACCACACTTAGGCTTTTTACGCCCGAAAAAATCCATCAACCATAGCCGGGATTGAACCCGCGATCGACAGTCTACGAAACAAGTACCTGAGCGGGAAAGAAAAAAAATCAACTTTACTTTTTCTTTCTTTCTTCTTCTTCCTCTTTTTTTTGTTTTTTGTTTTTTTTTTTTTTTTTGTTATATATAGTCACTATATTCTAGTTTCTTAATACCTTCAGTACAACATGATTTAGCGTTTATTTAGACTATGAGTTCTGTATCTAAAGTAAATCTATGTCTTCAGATTTGGGAAAAGAAAAAAGTCACTGGGAGTCAAATGAGACAGAATTCAAAGCGCAAGTCATGTAACTTCGCGATCGCAGTTGAAGAAGTGTGTGCTGGTGCATTGTCTTGTGGGAAAGAATTTTTTTTTTTTCGTTAAAAGGTGCAGACGCTTGGCCTTAATAGCGTAATGATGATGATTTTGTCCTTTACCAACTAATCTACCAACAGCTCACCCCGAGCATGCCAGAACAGTGCTGAACGAACACACTTGGTATCTTGACACATTGTCTGCACTTTTGCTTTGTCTCAGGCGTGTGATGCTTAATCCATGTAACGTCGAGTCTGAACATGTTCAGGCACTGAGAAATGTTCATTGGGACGCGCTTGTTACCACACGCGGCACCCGTCGCATGTGCAAAATGTTCCAAACTTGATCTAACCTCAGCAAACTCACGCTATCCTTTAATTGTGGATTTTTTGCGATGTTTTCTTCAGTCGTTGCTGTCCTGATTGTTCGTCATAAAAATGGGGAAAACAAGCGCGTTTAAATGGCCTATTTCTTTACTGTATAAAATGATGATGAAGAGTCTTTCAAAGTGGAACACAATTACCTTTATTTTTTTATCTCAATTGGCTTAAACTTTTTTAAAACGAAGTATTTTATCACTCCGCTGCTTTCGATTTTTTTCCATTTTGTTGAAAAAGCCTCAACTTGTTTCCTTTTCTGAATTATAGCAACCAAGCACGAGCATGAAAATGCACGGTGCGCCTTGTAAAAGACCGTACTTGAGAACTATCCTCGCTATTTGATTCTGTCAGACCGAGAACTTTTCGTACCGCATGTTACTCAGTATATCTGCCAGATGATGCTGCATTGTGTCCAGTGACTGGGCTACAGAGATGCATTGACAGCCTTGACGTTTATTGCACTACCTGGTCTCACGGTTAATGTACAGAAAACAAAGGCGGTTACTTTTAAAAACGGGTCGCTTTTCAGAAAGGAAGAGTGTTGGTATTATCAGGAGGATTTATTGATTGATTGATTTATGGAGGCTCTTTAACAGCTCAGGTCATCAGCGTCCCATTCAACTCAGGGCGTGAAACGGCCGACAAATTTTGCTCAGAGGCCTCTTCTTTCAGGTTTGAGGTTCTTTTTCATGCCGTAAATGTACGACACGGGACCCACGACTTTACTTCCCTTCCGAAGGAAGCCATACTTTTTACGCCCGAAAAAATCCATCGGTCCTGGCCGGGATCGAACCCGAGATCTTGGGTTTAGGAGGCAAGTGTGGTTACCACTACACTACCAAGACCGACCCAGGGGAAAGAATGTGTCCTATGTGTGGTAAAAATTAAAATTGGGTACGTGTTCTTGCAGAGTGCTGGAGATCGCAGATTCTTTCCGAAAACGTTGGGTGAGTAGGGGGACATGTCTAAATTTGGTATTGGATAAGAATTATGGGCAGGGGCTATGTAATTTTGTTAGGAAGATAAGGTGAGCAACAGAAAATTTCTGCCTAGAGAGGACATAGAATATGTTTATTTTAAATGTATTTCTACTGTTTTTTATTTTCTGGTGTTTATATATGTATGTATTTCTCTTGTGTAGTTCCCTGTAATGATAAATTTAAAATGCTTATTAATTGCATGACTGAGTGTTTGTATATGTGCAATTCTGTGTCTTTTTCTTCAACATTTCTTATGTTTAAATAAAAGCACAAACGGTTGGATAGACAAGTATTTAATTTATGTATCTGATGAACCGTATTGTTAACAGAAATGTACTGCATGTATTATCAAAATATGGATAAATTGATTCAGATCTATAATCACATGTAAAATTAGAAAAGGCCATTAAAGGCCCAAGAAATAATAATTAAAAGTCCATCACGCAGGAACTGCGTAAACTAAATAAATTCCTCGGCAAGTTGAATTTGTGAAGGTTATTACAGAGCGCTGGAGTATAAAAGGTAGTAAAAAAAAAAAAAACAAGAAACGTAACTGAAATTATACGTATATATTTAATAAAACGTAAATTTCAGGCTTAAAAGTATGTGTTTCATTATTATTTTATTTACGTGTTATATTGTCAGCTTAAAGATTCAATTGTACTAAGCTGTAAACAGAATGTGACAACATTTAAGCTGCATAGATAGCTTTAGGCGTACGATTCCGAAACCGTTGCGTTCTGTCAGCCTGCATTTATTGTACACTTTATTCAACCAAGTTTGAGAGAGTAAATACAAAACCGCTTAAGATTTGTACATCGCTCCGTATCACTCCAGCATTCCCTGGAATTCGGATTTTTCCGCTGCCGTTCGGTAGTGAAGCCGCAGGACGGCCTCTGATGTAAGGGCAAGTTCGATTATTCGCCCATGCGCGTGCGCAGACTATTCCCCCCATACTCTTTTCACATGGTACCGAGTTTATCGCTTGGTGCGATTACCCAATTGTTAATGCTCTCTGGCCACCTTAATCTATGTCTCGGCTATTCGCTTTTCAGGTATACCCCCACTCCTAATGGTCTGATTTTCAGAAACTATTTTCTTATTATATTTCAATGCCACATACCAAGTTTCTCTGAGAAAAGTGGAAGTTTTGCGGCCGCTAGAACGATTTTCAAATTTACTCTTTAGGTTAACCCCCACTCCCAATGTTCATTTTTGCTGATTAACGAATTAGATGGATTGTTTGTTAATTTATCGTTATAACGCTAGTTTCGTTGAGATAAAACAAAACTTGCTGCCGCTATAGCGTTAAATGACACATGTTTTCAAGGGTAAAATCGCAATAGCTACTACAATCCTTCGGAACTCGCTAAAATGTTTTAGCACATAGTTACAGCAGTGTTAAAGAGAGCAATGCTAGATGGGAAACTGCGATAAAATTGAAGAAAGCAGCGGCATTGTTACCCCGAAAACAAAAGAAGCCTTCTCGTGCAGCTTTCCCATGCGAATAATGATGTGTTTATTGCGTTACAGGGGCAAGTTTGCAGCAGTGAGGAAGTGCACACACAAGGAAACCGCAGTAGAGTATGCCGCCAAGTTCATCCGCAAACGACGAAGAGCAATGGATCAGCGGAAAGACATCCTGCATGAGGTGGCCGTTCTGAAACTGGCAGCAAACAGCGCACGTATTGTCCGTCTTCATGAAGTTTACGAGACCCCATCAGAGATGGCGCTGGTGCTAGAAATGTAAGTGAAAGTTTAAAGTTAGGGAAATAAGAAGCATTATACTTCTTTCTTTCTTTCTTTTTTTCTTTTTTTTTTCTTTTTTTTTTTTTCTTTCTTTCTTTCTTCTTCTTCTTCTTCTTCTTCTTTTTGCTTCGTAGACTTCACACTTCAAAAGTGACCTATTTTCAGAGTTTTAACACTATACAAAATGAAATTGTGTACGAAATCACGTTTTCTTTGAAAACACCAAGACTAGTTAATAATGACAGGATATATTTTTACAAAATACACTAGACAGGGAACAAAAAATAAAGTCACGTAGCTAAGTACGGACTGTCTGGGAATTGGGGTACGCCCTCGTGTTTTTTCTATCCAAATGTTGCAAACATGAGGGCGTGCACGCGAAAAAAAATGGATGCAGCTTAGGACTTTTCGTCGGCACAAAACGGTTTTGCTAAGCTCCTCGTTATCCGTTGTTTGCGAGGGGGACTTCATAAATCATTCCAATACAGTCGAAGAACGAAATCACCATAAATTTTCCTGCCTACCGAACAACCTGGAAAACCCGGTGATTTCCAGCCTGAGCTCACTTGTATGCTTTCGGAATCACCAAAAAAGTTTTGAGACACGTCAAATTGGGAATGGGTCGACACACTGCAACTGTTGCATCTCTATACACTTTCTCATCCTCCAAAACCACTTATCAAAGCGCCCCTGCCACTCATTTTCCTCAAGTATGAAACGTTCATTTTCATATGCAGCCACGACCTCTTTAGGTCTGTAAAATTACTTTCCTCGCATTTTTACCACTGGAAAGAGAAAACAATCGCATGGAGCCAGGTCAGAACTAGGGAGGTCGAATCACGAGTTTGACCTCTGTGCAGTACAGGAACTGAATGGTAAATTTAGCCGTGTGAATGGAGACTCGTGGTGAAGCAGGACCGCACTCAGTCCAGTCCTTGGACAGCAGGCATACTGTGGCGTACCACTGAGCAGTAACCGTCCTTTGCTCCTCAGAGGAATTGTGGCTACATTTTCTTCCCAACACTTCGGCCCCTCTTCACTTTCGTTGGTGGTGGATCGTCAACTGGAAAGATCCAAACTGCCGTGGTTTCCGAGTTAAATTGGTTTCATCACCCTTGATGATATCAGAAACACGCCTTGAGATCCATCCGTTGAATCTCTGCAGCATTTCTTCACACCATTCGATGCGGGTGCGCTTTTGTGCCTCTGTCAAATTGTGGGGCACCCAAACGGGAGGAAATTTGCTGGACACGAAGATGATCGTGCAGGATTTTTGTTACTGCTGGCGATCCAATCTGGAAGGCTGTCCCGATGTGCTTAAATGTTGTATCATTTTTTTCACCGCACAATATTTTCCTCAACCTCTGCCGTTGTCGGACGCCCACTTCTCTCCTCATCTTGCAGTGAAATTCAGCCCATTTTAAATTCCGCAAACCAACGGAAAACCGTTGACCGAGATGGAGCATGGTCGCGAAAAGTCTCTTGCAAGCACTTAAGGCTTTGGGACTCATTTAAACCACTCTTGAAGTCTTAAAGAATTATAGAGCGAAAATTCTCTCTGTCCAGCTCCATCGTAACGACTGGCTGCCTGTGCACGGAGGGGGAAAGAGTACTGGTACCGTTTTATTCATAAGGGACAGGGCTACCACATGCCACATTTCTTTTAGTGGGTCAACATTTACTACTCCTCATCTCAGACGTTGCATCCGGGGAAATGACGGGCGCGCAGGTGGAGAAATAAAAAAAGAAAAGAAAAATAAACGCGCTGATCCACAGTATTATAATGCTAGAAATATAAAGACACGATCCCTTAACAACGCAGTCATATTCTCCATTTTACTGCCGACACGTGGACTAGAGAATGACACCACACACGTGTACTTCAATATTTATATTTATGGTACTCCAAGGCAGGAACGTATCAACATTCACTGAATTATTTTTATTATCTATAACATATAATCAGAAGCCGAAAGCTAGTGAAACACCCACACATTACCAATGAATGCAATATTTAAACAGTTTCTCGTCACAGTTCATCTTGTAGCCATAAGTATCTGCAGTAATGATTCAGAGATATTAATACATGTATGTGATAACAGGGCCTCGGGAGGAGAGTTGCAGCACATATTGGATGCAGAGGATGGTATACCTGAAGCCCACGCTATCAAATTTATGAGACAGATCATTGAAGGCCTTAGTTTTTTGCATGACCAGAACATTGCACATCTGGATTTAAAGGTAAGTTTTACTTTTGGAATCAATTGACTCATGAATTCGGAACATACTTATATACAGGCGCTTCATGCTTCAGGCCGCGATGAGACAGGACGAAGCGCCTACTGTGACCCAAAATAAATGTGTTTTTTAATAATTAAACTTTTTCCTTTTTTTGAATTAGCGCGCTGTTTATGACGTAGATAGTGGTCGAAGATTCAGCCAGTCTTGCGCAAGCGTAGTAGTGATTTTTCAAGTAACTGTCCGGAAGAGATAAAGAGAATCTTTCATTGAGTTCGCGTTGCTGTGTAGGCCAACTTCTGGTCTCGGCTTAGTTGATGTCTGTGCTCTTTTAGGATTTTGTACAACGTTATTGCATAAAAACTCATTGATGCAAGTGAAAGAAATATGTGCTTTTTATACGAATTGAACGTTCTAATGATATAATTGTAACTGTTTAGTAGGACTGTTCAATAAAGAATGATCATAATTTCTGCGCTAAAATTCAACCGTATAATATTTTGTTAGCGTAATGTGTACTGCACACGAGGTACCTGTTTCATTGTAGTCACTTCCGGTTACCGCCTATGAGAGGTCTGCAGTCGAGACATGTTCAGTTCAGCCTACAGCAAAACGGAGAAGCAACACGACGAAGAACGTGCTGCTCAGAAATTACTCATTCTCATAATTTTCATAATATTTCTGAAACTGCTCTCCTTTGGTTGCAAGGCTCTTCCCAGCGTTTCTGAGTCTTCAAAGATATGCTGGGAACCAATTTTTGAACATGTATTGCCCGGTTACAGCAGCGTGTGCAAGTATGAGATGCGGTAAATCATTACTTGAATAACGAAAAATGAGATGACCGTAACTTTACCAGAAGAAGCAACAACTTTTGGGGGGGGGGAGGGGGGCGATGAAGATTTCTACCCAGAACTTTGTTGTTTGGTCTCAGGATCGACATGTAGCCCAAGTATCATTAGCAGTGATTACCTTTGAAAGAAACTCTGCTTCTTCCTGTAACACTATCTTCAACTGCATGCAGTCGGTCCTGGTGGTCTAGTGGTAAACCATATTTGCCTTATAGACTGTAGATAGCGGGTTCAATCCCGGCCAGAGGTAGATCATTTTTTTCGGGCGTAAAATCCTAAGCATGGCTTCCTTTGGAAGGAAAGTACAGCCGCGGGTCCCTGTTGTAGATTTACCATAGGTAAAAGAACCTCAAGCCTGAAAGAAGAGGCCTCTGAGCAAAATTCATTGGCGTCCTGAATTGAATGGGACACTGATGACCTGAGATATTAAATACATTCCAAAATAAACCAAATAAATAAATAAATAAAACTGAATGCAAAGCTGCAAGCAGCAACCTCAGAACCTACCGGCACAAACACATCTCATGTGGGTGGCCCCCAGTGAAATTTTCAGAAGTTCTGATATTGTTGTTAGGTAAACTCTGAAGTAACACTGATGTAAAGCGTTGAAAAGGTTGACTTGAACACATAAGAAATGAACTTTAAACATTAATGATGTTAACGTATGGCTAAAGAGAAACTGAAATAGTTTAATCATATGCTGAGGATAAAAGCAATGGAAGAAGCCAAAGACATTAGCATGAAAACTAAACTACACGTATCTTAAACTAATTATATTTTAAATTTATCAAATTTAATCATAAATATATGGCAGTGTTTTATTATCAAACATTTTTTTCACTTAAATATGTAATAATGAAAATGATTAATTGTGCACTTACGATATAATTTATAAGTTAGCACCGCTACAATATAGCGTCCAACAATAATGCAACATGGACTGCTGCCAGAAGCCTTGATAACGCTTTTCAATCAGTTTAACACTATGGTGAAAGCTTTCAGTCATCACTAAGATTGGTTGATAAAATGTCTAAACAGGATTACAAGAAATGCGCTAACCGATTTCTTTATAGACGTCCAACAATTCATGCACCCCATGTGTATAATCAAGGGGATGTTTTACCAAGGAAGTACCCAGTCTTACCATAAATGCCCTTACAAAGTTTCCAATAAATTTGCACTAACTTGTTTGTGATATTTCAATATGCTGATAATAAGTGCTAAATTTGTGTATAATAAATTAAAATCACATATAATTATTGAAAATGACCGCCTCTGGGACGCATGCAATCCTTAAATCTTCTTATAACTATCACCGATCAGAACGGAGATGCCCCGCCCTCCGAGTACAACCCCTCGGCTCCAGCGGAACCAATCCCCTTCGAGTAGTTCATATATAAATATAACACCTCCAGCTGGCATTTCAGTCGTGCCAGGACCTTCGCCCAGAAGACTCAGACCGCGCCACTGAAGAAGTCCTCCGCAGTTGGGAATGAAACGTTTGGACTCCTTAGCTCCAACAGACACGGCTCCTAAGCCCGGAAGAAACTTCTAGTAATAATTCTGACTCCGGCCGTGAAAGCTTCCGATTACTCTTAAATCTTGTATTGAATTACGCAACACTCCCATCCTGAAATCTAGTGCTGCCTTCCGAAGTGAACACTTCAAACTTTCCATGTTTGGATGTTTCTTCTTGCAAGCATCTCCTGAAGCTTGAACCACAATTTGTAATCCAGGGGGTTTAGTTGCGGACTTGCAGAAAGCCAATCCGAGGTAGAAATTAAGTCAGGAGCATTGGCCTCAAGCCATTCCTGGGTTATCTGAGCCTTACGTGCTGGGGCTGAATCCTGCTGGAATGGAGCTTTCCAAAGGGGAGGGTGCTGTTGAGGTTCTCCAGCACTGTATCCTGGTACACTTTGATCGATGTTTTGACCCTTTTTTTCGCAGAAATGGACACTCCACCACACCATAACAGATGCAGGATGATTGAGCTCACTTGTGACGAGGTGTTCTTTCCGTCGTTTGTAAGCACGTAGTCTCAGGTCACCGTTCATGTGCGAGACATAGACAGTTTAGAAATGTTCAGTCACGAGTCATCATGGACTGTCTCCGTTCAGGATTTCTTTGCACACGTTCCGCCGCTGCTTTCGTCAATTCTGGAGTGCGCAGGACGTGATCTGTTTGTCTGTGGTGGTGTTTCACAGTTCAGTATCACGGAAGCGCTGGACAGTGTGGTACATGAACTCCCTGCTTATTTTCTGTTTTTAGAGAATTTGGAAAATCTCACCTGGGGATTTGCCTGCCTTGAGCAAAGCTACCACAGTCAAGATTTTCGTAATCGCCCCATTCCATCTTGAAACTAACACAAACCACTTTCCGCTTCTGCAGCTGAAATGACTCACCATTAGCACCACAACTGCGCAGGTTGCTATAAGAGGGAATTACAGCAACCCTCAAAAGTTGCATCAGTAATTATAGTACATATAAAACCATTTGAAGGGTTTTTCAAACTCTCACTTGGCTCTCATTCAAGGTTTCTTTAAATCTTGCATTAGCTCCCTTATTCATGTTTCACGTTCTGTAGTGGAACATTTTTATACTGTCACAAAAATATTTTTCCTTTAGTCTTATAGCCAAATAGTTCTGCTTTATGTTACAAGATCATTCAGCTCCAAATCTTTGCGGTTCAGTACCGAACACTCAGAGCATTGAGATAGTTCGTGAACAGACAATTTCAGCTTCATTGCGGTTTAAAGATTTGCGTGTATACTTTTGTACCTCTTCTTACAGAGAATTCCTTAACACAAGAGTAAGTTACAAATTGACATGCTTGAATGAGGTGATATTCGAGACGGGACAAGATGGCGAGGTCTGAATAGGCCTCGAGTAGCGCTTCATTGTACAATTTTTGTGAGCAGAAGATGTGGAATTAAAAATATTAATGAAAAATTGCGTCCATGAGAAGTGCCTGTCACGTCAACTGTTTAAATTTGAGTGTAGAAGTTCTTTGAAGAGGGGCAGTATAGAAGACGAACAGTAGTCGACCACCCAACGATTGCCACAGAGGCGAATTTGCAACGAGTTGAAGACTTGATCTGAGTAGACAGAAAGTAACTATAGACAGTATAGCCGCTGCATAGCCTGCCTTATAACGCATGACAGTTACAAGGTCTGTGCACGATGCGACCCCACAACAAAATGCAAAGAATGAACTCATTCACTACCCGAATTGTCACAGGTTCATCATTTCTCTGCTGTCGCCTGCGGGAGTGATAGAAGGTGATGCTCACAATCCCCTATGCTGCTCACCGTATTCCATTCTCAAGAACAAACCGTTAATGATGACTGCTACTGTAACATCCTCAGGAAACTTCGTAAGGCCATTCAACGGAAACGACCATGACTCCTCACCACCAACCTGTTGCTGTTGCATAATAACGCGCGTCCTCATACTGCCAAAAAGACAAATGAAACGCTGCGAAATTTGAAGTAGGAAGTTCCAGGCAACTTCTATTTGTTAAACATAAAAAGAAGTCGCCGTTTGGGTCCGACTGCAGCCACAAAGAATTTTATGCTGCTGAATTTCGGGGGCTTGTGAAGCGAAAGTTCTACATCCACTCGTAACTTACTGAATGACTTACGCACTTATTACGTAGGTTTGTGGTGGCATGTTCACATCTTGTGGCCTACATTTTTATCATTGCTCTTTGCCTCACACCTTGAATTCAGCCTTGCAGAAATTTGCATTTAAATAACGTGCTTTAATATCTGACATCTTTTGTTTGCTTTGAAAAATATGAGCTTTTTATTATGTCATATTTATTTGCAAGTCAAACAAGTTATTGTTAACTGCAGTATTTAGTATGCTAATATCAGAGCGAAGGTAAAAGATGCATTGTGGATATGTTAAATGAGAAAAGTTGTCTTATTGTTTAGAATGTTTAAAAAATCATTATAGATGCACTGATTAGGGGAAAGGTAACTCAGTTGCAATTAGTTACCATTTTTAAGAAAAGAGTTTATAGTGTAAATATTTTTTTTTCAGAACTAGATAAAGACTGAATATTAAAAAGAAGAGTCATGTTACTTAAAATCTAGTACATAGTTCTGGTCGAGGTTAAACTTATGAAATTGGGCCAGTTCACTGAAAATGAATCATCGCACTATAAAAGGAACTGAAATTGTTTCTGAAATAAAACTGGAATATCAATATTTTTAAAGAGATCATGTGCTTTATCTCTTGGTTTTATTTTTTACCTCGTTTTCAACGTGTGCATATAACCCAGCGATGCTCTAACATTTCTGCAGTCTCTTAGCAGCAGGTACAGCGGACAATCTTTTATCCTCTACATACGTAATTACTAATTTCTGAGTGTTCACTTACGAATTTATCGCACCGCTTCGGCAGTGATTGTCACACCTGTACGCTCCGGTATAGCAACTGCAGCCTAAAAGCAGAACTGGACAATGGGAGGCATGTAGACCTGCTTCTCAGAGGGACGTGCGAGCATCGTCAGCTTAACACTTCGTTTAGCTACAACAATGTTAAGTTTTAGTTTAACGTTTTATAGTCTGTAGCACAAAATTACAACTTTTTGCATTGTTCGTTTGGTTTATTTACGGACGCTCTTTAACATCTCAAGTCATGACCGCCACGGGTGAACGAGGTCGTTAAGGCGAGCGGGAGGGCTTCCCGATTGAGTGGTTTTCCTCAGTCTTCATAAATGGCAAATGCCCGGCAGGTACCCTAAACTTAGTCCTGAAACGCTTCCTTCCTTAAAACAAAGAAAGCCCTTTCCCAGTTTATCATTTCATCTCGTGTATCGTCAGTATCCACTCCCTGTAATGACCCAGTAGTTAAAATGAGCGTTAAATGCTATTTAAATAAATCTCAGGTCATCGGCGTCGCATTCAATTCAGGGCGTGAGACACTCAGAAGCCTCTTCTTTCAGACTTGAGGTTCTTTTATGTGTCGTAAATCTACGACACGAAACTTCCCTTCCGAAGGAAGCCATATTTAAGATTTTACGCCTGGCTGGGATTGAATCCGCGATCTTTGGTGTACGAGGCAAGTATGGTTACCACTAGGTCACCAGGACAGATTTGTGCATTGTTAACGTTAGGAATTAATTATCATATTACAAATGTGAAGTGTATATTGTGAAAAACACTTAAGATGATCTAGAGTGGTAGAGGGCCAAGCATTGAATGTATCTATGAAATGTTACATGTTCTGCACAGTTCCGTTAATTCTCTTTTCACTGGTATATGCAGAAATCTGATTAGTGGGTAGATATAGTTCAAATAAACTTCGTCTCACTTAACGTGAGTGATTCATAAACATTATGTGCTGTAGTCTTAATTTTGTATCCCAAAGTCGAGGGTTGTCCAGTAAAGAATGATTATAATTTATTTATATGCATAATCTCTCGCGCTAAATTCAAATTTACATTATTTTTTAATAGTGTTTAACGCCCGTGTTTACACTCAGGCGGACGCTGATGATACATGAAATGAAATGATAAACTAGGAAAGTATTTTTATTTTCAAGGAAGAAAACGTTCCAGGCCTAAATTTAGGGTACACCCCGGCATTTGGCATTTGTGAGGACTGAGGAAAACCTGAAAAAAAAAATCCTCAGTCAGGGAGGACGGTCCTGGTGGGAATCGAACCCCACATCTCCCACACGCCTTAACGACCTCGGCCACCCATGGCGGTATTTTGTTAGCTTAATGCCTTATATGCACATGGTACTAATTTCATTGTCACTTCCGGTTCCCCCTCTGAGAGGTGTGCAAGTTGGGACATGTTCAGTTTCGCCAGTAGCAAAATGAAGGTGACACACGAAGAACAATGTGCTGCTCTGAAATTCAGCTTTCGTCCTGTTCTGTTGCAGCAGGTCTATGGAAAGTTTTACTTCCCTATAGCACAGCTGGAAGACGGTTTAAAGTGTTTAAAAAAAAAGAGGCAATCAGTATCAAAGGAAGGTAGAACTGCAGCTCCACTAACCGAAGAAAACATTACATTGTTGCTGTCATTGTAAGAGAAGATCACCGAATAACATGAAGAACACCCTCAGAAAACCTGAAAAGCTCACTGAGTACCATCCACACGTTGGTAAGTGAAACGTTGCACTTGAGACGTATTTGTGTACGGTGTTCCAAAACTGCTGACGTTCGCATGCAGCTTAGCGTGTAGTTGAAGATGACGTTAACAGGAAGATGCGGGGTTTCTTGCAAAGGTAATCGCTACTGTTGAAACTAACTGCATCATTTCGAAATTGAGAGCTAATAGCAAATCTTTATGAGGATACCAACATTAAATAGCAAAATTGGCTGCTTCTGTCGGGAAAGTTATGGTCATCTCGTTTTTCTATATTCAAGGAATGGCTTATCAGCATGCCTGCAGATACAACTGTAACTTAGCAATACTACAGAATTGTACAAACTCTGCAAGGCCATATCACAAACAAAAGGCCACATTGTCATGCAACAAGCTGGATGTTGCACCGCTATAATGCACGTATATGTTGTGGCTCAATATCTTACTCCAGATTTAGTTCCTTATGAGAGCATTTTCCATGCAGAGGCAGTAGTGGATGCTGCGGAAGGGATTCTGAAAGACCTGTGAAAAAGAATGTTGCCAGCATGTCTTTGAAGACACAGGTGCATTGCATTCCACAGGGAAAACTTTGAGAAATATCATCAAAATTATGAGGATGATGACAAGAACTGTGATCATTCTTTTTGAACAGCTCTCATATCTATCTTTTATGTGTAAATTTTTTCGAAAAGCAATTTCGAAAATTTCAGAATTTCTTACGTGAAGCAACTTTCACTGTATATATCTGCTGTATTTTGCTGCATTTACAATAATTTCTATATGCTTTATTAAGGAATAGATTCTGTCATGTTTTTGAATGCCTCTGTCAATTAATGCAAAAACCCTCTCACGTGAATGTCCCTACATGGGAAGATACGAAAAGTTCAATTATAACTTTTTGTTTTCATCTTAGGCTGCATTAATTCTTTTCAGAGTTTGGTAGTAATTTTGTTTATACCCTGTCTCATTCCGTTATAAAATCGCAGTTTGTAACACTAGTGGTAACCGGTTGATCTTTCTTTGGTGGACATGTGATTTCCGCTAATGCAGGCAATTGCGCTTGCTCAGTAGAAAGTGTGTGTTAAGACTTTCTACTTTATCTTTGTGTGTTGTAGAGCATGCTAAGATACATTTTTTCCCTACAATGAGTCAGTTGTCTCATGAATTTGTGGGCAGTCTACCTGGCATGGCTTCTGAGGCTGGGCGCCGTTCCGTTGGCCCTTAAACCCGTGGGTACTAAATGTTGCCTGTATTTTTTTCAATAGTGTTTAACGCCCATTTTTACTATTTAGGCACTACAGGCGATATGTTGTCTGTATGAATTAGTTATGTCGCAAATGTGCTCGGAGTCGTTGGCACCTTAAAATTATCTGGAAAATTCAGAAGAAAACCTTACCCGGACAGCTTGGCCTGACTGGAAGTCGAACCTATGACCTCCCGATTAGCGGTTGCCAACGTTACCACTAGAGCGTGGAGGTGGTCGGAGTGAAAAGTGTAGTAGGAAAAAGAATGTTTATTTATGATTGTTATGTGCAAAATATGTCTTATCTGAGGGGAGAATTTCCAGGAGTAACATCTCTCTCAGAAAGTGAACATTTGAGATTGGTAAAAAAAGTTTGAACCCAAGACATTTTCAGTAACAAGAAACTGAGATCAAAAAACCAAGTTTTAACAGAGGAGAAGCTAATGAAACAGACTATCGATTAGAAAGGTTTTAACGCGATTAGCCCAGCAAATTGGTGTATCTGTTAGCAATGCGCATAAAGCCACTCAGCTCCCGCACATTTGCTGTACCTGACCTCCACGGGCAGTTTTCAATATTTGGGAGGATGAATAAATTGTGGTGTCTCACAATCTTTTCAAACGGATTCAGGCATTCTCACAATAGAGGGCAGGGACTTTGGAAGAGGCCGTTACAAGTAAAATATTAGTTATTATTTACTACTAATAAATAACAAAAGAAACAAAAAATGCGACCTGTGAGTTTCGGTCGTGCGACACGATTTCCCTCCGCAGGTGGTGTAGCTGCTTTTGGTTGCATAGTTGCGTGTATACATCTAAATAGAGCGGCAGTTCTCTTACTTTGTCAAGACGAGACGTAAATATTGAAGACATAAATGTATAGTTGCTAAGTACCGAGATATGAGGTAAAGGTAATTTTTTCATTTTCTTGCATAGTTTTTTACCTTCTGTGAAAAAAAGTTACAAGACAGTATTTGCGAATCAGCGGTTACACGCAAATCATAATTTAATTTATGCCACTTAACCCTGTCTTGTTCGGTGTTTAATAACAAATACCTTTTAAATTCCAGCCTCAGAACTTACTTCTTACTGGCGTATACCCAGACTGTGATATAAAACTGTGTGACTTTGGTATCTCCAGGGTGATACAGAATGGAGTTGAAGTCAGAGAAATCCTTGGAACGCCAGATTATGTTGGTAAGTATTATAACTTTCATGCCATGTCTAATATCACGTAGCTGTAATTTCCAAAATTTTGGCTTTTGTGTTGAATGTTCATTACATTAATTACATAGATTAAATGTTACTATTTAATGAGTCTGGATTTTTATGTAATTACATTTTTGTCCACAAATGAGGTACAAAATTATGTAGTGGTTAGAAAAAGACTGTTGATGGGCAACAGTTGCAGTGGCTAAAAATGAGATGAGAGTTTCAGCCCAAATGATGAATTCCATAATTTTTTTTTTTAACGCCAAACCTCTACGAGTGGCATTGAGAAAGTTTTGAACCAGCCGTTTCATTGTTGGACAATAATGTCTGAGGCAGCTGGCAACAATGAACACTAATCTATCAAAATATGCATCAATGAAACTTTAAACTTACATAGTCACTGTGGTACTGTTGATTTCAGTCCTGTGTCAATAGCTGATGAAAATTCATGAATATTTCTAAAGAAAATTTTACATTCTACATTTTCACACGCTGTAAACCGGTGAGAGGGCGAAAAAATCCACGAGGACTTGGTAGCTGTTCATGGTGATCAAGCGTGTTCATTTGATATCATTGCAAGGTGAATTCCATCATTTGAAGAAGGGCGAGAGACTTTGAAAGACAACCCTCGCTGTGGCCGGCCTCGGTAAGCTGTGAACGAGAGAATAATTCAAAAAGTGAGGAACTTGATGGGAAAAAATCGACATATTGTCATAGGAAAGCTAAGTATGGAAGTAGGTTTCAATGTTGGTAGCATTGGCAGTATATTCTATGAACATTTAAAGCTGCGAATAATCTGCGCAAAATGGCTTCCACATCTCCTAACCAATGAAAGGAAGAAGAAGAGAAAGGAGTGTGCAAGGAGACTGTTGAGCATGTTTCCACTAAATGTTCTAAATATTTGACAGATATATGCACTGGTGATGAAAGTTGGTTTTATTTCTATATCACCCCAAATAAAACTCAGAACTGCGAGTGGGTAAATGAGAATGACCTAAGACAAGTTGTTGTTTGACAAGATTTTCGTTCTCAGAAGCGAATTTCACTGTTTTCTTTAACTGTGAAGGACCATTAGTGATTGGCTGTTTGCCAGAAGGAATGACAATGAACGGAGAATACTATGACACTTTACTTAAAGAAATGAGGCGGTGGCGTCCAAAGACAGGAACTTCAAGGCTGTTGCTTTTGCACGACAATGCGTCTCCTCACAGAACAGCTGCAAATTTGAGCAAACTGTACATCACCAAAGTCCAGTTGCTTGACCATTGTGCCTACAGCCCTGATCTTGCACTTTGAAGAATTGTGAGCGTAAGTTTTAGAATTCAGTCCTTACCTTGGACTTTAAGATTACACTTGCAAAACTTTTTGAATGTCCCTCATTCTAAATTTGTCATCAGTAAAACAGGAAGCTCTTTTACAAAACCAGACACTTTGTGACAGCAGTAGATGATAAATCTTATTTCTTATGTTTCCCTCTTTTATCATTCATATTTCAGAAAATTCCCATGTTCTTCTATTCATCTGTACTTGGTTCAAAAGACCAGGTTTCTGACAGGGAAAATGATGCTTGTAGTACTTTAAATGTAGTACTTTAAATGAGGGGCTACTGAATTAAGTTATTCGGTGCACAAACTAAGCATTATTGTATTTTTATGTCATTATCTACATAAAAGGTGTTATTTTAGCAGATTTTAGGTTATATTACTATATATAAATTTCAATAAAGTGTATAGTTATATTCCTTAATTTTTAACTTGGCTTTATTTGTAAACTGCCCAAAAGGATTACACCTCTTGTGCACTGAACACTTCATGTGACATATTTAAGTGTACAATTTGTGTCAAATTTGTCTTATCTGAACTTTAGATAAAACCGTTTTTGGAGCACATTTTTAATCCTTTTGCAATTCTTATGTTACATATTTAGTATATATGCTAGGATAATATTATATAAAATCTGGACTCTACTAATTATAAAACAAATATAATATATTCTATTTTTAAACAAAATACACAACTAAATAGGATATAAGCAAATTTAAATTAGCACTTATAAGAAATTTAGTGTTGTTTTCGTATCCAATGTGTATGCATGTAGTAATTTGTGGAAAAGTGTTTATTTTTAATAAAATAGCAATTCCATATAATGATGGATTTCTTGTATTACATTAGCCTTTTGTAGAGTCCATGTGATCTTACAATGCAAATTATTGGCATTCACAGTTCGGTCACCCAAGGATAGTGACGTCCCTAATCAACACCTTTTCTTCAGCTTTTGCAGATTTACCAACAAAAATGTTTTGCTTAATAGTTTTGATATGACCTTAAATGAAAATACATGTATGCTGAAAGTACAAGTTTATATCTCTGATCAGTGTTTGTCATTTTTCTTGTTACAGCACCAGAAATATTGAGCTATGAACCTATCAGCTTAGCAACGGATATTTGGTAAGCTTCTTTCCAAAACTTTAGTTAATGTTGGTTTCAGCTGTTGCCCAAAGTTCATCTTTAAAGTGTGCCATTTACGAAGGTGGTCTGAAAAATTCTCAACCTCGACCAAAGATCTACAACGAATTTTTCTCGTGAAGTTCTTGCATCTACATTAAGCATTCTTGAAAAATTGCAGCTCATTCAATCGTGTTGTTTGTTGTACACATGCCTGAAACAAGAAATTTGTCTTTATTTATTGATATGGGTAAAATCGAATATCGTGCAGTAGTAAAATTCTTCGTAAAAGAAGCTTTGAGTCTGAATGAAATTCAATCAAAGTTCATTAAGTGCTTCTTCGCCTTCGTTTTCGACAATGGGCTGCGGATTTAAACTGGCCGCACCAATCTCGACGTTCAAAATGCGCAACAACGCTAGAAATCATTAAAAAGTGCAAGACTTCGGTGAATTAAGGTTGCGTGAAATTGCTGAAGTTTTAGGCATCGCTAAAGAGTGCGCGCGATATATGTTGTATGAAGAGTTAAACTTTGCGCAAGATGGCGTTTTGCCCATAGCGAATGCTCGCGAGAAGCTCTGAGCAAGTGCTTGGAGAGATTTAATAGGAACAAAACAAACTTTGTGCTGATTTGTTACAATTTATGAATTAATCATCGCACACCAGAGTCAAAACGGTGTACAGAAGCCGGTGTTCAGCGCCAAAGAAGATAAAGCTGGTTATGGCAGCGGCATTTTGCTAATTAATTATCATGAAAATGCAAACCAATAACCAGGGAGTATTATTGTCATTTTAATCAAATTACATGTGAGAAAAGGCTTGGTTTGAAGAAAAAAGGCAATCTTTCACCAGGACAACACACCTGCCCATTCTGACAATGGCAAAACTAAAGGATTGTTGGAGCATCCGTCCTACTCCCTCCCACTTCTACTCTGCCCATAGCTCGAGCTTCTCTTCGAACCAGGAGGTGATTGCAGACTTTCAAGAAAACCACTACAGGAATGGGATAACGGCGCTGGAGCATTGCTCTCAGGAACAATACTGTCGTTTTAGGTCGAGAACTTTTCAGACCGCCCTTGTAAGTTACAGAGTATTTTGTTTCTTAGATGCCTTATAATATTCCAACTAAACTTTCTAGTCATAAATATACTGGGTTTTTATGTTAATCTTCATCTTCATCATCATCATCATCATCATCATCATCATCATCATCATCATCATCATCTTCCTCCTCCTCTTCTTCTTCCTCTGCTTCCTCCTCCTCCTCCTCCTCCTCCTCTTCTTCTTCTTCTTCTTCTTCTTCTTCTTCTTCTTCTTCTAAGGATTAGATGATTTCACCTGTTCTAGTCTCCATCTTCAAGCCACCTTTTACGGGGTCTACCCAAATCTCTCCACCCAATTTATTTATAATTCATTCTCTTCTTTGTTAATCTCTTCTCTGTCATGCTATCAGTATATTTACATTTCGTTTTATTTTCATCTATGGTATCTCAATTGAAAAAAAATATTCAAATCTGATATTGTTTATTTCTTATTTTATCAATTATAGCTCATCCCCTTACATACTTCACAAGTTTCACTTCCGCAAACTGTTCATGATCTCTCTCTTCTACTAGATGTTAATGTTTAAAACATTATTAATACTTTTCATTTTCATGGTGACTGAGGCATCAGAAAGCCTTGCTTGCTAACTGTAGGTCTAATCTTCTTTCTTTCTTTTTCAGAGAAAAAACTGTAGGAAGGAAGGTTGGGTAATGTTTGAGAATAGATGTCCTTATTCGTTTGTTTTTTTTTTTAATTACCCAGAAGGCATTAGACGAGAGTTTGAGGAGCAAAACTACTGGAGTCAAATCAGAGTTTATGTTCATGCAAGGATATATTTAAAAGAACCGTATGGAGTATCCCAACAATAATAACAATAACTATTCCACTTATGTGGCTCAAAATTTCCTAAAATTTTACCAAATCTCTTTACCTCTCGAAATGCGTTTGTTTTCTGGTCAGTGTAGCCACACTATACCCCACTATAATTCCAGAGCTCGCATTACTGACCACTTTTCTGTGTTTTCAGTAATTGTACATAAAACTAAATTAATGTGTATTCACTCAAATAATTGTTTTTGCGTATCTAGCCAAACAGTGTGAAATTATTTTGTAAATTATGTAACAACACCTACCTAAGCAACCATAAATTTTAATAAACACGTTCAGAGTGGTAAAATGGTATCTCAACTGTTTTTCCCAGTTGGTATTACTAAATCGAGCGGTAGCGATTGTAATTGTCGTCTTTTGTGTACTTCATTCTCGCGATTTCTGAATAGAAAGGAATTCATAAGTTAAGTGCAACATTTGTATAACTGTTTATATTCTGTGCTCGAATTTCAAATATATATTAATTTTATTTTTATTCTATTCATGAAATAGTCCTAAACTCGTATTTGGCTCTTCTCTATTGGCATTACTGACAATCGACATTCGTCTGTTGCAAGATTGCTTGAAAGGGTGCAGTAATACAAATATACAATTATTACAACTTTGAATGTCAAGTTTACGGGATCTACATTTAATTATTATTTTATTCGTGAAATAATTTTAATAGATATCACTCGAGGGTGTGAGTTTTCCACCACGTTTGTGAATTTATCGGCAATCTCAGACATTCTCATGATAAACTTTCAAGCAGCAGTTGGTTACCCACGATATTGCGCGAAAATAACTGTGGCTTCTTAACGGTAAATTGCATTATTCTGCTTCATTCTTTGTCAGGTGGCTTTATCTCACAGGCATTTTCCTTTGTGTTGAAAGTAATTCCCTTTAGGGATTCCTATGGAGAAATGCGTTTATGTATATCAGGGTAAATGCAGCATTTGTAACAAGTATTTCGAGTATCTACAATGTCAACTAAATTCTTGTCTCGATAAAGCATTCTAAATTCCCTTTTAGTGTGAAAGAAATTTAAAAATGACGGCCACCATTCCATACATCCTGCAAATATTCATCGCAATCGCAGCAACAACAGTTTCTTTAGGAACTACCAAATATAACACAAAAGAGCTATAGTTCCATATGATGCACAGTTTATCCACCTGCAAATCTTGTGTGGTTTTTTATAAAGGTTTGAAGCTCGCTACCGTAATCGGAGCATCAAGGGTTATGTGCTATTACGCTATGGTGCTGTACAGTGGGGACAAATAGTGTCGGCACCTTTGATGTTCTTCTGCGACTTGAGTGTAGTTTTCAATGAATCCGACTCTTATCACTGCAGCTAAACTGTATTTAGCAGTCGGCTGTAAACGTGAAAGTTACAGATTCATTAATTAAAACTTTAACAGTAATGAAAATGCACCTTTTCAAAAAATTTAGGAAATTCTTGCTTCTTTATTTTGATTATAAAAGGCAATTATGTTGAACATCACATTAATTAATGGGTAAATCTTGTTTTCGGTTTTGATGCTTTATTGGTGATTTATGAATGACGGTCAAGCATTTTAAGCATTACGGTTATTTCTTTTTCGCCTAAATTCCTATTTTATATTTAACTGAGAAAGTATAACAACGGTTTTTAATTATAACGTTTCTGATATAAAAAAAAAATAGAGGAGGTGTGAGGAGCTGGCGAGCCTAGCTCAGAATTATAATTACCGTGAATCTCTGAAGTGTATTGAATTTTCCGACCTTTACTACATGGCACCCATTACTCGATAATAAAGTAGGGGGAAGAGAGAATTTGTTCATTTTTTTATTTACGGACGCTCTTTAATATGCAAGGTCATCAGCGTCCCATTCAATTCAGAGCGTGAAACGGTCGGTAAATTTTCCTCAGAGGCCTCTTCTCTCAGGCTTGATATTCTTTTTCGTGCCGTAAATGTACGACATGGGACCCACGGCTTTAATTCCCTTCCGAAGGAAGCCATACTTAGGATTTTTACGCCCGAAAAAATCCATGGCCAGGATTGAATCCGCATCTTGGGTTTACGAGGCAAATATGGTTCTCACAAGTCCACCAGGACCTACTGAAGCAGTGAAGAATATCGTTAAGAGATATGTGTTGTACAAATTTACTTTATAAAATAATCAATTATTCAACAGCAAATTTCGTTACTCAAATACCATCTCGATTTTTTTTAATTTTTCTGTATTTGTGTTCTTGGCAACATTTTACCAGATATGAACAGCCTAACGACCTAAAATAATAATAATAATAATAATAATAACAATAACACGAGTATTTGTGTTTATTATTTGGTGAAAAACTTTTTAGTGCTTTTAAGATTTTCCAGCAATGAAAAAGTACATACATGGAACGTTAAGGGTCATTTGGTCAGAATTACTCAGAGAAATTCCAGTCAACATCAAAATTTGTATTATTGTTGTAACCTGCGCAAAGGAAATTATCTCAGGCTTTAATTCACAAGAGCAGGTTGTGCCAACGTAATCGTCAACCGCTACTAGCCCTGGGACTTTAACTTTAGCGTCAATAGTAAACATTTCGTAATGCTTACATTCGGTAATAATTATTATTGTTACAATTTCATTGGCATACTCTGATAATTGTTTAATTTATTTAAAAAAAATAGCAATATATGTTTTCAATTTATGTTGAACTATGCCATCCCTTTATTTATGCAGATTCATTATGCATAGGAGAATGAATGTGGTAGTCAATTTCGTGACATATTCACTCAGAATTCGATCTCTATTGGTCCTGGTGGTCAAGTGGTAACTGTAGGTACTTGCCCCCTAAACCGAAGATCGGAAGTTCACTCCTGGCCAGTGTCGATGGATAATTTTCGGGTGTAAAAAATCTTAAAGTATGATGACTTCCTCAGAAGGAAAGTAAAGCCGTGAGTCACATGTAGACTTATGGCACGCAAAGAAGAGGCCTCTGGGCAAAATTTATCGACCGTTTCACGCCCTAAATTGAATGGGGCGCTGAGACCTGAGATGTTAGATGCTGTCCGTAAATAAAACAAATTAACAGGAATTCAATCTCGTGAAATACCCAAAGCCGTCCCTACTGTATCATAGTATTCTGTCTCTACTGTACATATTATGAAATCTTCTTCCGGTATATAATTAAAATAATTTGTTTTGACTCCCATGGTTCTCTACATGCATTCGCGTCCCCTTTTGGTAGCGGTGGCAAACAAACAAAATCAATGAATAAGGCGGTCAATTCTGAAACATTACCATAAGGTTGACGTATAAGAAAAAAAAAAATGAACTCAATTAGAGGCTCTCAAACTTCTTAAGTTCTTAGAATTATTTCCCTTCCGTTTATCATCTGATAAAATTATCTTTTCAGATTTAATCCCTTAAATAAGAACTTTCTGTATCAATAAACATGATTCTATAGGTACGAAGAACAGTATTATCATCATTACTAACAAAACACAGTAAACAAAAGAAGCATTTTATTATTCGGTACATGATTTTGTTATCTTGATTTAGCAACAATACATTTGTACAGAAGTATCTAGTAGAGTACTTTTTCAAAAACTGTTAATGAATATAATTCGAAAATGTAGTCTTTTGGGTATTCCATTTAAAATAATAGACTTGGAGCTACTTCCGTTTAGACCGGAAGTAGAAAAAAGTCCGTAATATCACTCTTGATACCGCCACGTGTGACTGGGGTTGTTAAGCTCCGGACTCTTGAGCGGGAGGTTCAGGGTTCGATTCCCGCCAGGACCGTTCTCCTTATTGAGATTTATTCCAGGTTTTCTTCGGTCCTCATAAATGGCAAATGCCATGGAGGTTCCCTAAACTTAAGCCTGGAAAGTCTCCTTCCGTAATAAAATCTCCTTTCCCAATATATCATTTTATTTCATGTATCATGAGTGTCCACCGCCTGTGATGCCTCAGTAGTAAACACGGGCATTAAACATTAGTAAAAAGTCATTCTGGAGTTCTCAGTGTACGACTGTCTCCAAACAACTGAGTTTCGTGTCACTGAATGACATGTTTAAAACATTATTTAATAGCGTGGTATTTCCTGTATGTGAGAAATAGAAAGGATCTTTATATTGAATCTTGTGGTGCTCCTACATATATTCTTTATGGGTTGAAACGTATTTCCTAAGTGTTAAAGAATGTTCATTTTTATAGTTCAATTCTACAGTCTGATGCATGATTTTAACCACGGGTTTGTATTTCTCCTAGTTCTGTTGGTTTACTATTACTTTCCGGTACAGTTGAGTAACCCTAACTAACTTCATGTGGCAGCTTGTTTTTTGAGGTAAACTGTGCTATTGCATGATGTTGATCTCTTTTCTTTTTTTTTGTAGGTCAGTAGGAGTATTGACATATGTGTTACTGTCCGGCTATTCACCATTTGGAGGTGATACCAAACAGCAAACTTTCTGCAACATCTCACAATGTTGCCTGAATTTCCCTGAAGAATTATTTGAGGGCATTTCATCCACAGCTAAAGAATTCATTCAGGCTACTCTTGTGAAAAACCCAAGGTAAATTTTGCTTCACATAATAAAAACAGAATGTAAGTATAAAGTGGAAGAATAATGAACAAAATGGTTATTTCAGATAGCAATATACTGTTTGTTATTTTTTTAAGTTGGTAGCACAATATTATTGATATTTTCCCTGGACCTGTTGCTCCTTATTGTTATTATGCCAATCTAATATTCCCAGCGTTCATTGTTGCCTTACATGTACGGTTCCCATTTTTTTAATGGGATATTTTGTAAAACTACAGGGCAGATAAAAATAAGAAAAATACGAAGGATAAGTCAAAAGTCATTACTACTATTTTTTTTTTTTCCTCGTTAACAAGGGACAACACAAAAATCTAAGATATACAATTAAAATTGTATGGAATGTACTGATGAAACAACCAGATGGTGCATGTGAGCAGAGCTGCACACCTCGAAGTTAGATTGGTGAGCAACAGTGGTCAGGAATGGAGGTCATGTGAAAATAGCATTTCTCCGCGGCCGGAATGCACGAGAATGCCACACAGAGCTACGGGAAGCGGTGGGTGAGCGTGCCCTGTCCTATCGAACAGTGGCGAAGTGGACAGAGGCCTTCAAATGGGGCAGAATGTCGACTCTGCCATACAGCAGGCGCCATATGTCCGCGGACTAAGATGTAACGACGATTTTGGTGGTATCGTGCTTCAGCTAAAGCTCTGTAATACAAAATTGTAAATATGTAACTATGTGCAAATTCCAACATAGAAATTGACAATATCCAACAGGTACCTGTGACCTCCAAGAATAGTATAATACATTGAATTGAATTAATATGCTGTTTTGACAGTAGCTTCAGAACTTATACAATGAGTGAAGCACATAGGTTGGGATGCTTGTTTTATCTATGTTTAATAATGATTTGTTAGCTTTGAATCAGTTATAAATTATATTAAGCACATAATTAATTTGTTCCATACATCATGAAAGTTATTGCTAGAAAGTAGTACAGATGTATTGTCTGCAAACAGGACAGTATTACCAATGCTTTTAATGACAATGAGATATCATTTATGTAAACTAAATAAAGCAGCTGGTCGTGAATTGATCCCTGTGGAACTTCATGTTCAATAATTCCCTAACTTGGAGTACTATGCTGATTGTTTTCTGAATAATTTATTTGTACCCTTTGTTTTCTATTGTGAAGGTAAGAAATCAATCCATTTATATTTATATTTTTTATCTCATAAAGCTTAGTTTTCCTATTAGAATTTCATGGTTGACACAATCAAATGCTTTAGCTATGTCGCAAAGAATTTAACCAATATGCATTTTATTATTTAGTTCTGACAGAATTTCATTTGCAACTTTATAAGCTGCATTTTCTGTAGATATGCCTTTCCTGAAGCCAAATTTTTCTTTTGCCAGAATATTGTTGCTTCCAAGATAATTATACATTATTTTTGAGAAAGTTGTTAAGTGATATGGGTTTCTAATTGCAAACCTCCTGCTAGTCTCCTTTTTTTTAACAATGTTTTAGCAATGGAGTACTTAAGGCTTTCTTGAAAAAAGTGAAATGATAGCAAGAACAAAATCAAAAGGACAGAAACTTGGATAAATAAAATTCAGAAAATTCTTCAAGAAATTCACAAGAGAATGTTATGGGCAGAGAAAGAATTGGTAGGATTTTAAAATTATATTAAAAGTAGAGTGGAGGATATTGAAAACCAGGAATTATAAGCCAGTTTTAATGATAAGAAATCCTTAAAACTATATAAAACATAAAAAAATGATTAATAGATAGAAAATTATATTGAAATCTGTGATAAAATAGGAAAAGATAACATGGTTCAACTCTGGAATGATATGCTTAAATAGGATAAAGGGATATATAAAAGAAAAATGTCCAATGTGTAGTGAATTCGATAATATGTAGCATTGTGTTTTCTAATGTGAACAAACAAAATTGTATAGAGAAGAGTTTCATTTTCTACAGTGGGATAAGTTACATATGGATATAAGCATTAGGAGAATTTTAAATTTAAGATAAGGATATCAATATAAAGAAGGTATGAGGCTAATTAGGAAAAGTGAAACAAAAATGGTTAAGAAATGTGGGCAGATCTCATGAGAGAGGTAGCAAAATATAAAATTTATACAAGTATTATATGCCTTAATAAATATTTGGAAATAATTTCTTTAAATACATTTTCATTGCGCTTACAACCACAAAAAGAATGAAAGAAATACAATTCCAAACTTGTTAATTTCTTATGGTTGGTTATTAATAAACAGCATCATCATTATCATCATCATCATCATCATTTGTTTATAGTTGGTGTAGTAGTTTGTAATGCTTTTATTGTGTTTTCTTATTGTTTGTGGAAGTATCTAATATTTACTTATTATATTTGAGCTTACATTAAAAATATTTAGGTATAGCTGAGCCTTGAACTTTAATTTAAAATTTTTTAAAAAGTTGTCCTTTTTTAAAAATTATATATGGAACTAACACAGAGAAGCTCATAATAAAATCATTTAAATATGTCATCTACACACTCTTTATGCTTCACTTTCTTTTTGAAGTACAGAACCGGTTTCATCTTCATCCTCGGCCAATGTGATGACTGGTTGGCCGAGGATGAAGATGATGTGTCTTCGAAATAGTTCCGTACTTCAAAAAGTAAGTGAAGCATAAAGAGTGTGTAGATGACACATTTAAATTATTCTATAAATTGAAATTTGTTAATGTAAAGATGTTAGTGATCAATAAATTTGATGTAATCCAGATTTCTAGGTTAATTTAAATATAGAAATAGTTCTTCCACACTAAAAACATAAGTTAGAAAGGAAGAATCAGACTCTGTAACAAAAAGAGAGACTAAAGATCCATAGTGTTCATCTTGACTCTTTGGTCCATATTTATCAAGTCTGATACACCCTTTCCAATTTGCTTACTATTGTTTTGATAACCATTATGTAAGCAAGACAATATGCTCTATTCCCCTTTCTAAATGCTGCTTGAAACTCTGTAATATTGTTTTCCATTTTGGCCCATTCCTGTAAACTTTCGTTAGCCTTATATATATTTTTTCCTAAAATAGACAGAAGGCTAATTCCTCTGTAATTATCTGGTTTGTTCATAACTCCATTACCTTTGTAAATCAGAATCACCAAACTTATTTTCTAGTTTGTTCATATCTCTTATCTTATATATCAGAAACACCAAATTTATTTTCTAGTTTGTTTGTATCTCTCTTTATCTTTGTATATCAGAATCACCAAGCTTATTTTCTAGTTTTCTCTTATCTTTATTTATCAAGATCACCAAACTTATTTTCTAGTTTTCATATCTCTCTTTCTTTATATATCAGAATCACCAAACTTATTTTCTAATTTTCATATATCTCTCTCTTTGCTAATCAGAATCACCATGCCTATTTACCGCCATGCGTGGTCGAGGTCGTTAAGGCATGGACTCGTTAGTGGGAGGTCTGGGCTTTGATTCCCACCAGGACTGTCCTCCTTGACTGGAGTTTTTTCTAGGTTTTCTTCAATGCTTATAAATGGCAAATGCTGAGGAGGTACCCTAAACTTAGACCTGGAATATTTCCTTCCTTAAAAATGTCCTTTCCCAATTTATCATTTCACCTCATATATCATCAATGTCCACTGCCTGTGGTGCCTCAGTAGTAAAATTGGGCATTAAACACTATTAAAAAAAAGGCCTATTTTTCAGTTTCCAGATATTACTTTGCTCTGCTTCACTTTATTTAAGTACTCAACAATTATACTCATAACCCCTTCTGCTTACTAAACATTTTCCAAAATTCCCTGGTATTTAATTATGCACATATTGTGTGTTTTAGCAACCGGCTTACTTCTCGGCAATGTCTGGAACATCCATGGTTATCAGGATCTTCATGTACTTCAACCATCCTGTCCAATAAGAAGCTGAGCAGTACTGTGGGTCATGAGGAATCTGCTGGCACAAAAACATCATTTGTAATTACGAACCTTCCCAGTCATACACAGGAGTCTAGTAGGACAAATGGGATTAAATCATCCAATAACCATGAAAATGGGACAAGCTGCTCAAGAAAAAAGGATGATTGTATCGACACAAAGGTAACAGAAGGAAATCATCATGCACATAGCGATGATAGTGAAGAATTGCCAGTAAACAAACGACCCAAAAACTCACCTGCACCTTTTCAAGTAGCCTCGTGTCTTTCATGTGCACAATGTGGCACGCAGTGTTGCCATATCCACAAAACACCAAGATCAAGACAACACCACCATTCCAGTATCACCAATTCACCTGTGGAAATCACTGTAGACAGAGGTATAATCTGTTAAAAGGTTCTCTATAGTGATATTTCCATGGAAACAGTATGAGTAACTAATTACCAAAGGAAGCAATCGAAATGCACAAATGCGCTGCAAAAAAACTGGTGCATAAAGTATCAGCTTTAATTCAGAGAAATAGGTAGTAGTGCCATATAAATATGAGCACATTTATGATCATGTAATAGAGTAAAGAGACTGTAGGTTACTTAAACTGCTGCACTGAGGCTGAAATATTCAAGTGAAACTTAGAGATTTTTGGAATAATGGATAGCATGATTCATGTAAATAATTAGCGCAAAGCAAAACAGAACTGTTTTTAAATTTATATTGAATACACAATACCTTGAGTTGGTGCTCTGAAGTTATAGTGTGTAAATATTCCATTTATAATAAGATATATGCTGATATTGTATACTTCATTTGATATTGTAATGTTAATATTTAAAACATAAAAGCCACTTGCTTATGCACTCCTTGGCAACTTTTACAGAAATCACAAAGGTTTTGATACTATTTTTGAGGTTAATAAAGATTACTAGTAATAATTGTTGCAAGATATTTTCTTTCTCTGATCTATATTTTGAGACAATTGTTCAGATGAAAGAAACTTGCATAGAATCTGTAATATCTCATAGCTAAAAGTAACAATAAACCGGAAATGAAGAAATTAGCCTATTATTATCTCTTAATACTATCATCATTTTATAGCAAATGGTTTTAAATAGTGCTTTCACTCATCTTAGAATTGATGCCGTGTTGTATTCAAGATGAAAGTAAAATAAGGATTTTATGATACAATATTGCAGTACTTTCTATTTTTAGTTATTCTTGATTGATTCATGGATTTACAGTGTATACGTATACTGGTATCAGATATAAGGGGTGCCTTCAGAAATTATTTACAGTAGTAGTTTTTTGTACTTTTACTTATTATGCAACATGGTTGAATACAGTGGGATCTCTCAATATACTCGCCACTAACTTCATTGTCATCTTCCTGGTGACTTCATTATGGCATCTGGAAACCATTGTTGGGGCTACTATGCCACCGTTCATGAACAGCTGCCTGAATTACCTTGTTACCAAATTTTTTTTTACCTCACAGGTAGTCCTTCATGCAGTTGAATAAAGCATAATCAGATGGTGCGAGATCTGGTGAATTTGTGGGTGCAGCACAACAATGAACCTCTGCGATGACAATTTTAAAGTGATAATGTTGCTAGTGGGGGCTGTGCATTGTCATGTAGGAGGAACACTTTTGTCGACGATTTCCCCTTTTGCTATTGCTGAATCCTATTACTAAGCCTATAAGGGTCTTGCAGTACACCTCTTTGTTGGCAGTTGTTTCTTGAGGAAGCCAGTTCATTAACAGTATGCCTGAAGTGTCCCAAAAGACAGTAATCATCTGCTTGCCCACAGATGCAGCAGCACAAATTTTCTGGGGCTGAGGACACCCCGGATGTTTCCATCACGTAGACTGGACTTTCTTCTCTGGTGTGCAATAGTGCCACCATGGCTTGACACTAGTTACCAGCTTCTTCATCATGCATTTCCAGTAGCCAGTGACAGACTTCAACCTTTTGTGCCCCTGTCAAGTTGCATGGAACTCAATGTACTCACACATTTATCATATTCAAATCAATGTGGATAATAGTCAGCAGCATTACATGACATTCATCAAAGTTTATGTACCTACCAGACACAATCTCAATGTTCCTGGGAGGCCGTAATGTTGACATACAACCAGTACTCACATTCTTGTGTTCAGATTCCCAGCCACTCAAGAACCAATTGACCCAGCTGTAGATGGTCTTCTGTGCATGAAAACTTCTTGACTACATACCACAGTTAAACACCTATGAATTTCTGCATTTTTGACACCTTCCTTCCACAAAAACTACGCAGTCCATCTTTATGATAATCGCCTTCCATCTTGTCCACATCTTTCTCTACTTGACAACAAACGAACTCTATCCTTTTGGTACACACTGCTTATAACTTCCATCTAACATCTGCATGGCATAATAGTATCAGTCCATCACCCTACGAAAGGATGTGCCCATATATTGTATGGTATTTGAAAACCCACTATCAAGTTGTTTCCGAAAACCCCTCATAATTCTGTCATCAAAGCAACTTCTATTTGGGCCTTCAAAGAGGCAGTGTGGTCTATCTTAATGAAAATATCTGTAATATCTGTAATATCTGCCTTTATCAGATAATTGTTAAAAAAATTGTAATATTCCTTTGAATTTACAGTATACAGACAGTGCTTCAGTGCCTACAGTTTTGCAAACAAACATAATGAAACAAATGAAACCGAGCATAAACATGGATCAGTAATATGCTGCAAAAGCCCATTACAGAAATTAACATGATTTATGTTTACAACTGAGTCAGTATTAGGTGACACTAAAACTTCACTAACTGATTAATTCTTCAGAACATGTTTCAAGAGCATTCGCTCTCATCTTCAGCTGGGGTCAGTCCCCAGTTGTATATGTAACAACTTCACTGTTCCTAACTTCTTTTAAGATTATGATTTATGTTGTCTATAATCAGTGTATTGTTACAGTGAGCTGAGTTTTTTAATGTCTTTCATGAGATTCATAGGAATGACTCTTAATGTATCAACAATGCTATCGTGTCATTTTTAATTAGGTATTCTATTGTTTCTGTTTCCCTAAATCTTAATAGTATCTCTATGTGAACTCCAAGAAATTTGGAAATGGGAAATCAGATTTGAACCATGGATCTTCAGCCCTTTTGGTCCTCCTCCAAGCACAATACCACAAACCTTTCTCATCGAATTCTATAAACTCTGAGACCTCCCCAAGGTTTTTGTACTATGAGAGATGAATTCCTTAAGAGGCAACTGGTATGCTGCATATACTTTTGACCCAGGCTTCTAGTTTAACCAACTATCTAGGGGTTAATTTATTTTTTTATTTATTTATTTATTTATTAGTACTAGGCAATACATATTTTGAATATGCCAGGTGTTCAACCCAGACTCTTATCTAGACACATTCAATACATAATCCATTATCTATATATATAATTATTATTTCTTTAAATTATCAAATTACTAAAATACAAATTAACATGTAATTTTGTTTAAGCTACATCTTTTTTCAATGACCAATACCACTTTGTTTTAATTTTACTCAAAAACTGTCTTATGATTCTATTATCCTTTCTGAAAATTTGAATTAGAGTCTTTTTCCTTTCTAATTGTTAATTTATATATAGAAGTTACTCTTTCACACTAGTTAAGTGTAGGACATAAGTTTCTCGTAGCAGAGAAACCTTACGGAGGTCATGGGGTATATATCATGAAATAAGTTTTGTTTTCCCCCATAATGTTTTGCCTATGGGCGAGCACGTCATTTGTTAGCCAGCCAGCCAGCCAGCCAGCCAGATTTCAGTAATTAGCAGGAGGGTAAAGCAAATCAACCATACAGCAATAAACAAGCCAATTTAGATGCTTATCACTTAACAAATTATCAAATGAGGTGTTGTAACTGCCCGCTTTCATTCTCCACACATTTTTGGCAGGAAATTTGTCATCACTCATTGTAGTTCTTTTTGAGAAATCCAGACAATTTCCTCTCATATATTATCTTTTAGTTCCTGTATGGTGCACGGGCTCATCTTGTACATGGCATTTTATAATTTACCCCAGAGATAATAATCACAGGCTGTTAAATCAGTGGACCATGGGGGTCACAGATTCCTACTAATGACTCTGTGTACAAACACATGTCTTGTACAAACACATTGTGAATTGTTTACGGAATGTCGGAATTCATTGTGAATTACTTTCATGGAATTATTTGCAATATGAGTAGTTATATAGTCTTATTGAAAAATGCATGATCACAATATCTATCAGTTAATTCTCTGGAAAAGGGTTAAGAATCAACTGCATTCTCAAAAATAAATTGTTTTTATGATTTTTTCACTACTGCGTTCAGAAATATGAATTGTACAAAAAGACATGCTGTAAACACATGAGGCATAATACTCTATACTGTGGAATAAGGAAACGAACAATATAACACACACCCAGGAATCAGATGAGATAGAATTGTGGTTCCATGCTTGAAGAAGAACATGGTAACCCAGTTAATGAGCATCAACTCAGAAGGCTGGAGATCCATGGTAAGTCTGGTTCTTCATTTCCAACTAATGTTCTACACATGGATGAAAAAACAATTTCCTTATATATCCAGGAAACTATTTTACAGATCCAAACAATACACTACAAGATTCTGTTTTCACACAAATATTCTCTGTTCTAACGTTCATTTGTGCAATGCCATTTAATACATAAACATAATAATATGTTTACTTGTTCATTAAGAGCAGCTGTTGATGCATTGTAAGCAAGCAGATGGATGACTAGAGTTCATGTTATGTGTCCTACTGCAGTGAGATCATTGGGCTATGGGCTAACAGAGTATGGCTACTTGCTGGGGGAAATTAGTCATCATTTATGTATAATGCATGTGCAGGTAACTGTAGTTTATTTAAGGAAG
Source organism: Metallyticus violacea (assembly GCA_030762175.1). Classification (NCBI taxonomy): domain Eukaryota; kingdom Metazoa; phylum Arthropoda; class Insecta; order Mantodea; family Metallyticidae; genus Metallyticus; species Metallyticus violacea. Next base: position 24,455,034 of record CM060836.1, read on the forward strand.
GCTTTGTCACTGAGTGGTGCGTTTGTTCATGTGTTTCTTGGTGCTTTTATGTGTAAATTGTTCTTTATTTATGCCACTACATTTTTTTTTTTTGATTGATTTATTTATGGACGCTCTTGAACATCTCAGGTCATCAGCATCCCATTCAACTCAGGGCTTGAACCGGCCGACAAATTTTGCTCAGAGGCCTCTCTTTCAGGCTTGAGATTCTTTTTCGTGCCGCAAATGTACGACACGGACCCACAACTTTACTTCCCTTCTGAAGGAAGCCATACTTAGGATTTTTACGCCCGAAAAAATTCATCAGTCCTGGCCGGGTTCGAACCCGCATTTACATAAATATATAATCTTGAAGAATGAGTTTTCATACACAATACATAAATATAAAGGGGTCCTTGCAGAGAAATGGCAAAGTGATGATAATATTCAGGTGCAAAAACTATCTGCCAACTTGTTAAAAAGGTACAAGAGAAAGGATTTCTCAATGGCAAGAAATGTACGCTGAACTGCCACATTCTTATATAGAAAAGTTAGGAATATCCTATGCAGATGCTGGCAATGTATTTGTGTCATTTTCAATATAACTTATAACACAGGTTAATTAGTCATGGCTTCAAGGGAGATTAGTTGCTATGTCAGATTTAATAAGTTTGAACTTTCATGCCAAACTCTATGGCCTACTTCAGGAATGGATGAGTTGTGAGACCTTGATTATATGAGTTCAAGATATAGACTATTGGGCACATATTATATTAGAAATGTCCTTGTTAGGCATGTTTGGTCTGTCATTGGCCTCATGGGCTTTTCTGTGAGGGGTTCATGTTCATTGTAGCATGTGTGGCTGGTGGATTTTCACATCCTTTGCTGTGTGGTTTGTTTCCTTAAGGCTGTGAGGGATGGAGTCAATTTGAACTAATTTAAAGGCCTCCACCTCTGTAATGTCATTTTATGCTCTGAGTAAAAATATAAATACTAAGTTTGCACTTGACAAATATATTTCCCTTTTTCCAGTTCAGTGACTACACTTCCCCAATAAGCAGGCTACCCATAACTCAAATAACCTTACTGTAATTTTTTTTTACAGATTATAAATATTTTTTTGAAAAATGTTAAGTATTAGGTATTCTGCTATATCATACCTGTAAGGTGTTCTGCAAGGTTCCATATTTAGTGGAACTGCTGCAGTTTTCTGTTAAATTAACTCCTTGAGTTTCTGGATCAGGTTGGTCATGAAACATCACCATTTATAAATGAGAGTCAGTCCTTGCACTGTTGCAATCTATGCTTTTCTCTATGAACTATCATCTTCCTGAAACCATACCATTGGTGCCGGAATTTTATGTCAAATTTCTTTAGCAAGGAAATTCTGTTATCATCTCAAATTGAGCATAAGAATTCACATTATCATTTTGAAAATATAAGGGACGATAATTCCAAAAGGTGTTATACCACAACACACAATGATTCACTGTGAGGTTTTTTTAAATTTTCTTCCATTCAATGGAAATACTTTTGTTTATTAACACCTCTGGTTTCTATGTAAGTTTATGAATCATAAATTTTGTTCAAATTGAATGGGAGGGGGGGGAACCAGGAAATTTTCGCTTTCAGCATATTTTTCCAATTTCTGCATTCCTTTATCAATTTCGAACCAGTGAAAGATAATTTTCCTCTCTTAATGTATGTTTTATTAGGTTGTCTCTTAAGAAAGGTCTGTTTTTAAGTTTGGTATTTTATAAGATTTTAATTTTTTCTTTTATTTGGAAATGTTATTTACAGGATGCCATGGTTATATTATTATTTATATTGTAAGCATAGGTCAATCATCAATTGTTAATACATAATCATGAAATTGAGGTAACAAAGTTTGAGATAAAAGTGCTTCTAAAGTACTCTGGAAACAAGATTATAGAGCTGCTGCTGCTACTAAAAATATGCAAAGTGAAGAAAAAAGATTTCATTAGTAATGAGTAGTGCAATAGTTCCAGCATTTCAATAATGGAGAAGAAAACACTAAAGATTAACTACATCCTGGAAGACCTAAGGTATTGAATGTTGAGAATACATGCAGAGTTTAACATACATCACTAGATTACAACATGTAAAAAAATATACAGGAGCTGTAGATCTGTACCTCATGAATTGATACCTGAACAAGCCCAACACAGAGGGAATATCTGTCATCAGCTTATTGCATATCCCATGAGAATTGTCATGTGATGAAAAAGGGTATATTATCGCACTCCTGACATCTCAAAATAGTGGCTGAATTCCCGTAAGCCTGCCAAAGTCATCACTAAACAAAATCAATTTGGCCTCAAAGTAATGTTATGTGTCTGGTGGAATTTTGAAACTGTGATTCACTGAGAGTTTGCTCCATGCAGTCAATGCATATCTTTATTCTCAACAAATGGAATGAGTTCGTGAAATTTTGAGACAGAGGTACACATCCTTTGTTAATCCAAATAGAAAATATCTTGCAGCAGGACAATGCAAGACCCCTATACCTCTTGAACAACCATGGAATAAATCCAGGAATTGAAAGGGATTGAACTGCTACCATACCCAGAATATCCACCATTCCACCTTTAGATTAGTATCTGTTTTGATCCATGACCCATTTCCTGTGTGAGAGCATTGAAGCTGTGGAAATGGATATCACCATATTCTTTGCATCAAAACCCAGAAACTGCTACCATAGTGGGTTAACAAACCCCACAGAAAGGTGGCTCAAGACTATAGAATCTAATGGTCTTTACTTGGAACATTAGTTTAATTTCTTCTCAGAACATGTTTCTAATAAAATTTTGCTTAAAAACCAAAATTATTTGTGAGACAGTAACTATAATATTAATATTATTAGTTATATTATTATACTAGCCTGAATAGCAATATTATTCCTAAAATTGCATTTCTAAAAATCTGCTTTTATTTCCAGTACAGCAGTTATTCTGCTGCAATTATACCAGGTCACTAATATCACTCATTGTCACTAAACGGATAAAAATGTTGTCCTATATAGGGTAAATAATAATTAACAGTAATAATTGTAACAGTAAACTTTAAAAATAAATATATTATAAATATAAAAAAATAAATCAATAAAAATGTTATGTCAATGAGAAATTCTTCTTTTTGTGGTAGCTCAGCCCAACTTTCACAATTTGAAAACAATACTGAGTAACCACTCCCAGTTTCAGTATAAAAATATATGAAATTATATTTACTCACTGTTTAAGACAATAGAATGCTGATAAAGTAAACACAACACATTAGAGATACTATAGCAGGTATATAATAGGAAAATTTACTTTTAAATAAGTATATTTACATACTTACACAATATTCACTGTTTATACATAATTTTATATAAATGCACCCAAATGGTGCCACAAAAAACCAAAGCTACAAACACTACCAGTTGCTTCAATATATCTAGAGCTAAATGCAATAGCAATTGAAGTGATATGATAAAAATGCAAAACTCTAAAACCAGTAAACATATCATTTAAAAATTGTAGCTAAACAAAATCTCAAAAAATTATATTTAGCAAGCTGCCAGTGCTTGAACAATCTTCTGAGTTGGGGACAGCCAATCAATGGCACACATTTTACCTTGCTCTAGATGTTGTCCATTGTCTGATTCTCAGTTTTAGCTGTTCGCTATCTCGAAGCATAAAGCATCTAACTTTGTCGTGGCAATCATTATGGAACAGGTCCTAAGTGCAGCCAAAAAACATTATGATGAGTACAGGTGTAAGAAAGCATATAATTACACACATACACACGCACACATACACATATAGAATACCTGTTGCACCAGAAAAAATGGTTCCATTTCCCCTATACAGTTTTATCAATTTAACTCTAATCATAGATCATAGTTAAAACTGTGGTAAAAAATTGTTCTAAAGCTGCAATATTTAACACACAAAACTGCAGCATGTTTTATTGCTTAGTATTATGGATGTAGTCTGTGTTTCATAATAATATAGTACATAATTGCCTAACTGCTAGGAAAATGATGCATTATCTAAACTGTCCACAAAAACTCTACTAGTCTAGCACAATAGCCCTAATAGTAACATTTCACACACATAAGCAGAATATTGCAGTTCACATCTCTAAGATTATTAGATGTACATTTTATGTATGTTTGAAAATTAAGCAATTTCTGTCACATTCTACAATGTATTATCAAATTCATTAGTATTCCTGATCAAAGTTAAAATAGACTTGAATTCTTATCATCTTATGAGGAATTTAAATGGGAAATAAAAAATTAGATAAGATTTTTAAAGAATTGTAAAGCAAAGGCATTTCAGCCAATCAGACATTTTCTGCCTCCCATAATATTGACCATTTACTTTGAATATTTCTAAAATCTTTCTAATAAGTTTGTGCATTCTTTCCCTGAAAATTGGGCTTTCCTAATTATTCTTTCTAGAACTGTATACTCCAGCAAGAAATTTTGATAGTACCTACTGACTGTTTGCAAAGATTGCAAGGATTGCTGCCAAAGACTTTCATATTCCTAAGATTATTCCTAAAGTTTCTCAATAGCCCCCTTAAAATTAGGATTTAGTTTGGGCATTCTTGTGGAAGCAATATAAGCAAGATATTGTAAATCCTATTAATGTTCTCTAACCATATATTTTAGAAAATATCATGTCTTATGCCTCTGAAATAATACATGAATGTATTGTGGGAAACAGATAATAAGTAATATCTGGCTAGCTGTGATTCGGTTTAGCAATATTCATTTGTTAGGTATTACATGGTAATGGACACAGGCAATGAAATTGAAAAGTGAATGTACTAGATGTGTTATGCAACAAGAATATATCACATGGCATTCATGCTTGAAACTCCACATATGTATTAGGCATGCACATAAATTATATAATTCCAATTTATCAAAGACCGTCCTGGTGGTCTAGTTAGCCTCATAGACCCAAGGTTGCAGTTTCAAACCAGGTGAGGTGTGATTAATTTTGTAGGGAATAAAAATCCTAATTATGGATTTCTTTGGAAGAGGAGTAAAGTTGTTGCTCCCATGTTATAGATTTACAGCACATAAAAGAACCTCAAGCCTGAAAGAAGAGGCATCTGAGGTAATTTATCAGTTATTTCACACTCTGAATTGAATGAGATGCTAATGACCACAGATGCTAAAGCATGTTCCTAAATAAAATAAATATAATTTATTTATTAAAATATTGGTACAGATTATGCCATTTGAATTTTTTTCATTCACTTAACAAGTTACAATTTTAGAAGCATATAGTCATTAAAAAATAAGCTCAATTAACATTAAAACATCCTTACATACATTTACTTGTTCTTGCAATGAGTAAATGTCAATGTTTAGAATTTTTTAATAAAGATTGTTTGTTATGTTCATATAGCTGAGTGGTAACAATTAAGCCTGATAACTTTGGTACCTTATTCTATTATTTAGCTTTAACGTTGTGGAAAAATGACAAACTACCACGGCAGCAAAAGAAAAAAAATTTACCAAGAATATATTATAACTGTTAGTTATGCTATATAGTCTACAAAATTTGTTACAATGATTTAACATATGTAAATATTGAGATAGACTTGGAGAGAATATTACACTGTTATGCAGAACTTTTTAATTTTCATTCTACATTCAAAAAGAGGCAAAAAATATGTTCTTTATGGAACATCTTAGCATTTAAGTCCAGCAAATTGCTTTTTAGATGTTCATGAAATTATTCTGTTTCCTAAAATTCTTGGAAAATTACATCTTTTTACCTCAGGAATATTAATGAATGCTTCTGCATATATGCACATCAAAACTGTCTAAGGAACAACAGAAAATTTTTAAAAATGTTGTAATAATTAAGAATTGAATCTCATCATTACAGCCAGGTCAAAATGCCTTTTTTGATTGTTTACAAGCAGGAAAGATCTAAGTATTATAGAAATTATATTCTTGAACTAGCAAATGGTTTTATTTCTGTCTTTTTTTTGTAATTATTTTCTTATTTTGAAAATTTTCTCCTATTGTAGCTTAGTTCATTGGCACTAAAGAAGTAATTGTTTCTTCTAATGAAGCTGTTGTAAAGAATGTTTTGTGGCAGATTTAATTTTATAAAGGAAATGTCATACATTTTCACTGAGATACTGATTTAAAGCATTATTGAGAAATTTCTGACAGCATCCTTTGTTAGACCCAATAAGGGGTAGACTCTCACTTCATAATTTGCTCATTGTTAATACCAAAATAATGAGGAGAAAAATCAGTTTTTAGTAAATGCATTGTGGTTAAAATTCAATTCATAATTGACACCAGTGAGACAAGACAAGTGAGTATTTAAGCACCAAACTAAACAAATAAATGCAATAGAGTAATGTCTGGCAACCAGACTTAGAAACAATAAAAGTATATGCATGATTATCATTGGTGAAAATGTAGCTTCTGTGAATGTGGATCCATTGACCATTGCTTGTTTCAAGACTTGTAAGCATCAGTTACCACAGTAGATGCTCTGAAAAATACATTATCTAACATACAATCAAATTTTAGTGTTGATAATTTGAGAAACATCTTGTATTTATGTGCAACAAATGATAAAACATCATTTAAAGAGTAATTCTAGTATATTTTTGATTTTTCTTTGTAAATAATATTGCTGTTTAAAATTATAAATGTCTTTTTGTACTGTTTACATTACGTACTTAAGCAACATTCTTCTCTCTAACTTATTAATGCCTGAACAACTAATAATAATATTATATTTATTTTATATGGGGAAGTTAAGACCATGAGGTCCTCTCTTCCACTTCACCAGGAACAATTACGATTACAATATACATGTACATTACAATACAGTTAATGACATAATAATTTGAGTATAGTACTTGTTAAATGCTACGTTCTACAAATAAATAATCTTCAAGCAATACTACATTATTGTTGTGACCGGCAGTCCTTGATATGAAATGGCAGAGAGGTTCAGAGACGAGTAGCAAAATTGTGAAGGATGAAGAAAAGTAAGAGATTCAGTATACGGGTGTAGAGAGAATGGAATTGTTATTTGATTGGGTGTTTAAATTATGATGAGAAGATAAGGGGTGAAAACAGGTCAAAAAATAGTGCTGAGTTGAGGTTCATAGAATTACACACAAAAGAATGAGCGAAAGCAACTTCCTTCTAGTATCCTTCTAGTAGATGCCAGGATTACAATTCAAAAGCTGGAGTGATTGAGATTTACATAGGTACATTTGTAGCATTTGTTCAAGATTTGTGGTGATATCAGTGAACAGAATGTAACAGTAATCAAAATGTGGCATAATGGATGTGGTAGCAAATGTTGTTTTTCATATTGAATGTGAAAAATTTCTTAAGTCAAGGAATGGAATATTGAAACTGTTTTGTTACAAGTTTCTTTTTTTAAATTTGCTAATTCGGAGAACTGAAAATAATCACCAAGCTTTTTACTAAAGGTTTTAGGCACTTTTTTCATTAAATTTCATGAGAATGAGTATTGTTTGATTAATTTTGGTTAATAATCAATTATGCCCCATTATGATTGCCTGAAATGTTTCTGGATTTATGATAAGATCATTTTTTTTGCCCATGTTGACATTGAGTCTAGGTCTTTTGAAGTTCAGCTACGGAGTTCATGATCAAGTCAGCTCATGAGATATATAGTTATAGGTCATCAGCATGTATATGGCCTTTGATATGTAACATCATAAATATAAATAGAAAATAATATTGGTCCTTGTGTCATTTCACACTCTACTGACTTCCAAGGCATAAATCAATCTCTCACTGCAGCCAGAGAGATATGAGTGAAACCATTGAATCAAGTTCTCATTATATACATTGTGTAAAAAATATTTACAATTGATATCATTGTATGATTCAGTTGAACTACACACTCTTAAAGCTTCACTTACTTTTCATAAATGTATGGAACCGGTTTCGAGAACATTTTGTTCCCATCTTCAGCCATGCTAAAGTTCAACTCTGAACTTTAGCATGGTTGAACTTTAGAGAGTTGAACTTTAGCATGGCTGAAGATGGGAACAAAATGTTCTCGAAACCAGTTCCATACATTTATGAAAAGTAAGTGAAGCTTTAAGAGTGTGTAGTTCAACTGAATCATACAATGATATCAATTAATATGATTGGCTTCACTGTGCAAGTTCCAATTTACATTTAAGTAAATATTTACAATTCTTACATTGACAATACAATAGTCCAAGAATGCAATATACAATCTTTTAATGAAATTAACACTTTTTTTTAATTTTAAATACACTAATACAATCACAAATGCATGTAAAATTTCCATTTTTATCAAGTTTCTCATGATACTTGTGCCATTACACCACCATATTGCTGCACTTCTTTGCATTGAAGAAATGTAATGAATCTTGTTCAATACACTGCCAGTAATGATGAAGACATACAAAAAAGGTCGGTCTTTTCTAAAATTCAGTATTGAAGGATATTGGATTTAGACCTGGAGAATGAGCAGAACACAGTACTATAGTATGACATCGTAATGCAACTTAGCTAGTCACACCCCATCATATGCTTTGGCATTATTATGCATGTAAAGGAATATTCCAGTAAGTGAAAGGACCACAGGCTGCAAAACATCTTAAATGTATCTGTTTTCATTCATTGACCATGGATCTAAATGAAGCCTTTTTTCTAATTGCCATTACTCATCCGCAAATGACTCCTCCTTAATTGTGAACTTCTATTTATATATCTCAGTCTATCTCTAATATGTGTATTCTGCTGGAATCTGGATGCAGACCAAGGTGAGATTCATCTGTGAAGGGAATATGGGTTCATTGTTCCTGTTGAAATTGCAAAATACACAATCCCCTTGGCAAGTTGCTAGACACCTTAATTAACAACTGGATTGAAGTATTCTTTCATGCACTGTTTTTCTAACAGTATGGATTGAAAAAATTAAACTGTCCACATTCTGAAGGACGCTTCTTAACAGGGCCGCATTTATAACCCTTGATATACCTGTGTTGTTCTTCTGGACTGTCAAATTCTTTATCACCTTCTCATCCTGAATATAATGTCTCTTATGGTATTCAGAACCATAATGACATCAGATTATGCTCCACTAATTATTCCAAGTGTCATAAGTAACTTGACTTAAATGATATCATTCATTTAATTTATTAAAAATATCACTTACCATTTTCCCCATTATTTTAATATAAAAAAGTTGGAAGACTCCAAAATTAGAAAGCAACTGATTTACTCATTCATGAACCAATAATTTAAATAAATATAACAAATGATGATAATTATGACATTTTTAAGACTAATTCACTCAAATTTCACTAATTCTGTTCCACTTTCTTGGGCATGTTTTGAAGGCATGGTTCCACTATCAACTTCCCAACATGATATTCAGTGGATTTTACTCTGTCACTATGTAGATTTTATGAATTTGGTGATGAGGCTATATGAAAATTAATTAAATTTTCTATGCTCTTGTTAATGAATATATTCTTCCATACTATGGTATTCTGAAAAGCTTTAAAGAGTTTTGGTTCCCATCAGAAATTTTTATATATATATTGTGTGTATGTGTTGGCAGAATGTTGTCCTGATTTTTATGTAGATTCAATAATTTTTTCTTTAGATTTTGGGGTTTTCTTATATTTGCTGGTTAAGTTGTGAAAATAATGAAAGTTGTAAATTTTCCCAAACTATCAAAGCTAGTGCTTTTTCTAATTTTAAATGCAAGTCATATAATTTCTGTCAGTTTCACTGTGCTTTTTATAGGAATTTTTAATTTTTGCTTTCAATACTTGTATTTGTGTCAAAGGTCATAACAAATTATTATCAAATTTTATTATTCTTTGAATGAAGTTTAGAGCTACCTCTTTCTTTATACGCAATTTTAGGAAATATCTACCAAAATATTTCTCTTTTTTTCCTGCAATTTAATGAAAGAGTTAACATTTCTCTTTGTTCCTTGGTAATTTTTGTTAAAAGCTGTTAAACCATACTTAGCCTCTTTAACCACAATCTTTCCTGGTCTTGTATCTATTATATCAGGGACAACTTGAAGTCATATTTCATATGTATTTGTTTGGTGCAGCCAAAATAATGTTCACATCTTCTGGAATTTTTGGTGTGCCCTGTCCTTGGATGGAATGTGAATTTCTTGTATGTATGATCTTCTTTGTGGCCTTTTAGTTTGGTGGTGTCTTTCTTTCTTCGCCCCCTTTTATTGACCAGAACTATTGTGTAGTCATTTTTCTGCACTTATAGCTATGAATTTTTGGTACTTGGATTTGCATTCTCTTTAGCTATTTGGTATGCTTGTTAATCTGAATGTGAGACTGTTGATTATTGCGAATTTATGTTGTTTTGGGTTCTGGCCTTTTTTTTTTTTTAATATAATTATCTGTACGAGTATCTTTTCTGAATCTCCCAAATTCCAGTTAATTGCCATTTTTTGTAAATTTTATATTCAGAAAGGGAAGAAAATTGATTTCTATTTCCATTGTAAATTTAACAATGTTGTTTTGTAGGTTGAGTAATTTTATTGCATCCTATTTCCATTTACTATTGCAAAGACATCATCTATATAACAGTACCAACATTTATATATATATATATGTGGAAATGCATCAACTAATTTTGTTTCTAAGAAACTCATGTACATATCTGCCAAGAACCAGAGTGGATTTCCCATTACTAGATCATCCTTTTGTGAACATTTATACTACCATTAACTGCTGTATATACTAGTAGGTACATAAATGAATAAAGCACCTATATTGACTCACTGTTTATTTATATATACCAAGAATTTTAAAATGTATTGTTTCTTAGACAATTTATATATATATATATATATGTGTTGCTATAATTTTTCCCATATTTTCCATTTTTATTATCTTAACTTTCATGGTTAATCAAGGTAATCAAAATTTGCAAAAGTTCTTCCTAAAATAATCTACAGTGTATTCTGTTGCAAATGTTATGGACATTTAAAATAGAAACAAAGAATGCTACTGAGAAAAAAAACAATAGCAGCAGCTGAAGTGTGTATTTCATAACATTTTTGAAACTGATAAAAATGCATCAATCTCACTAACTTGTTTATAATACAACAAAGAACAAATAAGTGAAAAATTATTATAACTCATGCATTCTTCTTTTGATCTTGTAAAAATTTGATCATAATATTTAGCAACCAATGCTGTAGCAAAAGCTACTGATGAGATGTGAGCAACTCTTTGTGAAAATCTAACTGATAAAATTGTTACGGAGAGCATAGCAAGCTAATATATCAATTGCTCAATTCTAGGGAAATGCAAAAGGTGCATATATAGACTTTAGCCCTTTATATCAACAAAGATAATAATGGTGCCTTTATATTTAAATTTCACTACAGCTGACAGCATAATTTATTTTCCAAATCTTTAAATTATGTGTGTTTTGTAGATATGTAATGAAAATATGTTTAAGGCCAAAGATATTACTTTACTAAGTATGGAAAAGATTTTTATTGTTAGCCCAGAACGAGTTGACATGTCCTTTGAATTTGAATGTACTAAAAAAATAGTGTTTTCATTCAAAACTAATTTTGAAACATTCATTATGACACCCTTACAAATTAAATCATTAAATCAGAGAGCATTTTAATATTTTGATCCAATTGCACAATTTTATATATGAATGCTGGACATGAAGTTATGGTTAATGAACCTTTATATTTACAGTTAATGTATTACAACTAGTATTTGTACTGTTATTGTATAATAACTTCTAATTGTGAATAAAAGTATTGTTTTCATTGGAAATAATTGTTGTAAAATTCCTTATGTCAGTGTATCTCAAACTATGGTTTGTGGACTACAGTTAGTTTTTAAGGTCTCTCCTTGTGGTCTGCTCAAATCTAGTTTGAATGTACAGGACTTTCCAGATGGTTTTGTATACAAGTATTTCTTATTTATTTATTGTCACTTTGACTGCATTGGTCTTCTCGTAATGACTGTAGATGGGAATTGAATGCTATAGGTGTAAATCTGTAGTCGTAAATGAAATGAAATGAATAAATGACAGTGCAAATTAGCTCGGAGTCCATGACACCTTAAAGCTATCCACCTTCTCAGGATCTGGGAGAAAAGAAGAAAAAGAAAAAAACTTACCTAGGTAGCTTGACCTTGCCGGGATTCAAACCCAGGGCCTCCAGATCAGTAGTTGCAAATGTACCACCTGGCCATGGAAGCAGTTGCAATATTATTGTTGCACACATAGATAGAGAAACTGTCAAATGTTTGTTCATTGCTAATCGTTAGGTGACCATATTTGTAACATGGCAGCGAACAATAAGGAGAAGACATTTTATACTCACTATTGTCTAGTGCCACTTCTGGACAAGATTTGAAAGAGATCCTCCCTCAGACAATATCATTTGCAGATAGTATGTGCAGTTTGTGTGCCTGTGTAAAGGAAGTTGCTCTATATAGGAAGAAACAGTGGATCAGGTAAGTCCTTCTGGATGCTTACCAATGCAGCATACTATAAACCACAGTTTGGTGTGAGTGTTATGAAAGCACCTGAGAAAGAAGCCTTATCACTTTGAGCTGTATCATGCTTTAACACTTTATGACAAGCATCAATGAGAGGCTTTTTGCATCATATTGCAGCAGCAGATGGAAGACAACCTGATTTTTAATGATGAATTTAAGAGGTCAAGTTAATTAACATTGAGACTGCAAAAGTTAATGTGTACTGTGCTGTTTCCAAGGTGAAGGCATATGGCCTGTTTTTGTTTGCCAAAAGGAAAGTAACAGAGCTGATTTATTGGAGTATTATTACTAAATGACTGTTACCACAGCTAAATGAGTGATTTCATAGCTCAACAAGTTGGTTCTCTACCTCATTTTCATTGTGAAGTAAGGAAAATTTTAAATCAGTTTTGCTATTGCAATGAAATGGACACTGAATGAAATGGTGATCTGATGCTATTGTCTTGGCCACCTCAGTCATGCAATCTAACTATTGCAATTTTTTCTGTGGGATTATGTGAAGGACTAATTTTTCTCTCTCAACCTGTGAATATTCTGGATATGAAGGTGCATTTAGGGAACTGCCTTTCAAAACATCACTGATGACATGCTGAGGCATGCGTGGAAAGAAATAGACTTGTGTTGATATCTGCAGAATGACAAAGGGTGCACATATTGAGCATTTGTAATGCATGGGGGAAATGATGTGTATTATGCAATAAAACAATATTCATATTCCTATCTAAATTGTATAATGTTTTTTTTGAAACTTTGACAGTCATTTTAGAAAGCTCTGTATTTAGAAAAATTGAGCATTAGTCCAAGAAAGAGGAAATAATCAAATTCAACTAATTTGTTGCTCACACTATATATACAAATGAGTCAGTATTAGGTGACACTAAAACTTTGTTTAAGATTACAATTTCACACTATATAGTTGAGAATCAAAAAATTTCTGCAAAAGTTTTCTTTAATAAAAAAATTGGTTGAATGCTGTTGTTGAAGCAGTTTACAAATTCCCTTCAGTTCACCTTTATATTTAGGCTTAATTTCACCAATATGCATATAAAAATTGCACAAGTACAAAGGTTGGCAGGCTCATCATTCTCATAAATGTAAGTAGCAACTATATTTCATTTTTTCAGTTAATAATGAAGTGATTATACAGATTCTATTCTAAATATTAAATGACTTACGTACTTACATTATTACAAAATAGGTTTGAAGTCCTTCAGTTTTAAACAAAGAAAAAAGAATGTATATTTTCTTCTGAATATTAATCCCAATATAAACTGAAGGAAACTGTAATTTGTTTTAAAAATTTAGGTATATGTGCATTTTATATAATTATATTAGATAAGTGCTAATACCAAATTTTCTTGATACTTGGTACATATATTTTTTTAATAAAATACAAATTGGTTATTTTATTATTTTCATAGTATTAATAAATAAAATTCATGAACTCTGATAGAAAATGTGAAGAGTTGTTTATTGCCAATATTGTATACATAATCTCTTGAGTTTAACTTAAATTTAGCCTGTTTATCAAAAGGCATTGATTCAACACAAAAGAAATAGCATTTTAAACAAAAGCCTAAATGTAAATTTTTCACGAAAATTAGGAGATTTTATAGCAGATATAAGTAGAATCGGCAATTTATTTGGTTTATTTGAGGATGCTGTTTAACATTTTTAGTCATTTCTAGCCATTAAATTCAGGGTGTGAAATGGCAAATAAACTTTGCTCACAGGCCTCTTCTTTCAGGCTTGAGGTTCTTTTACATGCTGTAAATGTAGAAATTCATGAATTTTCCTCCTTTTTGAAGATTTTTATGCCCCAAGTAGGTAGCTGTGGTAGATGATAGGTAGCTAGGTACTAGGTAAGGCAGGGAGAAGATATATAGTTTAGGTAGTGTTTTTTTTTTATTCACTCCATGCCCCAATACATTGTAACATTTCATGGTTTATTGACTAATTTAATAGTTGTTTTATCTTTTACAATTTTTTTTTTCAACAGTGAAATGTGTTGAAAGTAGAATTAAAATATCTCAAGTTCTATTTACATAAATATATATATTTTTTATACATTTAAAATGCATTTCTTTTTGCAGTTCTACATTACTTTCTACTGAATTATCATATAATGAACCTATTAATGCTAATATTAATTTAAACTGCTGAAGGTGGTGATGAACAAGTTGATCATTTTTCATAGGCCAGACTACACTGCTGTTCTAAAACCTTGGTATTAGTTAGTGCTCTTTGTTCACAAAATTTTCCAGAATTTAATCTTCTTTGCAGATGCATATAGAATTGTTTATGAATCTATGTACAGATAGAGTAGGTTGGTAGACAGAAGGGCCAAGCGTGTGTTGTGGATAGTTGGTAATACAGATAGAGTGAATATACAGATAGGTAAAGTAGGCACTGTGAGTAAGATAGATAGAGTGTTTATATAGGTAACAAACCTAAATCAATATAAAATTAAATTGCTGTTTCAGTGGACTATCCTTTACAAGACTAATGCTGAGAAATTGGTCTGCAATTGCTTACAGAGCTACCCCTTATGGTATAAAATGTGTATTTCAAGGACGGCTCGAGAAATAAAAAGTTGGTGCAGCCCTACCTCCATATAAGCAATTTAATTTGATATTAATGCTGAGTATAAAATCATGCATAATTAGGCATTGTTTAAGAATAAGTCGCCCTATTCATTTATAGTATTTTATTTCCTAGAGCTGTCACTAGAGAGATGCAGATTATATGTAGAAAACCACAGCAGTCAAAACACAAATTATTTTTGTGTACTCGGTGTTTTAGAATACTTATTACACAATAGAAGGATGATAAAGTAAAAAATAGTATATTTCAACATAAACTGAAACATACCAGAGATACTACAGAAGGTGATAATAGGAAAATGAGTATATTGATGTAGTTATACAAGAATCACTGTTTGTATGTCATTTTGTGTAAATGATCCCATTAGGAAACCTTAGCTACAAACAGTACGGTGCGATCAGTGATGTTTCCCCCGCTGCACGGGGTTTTTCTTATGAGCGAATGCCCCCTTGTTTGCTGCGCCATGGAGAGGTAGCAAGCCTACTTGCTTATTGTTGACATTGCTAACTGTCTCAATCGTAGCGTTGTGTTGTTCGTTTTTTAATTCGACTATAAAGCGTATTATGCCTCGTGTGTTTACAACGGCACAGCGTGTCTTATGCAAGATTATATACTAACTCATTTCGTGAAGTTCGAAGACTGTTTCAAGCAAGATTCCGGGGTACAGACGCTCCATTATTTGTATAATAAATATCAGGGAAATGGAAGTGTCCAGCCTAAGTAACCAAATAAGCAGTGTAGGATTCTGACCGAAAAAAGATTACATGACATTGAAAATCGTTTAAAATATTCCTCCAAAAAAATCTCTTCGTCGTTTTGCACAAGTGGGAATTTTATATGGATATGTGCAAAAGGCTACAAAATTTAACAGACTGCGATTATTATCTCTCGGGTAAATTAAAAAATGCGTGCACAAGGCGAACGCTAATATCTTATAAGAACCGAAAGGTAATATTCATCAAGAAATTGTCCGGATTTCTCAAAATGAAATGCAGCGAGTGATATCCTCCCGCTAATCACCGAGATCTGGCTGGTCGGCTAACCGGCTAACGAGCGGCGCAGGCGCGCTCGCCCAAAACATTCCGGTGGAAAAAAATACTGATCGCACGGTACAGCCGGAGCTAAATGCAATAGCAATTAAAGTAATGCATTAACAATCCAAAAAGCTACAGGCTGTAATACAAGTATAGCTTAATCACTATATCAGTAAACGTAAAATTTAAAAACGTACCTAAACGGAGTCTCAAAAAGTTGTATGCAATGCTCGCTGGTTCAGAGCATCTTTCTGAGTTGCGATGGAAGCGATGTAACGACACATTTTCTCCCCGCCCTAGATGCTGCCCATTGTTCGGTTCTCAGTTTTGCCTGTACTTCTATCTCGGATCGATTATAATGCAAGCGTCACTGTGATACAGATCACAAGTGCAACAAATTCGCTGTTACGGCATTAGCTCTTGTTAATTTGGTTTGTTTACGGACACTTTAACATCTCAGGTCATCAGCGTCCCATTCAAGTCAAGGCGTGAAACGCCAATAACTTTTGCTCAAAGGTCTCATCTTTTAGGCTTGAAGTTTTTACGTGCCGTAAATCTAGACATAGGACCCACAGCTTTACTTTGCCTCCGAAGAAAGTCATATTTAGGATTTTTACACCCTAAAACTCCAAATACCCTGAATGGGATTGAACCCATGATCTTGGGCCTACGAGGCTTTACCAAAGGATAAATGTGTAAGTATCATGCCAAAGTGGCGCGCTGTTACCAATAAATTCGTGTGTCAGCATTCAGAATGTTTAAATTTGAGTTAAAATGGAAAATAGTTTAATTAATAATTACGTATTATATACTCATCAATGTCTACCTCATTCACAGCATGTTCTACCATATTTAGACCCAAGACAGCACATTCTTCCAAAGTTGCTTGTGTATTTTGGAAAAAAAAAAATGTAGCTCTTTACTTAACATGATCTAGTTTCTTAGTGAATCAGCACTTATAATTTCAACAGCTGCTGTGACGTAATGCAGCAATGTATGAACTTAAAAACTGCACGCGCGGTTTTTTATAACTCAGACATTTTGTGCACAAGTAAAACTTTTAGATCAGTTAAAAATGTGAAGGTGTGGAGCATAGAGATGAACACTCAAATCCATTAAAAAACATAATCGTATATCATGGAAAAATAAATATCTTTTGGTTTTCGCTGGGGTGGGGGGAAGGCTTTATTTATTCATTCATTCATTCATTCATCCATCCATTCATTCTTTTTTTTTTTTTTTTTTCATTTTTTTTGTGCCAGATGGCAACGCTGTAGAGAACGAACGTTATGGTCGAAACACAAGTTATTTTCATTAAGTAGCGGAAGTAGAACACTAAGCAAGTTTCATGATATATCAGCACATACCCTTTGATGTCCTGATTGCAGTGGATAGCTGCAAATCCTCATTAAAACACAAACGCATAAAACCTCTAATGCAAATCTAAAACTTCCAATAAGAATTTCATTAACATAGTTGATGCTCAAGGCCTGGTATTGAAAGCATCAGACCAATTAAAAAAAAAAAAAAGTCACGATATTTATTAATGCATTCTTCTTTAAGTAATTTTTCTAAATTCGTACCCCGTCTTACTTTTAGAACACCCCCTAGCCTTAAAAGTATATTTCGCTGTAACCTAACTCCTTCCAATTTATCTCGTCCTGTCGCAGGCTTATATTCTTGTCAACGCCCTAAATGTAAAATCTGTGCGCTAATCATGCCATGTCATTCATTCCGCAGCCCTAATTTATCCAGAGAATTTAACATTTCTTCATTTGCTACCTGTTCTTCCAAGAACGTTGTATATATGTTATCTTGTAAGCTTTGCAAAGAATTTTATATTGTTTATCTTCTACTGTTATTTCGCTCCGTATCATAGACGTTGTTAAAACCAAATTTCCCTTGATGGATGCCAAACATGCCTTATCTCACTGTAAGTATTTCGATAATCCATTTAATTTAACACTTATTGATATGTTACCGACTCTAAAATGTTACCCAGAGAGAGAAATGGCTGCTATATTTTAGCATAAAGCAGTATATCAGAAGTGCAAATCTTAAGTATTAATCTTATTTATGTATGTATATATATAATATAAAAGAAAAAGAATAATAAAGAAACACTATTAACAATGTAACAAATTAACAGCAATAATAAAAGTAGAATAAGATAAACACTTAGATAAAGTCACTCTTGAAATTGCTATATTCCGAACTCGTAGAGAGCTTGACTTGTCTAGCTTCTTGCCATTGAAGAACTCTACGAGTTCGAAATATAGCAATTTCAAGTGTTTTTTTTTTGAGTAGTGTTTAACGCCCGTTTTTACT
Organism: Metallyticus violacea; assembly: GCA_030762175.1. NCBI lineage: Eukaryota > Metazoa > Arthropoda > Insecta > Mantodea > Metallyticidae > Metallyticus > Metallyticus violacea. The sequence continues at coordinate 24,473,567 of CM060836.1, forward strand.
ACTGAGGCACCACAGGCGGTGGACACTGATGATACATGAAATGAAATGATAAATTGGGAAAGGATAGTTTTTTTAAGGAAGGGAGCGTTCCAGGCCTAAGTTTAGGTACCTCCCCGGCATTTGCCAGTTATTTATGAAGACTGAGGAAAACCTGGAAAAAACCCCAGTCAGGGAGGACGGTCCTGGCGGGATTCGAACCGCAGACCTCCCGCTCACGAGTCCGTGCCTTAACGACCTCGGCCACCCGTGGCGGTATTTCAAGTGTGACTTTATCTAAGTGTTTATCCTGTTCTACTTTTATTATTACTGTTAATTTATATATATATATACATATATATCACTCTTTTGGCTTATTTAATCTGTTTGCATCTATTTCATCATCTTCGAGATTCAATATTTGTTTTTACCACTTCATTTGTTTCCTGTCTTTGAAGAACACTAGGTGTTCGTAATATAGCGAAGAATGTGTGAATATTTAAGTGTTTTCTTTATTTATTTCCGCTTTAAGTTCTTGTTATTTCTGCTTTAAGTTCTTGTTATTTTAGTTACATTGTTTAAATTATTACTTTAGTTTTCATTTATTTATACATTTATATATAATGCAAATTAGCATAGTACCCCACAAACAAATAATTTCGAGAGATTGTGGTTAATATACCCTGCTCATTTAGCGCCTATTTGAAAGTTTTATCAGTGTTATTATTGTTCGTATATTCCATTCGGAAACAGCATTTCCATCTCTTTTAAATGTCTCCATAAGTCTTTACATGAATTTAAACTCTGATTTGACTCGTGCAATACTTTCTGGGTTATAAAAACAAATGAATGGAGGCTTCCTATTTTCAAACATTGTCCAGTCACTTGTATTTATTTTAGATGCCACGCTACAGAGCATGGTCTGTTTGATTTGGAACAACGTAAGACGATAAGCTGGTCCTCAAGTTTAAGTGCAGAACCATAGCAGGTAAGATGCAACTTCGCTGTTAGGTTCTTTTGGTTCGTTAATTTTATCATAAGAGTGCTTGAGATAATTAGTCATGGTGGGCAAGTTTCGTCAAGGTTGCACGCGAAGCTAAGTCTTTGACCTGAGTACATGCAGCTGTCATTCTTAGACAATAACAGCTCTTGCGATTTGTTGCAAGTTGTGCATTTTCCTCTTCCTCCTCGTACTCAGCAAGAAAAGTGTAATATATTTCGGAACAGTCCTATTTTTCTTCCATATTATATGGTTTTACTTTTTCCTTCATTATACTGATTAAAGGGAACTAGAAAATAACGACATTACACATAAAGCCTGTCCCCAAACCCATCACAAAATATAATAAAGTTGCAACAGGTTTTACTTTATGCAAGATTATATTGCTGTCAGTATACTAAAGTGATGTTGCTTGCCTTTCTAATCTATGCAAAATCTTGATTGAGAAACAAATCAGAAATATGTAGTGTTCCTAATCACTAGGGCTACGATTTTGATGACCTAAAAATCGGCAGAGAATGCATTTAAAATTGTGTAATTCTGACCTAAAATAATACAAAAATCCATTTAATATAAGAGGGGTTGTTCAATAAAGAATGTTCATAATTTTTACATGGATAATTTTGTTAACTTAATGCGTATGTACACGTGATACTAGTTTCATTGTTGTCACTTCCAGTTCCTTCCTTTGACAGATGTGCAAGTTAAGACATGTTCAGCTCCGCCTACAGCAAAATGGAGGTGACAACGCGATGAACAGTATGCTGCTCTGAAATTCTGCTTCGTCTGAACAAATCTTCAGCTGAGGTCTATGAATAGTTTGTTTTTCTCTATAGCGCAGCTCGAAGTTTAAAAGCAAAGGCAATCAATTTCAAAGGAAGATGGACCTAGCGCTCTAGTTAGTGCTCTAAAGGAAGAAAACATAAACACTGTCGCTGTGAGAGACGATTGTTCAATATCATTAAGAACATTTTCAGAAATTCCCAAAATTTCACTGGGTACACCCGCACGTTGGTAACTCATGAGATGTGTTTGTGCACGGTGGATCTCAAGACTGCTGATTCCCGAACTAAAGGAATTTGGCTGCAGGTTCGCATGCAGTTGAAAATGAAGTTACAGAAAGATGCAGAGTTTCAGAGGTAATCACTGCTGATGAAACTTGGCCACATCATTTCGATCCTGAGAGCAAATAAAATTCTGTGGGGGGGGGGGGGGGGGAGAAAAGAAAAAAGTATTACATCTGCTGGGAAAGTTATGCTCATCTCATATTTTTCGATATTCAAGGAATGGTTTACCAGCATGTCGTACCTGCACATATAATTGTAGCTCTACATTACTGTAGAGATGTCATCAAAACTCTGCAAGGCACACAAAAGATCGTTTTCCAGCAACAAGCTGGATGTTGCACAGCGATAATGCGATAATACATGACCGTACATCGCAAATGTCGTTGCCGAATATCTCACAAAAATTAATGTGAAGTGTGTTCCTCACCCTCCCTACAGCCTAGATTTGACTTTTTCTATAATCAGGAGTAGTGGTGAAGGCTGCGGAAGCTGTTAAAATAGTTAGTTAGTTAGTCAGTCATTTAGTTTTAGAGTTTGTCATGCTACTAACACACAGCCATGCCATAATATATTTCATTAATTAATAAGACCATAATTTGGATTTTATATTCTACTTAAAGCTATTCCACTTGCTGAGGAATTCGCTTAGTTTATGTAGTTCCTGCGTGACAGACTGTTATTATTATTATTATTATTATTATTATTATTATTATTATTATTATTATGTAAGAATGCACTACAATAAAAAGTGAAGTTGTTTATATCTCTAACTTTTGTAAACCAATATCGAACAACTTAAAAAAGCATATACAATGCAAATTTAGGATTTAAGCGTTGAGTTAAATATTATGGGTCTATGGTAGCGAAAGAGGTCCACATCCTCATAGATGGCCGAGGTCGTTAAGGTGCGAACTCGTGAGCGGGAAGTCTGGGGTTCGGATCCCGTCAGGACTGCCCTCTTTGACTGAGGGTTTTTTTTTTCAGATTTTCCTCAGTCCTCATAAATGGCAAATACCTGGGAGGTGCTCTAAACTTAGGCCTGGAACGTTCCTTCATTAAAAAAAATCCTTTCACAATGTATCATTTCATCTCATATATCATCCATGTTCACCGCCTGTAATGTCTCAGTAGATAAAACGGGCGTTAAATGCTATTTAAAAAAGTTCACGATTAAGACAATGTCTTGATAATGGGGGGGGGGGGGGGGGATAACTTTCAACGCTCGCTAACCTTTCAGCTCAGATATATCTGTGCAACCGTTTTCGTTTATAGAAAAACAATGTAAATTATACAGGATTATGCTTAACACAAGGAGAGTTTTAGCACTCTGATAGTCATTTCCAAATTCTTCTGCTTAATTCAAACAGGACTTAAAGATACAAAAACACTTTCGAAATATGATTTTACCTAGATGTTAGATGAGTAAAACAGACTGTGTGCACATGCATTTTCTTTCATTATATGAAAGTGTTTGCAGAGTGCTAATGATAAAAGAAAAGAAATGCCGAACAAAGAGTTACGCAGGAAGAAAAAAATCTTGATAAAAGAACGACAAAAGAATTTTGATATGAATGAGTTGCCTTTTTCTTTACGCTAAACTTCGCAAAGAGAGGTGAGTGACTTCAGATATGGAAGTATGCTCTGCATGGCTGATTTTCAAAGGGTCTGTTAGAAATAATGAACTATTCACTATTAAAACAAGCAGTATACCTGAAATGTTTGTTCATTCTGTCACAGTATGTCTTGTTCCTGGTATATCAGTGGAAAACTGATAGGTTCAAATTTACTTTTTAGAGAATTCCGAAGGAATGCAACCTTGAAAAGATTTTTTAACATTTTCTTCAAATCTCCACCAATCCTATTACTTTCTAGATACAAAAAATGAAAATGCGATATATATATATATATATATATATATATATATATATATATATATAGCTAGGGTGAGGCATTTATAGTGTCGCGACAATTTTACTGCGAAACGAAGGGGAAAATCAAAAAATGCTTCAGGCAAAATTTGAACTGTTCTTTGGGGGACATAAGACAACGACCTTAATTTGTCCTTGAAATGCCATGATCAAGGTCATTTCAAGGTCAATTTGTTTTTTTAAAATAGAATGGTATAGTTTTTTTCCCCCGAGAATGAAAAGAACATCCAATTTTCAGTATTAAGGTTCTAGTATCTCTCAGCTAGGGGTGATAGATTTTTAATGGTGTTTAACGCCCGTTTTTACTACTGAGGCACCATAGGCGGTGAACACTGATGATACATAAAATGAAATGATATATTGGGAAGAGATTTAAAGGATACGTTCCAGGTCCTAGTTTAGGGTACCTTCCCGGCATTAGCCATTTATGAGGACTGAGGAAAACCTGGAAAAAACCTCAGTCAGGAAGGAGGGTCCTGGCGGGATTCGAGCCCCAGACCTCCCGCTCACGAGTCCGCGCCAAGGATTGATTTTTTTTGATTGATTTATTTATGGACGCTCTTTAACAGCTCAGGTCATCAGCGTCCCATTCAACTCAGGGCGTGAAACGGCCGACAAATTTTGCTCAGAGGCCTCTCTTTCAGGCTTGAGGTTCTTTTTCGTGCCGCAAATGTACGACACGGGACCCACGGCTTTACTTCCCTTCCGAAGGAAGTCATACTTAGGATTTTTACGCCCGGAAAAATCCATCGGTCCTGGCCGGGTTCGAACCCGCGATCTTGGGTTTAGGAGGTAAGTATGGTAACCACTACACCACCAGGACCGACCCGCGCCAAGGGGAGGTGATAGATGATGAGATATTGACAAATAAGACAGCAAATATTATTCACTTACTTTCACTTCTCTCTCTTTTGTTTTGTTGTTGCTATGAAAGAAACTCATTTGTTTATACGCAGATGCTCACTTGTTGACATCGGTACACAAACGAGTGCTCATCATTGTCAATTCAAACCTAAAAAACATTATTCTCAGTCAGTTCCACTTCGTTTTCAATTATGGATGTTCGATACACGATCAATGAGAGGATCGAGGTGGTTTACATTTATGGCGAAGCTCATAAAAATGCTAGAGCATCTTGCAACTTATACGGAGGTCGACATCCTGAAAGGAGGCAGCCATCTGTTGGAAAATTTCAACTTGCGAATTTATTCTCCGAAACGAAAGGTGTCGCATCAAGAAAACATCATTGAATGAGCAGTGCTACTGGGGAAAATTCGGAAGTATTAGCTGCAGTTGCCGCTAATACTTCCCGTCAACTGGAACTTGATTCGGGAATCGCTCAAAGGAGTGTTCTTAATACTTCAGCGTCACAAATATCATCCATATCTCATTAGCCTACACCAAGCCCTTCATGGGGACCATTTTCAGAAGCGTGTTGAATTTTGTCAATGGGCACTACTACAAAATCAAAACTGTAACTTTTCCAACATTTTGTTTTCTGACGAGGCGACATTCACCAATTCTGCTCAAGTGAACCGACATAACATGCATTATTGGCCAGTGGAAAATCCAAGATGGTTACTTTTTTTTTTAATAGTGTTTACCGGCCGTTTTTACTACTGAGGCACCACTGCAGTCAGATGGTTACGGGAAGTAGAACATCAGCGGCAATGGAACGTGAACGTTTGGTGTGGCATTTTGGGATTCTATAATTGGACCATACTTCACTGAAGGTAAACTTAATGGGCTGAAATACAGAAAAATGTTGTGCCAAGAACTTTCAGTGTTGCTTGAAGACATGCTGCAATATCCCTTGTGGACCGGGCTGCAATGTGGTATCAACACGATGGTTATCCATCTCATTACTCAGCTGTAGCTCCAGAAATATTAAACACAGATTATCCTGGTCGAGGGATAGGACGCAGAGGACCTGTCCATTGGCCCGCCCGCTCCCTCTCATTTCTCCAGACTTTTTCTTATGGGGATACATTAAAGATGAAGTATATAAAGAAGTACCACCTAAACCTGGTAAACTACGTCAACAAATGAGGAATGTCTGTGCAAGAATCAGCGAAGAAATGTTGAGACGTATTCATCGATATTTTGAAGCACATTTTCGGAAACGCATCAAAGTTAATGGTTATATTTTCGAGCGTTTACTGGATTGAAATTGTTTGTAATGTGAACATGACATTGTTTCCATTGTGGTTATAACTGCACTGCGCTGTACTGTACGTAAATTGATGCAAGTTAAGCGAAAGTGAGCGAAAAACATTTGCTGTCTTATTTGTCCAGTATCCCATCACCATCACCCCTATCTGATAGATGTATTAGAAATGCTTTTTCCACTCCCGGGGAAAAATACGCCATTCCATTTAAAAAAAAGACCTCGAAATGGTCTTGAGAGTGGCATTTCAGGGACGAGTTAAGGTCGCTGTCTTACATTCCCCTAAGAGCACTTCAAATTTTATTTTAAGCATTTTTGATTTTCCCCTTTGTTTCGAAGTAAAATGGCCACGACACTATAAATGCCTCACCCTATGTGTGTGGGGGGGAGGGGGTGCCTGTTAACTCTCTAGTGGCTGCAATTTTTGTTTTTTCTCAACGAAACTCTGCATATAACGATCAATTAACAAACGATTCATCGTGTTCGTTAACCAGCAAAAATGGATAATTGAGGATGAAGGTTAACCTAAAGCAAATTTTTAATAATTGTTAGCGGCCGAAATTTTTATTTTTTCTCAACGAAAATCAGTATATGCAATTGAAATAAAATAAAAAAATATATATATAGTTTCGGAAAATCAGGGAAATCGGATCATTAGAAGTGGGGTATACTTGAAAACCGAATTTTAATGAGTAGAAGTTAACGTAAAGCGAACATTTAAAAATCCTTTTAGAAGACGCAATTTTTTGTTTTTTCTGAACAAAACTCGGTATATGTCATTGTTATAAAATAAGAAAATAGTTTCTGAAAATTAGGAAAATGACCATTTTGATTAGTGCTCATTATACCTGCAAACAGAAATTTAAAAGTTTAATTTTCTCTCAGCTGTTAAAGAAGGACAAATTAACTCATAGTTTATAACGATGCATATGTTTTATTTTAGACAAAGGAAAGGGGGACAAACTTTCGATATGACTTTACTCGATATTCCAACAATAATACTGATAAATTCTCCCGCAGCTTACGTTTGTCTACTGTTAACCCTAGAGTGCTATTACTGAAACTATTGCACCACTCCATGTAGAGGTTGTCTTTTGTTAAATCCTAGACTGTTATTGACTGAAGCTAAAATATTATTGGTGCGGTAAGACAGAGAAGCTCTGTGTTATCAAAGATTCTGAAAAAAAAAAAAAAAAAAACGTGGCGACTAATTACACTGGCTTGGCCCGTCTTCTACATGAGAATGGAAATGACCAGAGGTGAGTGAGTGTTTTGAATTGTGGGCTCCTGGCAGTAGACACAGCGTCACTGCTTCCTCTCAATTTCTGTAAACTCAATATGCAGCTTCTCTGCTCTAGCGGTCTGTAGCAATGTTCACAGATTCAACTTAGTAAGGAATTAGCTTAGTTCACGCAGCTCCTGCTTGACGATTTTTTTTTTCTTTTAGCCACTTCTAATCCATAAAGACTGAAAATACTTTTTTTTTTATTTATTTATAAAATACACTAGGCAGAAACAGTATTGGATGGTCTTTCTCGAAGAAGTCCCCATTGAGTTGTAGGCGCTTGGTCCAATTGTCTGCCAATCATGGACAAAGTGCTGGAAACCGTTCTTTTATATCGGCTTCATAACCGCCTCAGCCTTATTCACGCAGCCGTTCATCTAGCTCGTAAGGGTCCTAAAAAGTTTCAAGGATCTCAAGGCTCACAGAAGGGGCGCTTTCATACTAGACCTTTCCAAAGCCAAAGTTTTGAGGTTAATTTCTACTAAAGATTTTATCACAAGTAGCCGCTGTGGTGATCAACAATTATTAAGTGAATATATATGATTTCAATGTCTGACAAAGTGTATGTTTATTTGCGCTCTCAATAAGATAATATTTGTGAAAACTCGTTACAGATGTTATATCCGACCATAGACATATTTTTCTAAAACCATCGCTAATGAGAGGTAATATTAATTTTTGTGCCTTTCTTTGTCTCGGAATATTTATTTTTAAACCTAGGAAATTCTTTTTAAAAAGATTTAGCGGGATAATATAGCATCTATTTTCCATTGTTTATTGATCAATTAATTCAATTTAAAACTTGATGAATTCCATTCTCTTTGCAATGTTTTAAGTATTTTTGGTATTTTGGAAATCTTGCATAATTTAATTACTTAATGTTTGCTCTTTAGGCATGATTAGAATGCAGCGTATAGAAATAATAAAACTGTCTATTACTTTCTACGGTATAATCACTTTTTGTTTGGTTCATGGTGCGAAATGTTTAAGCATAATATAACACAAATGGTTATATTTTCTGCTAATTTTGTTTTAATATTCGCTGTGCTTTTGTTTAAAAATAACGATACTATAATTTAACAACTTGCAATAATAATTCATTTTATCCGAGGAACAAGCTTGCCTATAGATATTTTGGATATAGGCAACTTTTCATTTGTATACATGTGTGCAGAAGTATCATTGTTTATCGACGAATCTTTATTCCGTATTTGTAAATCGCCGTTAGGAGGCAGCAACTTCTCCGACGCAATTGCAATGCGGGCTGCGCTAAGCTGCAGGCGAATTTATCACAGAGTTAGGCACAGTCCTGCTCCGAGTTAGATGTATTTCTCAATGAATCCACAGCTAATATTTAAACGTGGAATTGATCAACACAATTCACAACCACCACCAACTCGGTGACTTAAACTTTAGCGTCATTAGTAAACATTTTGGAATGCTTACATTCCATGAAAATTATTATTAGGGTTTCGATGTGGCATATGCTTGCCTGGTAGCTATCCAATTATTTAAAAAGTGGCATTAAATGTCCCTGGTTTGTATTAAATTATGTCATACATTTATTTATGCAGAGGCATCAGATAGTAGAGTCAATTTTGTGGCATACGCACTCAGTTTTCTATCTCGCGAAATGCCCAAGCCACCCTTACTATATAACATAGGGCTCTGTTCTGTCCGTACAGAGAATGAGGTCAAGTAATCTAGCTCCGCTTGAATAAAGCGTGTTATGTTTGATTTCGTCATACTGGTTGGCATACAGTTTGCAAATCTCTCGCGTAATTGTATTTTGTACATAGAAAAGAAACAGAGAAAAGATGAAGAAGAAATTATGATAAAGATAAAAATAATAATTTTTCATAATGAATAAAGTGAGATAAAAGTATAATAACAGATTAAGATAGGAACACATTTAGATAAATGAGTAAGTGAATGAAGAAGTGGAAAAAAGAAAGAACAAAAACATTAATATTTTTCTGGGTTATGCTACAATATTTTTTGTAAGAATATGCCCCTTCCATGCAACAAATCAACATTTCAACCTTATATATTTAATATTAAAAGTTTGAACAGTTTTTTAACTTATTTAATATGTTGGAGTATACATATTATCACTCATTTTACAGCAAACTGGAATTTAATATACTTTCGTACTTTAACAGCCAATAAAATCACTGTATACTGTACATTTTGATTTAAATGCATTACCGAGAAGTTAAACATAATCTCATTCAGTTTCCTGCCAAAACTGAGGAATTATTTAAAAGGAAAGGTATGTAGGCCCAATTCTTCAAGGATACAATATATAGTCGTAAAAGATGTTTTATGAATTAGCTGCTTTACCGCCACGGGTGGCCGAGGTCGTTAAGGCACGGACTCGTGAGCGGGAGGTCTGCGGTTCGAATCCCGCCAGGACCGTCCTCCCTGACTGGGGTTTTTTCCAGGTTTTCCTCAGTCTTCATAACTGGCAAATGCCGGGGAGGTACCTAAACTTATGCCTGGAACGCTTCCTTCCTTAAAAAAAAATATCCTTTCCTAATTTATCATTTCATCTCATGTATCATCAGTGTCCACCCTCTGTGGTGCCTCAGTAGTAAAAACGTGTGTTAAACACTACTCAAATAAAAAAAATGAATTAGCTGCGAGGAAGCATGATTGTGTGTTTTTCCAGCAGGACCCTGCGACTGCACATAAACACCAGCGCGATATGAGGAACATTAAAAGAAACAAATCCACGCTTTATACGAACAGAATATCATCCTCAGATATTAATTATATTTCCCAAAGATAGTGGGCAATTTCCTTAGCAGACGCCAGAAATGTGTGGGAAATAAAGACCAGCAAGCCCTTGCGTGACTTGGGATGATTTTGTGAGCGAAAATAAATATGCTTTTATTTGAGGGTCATTCTTGGCGCAAAGGACCTAAAAATTTGAACTTATTATTCTCTTGCAGCCAACAGTGTAACATACATTCCTATTTTATGGTTTCAAGGGTTTCTCGTGAACTCTAAATATCCCATGAAGTGAAAGCAGCTTAGTCGGAAGAAAGAATGAGGGTTGGTTAAATTTTTTGAGTTGAAATCCATTCACAATGTCTATTTTTTTCTTTTAAATTCTCATAGCACAATAATTCTATAACGTTTTAACTTCATACTGAATTGCAGGAATAAAGTTTTGGAGGAAACGAAACTTTCCCACTTTTTGAAACTTATTAACAAGGCGTTTATCGCTGTGAGACATGGAAATCAGACAGCTGGGAATTTTCTTAAAATAATTTCCTGGCAGTACAACATTGAATCAATATTGAGCACTCGTTGAGAGATACAAAAATTAGATCTGTTATTTTTCATTTGATCTGTACACAAATCGCCGAAAAGTACTTGCTTTAAATGCAAACTATTTCGTAAAAATGTTTACATTTGGAACATAATAAAAAAAACGAGTTGAAGATAGTAAACGATTTCTACCAAGGTAAGCCATAAGTAAGTTACAAATGGATATAGAACTTAAAATGAAAGTACTGGTTTGAAAAAATGTTTTATTTCTGAACTCAATTTGTGTGTATATTGAGGCACTTGGCCTACCGTTTCACAAGCCCCTGACATCAAGCAACATAAAATTCTTTGGGCTGCTGTCGGAACCAGGTGGTGACTTCCCTTTCTACAGTTTCATCTTCTGGAAAATGTTCACCCGAAAGATGGTGTTTAAGAGGACCGAAAAAATGAAAGTCTCCTTGAGCAAGATCGAGGATATACAGAGGATGCTCGAGGACTTCCCACTTGAAATTTCGTAGCGTCTCATTTGCCTTGTTGGCAGTATGAGGACAAGCTTTGTCATGCAAGAGCAACACGCCTTTCACGAGGAGTCCTGATCGCTTTTTTTGAATGGCCTTACGAATTTAGAGTGCGGTGAGCATCACTTTACCGGCAGCTGGTGTCACTTTTAATTTTTTCTCTCTCTCCCGCAGGCGCCGCAGGATGTTTCACTGCTCTGACGCCGCACTACTTGTCTCGGGCTGGTAATGGTGCACCCAAGACTCGTCACTTGTGACAGTTTGGGCTGGCATGTCGTGTCCTTCATCGTGATGGTAACTGAGATGCTGTAATGCCAGACACATTCTTAGCATTTTGTGTTGTGGGGTCGGCAGCGCGGCACTCATCGTGCACAGACTTTGTGAAACCCTAACATGTCGTGTATAATGAGATGGGCCATGCTGTGTGAACAACCAATAGCTGCGGCTATACTGTCTATAGTTACCCTTCTGTCTGCTCGGATCAAGTCTTCAACTCGTTGCAAATTCGCCTCTGTGACAATCTCCGTTGGCTGATCGACGCGCTGTTCGGCTTTGATAAGTGTCCGCCTTTGAGAGAATTTCTGTGCAGTTTGACTTGGCGGCACTTCTTAGGGAAGCATTTCTTTGTAAACATTCTCTAATTTCATATCTTTTGTAAAAAAAAAGGGGGGGTTCGTTGCTCGAGAGTTGTACACCCACGCAATAGCGCCTTCATCTTGCAACTGCTGTTTCGTTGTTGTAAACATCAATTGTCTCGTATCGAATGCCCCCTACAGCCACCGGACTAATGCTACCATCTAGTGGCAATCTCAGGTGCCTCATTCAAACTTGGAGCACCCCACATCAATTTGTAACTTAATGACTTACTCTCGTAGTTGGTTTTGAAAACTTAAATACGATCCTGCTATGTTGTTCTCATTGACAAGCATTTCTAGTGTTTAATCAGCGGTGGCGCGCGGCCTGTAAAATAAACGGGACACATGAGATTTTATAACTAGTTGTAGTGCACTGTGCATGAATCTCATAAAATAAAAGTTTAAACTTTTAAGGGCGTCATTGTTAGTTTTATGTTAAATCGTTCAACTCACAATCACAAACCGCAATTCCTGTAATCGGTAAGATTTTCCTCAATAGAAGGAAAAAGTGCACATGTTCTCATAATAGAGTGGTTATTCTGCTAAGTGTAAATGCTATTTTCTTAAAACCATATTTGTGTAGGTTGCAGCATTTACACACGATGTCACTGGAATAAAACATTTCCGGTAGAGAAACTCGTTCTTCTTGTCTTTCACTTGCGGCAATGCCACAGCATTTATTCAAAAATTTTGCGACGGTATAAGCTAAACTACAAGTCAGTAAATGGACTCAGAGCCTTAGAATAAAATTTCGCTCTATGAGATAAGTTGCTACAACTGGCTATATTTTCCACATCATAAATAATTTAAAAACCGAGCATTTCCCTGGCAATGGCAAATTAACAATAATCTGCACTAGGTCTTTGCTGCCTCCTCTAATATCCCGATCTGGTTAGGTTGAGATTCAGTAGGAGGGTTGCTCTTTTAAGCTCGGATGTTTTATTTACATTTTTCATGGTGAGATTCCCTTTATGCAGCGCCAATTTGACGTCCATGGGCTTGAACTCTGCAACGCAATTTGCATTGTGAAGACTGTGTCGTAGAAACAGGAACGGGAATGTTAGCCCACTCCTCCTGGCAGACTTTCCAGAGACCCTCAATCGCGGTGGGAAGAAGAAGGAAGACGCTGTTTCAGCGGAGACAACATCCATTGGTGAGACATTTCATAGAGAAATCATTGGTGAGACTTCATAGGAATCCTTTTAAATGGTATCACATTGACACCCGTTTCCACAACTTTCTGATGGTAGTAGTCTTGGGATGATTGAGAAGTGTGGCTGGTGCCTTGTCCACGTGGACCAAAACATTTGGGGCACCCTGACCACATAACTGGGGAATATCTTCATAAAAAATGTCGTCCATGACATAGTTTGGTAATAGGCAGCATTCATTTTTAAGTTTTTGGAACTCTGTGAATGTTAAATTTCCTCCAAGCGTAGTGACCTGCAACTACCACTAACCCCTTGGAGAACTTTTCTTTGTTTTCCTGAATGAAGTTGGAGCACCCCTTTTGGCTCAATTAATGGTAGTAAATAGCATGGGGTTTGTATGTGACATCTAGATAAATTCATGCTTCAGCCAAAGAAACCATCCATTGCTACTGTTCACATGCCAGGTGGTGCTCTTACAGTTTTCTTGCATTGATGAAGCGCTTTCTAATGTGAATTCTTTCAAGACGTGCCCGCGTCCTAGGCCCATATCTTATAAATGATTTCTTTAGATTTTCCAATGCGGCAGACAATGCTTCTTTGTGTTTGAGGGTTTTCTTGTGTCACTGCTGCCCTCGCCTTTAGGTGCTGCAGGTTGTGCCCCTATCTTCGTGTTGTTTTTGTAGATTGGGTCTCAGATGGGAATCATTTTTGTGCAGTTGTGTTATGCGCCCACACATGACTTATTTATGTAAAGACCTTTCTCTTTACACCTTTCTACCATCATCGGAAGGCTGTAACCGTGTCGGAAAGCCCGTCAATTGCCCCTGCCACAAATCAACGAGTTTTGAAGCCATTACGAAGTAGTATTTGCATCAGACTGTGCCAGCAGACATGAACCGACGCGATAGCATGTCCTACTAGAAGCAGTGGAAGAGCGATTCCAAATTGTCCGAGATTAACTGGAGCAACACTTCTACCCTAGCAGGGGTTTTCAATGTGCTAGCTAATAGTGAGGGGGCGTCTTCTGGATTCCAAAGCGAGTACTTCTAGGAGATATGTGGTCACAAATTCACCGCGACTATTGAGACTATCGGGGCGTACCTAACCATACTTCGCCGTTAGGCCTTGAAAGTGTATGGGACATGTGCAATATCTGCAAACGACTCGTGACCATCCCTGAGTTGCCAGTTCTCGTCATTCCATCAATACTACACATTAATGTTAAAGAAAAGGGAGCGCTTTTCAAAAGAGAGCGAAGAACACATTAACTCTTCAATATGTAATTGGGAGGGCACTGTGCATTAACATTTAATTGAACTGCATAAGTGAACCTTTACCAATGCTTTCCTATTTGTATTATTTATTATACAAAGCCTTTTATCTCTTATTTTTGGAAAAGGTATTAAGCCTGCACAGCTTATCAAGAACTTGAAAGCGAAATATCTGCATGGTTTCATTAAAAAACGTAAGAGGAGGTAACTTTACACAAGAATGCTTCTACTTTAATTAGGTTAAACTATCTCTCAGTCTTTGAGAACGCATGCTCGTTTCGAAGTTTGAAACTATTTACCAACAACGAAACTCTGCCATTCCGGCATTTTCCAGGCAAGTAACAAAAGTCCATGTGCAGCATTCTACAGTGTCTGTTTGAGTAAGCTATGTCAATACCAGAGGAAAGACGTGGCCCCAAGGCGGGAACTATATAACAATGCCCAGAAAGAAACAAATTACAAAATCGATATGGCACGAGAGAGAAAGATGGAGAATATGTTCGCCTGCTATGCCTGGAAATTAATTCTCACTGTTCTCCGTGAAGTTACCAACTGTTATAAATTGTATCTGAAACAAAGCGACTATTATTAATAATCGAGTTATGGGGCAGTGGGAATGTAATCGCAAAGATTTAGACTCTTGTTATGCCAAAGGTGGTTTCTGAAACAATAGAAATTAATGTGTTATTACTTTTAGATAAGTACTAAAAACAATAAACTGAATGAGTTGCAATCTGTTGAAATAGAAAATACGGAAGCCGAAAACTGAAAATCGTTTGCCTGAAGGTATCAAATGCCGGAACACAAATAAAACTTAAATTTGATACCAGATGGTAATCAAATAAAAACGAGTTACCACGCATAAAATACGGGCGCGCAAAAATTGGCAAAACTGTTGTTTAGTAACGATACTAATATATTTGTCCATACACGAAGGACGGAAATCACTACTGCAATGACTGCAACTAGTGCAACTCTTGCTGCTGGCCCGAGCAACAGCGGAGAGAGCCGGAGGTAGTGACTTGCACAGATATAGCTAGATAATAAGGCTTCTAGGCACAACGGAAAAATGGCTCAGACGGTTAGAGCGTCATGCATAGTTGTGAAGATAATGGTTTGTGAAGATAATGGTTTTGTGAAGATAATCCTCATGTCCACATACTTTATTTATTTTTTTTTCTGCCGGAGTTAAAGGAGATTTGCCAAAGAATGTCGTATAAATTTATGTTTACATATATTTTTCTGTTGCATTCACCATTATAATGATTTACCCGCTCCTATAAATTTATATTTACGAAAAAGGCGAGTGTAGGCCCTCAGGCCGTAGCGAGTCTCAGCAAACCACTGGGTCCGCCGGTTTCTAGGATTTACCAAAGGTTAGTGTGTGTATATATGAATTAATTGCGAATACGAATAAGAGTAGATTTCCTATCGTTACAGTGTTTTACTCGCCTAACAATGCCCGGAGGACAACTCTTAGGATACATTATTTTAATAAAAAATTCATTGAGTATTTACACTGTACTTACTTGTGCCGTTAGCGTGACTTGAGACAAGTACGTGGAGTGAAATAAGTTCGACTCTCTCCACTGCCGTTCGGGCCAGCAGCAAGAGTTGCATTAGTTTCAGTCGTTGCACTAGTGATTTCTATCATGCGTGTATGAGCAAGTTACTTATATCTGCAGCACGTTTAGTGTATTGGGAGTAAAGTGTATCCGTCCAAAATCAGAAATGGAAACTGGTAAAGAAAGATGTAGCTCGTTTTTAAAACCTGAAGAACGATAAATTAATTTTTGTATGTTTGTTGTGCACTGAAACGCTGCAGGTCACGTTCTCGTCTGCAGAAGTGGTGTAAGAGATACCGAGAGGACAATTGTCGCTCCGAAACGATTTATGGCAGTCCTGCCGGGTCCTTTCTTCTGGGCCTTATTTCGCGGATCAACTTGTTTACTAGTTAATAGTATTAGTTATTAGCAATTAGCCGTAATTCCACTAGTTCTAATAAAACCTGTAACTTATTCCACAACAGTAGAATCGTAAAATTTTGTCATTAGTCACTTGTCAAAATTACTAGTGTAGCGATTGAATCCGAGCGTTGAGATGGATGTTGCGGGGATGTTTATTACTTTGTGGACTGTTTGTTGATGCGATTTTGTTTACATGCCATATATTTTAAATCTTATATTCAAGCCGAGAAATAGCATCATGCCTACCACATCAAAAAGAATCTATAGATTCAAAACAAAATAACCGTGTGCATTTAATAAATGAGCGTAAAGAAGTGCTGTTACGAAGAACTACGTAGAAAGACAAAGTCGTAATGTGGAAAATAATAACGTAAACTGTGAAAATTTTGGGATTAATTACATCGGAGCAAGATTACATATATGGAAACTATACATTTTGGCGAAACATCAAGAAAATTACAATGGTAAGTGCTTTTATTTTTCGTTTATATTCTCCATTCATATTATCATCTACAAATAATAGTGTAAGTAGCTCAGTTTCAATGGCAGTTTTCAGATAAAAATAGATTATTCAAGAAGAACGAAAATGGGTAGTGGATACGAGACTAAATATTGCATAGAAGCCCTTAATGAGCATTATAATTCAAATGCATCGAGCTCAATTGATAGAATTAATACTTAACCTAAAATGTGTTTGTACATTAGTATGTCACACTAGTAACTAGAGGTTACGCTCGTAAGTTCTAGAAACCACAGTAAAATAAACAAGTAATACTAGAATGGAGATAGTTTTACTAGATTACAAGCTTCGTGAAACAGGTCACTGGTGTTATTGCGCAAGTGGATAAACCGAGATCGCAGTGAAATAAATGTATTTTGGTGAGGATAAGCCATTGTTCCATACACACCATTATATGTACATATGTAGCGATTTGTGACATAAAATGTTGGAGCAGCTTAACCTCCAAGAACTTTAATTTGAAAAGAATGTTGAGTACCTATTATATTATTTCAGTATGAAAATGCACAAAATTATATCTACTCACTGTGATTTAGACTACTTACAACACAACAAAAAACTACTTCAATATTTCAACACATCAGAAGCACTGCAAAGAGTACTTACACAAGATTCACTATTTATACGTAATTTCATGTAAATTCAAAATGCACCAGATGCCACCATAGAAAACCGAAGCTACAAACAGTAGTGCCACACCAATCGCTTCAATATTGCCGGAGCAAAATGCAATAGTAATGAACAAAACAAAAATTTTTACTTTTGTAGTTACGGATTTTAAAATTAGTTAAATTACTATACCGAGAAATAAAAAATGTTGTAGATAAACGAAGCCTCAAAAAATTATATTTAGCAAGCTGGCAATGCTCGCCAGCTCGCGCATCCTTCTCAGTTGTTATGGAAGCGAGAGAGCCAATCAATGACCCACATTTCTCCCCGCCCTAGATGCTGCCCACTGTTCGATTCTCAGTACTGGCTTACTTGCTATCACAGAACATAAAGCAAGCGTGTACCGTTTCACAAGTCGCAAGTGCAGTCAAATTGTTTTCAGGAATTGGGCTGTACCAGAGGATACAGGTGTAAGAATGATGCCAACGCGGCGCGCTGTTACCTATAAATTCGTATGTCTGCACTTAGAATTAATTTAAATTTGAGTTGAAAACGGGAAATCATAAAAATGTATAATTACGTATATACTGGATAAAAGATTGATGCAATCGGTCCCTATCTGCTGCATCTGAAAGCTGGTGTTGATCAAAAACAATTTAATACGATAATCAACAGATTGTCTCTTTAAAAATATCCAAAAGTTTTCGAGCTTACTAATGTCAACGTTATTGTTAACTAGAACAGTTGATTTGATCATAGAATATTCATATCAAAGACTACATGGTTTAGACATCTTGGACTTTTCGTAAAAATATCATATCATAATTTATTCTAACTCTGTTAATTACGCACCAGTCCTGAATCTCGTGTAATTGTTCATATAAAGTTGTCTAGATTTTTCCGGAAGTATGTCCAAAGTTGCATGTTTGACTGCAGCTGTTGAAGTGCCAAATTCATCTTCTTCCCTCATTTTCACTTTTTGAAGCGATAAAGCGAGATCCAAAATGGAGACAACAGCAACAAAGTTTGTTGGTTTCTCTTGTTACCGGGCAACCATTCCTCAGTCATATAAATATAAAGGATACGTGCTTTTGGCCGAGTCAAATGAACTGCAATTTGTAATAAATTTATTTCCGCAAATTTGACAATAAAATTCGTTAAATATACTCCCTCAGGTCGTATTCTAAATTGAGTCTGTCATTACTAAAACTCTACTTTTGTAAATATTTGTCTAAATAACGATTTCAAATTAAAATATAACAAACATTACATGTATTACAATATATTTTGTATAACACACATATACTTTTTAGGTAATCAATTATGCCTGACTAGCTTTAATTTAATTTCTCATTTGACGAGAAGCATAAGACAATTCTTATATACCTACCTCTAAGTATGAAAGTCCGTCACCAAGGAGCTGCGTAAATTAAGTGAATTCCTCACCTAGGAGAGTAACTTTAAAAAATAATGTAAAATCCAAATTACATTCTTATTAATTAATGAAATGAAATAAGCTATGAAATGCTGTATGGAATTAAGCGAACAAAATTAGAATTCTTGCAATCTATAAGCAGAAGTATTATTATTATTATTATTATTATTATTATTATTATTATTATTAGATTAAACCAGAAAAAGTATTAAATACTATTATTAAATGAAATATATTACCGCTAGAAGACAAAGCTATACTATGCGGGTATTTTTGAACAATTTTAAATGTAACCATGTTTATGAACCGC
Organism: Metallyticus violacea; assembly: GCA_030762175.1. Classification (NCBI taxonomy): domain Eukaryota; kingdom Metazoa; phylum Arthropoda; class Insecta; order Mantodea; family Metallyticidae; genus Metallyticus; species Metallyticus violacea. Next base: position 24,492,682 of record CM060836.1, read on the forward strand.
ACGCTTGATATCGTCTTTACATTTACTAAAATAGAGAAATAATAGAAAGTTTAGAGCTACGTTGTGTATTTAAGATGATGTTCATATGTTTCATTAAAACAAAAAGGAAATGTTACTATTTACAAATAATTAAAATATACTATGCAAATATGCACAAGCAACAATAAAATGTCCAAAGTTTCATCAATTTACGTTGGCTTTGAAATTTAATTTAAATGTTATTGTAGTAAAAATATGCAACCCAAACGTTTTCAGAAGGTTATTACAGAGCACCCTTACATACAAATATAATTCTCACACGCATTCATTTGCTATCTTCACGACGATCTTTTTATCAAGTATAAAATATATGCAACGTGAAAATACAGTTTATATGCTGAATTAATTTCTCATTTTATTTTAAAACAATATAGAGAAAATTAAACGCAAGAGCGCTTTTTAAATTTCGGTTTTCAAATGTACTCCTACTCCTAATGGTCCAATTTCCCTAATTTTCAAAAACTGTTTTTCTTGTTTTATTTAAATGGTATATACCGAATTTTGTAATGAGGAAACAAATATTGGTGCCGATAGAGCGATTTTTAAATGTTGGGTTTCAGGTAAATTCCCGGTCCTAATAGTCCAGTTTCCCTTGTTTTCAGGAACTATTTTTCTTATTTTATTTACATGCTATATAGGGAGTTTCGTTGTGGAAAAAAAGCAAATATTGGTGCCGCTAGAGTAATTTTGAATTTTCCGTTTCAGGTAAACCTCCTCTCCAAAACAAATCTGATTTCATGATTTTTCAGAAATTATTTTCTTATTTATTTAAAAGGTATTATGAAAAACAAATATTGGTGCCGTTAGAGTGATTTTTAAATTTAGGGTTTCAAGTAAACCCTCACTCCTAATAGTCAGTTTTCTCTGATTTTCAGAAAACAATTTTATTTAAGGGATATATACGGAGTTTCGGTAAAAAGACAAAAAGTATACTATATTTTATGCTTGATAAAATATTGTCGTGAAGTTAGCAAATCTGAAATATTAATATAATATGAGTTGGAGAATTATATTTGTATGTAAGAGTGCTCTGTAATAAACTTCAGAAAACATTTGGGTTACATTTAAATTAAATTTCAAAGCCAATGTAAATCGATGAAACGTTCGATATTTTATTGTTGATTGTGCATATTTGCTTAGTATATTGTAATTATTTTTAAATAGTAACATTTTGTTTGTTTTGTTTTGTTTTTGTTTTTGTTTGTTTGTTTGTTTGTTTGTTTGTTTTTTGTTTTGGTCTTAATGAAACATATGAACATCATCTTAAATGCACAACGTAACTCTAACTTTCTATTATTTCTCTATTTTAGTAAATGTAAAGGTGATATCAAGCGTTAACGTTCATAAGCATGGCTACGTTTAAAAATACCCGCACAATATAGCTTTGTCTTTTTGTTAATGCCACTAGATTAATTTTTAAATTTTGAGTTTCTGGTAAACCCCCTTCATAATAGTCCAATTTCTCTGATTTTCAAAAACAATGTTTATTGTTTTATTTCAGTGACATATGCAGAGTTTCCTTTAAATTTTTTTAAAATGTGGCCTCTAGAGCAATTCTAAAAGTTTGCTTTAACCCGCACCCGTTTTTCAGAAAAATGGCTCCTAATGACTTGAATGTCCTGATTTTCGGAAGCTACTTTTATTAATTTATTTTAAAGAAGTATACATGGTTTCGTTGAGAAAAAGAATTAGGACCGCTAGAGCTATTTAATTTGTTTTAAAAAAAATGTCGCTTTTCATTAACTTCCACCTTCAATGGTCCAATTTTGCTGGTTAAGCGAACTCGACGAATAGTTTAATGATTGATAGTCATATGCCGAGTTTCAATGAGAAAAATTAAAAATTGCGACCTCTAGAGCGTTAACAGATTTTTTTCATTGTCATTTTCGGTATCTAGCAGGTAGGATGGTATCTAGCAGGTAGGATGGAGATTTGAAGGAATGTTTCAAAAATCGTTTCATGGGTACATTCCTTCGGAATCCGCCAATATTTGCGGTATATGTCTTTCTGACCGTTAAACAATTCGCATGATTAATAGGTATACGGTTTAAGAATGAACATTTTTCTTGCTTTTGGCATTAAAAGGCGTTTTGAACACTTCAAATACTTGGATAAAGTATCTCGTATATTTCAAAGTCGCTCTTAAGCAAAGACTGTAACGGAGGAAACGGTCAGGTGGCACAAAAGCCCAGAAATAGAAGTCCATTAACGTAGAAGCACGCTGAAGAGTTCAAATTTTAGGTCTAGTTTAAAGCAAATGACTTCTTCTGAAGAACGGAGCATTGAGAATACTTTGAAAAGGGAATACACTTCATGTCTATTAATTACATTAAAAGTGAGTTCACAAAGAGTTGATCGAATAAAGTGCACTTATGGTTTTTTTTCTCCTCCCCCCCCCCCTATGAATATACACAAGCAAACACAAAACGATCTTTTTTCTCTTGAACGAAAGAAAGTTGACTTTGTATAGCCCGCACTTCCATTAGGTTCAGTTGACAAATGTTACGATTTAAAGAAATTAAAAAACTCAAAGAGTACGTGCTAATATTGTAATATTTTAAAGCATTTGATAAAATATATATACATTGTAGTTGCAGAATTCACATTTTTAATCCTAACGTTACCAACACACTTTACGTACATGTTCCACTTCTATACACCGTAGTAGGCAAAAGTTCGCAATTAAACTCGCGAAATTAAGTGACATTAAATATGAGGGTAAGTCATTAAGTAAATAACAAAGGGATGTGTAACTTAAACAAATCATTTGAAAAATGCTTTTATTTCTGAACACAGTCTCCCGGCACATTTAGACATTTGTCCCATCGTTTCACAAGACCCAGAAATACAGAAATATAAAATTCTTTGGGCTGCTGTCCGAACTAGACTTCCTTTCTACAGCTCCATCGTCCATATAAGTAATCCATATAAGTAATTATTAGAAAAAAATAAAAGAGAAGTAGATGAGGAAAGTACCAAAGCAGGTTGAAAAGGATAAAATCTAGGACTGATGGATCTAAATTCATAATATTACTGTTGAAAATAAATTATTAGGGATTAACAGTATAGCAAGTTATATATATGAGAAATAACTCAAAGTCTTAGCAAATATTTTTTTTCCCTTGCGAACGACGGGCAATGTGAAAAATCTAAGATATACGTTTGAAAGATATGGCATTGGTGGTGCCACGTGATGCCACCAACGGAAGACTGGCGCTGATGACCTGAGATGTTAAAGAGCGTCCATAAATAAAACCAAAAATGGAAGACTGGATGTAGAAGGCTCTCGTAGGGAAAATACAAAACACAAGCAACCGGGCAACATTGGTTTATTATGACACTAGCAAATGTTACACACAACAGGGTTGCAAATCCATCACAGGATGGTCTCCCGTTAACCCACGGTGTTTAGCAGCCTTCAAAGTAGTCTCCAACATCGACGGTTCGTTGCCAGCGACGGGGAAGAGCATCTGCTGCATTTGAGTTACTAACGCGAGCCACCTCGCGTCGAAATGTCAAAATGTCCGCTTTGTAAGCAAAACGTTTCCCACGCAATGGCTGCTTCATTTTAGGAATGAGATCGGGCGAATGTAGCGGGTGTGGAAGAACTTTTCATCTCCATCGCTGTAAAATAAATTCGACATTGTCGTCTGTGTGAGCTGTCGCGTTATCGTGGAGAATAATGGCGTTGTTCAAAAGTTCTCGTCGTTTGGTGAGTAAGACATGACACAGTTATGACACCAAAAAGGACCTTTAATCCTAGGCATTCACAGTGGTCCCCTCACGCACTGGATGGCACACAAGTACACCTTGCCTGTCATACGCCAGAATGACCATGACTTTGTTGGTGAAGGAGTTTGGCGATACTTGTGTTTATGTGATGACCCAGGGCGACGCCATTCACTGGGCTGTCGCTTGAATTCTGGTTCATACGTCCTTGCCCAAGTTTCATGATGCAACATGTTTTGTAGTGAGTCCACCTAGCTGATGTGGCACTCACTTCAAACACATTTTCCGCATGTTCAGACAATCGCTGTTTCTGCCGGAATTCCTGTTTGCTCTTCTAATTCCACAAGTGTCCAGCGCTTATCATCGCGTAAGCGCGGTTTCTTCACCATTGCCCATGTACATTCTTGTCCGCGGACACAGGATGCCCACTGCGCGACAGATCGGTAGTCGATACTCTGCCTCGTTTGAAGGCTTCTGTCCCTCCCACTAGGACAGGGCAAGCGCACCCTGTGCTTCCCGTAGCTCTTTGTAACATTTTCGTGCATTTCTGCCACGAGATGCTATTTTCACATCGCACGTTGTTCACTCTTCGTGACCTCCATTCCTGACCATTGTCGCTCATTAACTGAACTTAGAAGCTGAGACACGTAGCTCTTTTCACATACACCATCTGGTATCTTCATTCAAAAGTACATTCCATATATGTAAGGTTTAAAGCTTTCTCGGTGTTGGTTGCTTATGATGACTTCACTGGTCTGCAACCGGGTAAGAGTTATGTCATAGATCAACCTTTCGGCCACTCTAACCCCGTGGCATTCGGAAGTCATCACAAATGTATTCCATACACTTTCAATCGTATATGTTAGATTTTTCGTGCTGTTCTTTATTCGCGAGAAAGAAATAGTTGCCATGACTTATGACTTATCCCTTATATGTATATACTAATACAGTAAAAAATAAAAGGAGCATGCATAGAAAGGTTTATTACAAAGAAAATACAATATTTTACACAATGGCGCCTTCAATGTAAGCTCGTTGGGCAATGACACACATCTGCAAGCGTATGTACCACTTTTGGAACTCTTCTGTAGTCCATTTTAATAGCTTTCCACAATTGGCACGTCACATTACAGCATAACCTCCGCCCCTTGAGCACGTCTTTACTTTCAGAAACAGGCAGTAAACAGCTGTAGCATGATTTGGAGAATACAGCGGTTGAGGAAATGACGGATGTGTTATGCTTCGTGAGAATTCTATCGTGTAGGGCGACTGGTATGCTGGGGCGTTTTCGTGACAGGGAACCCAATTCCTTCCCTGCCATAAGGCCTTTTTCGTTGTTCTGCATCACGAAGATGCCTAAGACCATTCGAAATATGCTCTATGTTAGTCACAAATGATCAACTATAATCTTTAATATACCTCTGGAAACATATACTGCGATTCATGAAGACAAAGCAGAGAAACTGACTAAATACATGACGGGGCCTGGCAAAGTTCGGTTTCTTTTAGCGAATTTGGAAGAAATTTCAAATCTCCGTCCGATTTACTTATTAGGCACACACATACACACAAAAAATGTGTGTGTGTGTGTGTGTGTGTGTTTTAACGCTCTAGCGGCCGAAAATTTTTCTCAACGAAACAGGGCACGTAACGTTCAATTAAAAAACAATTCATCGAGTTAAAAACCAGTAAAACTGGACCATTAGGAGGAGGGTTAACCTAAAGCAAAAAAATTAAAAATCACCTAGCGGCCCAATTTTTCTTTTTCTCAAAAAAAAAACTGGCTACATTCCATTGAAATAAAAAAGGAAAAATAATTTCCGAAAATCAGCAAAATAATAATATTAGGTGTAGGGTTTATCTGAAACCCAATTATTAAAAATCGCAGCGGAATCAATACTTTATTTCGCAATAAAACTAGGTGTTTACCTTTAAATATAATAATATAAATAGTTTATGAAAATCTGACCATTAAGAATGGAGGTATATCTGAAAACCTAAATTTAAAAAGCGCTCTAGCGGCACCAATTTCTCTGCTCTAGCGCACTGCAATACCTTTCACAAATTCAACTTGTTGAGGAATTCGCTCAGTTACACAACTCCTGAGTGAAGGACTTTTTTACTCTTGTACTCTTGTACTTTGTTTAGCTGGAATTCCAGCATGTCAATAACCAGGATGTTAGGACATGCTATTCTATTATCAAAGCACCAAGCATTAGTAAACTGTATTATACTCAGTTAGGGAAGAATCTGTGCACCAATTGGCTAACTGAGGGCACAGGAATCAGTGGAATTAAAAAAAATAATAGTTATTATAGTCATTTATTTAATATTATATGTTTGGTATTGATTTATTTGTTTGCTACAATTTGGCATCTTATATGTATATTGAGGTAAATTGATTTACAGTGCTAGACACCTTTCAACTAGTAAAATTTTGGTACATATTTTTTTCACACGTTAAGTAGTTTTTATGAAAGTTTATTTCCATTCTTTAGTCATTGTTGTTGAGATCTGTACCAGGTCATTGCAGTGGTTAATAGTACTAAAAGCATCATTTTCAAGCAGAACAAGTGATCCGAAAGTAATAAATCCGTGTCAACGTTTTAAAACATTACTATTAGTTTTTACAAAGTTGTTTATTTAAACAGCTAATTGAGAATGTACTCTGTTAGTTTTATATCCAACAGTCGATTTTACATCAGCTATCGATGTCTAAAGTGAGGAATTTATACTTTACTTAATTGTTACGATTGTACTGTCGGCACTCTAAAAGTTTCCACTGATCGACATTTCCTCGTTCATTTCTAGCAATTGTCATGGAGCATGGTGACGCCGCCTTAGACTTTATATTACACTAGTCAACAGCCATTTTGCATCTGGCATGTTATATATATATATATATATATATATATATATATATATATAATTATATATATATATACACGTAATTTTGTGCATACAGTCCGAATCTGCGTTTTAAAATGAGCTAGCGCGTAAGGTTTTTGAGTAATTTATATTTTTATATTTTTTATTTTTGTTCTTTTGTTTGTTACTGTTTTTAAACTCTAAAGAAATATTTTAATAATAGAAATTCTAAACACAATTATAGGATAGGATAAGTAGTAGGATTTTAAAATTTGTATTCACTAGATGGCAATTGTTCTCTAAAGGAGGCTTTATGTTCTAGCACATGTTGAAACTCATTTCATTTGTTATCACAGTATTGCGAGCTTCTGTTATCTCATTTTGTAAGAGATAGTGGTGTTTATAAGTTAGTAGAAATGGCAACTGGTAAGCTTCATTGTTGTGTAAACCAATTTTTGTTACGTATGCGGAAAATTCACTCCAAAAACTTAAAAGAAATTCAGATTTAGTTAAGAAGGCATATACACTATATTTTGGTTGTCCTCTTGGTGACCAAAATAAAAATGTTGCACCCTCATATTGCCTGCATAGCCTGTACTATTATTCTAACAGAAGGGTTAACCGGAAAGTGCGAGCCATGCCATTTGCCGTTCCAATAGTGCGATATGAGCCAATAGACCGCAGTGTACACTGTTACTTCTGTTATAAATATTTTAGGGTATTCAAGCAAAACTAGACGTAAAATAAATTACCCAAATGTGTGCAGTGCATCTGCATGTACCCCATGGTAAAGGCTTGCCTATTCCTGTCTGTAACTTGCAAATCATTTCATCAGATTCAGCAAAACCAAATGAATCAGAAGAGGAACCTGTAGAAGAGCACAACCCTCAATCTCATTACACTTTGTCTCATCTTATAGAACGCTCGAGGGGTATTACTTTAGATTGATGCGAAGACTTTGTCTGTTTCTTCTGAGCTCACTCAGTGGCAGATCGTAGGTAAAAAGTTCCCATAGGAAAATGGAATTATTTCGGACAAACTTTGGAAAAGAGAAGTGGGGGCTTCCTGCCTGTCAAGAAGGACCCTCGTTTGGCTTTATTTTGCAATTTTTAAGGTAAATTGTATATCTGCGTTTTCGCATTATTTTAGGGCAATGTTATAATATGGTGTCAAAATATTGACGGGTTCTGGGACAAAGGATTTCCACTAAATAGTTTTCAGCAGTGCTGTGCTTGCTTGTTATTTATTAAAAGCAACTGTAAAACATCACCTGCTAATAGGAGAAGGCATATTTGCAAGTCAGTAGGATAGTTTCCTTTATCTTTTTGATGTGGGAAAGCTTTGCAGTAAATATCCCTTGTAAATAGAAGTTTTAAAATGTTTTAAGAGGGTTTTAATAGTTTATTTTCAACAGTTTTATTCTTTATTTAAAATCCTAATTCCTGGTGGCTTTAGAAACCTCTGGGCTGGTGGTAGAAATGAAATATAAATTTCGTTTCTCTCCTTCAAAAACGCGCATTATGATATTGAAAGTCGTTTAAAATAACGACAGAAAGCAAATGTGAGTTTCTACTCCTTAGCTTGGCGGTGTAATCTTAACGACGACAGGCGTGATATAGCGCCTCGGCTCTTCATCGATTATATGTACGTTCTTTTTAATGAACGTAATCCGCGCTTATCTTTGCAGCTCTCTAATGAGATCGTGTTAACTTATTTACGAACCGTCTTCCAAGAAATGCACCTGTATTTATAATTCATATACACCTTGCCTCACGTGTTCATTGTGAGGAGGCCTGCTCTCTGTTCACATAGACACCTTTCCACTGTTTCTTCTTTCATAAAACTAGCACCCCAATTTTATGTAATATGACATTGATAAATAGAGGGCTGTCTAATAATTAATGATCATAACAACATACCTTTACTCATTTTCATAATTTTTATGATCTTTCTCAAAGTCATGCTAAAATCTATTTTTGACACTCTCTTCAGAATCGCCTCCGCAGCATTCACCACGCTTCTGATGATAGAAACGAAGGTGTTTCTACATTTGGGGAAAAGAAGGGGCTAAATCTGGACTATAGGTAGGGTGAAGCACACACTTTACATTGGTTCTTGTGAGACATTCAGCTATGACATTTTCAGTGTGCGGCCGTGCTTATTGTTAGTTTCCAGCTTGTCGCACGGAAATGTGCCTTTTTACCTGTAATATGCTTTAACAGAGTTTTCAGGACATCTCTGTGCTATTACCCAGTTACGAGCAGGTATATCATCATTCCTTGAATACTGAAAAATGAGATGACCATAAGTTTTCAAGCAGAAACAACCCCTTTTGCTGTTTTTGATGTAGATGGTGATGGAATTTCCATACAGAGCTTTGCTGCAGGCTGTTAAATTGGGACATCGAGGGGACCGCAAATCCTTACTAATAACTCTGTCTTGTGGAATTACGTTGTGAACTATTTGTAGTGTGAGCAGTGGCAGAGTTCTGTTGAAAAATTCATGTTCTCTCTTTCTCCCTGTCGGTTATATCTTTGAAAAAAGGGGACTAATATGGTAAACAGAATCAACTGTATGCTCAAAAAAAAAAAAAAAAAGGGTCTTATGATTCTTTCATCACTGAGTTAACATATGAATCGTACATAAAGACATGCTATATCGTTGTAAATATACGAGGCATAATACTTTTTATGTATACTGTCGAATTAAGAAACGAACACACTCCCAGGTACGGCTGCGCTACGACTGCGGCAGTCAGCAAGGTCAACAAGTAAGCAAGCAAGCTTTCTACCCCGGCAAACGACTGGAGGCTCGTAAGCATCACTGATCGCACAGTATATGAAGAACAAACTCTTCATAGGCCTCCTGTAACACTGTATAAGTCTTAGCTGCAGATTGTTGAGTAAAGAAAAATGTCAGAGCAGCATATTGTTTGTCGCGTGTCACCTCCATTTTGTTGTGGGCGGAACTGAACGTGTCTCAGCTTGCACATCTCTCACAGGCAGGAACCGGAAGTGACACAAATAAAACGAGTAACGCGTGTGCATTGCGCACTAAGCTAAAAAAAATGTTTATTTATATTTTAGGACGAGAAATCATGCCTGCAAAAATTATGAGCATTCTTTTTTGTACAACTCTCGTACCAGTCATATTTCTGTCAGGTGCTGATGTGCTGATCAAAAGAAATACTTCAACTTTTGTAATGTTATTGCACTCGTAAAAATTATGTAAACATTTACTCGTGTGTTAAAGTATAATACCTGTGTTCTGAGTTTTTGATAATAATTATTACGTAGTGAGTTTAACCCTTGCGATTAGATGAACGACTTTCCGTAACTTTTTTGAAATCAGGCACTACTTTTGTTTTCTTATTTTTTTAATTAACTATAAATGTCATCCATGTTTTTATTATAACAAAATGTCATTATATCTAAAGAAAATTTTTAAGAATGTTATGAATATAATAAAATTTTATTATAAATGCATTGTTGAAAGTTATTTCTTAACAGGAGTTTAGATTTTGGGGGAGTATCATTGTGATATGTAAATGAATACCTGGCCAATTGACCACTATTTTAATCACGTTTTTCCTTTAAGCTTGTCTAAAATTTAACTTAATTATATCAATTATACGAGATTTCTAGTCAAAAATAAAGATAAATAATTACTTTGTTTAAACCGAATTACATGGCATATTCAATATTTTCAATACATCGTGCCAGTAATGAAATCACAATCTTGGTTAATTGTTTGAAACAAAAGAAAACTAATGTAGAAAGAAACAGTTGCATGGTAAACATATGATGTCATGAAGTGACGTAAAATCCCCTTTCCGACATTATAAACTAATATTATAATACACTTTTTTGAGTTAGATAAGATGTTTTAATCATGCTAAAGGAATGAACAATAATGGATTTCATAAATTTATTTATAATTTCAAAGCTATAGGAAAGCGAAACTAGAAAAAAGTGAACCTTGGACGACGAAGCATCTTAATAAGATTATTATTATTATTATTATTATTATTATTATTATTATTATTATTATTATTATTATTATTATTATTATTTAAGGAAATGTTTCTGCAGTAACACTCCTGAAGTCAGTTGAAGTGTAACTTGGTTCCCGATCTCTATTGACAGAGACAGAGGGTGTTTCTTGTAATTATAGTTTTTTTTTTTTATCCGCGTTTTCTTAATTGGCATTTTAATAGCTTCTTTGAGGAAGGTAAGGGCTCTCTGCAGTGGCGTACCTAATTATCGAAAACCCTTACCAATCTGATCTGTTGTTGAACCGTACTTAACTTCTTAAATTTGATACCATTATGGTAACACTGCAAGTTCTGGCGGATAATGAAGTGACGTTAGAGAGTGGAGGCGCTGTCTGCATCTTGCACTTGACAATAATGACGTAGCTCTCCCCCTCCATTGTTTGCGCAGACAAAGCGGCAAGCCTTTTCTAACTTGTTGAGCTTGCCAATCAATATTTCGTACTCTTGAAGCCTTTCTATTTATTTGAATGTAAATACGTTCTTTCAGGTATTCTCCCTGTTATGAGATTGGTAGGACTTTCGTTCTTATTTTTAGGATTTTTTTGTTGATTTGGTTTATTTATGGACGCTCTTTAACATTTCAGGTCATCAGCGTCTCATTCAATTCAGGGCGTGAAACGGCCGACAAATTTGCTCAGTCTCTTCTTTCAGAAGCTTGAGCTTCTTTTTTGTGTCGTAAATCTAAGACAGGGGACCCCAGCTTTACTTCCCTTCCGAAGGAAGCCATACTTAGAAATTTTACGTCCGAATCCGTCCTGGCCGGGTGTGAACCTGCGATCTTGGGTTTACGAGGCAAGTGTGGTTACCACTAGGTCATCAGGACCGACATTTTTAGGATGACTTTAATTTCATTTTTGCACACACTGCACAACGATTCGATTTTTTTTTTTTTTTTTACTAGAATTTAACGCCCGTTTTTACTACTGAGACACCACAGGCGATGGACACTGATGATACATGAGATGAAATTATATATTGGGAAAGGATATTTTTATAGGAAGGAAACGTTCCAGGCCCAAGTTTAGGGTACCTCCCAGGCATTTGCCAGTTGTGAGGACTGAGGAAAATTTGGAAAAAATTCCAGTCAGGGAGGACGGTCCTGGCGGGATTCAAACCCAGACCTCCCGCTTAAGTCCGCGCCTTAACGACCTCGGCCACCCGTGGCGGTATGATTCACGGTGGGAAAATTGTCGGCAAAATTAGCTTTACGCTGTAAAATACTCTTGAACAGTTTGAATGCATTGTTATTGCTAAATAAACTCAAAATGAATATGTATTTTTATTACCTTACGCCATAGTACTCGGGTCATGGTTCTTAAAGTAAGTAAACATTCACCTTGAAGCAGAAACATCACTTTTCTCCTCAGGCCGATTCTTGCACCCCCTGTGAGCAGTTTCTGTAAATGTCATCACCTCCCTTGATTTAGCACGTAATACATGATGATAGGAGGAACAGATATCTGCGTTTCTCTCCTTGGCGCGAGTTCTAAGAAATTTATGTTGCTTTTTACTCAAACAGAAATAACAATCAGCTGTGTAAGGTTGACTTTTATGTAACCTTTGGAGAAAACATATTATTTGTTACTTTTTTCAGCGTAGAAGTAATGTAAGTAATTTCAGAAGCCACTTTTGGTGCCATTTCATTATCCCTCTTCTTTAAGCCGTTTTTTTATGTCAAATCCCAGTTCAAACGCACATCTTGGCTTATAAGAAGCCTGACAAGAGATGACGCTGGGCAGTATCAAGGACGATCCTTGAGCGCAGTTCCCAAACTGTGCTCAGCGAAACATCTCCAAGTGATCCTTGAAGAAGGAAAAATAGAGAAATTACCAGGTCTTAAAATTGTGAATTTTGTGCGGGCGTGAGTCTGTGTCGGTAAAAATCGAGTAGAAATAATTGAGGTGCATACTAGACTTCCGCAGGTTACAATGGAAGTCATCCCATGCTATAATTGTGTCGATGTGTGCACAGACTGCGTGAAGGCCATGGAACGTCTGATGTTATTTCAAAAATTAAACAATAAAACGAAGGAGTGCAGCAGTAACCGCTGCGTCTTCCACCACCAAGCCCTTGCTGTGAAGAAGAGGCCACCTTCCCTTAAAGGAGTCCTGGACGAAAACGTGAAATTAATTAACTTAATTAAACCACCACCTAAGAATACCGGGCTATTCAAAGTATTGTGTGATGACATGGGGAGTTTACATACATCTTGACTTCACACAGAAATAAGGTGACTCTCTCGAGGCGAAAGTTTGACTGCTCTTTGAAATGAGGGCTGAAATCAGAATATTCCTCACTGACAATGACTTCGCTTTGGGAGACAGGTTATGTGACGAACATGGCCTAATAATATTGACGTATTTAGGTTATATTTTTCAAAAAGTTAACAATTTAAACCTCTCGTTTCAAGGAAAAGCAACAACACTTTTGATGCCAGCGATAAAGTGCAAGGATTCAAAAAGAAAATAAAGTTTTGAGCACAACCAGTGAACAATGACAACCTTAACAGTTTCTCAATGATAAAAAGAATTTATAGAAGAACCAGATTCCGACATACCAGGGAATATCTTAAATACGTTTCAAATTCAATTATTAAGTGTACTTAATAATTTCACATTTATTTTCGAGAAGAACTCCACAAAATAAAACTTTTCATTCCCTGCTTTGTCAGAAAAGGCCTCTCTTACAACGCAGTAATATTTATTTTATTTTATTTTATTTTGTGAACATTACATATTTCCCAATTACAGTGTTCACTTATTCACATACAGCATTCTTACAATTACAAAACAACGAAAAAATAAAAACAGAATACAATAAATCGTATATGACAAAAAAGTTACAAAAACAAAGAGCACAATAACAAAAAAAAAATGGTAATGTTGGTACATGATAAGTTAATCAATGTATACTTTGTAATAAATGATCACAGGATAAAGCGAAAGTGTTAAGAGTCATATTGAACATGTCCATAGTTAAGTAATATAATTTGTTATATAAATTTTGCATTCTAAGCACAGGAGAATATTTATATGCATCAGTATTAACCCTTGGAATAAAAAACTACTGCGAAATCGGTTTGGTGTGATATATGGAACATAAAAGCATATTGATTGTCTTATGTTTGAATATTTACCTTATTGTGTAATAGTTTGTAGAGGAGAAGTAACAAGTGACGATTCTTTCTGTTTATCTTTGAAGTAAAATATCATAAGAAATTAAATTAGAAAAAAGAACAGGAACTTTTTTGAGAAATGCATACTTTAGAAATTTGCGTTGAATTATTTCAATAAGTTTAACAGATTTGCCGGTGTAAGGACTCCATATAATACAAGCATATTCAAGTTTAGATCTGACAAATGAATTGTATAAAATAACTTGAATTCTCATATCGTTAATATAAAACGAATTACGAGTAATAAATCCTATATTCTTATGTGCTGCACTAACAATGGTTTAGTGTTTAGTTAATGATAAGTCTTTGTTGAAAATTAGTCCGAGATCATTCTTTGTTTCGACTAATTGTAATTTTGTTTCATCTATAGTTTAAATGAAATCAACATTACTTCTGAGTCTAGAAAAAGACATAACCTCACATTTTTATGTACTAGAAGGAAGATTGTTCGCTTAATTTAAAGCATTCAGATCATTTTGAAGTTCAACACAATCAGAGAAATGATTTTATAGAGCTAAAGATTTTCAGATAGTCTGCAAATAGTATGATATTAGAAGAATTAACAAATAATGATACATCGTTAATTAATAAAAGAAATAATGATGAACCTAAATTTGAGCCTTGAGGCACTCCAGAGTAAACTTTAAAACTGTATGATATACTGTTTTTATATTTAACAACTTGTGATCTCGACATTAAATAAGGAATATCATAGGCTTACAAAAACCTTATAACGGTAATTTGTTTATTTATTTATCATGATCAACTTTATCAAAAGATTTTTGAAAGTCTGTATAAATAACATCAACTTGAGATCTATTATCTAATTCACCAAATACGCAGTGGACAAAATTTCATAAATTAGTAACAGCAGATCTATTGGCCATAAATCCATGCTTAGTAATGCTAATAGTGTTTTTAACATGCCAGAATATATATATTTATAAAGTATGTTTTCAAATATTTTCATTGGAGTTGATAGAATAACCACTTGCTTAAAATTTGTAATCATTTTAGAATCTCCAGATTTGAAGATTGGAGTAACTTTGGTTAACTTCCACTTATTAGGGAAAATAGTTTCTTTAATAATGAGATTATAAATTATATACACAGGGCGTATTAAAATATCTTGACAGCCTTTAAATATGTAAGTTGTAATGTCATCGGGTCCAGATGATTTTTAGGTACCAGCTTTCTTATGGCATCATTTGATATCATCATACGCGATCTTTTCAATATGAAACATGTCAGATATTGGAAAAGTAGAATTGTTGATTGAATATTATACTTAGAATTGGTGAATACACTGATCTAAAATACTCTGCAAAACAAGTATCATGTCATTTACAAAGAGCATCGGTTTGGTAAACCATTTCATTTAAAAACACACTTGTAAAGTTTATTAAGTCATCCACATTGTTTATTTGGATCACCACAGATTGATCATCTCCCTCATCAATATTTTATCGTTGAGAGTCCACGGGTATTTAATGTACTTTGCTTTTTTAGTTCTCTTGTTTTGGCATGTATATATATACACACACTGGAATAGGAATGTCATATTGCTTTGACATCATATTCAATAATAAAAGATAATTTTTCAAATAATAAGCTATTATCTCAATACTGGTCTCAGTTAAAAGACGAATTTAAAGTTTTGTCTGATAAAGCTAAAACCATCCTTTTGTCCTTGTTGCTACCACTTATTTATGTGAATCAGAGTTCTCTTGTTATGCAGGTGCTAAAACAAGACAAGATCTCGTCTCGATGGGAGCCAGATATTCGCCTCCAGCTGTCTCAAATCCAACCAGATACAACTAAGTTATATAAATCAATTCAGTTTCATCCCTCTCACTAGAATAATTCTTTTACCGTCCCAAGTAGCATTTTTTTTTTTTTTTTTTTTTTTGCAGTATTAAAATTTGGTTTTATTGTACCAGATTTATGATGATATATTATAGATTCACAATATTTGCTTATAGTTTGTTTTAAAAGTGTTGCCTTAGTATGTATTTTTTTTTGTAATATATGTAGTGAAATTAGAGTTGAAAATATTTTTGTAATGAAATAAACTAATAAAGCATGTTTCACAAGTCTGAAGTTCTAAATTCTGAATATTTATCTTCTATCCTCAAATGGTATGATCATATGAGTGCTAGGTGAAAAATTAGTGCTGCGTGATGAACTTTTTCATAGTGCTCCATGACCTAAAAAGGTTGGGAATCACTACTTTAGATGACGCACTGTGTATTCTCAAACACGTGCTTCCATTTGTTTGTTTGCTATAATGAAGCAAAGTAAACATGTTGAGGCTTTTTCAACAAACTGGACAAAATCGAATATCGCGCTGTGATAAAAAAAAAAAAACAAAAACAAAAAAACAAAAACAAAAACAACAACAAATTCGTTTTAAAAATTTTACGCCAACCGAGATAAAAGGGAATTGGGTTCCACTTTGAAAAACTCTTCACCGTCATTTTTCTAAGTTAACAAATGTGCTGCAGAGTTTAAACCGGTCGTTCTTTCATTTTTTGATGACGTTCAATTACCGCAACGTCTGAAGAAAACATCGCAAAATCCACAATGCCGTGTTTTCTTTTTTTTTTGGGGGGGGGGGGGAGTTAAGCGGAAAGAATTAAGTGAAGAAAGTGGTGGGAAGAAGGGCATTGGAGTTCCGCATTAGCACCCCCGTTAGTCTCGGTATTGCGTTGCTGCCAGCTGATGGCTGGGAGCAGCATTGAAGTGAAGGCTGGCAGCCAACATGACCAAGGCCCTGATGACTGAAGGGAGAGATGAGGGGATAGAAAGGAAAGTGGTAGGTGTTGAAGTGGAGTATTTAATCATCATTTTGTTCAGACTGTTGTTCATACGAACGTTAGTTGCGATGGTGTGAATGCTGGTTCCATCTGATGTGCTGGGTCACTTCCATAGCGCGAGCGGGGTGCTGCTCTATGGTCCAGGAGGTGTAGTCTTGGTCTGCTGACGGTGGATGAGCTGAGGAGTGTGTCTGTGGACGTCTGGATGTTCTGTAGCTGTTGTCGGATGGCGTCGAAATGCTTGAGACTGGAGGTACGGAGTTCGGTGAACGCCTCCTCCAGTCGGGCAAGGCGAACGGATACTATTTCTATTGATGACTCATGCTGGAGGTCGTCGTGGTGATGTTGAAGTTTGTGTGTTAGGTCGGCTGTAGCTGATGGAAGTTTTCGTGTACTTCCAGTCGCGAGACGATGACGTCTCGGCTCCTGTTGTGAGGGCGGCCTGTTCTTGATGGACCTCGACGAATTCTGGAGGGGAGAAAGGCTGGTGCTGCGCTATAATCTCCTACCGGAGGTTATCGGTTGCGGAGTGCAGGGTAGCCAGGGCAGTGGTGAGGTGGCTTTCCAGGGTCTCGGCCCAGGAAGCCAAGTCAATGAGAGCGGTGTTAGCAAGTGAGGTGGCAGCTGAGGTCGTTGAAGAGGTGGTGGCCGGTTTGACAGTTGCGATGTGGACAACGTTGTGGTGCTCGGGTGTGTGGTGAGCAGAGCTGGTTGGTCCCCGTTCATGTGATGCAGCGGCGGTGTTCTGGTGTGGCCGGGGTCTCCGGGGCAGGATGCTTGGCCAGTAAACTGGCTGCGGCCTCCGCAGGTGGCGCAGTATTTGTGGTGGCGGCAAGGTCGTGATTTGTGCAGGCGGCGCATATGCGAAAGCCCGCAGTGCGATGAGTGCCGCGTTGTCAACCATCGATCAGAAGCGCGTCCCAATGAACATTTCTCAGAGTGCCTGGACATGTTCAGACTCAACTCGACGTTACATGGATTCAGCATCACACGCCTGAGACAAAGCAAAAGTGCAGACAATGTGTCAAGATACCAAGTGTGTTCGTTCAGCACTGTTCTGGCATGCTCGGGGTGAGCTGTTGGTAGATTAGTTGGAAAAGGACAAAACCATCAGCATTGCTGGAGTAGTTGAAGGATGCTAGTAGGCCAAACATCCGCACATTTTAATAAAAAAAAAGTTCTTTCCCACAAGACAATGCACTAGCACACACTTCTTCAACTGCGATCGCGAAGTTACATGACTTGCGCTTTGAATTCTGTCTCATTTGACTCCCAGTGACTTTTTCCTCTTCCCAAATCTGAAGACATAGATTTACTTTAGATACAGAACTCACAGTCTAAACAAACGCTAAATCATGTTGTACTGAAAGCATAATGAAGGTATAGAGTTAAAAAGTGGCTGTTGAAAAATAAAAATAAGTTGGGTAAAAAATGTTGTGTTTTCTTTCTCAGACCGAGAACTTTCCGAACCACCTTTATAGGGCTAGATATGAATTTTTACTTTCAGTTTCTTCTGATTGCTTATAAATAATGACGTGTTGCATCATAAAATCTATAAAATTTAGCACGTTGTCACTTTTTCTCCACTTGATATGTGTCTAAAATTTTCAAAAAAATATCATAACGCTTGACGAAACACCGGAGCGGAATGTCAAGAATCAATTCACTGCAGTCTGTTAGAACCAATAAAACATGTCCTTCGTTCTTAGTGCACCCAAGCCATACTGTCAACTAAATGCATGTAAGCTGGTCCTTAGGGTACAACCTTACTCTGGGTAACCCTGATCAGCGTTTCAAAATATTAGTCCACCCTCCATATCCGCATGGTTTCGCAAAATATTCTTTAACTGAAATATTAAGCACAGCTCTGGAATATATCGGTATCAAAATATTGATCCTATCACACAAGTTTTTGTAGGTCTGCTTATAATGGGAGATTTTTCCTTCACGGAACCACTCCATATGTAATGGTCGATCTGTCGGTTCAAGCTGCTTCCGCGGTGAACGGGAGTCAGAATATCCGCAGCTATGATTATAGTAACGCAAGTTATTGCTAACACTTTTAACGCTTAAATGTATTTTACTCGCCATTATACCGCCAGGGTGGCCGAGGTCATTAAGGCGCGGACTTGTGAGCGGGATGTCTGGGGTTCAAAACCCACAAGAACCGTCCTCCTTGACTGTTTTTTTTCCTCATCCTAATAAATGGCAAATGCCGGGGAGATACTCTGCACTTAGGCCTGGAATGCTTCCTTCCTTAAAAAAAATGTCCTTATCCAATTTATCATATCATTTCATATATCGTCAATGTCTACCGTCTGTGGTGCTTCAGTGGTAGAAACGGGAGTTAAAACACTACTCTACCACTCTCACCATTATCAAACAAGAAGATGCTGGAACTGCCTCCCTTCATTTTCCATACATTTCTGCCATCAGCTTATGAAATTAACCATTACCCTTGCATTTCCCTCTGAGAAATGGAATTTTCTTCACGAATTGTTTTCAGTTTTTCTAACGTGCGTGCATTTGTCTTGTATGTTGTTTTACGCCGCCTAATGAATGCTCAATATACTGTCGCACAACTCACAGAACACGTCCGCAAGTTCCGAGAGTTAAACTCATACTGACCTCCCCTCCAGCTACCCGGCGGACTTTTAATCGTGAGAACGGGGCGAAAACTGCAGAGCTCGGCCAACTGAGGCCAACTGCACTTACAATGGTCTCGCAAAGGAAAAATCACTCAGCATTACTATAGACAAACATTAAACAACGCCTAATAGTTAACAGTATTATATAAAGTTGACTTCTTCAGTCAATAAAACCAATTATTAACATTATAACTTAAGAATCAAACGAATATTTAATCCAGTCTAATCAAATATTCGTTATTAAGTTGGACTTCATTTAACTCATATTTAACCTAGATTGCATCCTTGTGCGCTGAAAACGCTATCCTGGGGCCAAAACCAGTGTAGCAGTGGTAAATACAGCGATAGTCAAATATGTTTAAAAGTAATTTAGTACTCTCTGGCGGCAGAAAACCTCCCAAGGATGTCTTGTGTTTTATTTTCTTTAGGTTGGCTATTCTTTTTGTACAGAGTTCTTGCAGTCCTAATGGAATGCATAATAGTGCAGAAAAGTTTTTTTTTTCTTTCTTTTCCCTCTGTTTGTTTCTTGTTTCATTGCTTACTCCTTCCTTTTTTCTTGGAATTATAAAAATATAATGTAAAGCGTAGCGTATCAGTATTTCGAATCTTTATTCTAACATACGAGGAAAAAATGTTATTTTTTTGCATTCTACTCCCTCTGACCTGCATGCTGCATGTTGTAATGTCAATATAAGTGTTGAGACATATCAAAGAACTGGTGCCGTGTCTATGGCGAGACATCGATCCGGGTACCTTCACAGCAGACATCGTGTCGCCAGGCACTCCAGCCATTGAAAGCAAACTACACATTTTCTTCATATGTACTATTAAGACAGTTTTGTTGTACAGACCCGCTGTGGTATTTAGAATACTTAACAAGCTGAAATTAAGTAACGTTTTCGTTCTTCAGCACTGTATGCAACAATACAAAGAAAGTATTGTCTTTCATTTAACTCAGGTGCATTAATTTAAGTGCTAGTATAGACTCTCTTTAGCTTTGCACAACGACAAATGACCAATAAACTGACTATTAATTGTATTTTTCGTAAAAAAAAAAAAAAAAAAAAATGTAGGTATAATATACAAACACACCCAGCTCTCGCGCCTCATTTATTATTTTTTCCCCTTTCCCCTAACGCTTTTTAAGAATCTGCAACTGTAAATAATTTATAGGGCATCAATAGGAATTGAAATTATACCTCCTATCTAATTGCAGTGGTAACTGATATACATGATTCTAAAATCCTTCCCTGGTTTCGTGGGTCGCTAGAACAGTAACCATGAAAGATATAACGAAATAACTTATATATCTATCCAAGTTTCATACATATCTTACAGGTGTTCCGTATGTCCTCTGTTGGTGACGCGACAGACATCAATCCTGTAGCTAAGCTCTTGCCGCACACGTCCCAACATCTGACGGTCGATACCAGCTGCTGCATGCGTGATCCTCTCTTGCAGCTGTGCTAAATCATGTGACAAGGCGGCACGAACACACGATCTTTAAGATAACTCCATATCACACGAGGATCGTGGAAGCCTCAGAAGAAGAGAAGAGTCATCTCCAGCAGCACGTCTAATCCAAGTATGAAGAATTTCAGCATTGACTTAGTCACGAACGTTATGATGAAAATGAGATGGAGCCGCATCTTGCTGATAAATGTAGTCCTGGTTGTCTGCATGTAATTATATCACTAGCCACTGTTGAAGTGTGCCCAGGTACATTGGACAGGTAACAGTTTTCTCCGCAAAGAAAAATGAACCGTATACTTTAGACAAGAAACAGCATAAAACACATTGACTATAGGGGAATGAGAGACGTGGTCTACCACAACACCAGGCCTTACCATGCCCCAAATGCGCACATTGTGACGGTACATTTTGCCGAACACATTAAACGTTTCTGGGTTTTACAGCGAAACAGTCCTCTTCTAGCCGCTCTTGAAAACCACCACAGAACTGGAGACGACGATTGGGATCCTCGGGACTCGGCGCCTGCAACAGCTGTATCCGGTATGGTTTCACTTTAAGTCGTTGACCGCCAGACTGCCTGCGGAATCTGCACTTCCTGGTTCGCGCGACGTGTCGACATTTTAGGGCTCCTGACAAATGCTTCTCCCACACGCTCAAAGATCTTAACCCACAATCTTGGCCGGCCTGTTCTTGCCCATCACACAAGTACCTTCAAACTTTTTGTATCATGTACGAATGATTTTGGCTGTAAATGGTTCTTGTTGATGTTTCTTACGAAATGGTCGCTGTACCATCACAACGGACTCACATTTAGCGAATTGCAACACGCAGAAAGCTTTATGTTTTCGCTATGTCTACCCTCCAGCGGCCTAAATCTATAAGTAGGCCATAGCATCTATTACGAATGCAAACTTGGAGAGATACTCTTTCCATTGATATAAGCGTTTCCGCATGACTGTCGTGGTTTCTGTTCTATCGATCCCCGTTCCCGGAGAAGGACATTAGATTCATCCTGTATTATAAACAGTGTATATGGTCTGCTGATTTCAGAAATGTAAAAGTTAGGGTAATTTTTAATAAATTATTTGCGGTTTTAAAGTTTTAGGTCCATTTATTAAGGATATATTCTGGTCATTTTTAGGCTCAGTTAAATATATACATATTTTTTGAATAGTGATTACGATAGTAATCTTTGTTCGCTTTCTTTTAGCACGAGATGAGATACTGTTGCGGCAGGCGCATAAAGAGAAGCCACAATCACCTTCATCTGTTTTCCTCGCAAGAAACAAAACCGTGACAGATACTTCTGGGGATATTTAAAGAACAATAATTGGCATCCCTGCAGTAAGACGCATTTCCCGGAAGAGCGAAAACTACAAACATTTCAGCAGTAAGGTAAGCAGTTATAAGAATGTTTTCCAGGGGTGAACTAACAGGCCTGAAATGCAGATAATATATTTCATTTATGGATTCCAGAGGTATACTATTGGCAGTATTCTTATAGAGTTTTGTTTCTTTCAACAATCACTTTCTTTCCGATTAAGTAACATTAAATGTTAATCCCCAACCTGCTTCTCCAACATACGTTCAACTCTTTCCATCCTCGTCTCGCACGAACTATCAATTTGCACACTCAACAATGATGTCTGTCTGGAACGTATATAATAATAATGATATTTTTTATAATTTTAAATATAAATTTTAGTAAACTGGCAGGTTATATTCATATCTGAATTAAATGTGATACATACATCGTAATTTATGTTCTTTTTATTAGTTTTCTTCAATAGTATGCGCAAGAATGACTATGAGTGCATAAGTGGCATATCACAGAAAATCAGTTTCCTATTGAGTTGTTGATTTGGTTTATTTAAGGATTCTCTTTTGGAGCCGGCGAATAAGTGCCCTCACAAGATTAGGAAAACTTCAATTTAAATTAATCTAAATATTTAAGCGTCGCTGAAAAGCAGAAGTTGGGTCGTGAAGGAGAAGAATCGGTCAGGAAGTTGAAAACATTTACAAAGTACAAGTGAGTTGATTCCTGGTGCTAGTGGTCAGTGAATGTGTTTCAGTTGACGAGGTAAGTTGAATAAAGGAATCTGAGTATGTTTGCACACAAAATGTTCCAACAGATACTGATGAAGTGATACATTTAATTGATACTGATTGTGATCGCTTTACTGAAGATTAAGTGATAGTTTAAAAATGAAAATTGTTGATTTAGAGCCCTATCAGCCTGAAGGTCCTTTCCAAATGACCCACTAACAAATAGATCTGTAAGCTCTTATTATTATAAAGTAACAAAACCTGTACAAGCAATACAAAGGTTTCGGTTATGCTATTCACTAATTTTAAATGCGGTGTACCCTCACGTGTGTTGCCTCTTCGCTCACCGAGGCACAAGACTTTTGCAAATGCATGATGTAATGGTACAATTAAACATTGACAGGCAATAAGTAAAAAAGAAAGAAAAGCATAAAAACGATTCTGCTTTACTCTCTGTTAGATGTGGGTGCGAAAGAAACAAGCACGTTATCTAAAGTTGATGCTAATTATCTTCACAAATTCTTGTGGAGAAATTCCTGCACACCATCTATTTCCAGTACCTGCAGTATCAACTAAATACTTATCTAAATTCCCTTTTCGTTATAAAATTACGGCCACCATTCCATGCTTACAAGCTCCCACTCTCAAATACATCATAAAGCAGCAGTAGTCGCATGCGACCTACCCATTTGTGTTTTATAAGAGTTTGCGGCATCAATAATATGTGTTGTGCTTGCTTCAATGCATGTTTTGTTTTGACTCCGGTGGTTCTCTACATGCGATTCGCGTCCCCCTAGTGGAAGTTCTGAGAAACAAAAAAAAAAAAAAAATGAATAAGACGACCTATTCTTAAACGATATCTATGTACTATTGGGAGTTGGAGAGATGGCTAGTCATAGGAATTTGTTGATAACGTCCAACTGTTCAGTATTAATAATCTGCTTTTGTTAACTCAAGGAGATGGACCAACTCTTTAAGTATATGAATAAATGATGATACACATACATTGCGTACTTGGCAGGTCCTCTCCGTACATACGTCACTAGTCATCTCTCCAGCTCCTAGGGTTAACTTAAATTGAAGACATTGAAAAGAAAAATGCCCATAATGCCAGCGTAATCCCTGAAGTGATTGTGAATCATGTTGCTGCTTCATGTTCGGACTCTCCAGTAGAGACGGCAGACTCGACAGTCACATTAGCTTCGTGAATACAAAATTATTTAATAAAATTTCAGCCAGTACTTAAATAGAACCATTTACTTTATTGAATTACATTATATACTTCTTTAATTAGGTGTACACTGTGCTGCAGAAGAAAGGCCTATATGATATATGATCGTTTTCGGAGAATGTAAGCAATCATGGAGAGGTGTCAATTCTTCGTCCAGAATCACATTCTCTCGACACGTCCATATGTCACTTCTGATGTATAAGGCACGGTATTTCCCAAATGTTATTGGTAAGCTATTGAAGACACACTGAGCAAGCTGAATTATATGACATGTGCATCACCATGTCATTTGTTTCCCCGCAACACGACTATATTTAAAATCAATAGTGACTTCTGCTGGACAGATCTTCTGAATAGGAAGTATTACTTTAACTTATGGGTTGCTTGAAGTTTAATGTCTTTCTAGTTGGAGAACCTGTCATTTATCATCTTTTTACCGCATCATAAGACACAGTACATTCCCCTAAAGTTGTTGTCATAATTATCTTAATGTGTTCCCCACTGACGCATTACCTTCATTTGTAGCGCTTTACTTGACACGCTACATTTTCCAAATGAAACTGCGCACGTGGGGTTTATAAGAATGTATTTCATTTAGTTACACATTGATATAGAACTTTAATAATAATACTGATTTGTAAAAGATGTTTATTTCTCAATACAATCGATCTGTACATTGAGGCACTTGTCCCATCGTTTCCCAAGCCCCTGAAATCCAACAGCATAAAATTCTTTGGACTGCTGTCGGAACCAGAGGGTGACTTTCCATTCTACAGCTTCATTATCGGGAAAATGTTCACCCGAAAGATGATGTTTAAGAGAGCCGAACAAATGAAAGTCACTTGGAGAATGGTCGGGGCTACAAGGAGGATGCTCAAGGACTTCCCACTTGAACTTTCGCAGCGTGAGAACGTGAGTTCTTTTGCAAGAGCATCACGCCTTTTGTGAGAAATCCTGGTCGCTTCCGTTGAATGACCTTAAGAAGTTCCCATAGCTTATGTCTACAAAAATCACACAACGGAACGCTGCTCGAGGATTGTACACTCACTTAGAGGTGTCGTCATCTTGTAACTGCTGTTTCGCTATTGTAAATATCGATTGTCTTGTGTCGAATGTCAACAATTGCCACCGAACGAATGCTTCTATCTAGTGGCGATAGTCTAAGGTACCTCATTCAAACCTGTACCCCACATTAATTTGTAACTTACTTAATAATTTACTTTTAAGAATTATTCTTGGATTATGAAATAAAGTGGATTAATAATGATTAGAAATTGATCAAGGATGGAGTGTAGGTATTAACTGAGCAAGGATCTATAATCTATCCATCGTAACTTTATTATAAAATATTACTCCATGTTTGCCCCTCTTTGCCCCTCCCAACTGTTGCTATTGGCTCTGGAATTTACCGCCTGTAAACTCGCCGTTCTTTTTGACATATCACCGCCTGTTATGTCCCCATTTTTTCATAAAAACCGTTAATTCTCAAAAAAGGACCCATGGTCTGTTTATCATAAGTTTATAGTGTTTGATTTAAGATGGAAATATTAAACCTTTAGAGGCGTCCATTGCGTGTTCATGTGTTGTTCGCCTGAAAGGAGTTGCGGAGTTTAAAATTCCGTTGTTTCCAGATTCCATTAAACAAGAATGGCAGTACGTGTGACGTCAGACCGTCTTCAAACTAATTGGATTTCAAAGGCCTCGCTCTTTATCAATAACGAATTACTCTTTGCCAGATCAATGATCCTCTCGGCCAACTGAGAGAAGATTAACTTTTCTAATTTGGAGGTTTATTATTGTTCCTCCCGGTAAGCGGCTCCACGGAACTTGATGAAACTATCCGCATTCAGTTGTCTTCTGGAAAAGTTACACAGTGCAGAGCAATGGAAACGAGTAACGATGCAGAGATTTCAGCGGCATCAGGGGCAAGCCTCTTCACAGTCCAAAGGCTAATTTTGACAACATTTTTGTTTTTTTTTAAAAAGGAGAAATTTAAATGATTTGCTTTAATCGAGTTTCTGGCAAGCTGTGTTACAGCCTGTATTTAAATATTCGTATACAGCACAAAATAAAACAATATTAGCAACAACAGTTTCCTTCGTTTTTACTGTACATTTGTTTCAAAATTGAAACCAGATTATTAGTAGTTTAGGACCAAATTTACAGACAATAGGGCGAAATCTTCATCTTTCACATACCATAAAGCAAAAAATCCGCCTCGCAGTAGCAGTGTAAACTAAGCAATTTCCTCACCGAGTTCAATAACTTTTAATAAAAACGAATATAAATCCCAAATTAGTCCTTATTAATCAATTAAATGAAATAATTCATGTCATTATTGTATAGTGTTAGGGCAACAAAATTGAATTATTGCAATCTATAAATATCACAAAAGAGAAACCACATTTTATAATAATAATAATAATAATAATAATAATAATAATAATAATAATAATTATTATTATTATTATTATTATTATTATTATTAAATCAAGAATTAATGGCACACTATCAATTAAATGAAATATATAATTACTGATAGACAAACCCCATACTGTGTGGGTTTTTTTTATAATGTAGCCATGTTTATGAACTTACCCATTGATATCTTCACATTCACTTAAATAGAGAAAAATAACAATAAGTTTCGAGTCATATTGTGTATTTAAGAATAAAATGTTCATATGTTTCAATAAAACAATGTATGTTACTATTCAAAACCAATTTGGACGTACTAAGCAAATATTCACAATCAACAATAAACAATCGAACGTTTCATCGATTTTCATTGGTTTTGAAATTTAATTTAAATGTTACTGTAGTAAAAATATGTAACCCAAACGTTTTCAGAAGGTTATTACAGAGCGTTGTTACATACAAATGTAATTCTCAAACACATATTTACAACTGCTATCTTCATGACGATGCTTTTGTTAAATATAAAACATGTATAATGTTATAAATACCGTTTATATGCTGAATTAATTTCTCATTTTTTAAAACAATGTAGACAAAGTTAAACACAATAACACTTTTTAAATTTAGGTTTTCAAGTATACCTTTACTCATAATAGTCCAATTTTCCTAATTTTCAGAAACTATGTTTCTCATTTATTTAAATGGTACATACCGATTTTTGTCGTGAAGAAACATAATTGCTGCCGATAGAACGATTTTTAAAATGTATATAAATGTATATTTATACATTGTGTACTTGCTTTTTTCAGCATTAAATTTATTCTTTGTATACACTATATTTACAATCATTATTGTTTAACAAAACACGTTATAATTGTAAATTACTTTTCTCTCACATTGTATCCTTCCACATCTAAACTTGAACTGGTATTAACGGGAGGGTATCTTATTTTTATTTTCGGGTTACAAGTAGCAGCATAGAAAACATAAAGGTTAATTAAATTTATTTTTAAAAGTTTGATAACTTTAATTAGCTATGTTATTATTGTAATGTATGTTGACTAGTGGCTCTAACAATTGTTTCAGCTTTTGCGAGGGTGGTTTTATAAGTAAGTTGATGCACATACTAATAGAGGGCAACAGCAACATCTGTTTGCTTTCAATGTGTCAATATTCTAAAGTCACAAGTCATTCTTTGTTTCGCAGTTGTTTTGAGTGACTGTGAAAAATGGATTAGATGGGAATTCGTGGTGAGATTCAATTCTTCTTTCTGGCAGGGAAAACAGCAAAGGAAATTCATGAGAGGATTTGGCCTACATTGGGTGATGCAGTCCTTCCACGAAACCGTTCGACCTTGGGTAAATGAGTTCAAGCGAGGCAGAAGAAGCACCACGTCCTGGAGCTCCAAAATCAGCTGTGAGGCCAGAAGGCATATCGATAACGTCCATGATATCATTTTGGGTGACAGAGGAAAGAAAATGCGCGAGTTCGCAGAGGCCACGGGCATGTCAACTGAGTGGGTTCATTTTATTTTGCATAATGAAAAAAATTGCGCAATGTGGGTGCCGCGTCTGGTCATTTCAGATCAAAAGGAAAATCGGCCGACTATTTGGAAATGTTTTAGAAGAACCCAACAGATTTTTACGTCGTTTTGTGACTAGGACGAAACATGGACTCAAACGAAACAGTGAACCGTTCGAGACGAGTCGGGTACGAGAAAGGCAAAATGTGGTCCATCCGCTGAAAAGATGATGGTCTCAGTTTTTTTGAGACGCAAAAAGAATTCTCTTGGTTGATTACTTGGAGAAGGGAAAAACATTACTGGGGAATACTTCGCAATACTTTTGGAGAGACTGAAGATAGCGATCATGGAAAAACGTTCAGGAATGACCAAAATGAAGGTGCGGTTTCACCATGACAATGCGCGGGTGCATTCATTTAAAATGCTTCCTCCTCCACTCTATTCACTTTATTACGCTCCCTCAGATTACCATCTGATGCCGAAATTCAAAAATTTCCTGGCTGGACAAACTTAGGTCAATTGAAGAGGTCATTCAGAAGGTTAAAAAAAAGCATTTTGAGTGCCTCGAAGAAACACATTTCCTCAAGGGAATTACTAACCTGAAGCACATTTGAGCTTCGAGGGAATTCTGTCGAAAAATAAAGTACGTTGCAATACTTAACTTATTCTCTTTAATATAAAACTACACTCGTAGCTACAGACCCCTCCCTAATGTTTTCTTTGTATCAGCATATGATATAACAATTATATTCTAGTTATTGACGGTGAGTGATATACATGAGGGTAAAACACTTATCGTCAAAGCTACATTTCTCTCTGAAAACCGACAATATGTCAACCAAGTCACAGTTAACACCATCGCTATGGAATACGTGCAAACCTTCACGTTTAATGTCGCTTGACGAAACACGCTATGTAAGTGAAAGTATTAGCTCACTGGGCTGCGTCTTACATCATCGACTGCACGCCCAGCAACATATTTCGCTCAAGGCAACGATTATTAAGATCACAATGTTTACCAGAGCTGTTGCAGTGGAAGCTGAAACAATGCTGCACCAATAATATTTTAGCTTCAGGTAATAAAGTCTAGGATTTAACAGCAAACAAACTCCATGTGGAGTGGTGTAACAGCTTCAGCCAGTAACAGTATAGGATTAACGTACAGTTGCTGGAGAGTTTATCAGTGTTTATTGTTAGGATATCTAGTAACGGCCATATCAAAACTTTGCTGCCTTTTTATACCGTCTGGGTATATGATGAGCGTGGCAGTAACAGATTAATATTTCACTGTTGCTTAGCTTCATGACAATGCTTTTGTCAAAAATAAAACATATGCATGTTAAATTATGAGTTGATTAGTCCCCTTTTTTTAAACAGCAGAGAGAAAATTAAACGATAGAGTGCTGTTTAAATTTCCTTTTTTAGGTATACCTTTAATTCCAATGGTCCTATTTCCCTATTTTTCAGAAACTATTTTTTTTTATTTTATTTAAATGGCATGTATCCAGCCAGTTTCGTTGAGAAAAAGCAAAAAGTGCGGCAGTGGAGCGATTTTTAGATTTTCGCTTGGTTAAACCCCCCCCCCCCCCCACTCTTTAAATTTCAGTTTTCAAGATATCCCCCACTCCTAATAGTTCAATTTCCTTGATTTTCAGAAACTATTTTTCTTATTTTATTAAATGGTATATACGAGTTTCGTTACAAAAAAAAGCAAATATTGATGCCGCTAAAGCGATTTTTAAATTTTCAGTTTTAGGTAAACTACCAGTTAGTTTGATTTCGCTGATTTTTAGAAAATATTTTTATTATATTATTTTAATGGCATACACTGAGACTTGTTGAGAACAAAAATTGCGGACGCTAAAGCGATTTTTAAATATTCGCTTTAAGCTAATCCTCACCCCCAAAGGTCCAATTTTTGTTTTTTTTATAACTCGGTGAATCGTTTGTTAATTGGTAATTATATGCAGAGTATCGTTGGGAAAAAACAAAATTGCGGCCGCTATATCGTTAACAAAAAAAAAAATTTTTTTCCACCGGCATTTTGGTGCCGAGTAGGTAGGATCGATGGATATTTGAAGATTTTTTTCAAAACTCTTTTCTTGGGTACAGCCTTCGGAATTCGCTAAAACACCACATCACGTTTATTTCCACATCGGGGACTTGAGGTCTGCTTGATGTACATAAGTTGTTCTTTTAAAGTTCACTCACTGAAACAAAGTACAAGCTAAACCAGGTATCCAACTTTCACATTTACTTTCCTTGAGAGTGAGCAACAAATGTTTTAATTAAAAATTATTACAAGTACGTACTCTCAAAATGTTTTCTGGTTTTAGCAAAGTTTCCAGAAACTTAATTACTAACGGTCCTTGGCTCTCTCCTCTCGTACATTTTATGCCTTGCATTCTCGTTTTACAAAACACTCGCTCGGAGCTTAGAGAAATTCTCAAATCAAAAAGCCCCAGCACTGGCATATTTTCAGCTTTAATTTTAACGTACTTCTCCATTCTCAATTCACTGTTCCGATCTTGTTGCTGAGAAGAAATTAATTATCGGCCATGTACTTAGAGGTGAGTACAGAATTGACATGTAGAGGAATAATGAAGAACACTTAGACGTATTCCATTTTCATTTAATTTGGTTTCAATAAATGTAAAAAATCGGTTTCTATTTGATTCACTCTAATACTTCGCACAGTTGTTTCTGCTCTCTTGCAAAATTTAATTTACTAGTTCTTCTGTGGGTAGCCATTAAAACTCATATTAGTGACATGAAACCTCGCTTTTAAAATGAAATGTTTGTGTTTGTTTAATACTTAAATTTTTGTTTTTATCTATAACACCAATTGTTTTCCTTTAGTTCCGGAGTGTTTACCTTCATAATAATTTCTATATATTATTGTAAATGCTTCAAAGTTTATATAGGCAATGCCTTTAATACTTTATTAATATTCTTAAAACAGTTTATTGTAAATGCTTCAAAGTTTATATAGGCAATGCATTTAATACTTTATTAATATTCTTAAAACAGTTTAGAAGGCCACCATGATCCAGATCTAGTTCTGGCCGGAGGTTCAGCTCTTAGCGAGAGAAAGTTGAGTGTAATAAAAGCGATTCCGTGCTTTGCTCTTGTTCACTGTGGCAAGGAAAACATCCGGTATATCGGATTATAAGTTCTGGGCCTTGTTCTATATACAGCCAGCAAGCAAATGCATTTCCTAAAACAAATTAGTTTTGTTTTTATTTACGTCTTTAATTATGTGTCATTCGTTAATTTTTTGATAGAAGTTTATATTCGAAACACTTGCGTCTTTAGTTAGTTAAACTCTTGACTGCCGGGTCTTGGAGATCAAATTGATCACTTCTGATTCTCGTACAAGCAGGGGCTAAACTCTCGTACCTGACACGAGCCGTGGAAGCTTACGTCCTATTTCTCCTTGAAGTGTTTATATTTATATGAAGAGAATAAATCTAAGTAATCAGCGATGTATGTTATCATGGCTTCAGTACTTTTTTCCTAGTTGGATAGAATATAACATAACATAATACAAATGTATTAACAATCAACCAATATTAATATCGAGGGTCATTTTAAAAGTTCTTGGTATGGCCCACAGATTGCAGCAACAGTTCAGAAGCAGTTTTGTTATCAGAACCCGCAATTTTCCATACAAACATATATACAATAATATATGGATTGATCAACAATCGTAGTAATTATAGCTGTTTGTTGCAGTGCTGACGTTTGTATACGGGGAAAATGACAAATAACATCCAGTGGTTATTAAGTACTTGGTAAAGAAGGTTTTGAATGCAACAGAAATTCATACAAATATGACATACACACAAATAGGGACTCTGCACATTATTTTCAACCGTTTCTAAGTAAATCACGGAGTTTTAAGCTGTACGTAAAAGCTTGGAAGATGACCCACGCAGTGAAAGATTGGTGACGACACCAGAAATTAGATAAGGTGTATGAGGTAGTTCTGAAAGATGGCAGATTAAAGGTGTACGAAATAGCTGAAACTCTGAACATTTAAGGGGAACGCAACGCATATTTCACATTTTGAGGGAAGAATTGTGCTTGGAAAAATTATCGGCAAGATGGATGCGCGACAGCTCACTCAGTATCAAATGCGAATCAGATGCAAATCTCTTAGCAAAGTTTGACCTGTTTTCAGAATGATCCCGCTAGTTTCATGCATCTATTTGTTGTTATCACCAAAACCCACAAATTCAGACATTTATTTTGATTAAAATAGTCAGGCAAAATAACAATTAAAATACTGAAATTAAACAGCAATAAATAAAATAGGCTTTTATTTTAAGTGAAAATAGAGAGTAAAGTTATTCATGAAAATAGGTATTTGACATGCTTAATGCTTAATAATTTCTTTTATCACATAATTAAAATGCTTATGCTTACTTTTCTTGCTTACAAGCAACAAACAACAGAAGGTTTTTTCAAGTCAGCTGCTTGTCAGAGAGAACATTTTTCGTCATGGAAAAAGAACGTTCTACTTCCGCTGAAGTGATTGAAGCATATTTAAAACAAGCTATTTCGGAAGAACTCATAGCAGTTGCAATAGAACATTCGCCTTTCAGGATATCATGGAAATGTTGAACAAGACAAAGTAAAGTAGTTTTGAATAGTCCTGGAGAATGAGCTAAAGATCATTGGTTTCTGGTCGAGTTCATTTCTGTTTATGCGTTTATAGGGGAATCAGATTAGTATCTCTTTACTTCCATACTGAACACGTTGTAGGGGCGGTTTATTGCACGGCTGCACCGCTTTCATCTTCCTCGCTTGCAATTGTTTGTTACCTTTATGCAGCTGAGAAGTTACCCCTGTCACAACTTTCCTAAAATTCTATCGCACAGATCGATACAATGTCATTCGCCGGGACTGTTCAAAACTCAGCACTTTCCCCATCCTCTCGGTTTGCTGATAGTATGCCCGAGGTAACCGTGCGTTTCTTTCACTAATGGAGGTCTGCTATTTAAAGAGCTTGATTTTTTTTTAAAATTATGTTTAACGCCCTTTTTACTACTGAGGCAGCACAGGCAGTAACAGCTTAGATGAATGGATTGAGAAGAAACTTTTGACTGCTTGAAAAGAAATAAATGTATAGCAAGATTCTCAATATATATTTTTGTGAGATGACCAAGTCATCTAATTTTTGTAAAATTTTACTTCGATATATTGAAAGTCTTTAAGTGATTTTTAAAATGCGTAAATAATCGCAGAAAAATCCACAACGGTACAAAACAGGCCAAAAAGTTTTAAACCTTAAAATAGTTAGCAAGTCAAAATAGAGAGAGAGAGAGAGAGAGAGAGAGAGAGAGAGAGAGAGAAAGAGAGAGAGGGGGGGGGCAAAATAAAAACTGGCCGTACCGACCCCAAATGTACAGAGCATGTTCTTTTCTGTCTGACTCTTAAATATATCCACCCAGATAGAAAAGGCGTTTTGCTTGACTTCCGGGTAATGATGAAACAAAATAGCAATGTAAACATTGGAAGTTTCACGATTCTCCACCACCTAAGAAGGCCAAGTGTGTAAACTCGGCTGGAAGACCATGGAGTCGGTTTTACCTGGGATACCAAGGATGTACTGCTAATTCATTATCTACCTATTGGAACATCTGGCACCGGAGCGTATTATGCTAACCATTTGTATCTATTGAAGCCCAAAATACGCGAGAAAAGAATGTCATTGTCATTACATCAAGACAGCGCTCGCCCTCACACATGTGTCGCTTAAATGGCGAAAATCAACAATGCATTTTGTTTACTATGGAAGTTTTATTATAATATTAGTTTTGAAGGTGGGTTTAATTGTAGTTTTCTGAAGAATGATTTGCGGCCACATCCGTCTTATCGAACTTCCATTTTTTCCCTAAATTGAGATAATTCCTTGATGGAAAGAAATGCTTAAATCATCAGTTGAGGCATATTTTGCAGGTCTGGAGGAAGCTGACTTTAGTGAAGGAATAAAGACTTTGCAGTATCTCTGCGTAAAGTGCATTAAAGTCTAGGGAGGCTATGCTGAAATATAAGAATAATTTAAAAAGCTGCGTCGTAAATTTTGCTTCATTCCGAAGGCATTTCTAAGGACTTCGTACATAAATAACACAAAGATTGTACATTTAAACCGCAGTTGTACATGTAACGAGGAGATATTTAAGTATGTACGTAATACGCTTGTTTTCTTAAGTTTCATCACCACTCGTGAAATCAGCCCACACTTTTCCTAAATAGCTCCTTACATTTTTATATTTGTTTCTGGTTTTATGTTTAAAATGTTTCCACCTCATATCTGTTCACATTCCAAAATACAACTCACCTATTAGACATTTTGTTTTATAGATCCCTTTTCTATCTCACCTAGCACGTCACTTTGGATCTCAGTGATAATCACACCTGCTTCGTAAACCCAGGGTCGCCGGTTCAATCCCAGCCAGGTCGATGAATATTTTCGGGTGTAAAAATCCTAAGTATGGCTTCCTTCGGAAGGGAAGTAAAGCCGTGGGTCCCGTGTCGTACATTTACGGCACGATAAAGAACCTCAAGCCTGAAAGAGAGGCCTCTGAGCAAAATTCATCGGTCGTTTCACAACCTGAGTTGAATGGGACGCTGATGACCAGAGATGTTCAAGAGCGTCTGTACAAAAAAAAAAAAAAAATGGATTTGAACCATACTATCCCCCTCTCCTTATTTTATCACAAATTTCAATATATTTTTCTCTCCTAGTCATTGTTTGACTATTTTGTAGAGTTTAGAATTTTTATCTCATAAATTCTATTTTTCAATATTTTTCACCTTAGTTTTATCTCATTCCAAAATGCTACTCTCATTCTACACAATGTTCCCATGTCGTTTTCTAGAAGAATGTTTCTAATTTTATTCATTCAAGTTTCGATCCCTTTATTTTTATCTTGAACTATCATACTTGCTTGACAATAGTCTCATCGTCAAACTTCCAAATTCTGTAACAGTATTTGAGAGCTTTTACGTTATTTTATTTTTACGAGGACTTTCAATAAAGAATGGTCATACAAGGGTAAATCCATAAGTTTCCCGCCTAGCTAATAAGCATTATGGCCTTCATAAAACCCTTATCTGGTGTCATACCTTATTTGTTAAGTAAATAATTGCAGCTGTAACTTCCGCTCCGCTGTATTCGCTTGTTCAGATATAGTTGTATAGAGAAGGCCATGCACAGAAGATTGTGACATGTTCAAAATGGAGTTTCGAACTGTTATTAGGTTCTTCACAAAAGAAGGACTTACTATGAATGATATTAAACAGTTAGACGGTGTATATGGGGAAGCATCCCCTTCATATTCTACCGTAAAAGAATGGGCCAAACTTTTTCGAATGGGTGGAGAAAGCATTGAAGACGAAGAGCGTGCAGATCGGCCCTTGAAGGTGCTCACTCCTGCAAACATTAATCGCTCGTGTGGAAGGAGAAATTATGGAATACCGGCAGCTCAAAGTTACAGAAATAGCAGTAAGGTTGTGCTTTTCTAAAACAATATTCCTTCGAATTATTCATGAACATTTAAACATGAATAAGGTTAGCGCAAGATGGGTGCCTAGACTTCTTTCCTCAATACAAAAGCAGCACGAGTCATCTGTTGTCAGGCTTGTTTGGAGCTCTGCCTTGGCAACGAAAGAGAAGTTCTGCAAAGCATTGTTACAGGAGATAAAACTATGGTCCTCTACTATGCTTCGTTGTTCAACAAAGAATCAATGGAGTGGCGTAAACCTGGCGAAGCACCGCCTCTAAAGGCCAAGGTCACTCAGTCAACCAAGAAGATCATGACCACAATCTTTTGGAACTGTGAAGGAATACTCTTCGTTGACTTCAAGGAGAGAAACACCATAGTAAATGGGGAGTACTATGCTTACCTACTGCACAAACTACGTGCTTCCATCATAGAGAAAAGGCGAGGAAAGCTGAGTGGTGATATGCGCCTTCTTCACGACAACACGCCTGTGTACACAACTTTTGTTTCAAAGGAAGCTGTGAAGAAATGTGGCTTCAAGGAGATCGACCATGCACCCTACAGCTCATATGCAGGTCCTAGTGACTATTTCCTGTTCTCAAAACTCAAGAAGGACCTTCGAGGAAGAAAATCTAAGTATGACGAAGAAGTGATGTATGCTGTTTATGCCCATTTTTCAGACAAGATTTCTGACTATTTTGGAGGGGGGAGATTGAAATGTTAATTCAAAAATGTGAGAGTGTATTTCAGTAAATGGTAACTATATTGAAGAGTGAAATATAGTTTTTGTCTTTATTATACCTAGAAAATGGTTAGGCTGGAAACTTATGAATCTACCCTCGTAACTAAAAAGCTTGGAGAAGAATCAAAGACTTCGTAGGTTAACTTTTGCCCATTTCACTAAATAAAATGAAAAAAAACCCTCAAATAAAGTTTAAATAAGTGCGGATTAAATAAAATCTAATTATAATGAAAATAATCGAAAGGCGTTGCTAAGGCTTAACACTTGGAACTGACATTTGGGAAGTCCCGAATTAAATGGTGCCAGGCAACCTGACGTTATGATTTTTTGTGATCTCTGGTTGCTTAGCTTAATATTCTCTTTCCACCCTCCCATTCCGTTGGTTCTGTTGCAAGGAGAGGTGAGCTTGTGCTGTGTGCGGTATGGCGGCGGATTGCGCTTTCAACAAGTTTCTATCTTGGCGTCTGGTATGCGCCCAAATTACTCAAATGAAGGCATCTTGGTGATCTATCTACAAAAAATGTTACGGTGTCTCCCTCACCTCATCCTTTGCTCCCCATGTGCTTCCATCTGAAATTTTTTTCTGTATCCCTATCTATACAATCCAATACAACATTGGAAATAACTGGTGTTTTTGCTAATTAAAACTTTGCTGGAAAAAAATCTAAGTATAAGCCTTGTTTTTTAGTTTAATTTTAGTCCATATATTTATTAAATTGCCAGTGCATATGTTTCTGGGGGGGGGTGCCATAGGAATTCTTTGGAGCACTACAACGTTTCCTGTTTGCTATGAAATTGGAAAGTTGCAGCAAGAATAGCACACGGATGTAGTACATCATCAGAAGGTGCGACCGTTTACTTCCCACTTGAGTAGGTGTTCTCTAGCCCGGGGGCCTGTTCAGGGGCATAGGGATCTACAAAGCTAACTCAACGTCTAAATTCTGTGTTCAAACTGGTAGCTCTCAGCTGCTTGACAATGTGCCTGTTGATCAAAAAATGACGTAAGCAGCCTTTAGGAATGTCTTGCACTGCTTCCATTATTCGATACTCCAAATCTTAAATTCTTGGACCTTTATCGATATAATACTTGCTTCAAAAATGCTCCACAAAAAGAAGTCCAAAGGTGATAAATTTGGGAATCTTGATGGCCACAATGCATCGTTGTGAAAAACCTGGTCTAAGTGCTGACGAACTTTCTGTCCATAGTAAACTTGAGCTCCATCTTGTTGGAAATAGATATCATCTCTGGGAAGTCATGGTTGACTGGATTGGAAGCAAATTTGCGATAGTCGGTACTGCGTGATTTCGAAGCAAATTAAAATATCTATTAGCGTTGCTCTAAAGAAGAGAGGATCAATTATATGATCACCAACAATACCATCACAAACATTAAGTTTTTTGGACACTGCGTGTGTTTTCCATCCATTGCGGATTTATGTCTGACCAGTATCGGCAGTTGTGTTTGCCGACAAATCCATTTAAGCAGAATGTGGCTTAATCTGAGAATACAATTTGTCTAAGAAAAACTGGATAGTTGTTAATGCGCTCCATCATTAATTCACAAAACTGCATTCTTTTATCTGGATTATCCTCTGAGTGTTTCTGTAAAAGTTGGATTGCATAAGGATATTTCTTGACTCTTTTAAAGATTTTCATTGCGGAATTTTGGCTTATATTTGATTCTAACGACAAATTTTTAGTAGAAACTTTTGAATCGCAAATGTTGTTGCTGAATATCTCACAAAAATTAATGTGAAGCGTGTTCCTCACTCTCCCTATAGTCCAGATTTAACTCAGTGTAGCTTTTCCCTTTTCCCACAAATTTAAGAAACACCTTAAAGGAGACCTTTTCATCATCAGAAGTAGTGGTGAAGGCTGCAGAGACGATTCTGAAGGACCTGTCAAAAATGGTTTCCAGCACGTCTTTGAAGAGTGGCAGAAACCTAGGGATAAGTGCATTGCATCCAACGGGAACTACTTTGAGAAAGATCATACTCATTCTTTATTGAACAGCCCTCGTATAAAGCAAATAACAACATCTTCTGTATTTAAGAATTAAAAAAGGCGTGGCATGTAAAAAAGGGGTAGAAGATACGCAATGTTTATTGTTCATTTTTCTTTTGCAAACGACAAACTT
This sequence comes from Metallyticus violacea, assembly GCA_030762175.1. Taxonomy (NCBI): domain Eukaryota; kingdom Metazoa; phylum Arthropoda; class Insecta; order Mantodea; family Metallyticidae; genus Metallyticus; species Metallyticus violacea. The sequence continues at coordinate 24,531,091 of CM060836.1, forward strand.
CTCATGGCGGGTGACATCGATCACGAGAAGATAGCGAGGTAATATAACATTTTCTGTTTCGGGGGTGAGGGAAAACTCCGGAACAAAAAGAGAATGTAAAAAATCCCAAGCAGTTTAAACCTATCAGGGACCTGCTGAGCGATAATCAGTTTGAAGTTATTCTTAGCAGTAAGATATATAATTTTAACATCTTTGGGGAAGCAGCTTCCAAAGATCAGTTAGTCTATTATGATCGCTTATTTAATTTGATTACCACTCCTTGCAGTTTGCGTGACAACCGAATACATACTTATGTGAACCCAGTGTCGACACATCGAAAGTAAGGCTTCCTTGTAAAGTCTCGATCGATTCTCACACTTTGGTGCTCAGATCAAGACCAACTCGAATCCTCATACTATAATGCGGATATTGATATTACATAAAATGGCGATGATCAAAGTTCAGGCACGTTATTGCTATCACACACATGGGTTTGTTTATTTGGCTCGTTGCACTTATAGTGGTTTATAGTTAGAAGTAAGTCAACCGTATAGTGTTATTTTGCATTTTAATAAGTTAATATTGATTTAGTGAAATTATACTTGGAACTTGTGTAATAGAAACTGATTAGTACAACATGGCTTGCTCTTGTTGTGTGTCCGATTACCTGTAATTTGACACTGCGCCACATACTACTATATTTAAATTTCTGAAACAGTAGTCATTAAAGAATAAGCGGATAAAGTGCAAATTTTGAAGTTAATGATAAAGCTGTAGTGTGTATTAAACATTGCAAACCAAAATTTGTAGTTAGGGATGACATTTGGAGAAACTTTAGAACATGTGATGCGAGAATCACAGGATTTTTTCTGAGTTCTTCGGACTCAGGCGCAGGCGTCAGCAGCAGACGGATTGAAATACATCGAGTCTTGTAATGCAGTCAACTGCTGCAGAAACACCCCAGATATCTGCGCAATATATGTATGCAACAGCAATTTGAAAGCAATTAAGGGGCGGGCAGTTTTGAAAATGCCAGGCTATATTCCTTTGTTACCTTTGTTTCTTGGCCGAGTAAAATGTTTGTGTGTCCTATAGTTTATTCTTCTGAGCAAAGCAGACCTGAAAGTCAATAACCGTAGTATTACCATCACCGACATGCATCATTTTGTTAAGCAAAGTGGATCTAATACTAACGTGCCTGCTTAAATTTTGTTTAATAAGAGCCTGCTGAGGACAGCAATGCTAGGCAATGTGTGCAATGCCTTTCTCCGTCCTTTTACGATCCCAGCCACGTCATTTAGATCGACGAATGCAAATTTCATCGCGGCCGCCTTATAGAGGGGCACTTGAATTCTTAGAATGATCGATCTGGAGACAAATAAAGTAAGGACGGAGATTGGTCCCAATAACCGGAGAGAGGCCAACATGCTATTTAATTGTGCAGCACGTAAAGTTTATCTACACGATTCATAGAGATGTCTGGCTAATTGCAGGCGGATTTGCAGCTCATCTGACTGTCAACCACTCCTCCCGTAAGGGGGGGGGGCGGTCTGACCGTTGCCCTACAGATGCTCCAGGTGCGGGCTCTGCGGACCCTGAGTGCCCAGGGTATCTCTGACGTACTAGAGGGAGCCGGGCCGGACTTGATTCGAGCCCCTACCGGAAGGGAGTTGTCCGAATTGGGTTGGACTCGGCTTGGCAGTGGACCCGTCACTCACGGGGAATTGAGGACCTACGATGGCGGCGTGTCCCAGGGGAGTGTACCCTGGGGACCGGTGCGCCGGAATCGCCGTTGTTTGTAGGGAGGGTGGTGGCTACCTTAATGCTCGGGTGACTCACCTCTTAAATACGAGTAGGTCTAAGTTAGTGTGACCTATCCACCAGTGAGAATCTGGAAGCTAAGGGAACTTAGCGCGCCTGGGCGACGCAATCGTCTGCAGTCGAAAGGCGGGTCGGTTTAGGAAACAAGGTACCGTCCTAATGCAAAAGACCACGGGTAGCACAGAGCTCTGAGTTGTACCCCTGAACCTAGGGCTTAGCAAACCCGACACAACCTGTCAACCACTCCGGGCATTTTGTAGACTCCGCGATAAACTGTCACACAAATGACATCGAGTCCCGCTGGAGAACAGCATTCTTCCTTTGTCTAGGGGCGGCATTAGACGGAACAGAATGGATGTCCACTTTTGTGAATTCTTGTGGCATCAGGACTGTAAAAACAGCTCAGTTGGCCCTTTCCGGGAATTGGTGGAGGACATTTGGCAGGTGTAATAAGTAGTTTAAGCGATCAGTGCAGTTTGGATTAGGTTAAGTTTAGGTTATTTTACGAATAAGAAACTTCTATTGACTGCATTGCTTGTTAAGATATTACGTTGGCACTCTGCCTCACCATAACACAGCAAGTAAAATAATGTAAAGAATCCTGCTGTGATCGCAAAACAGTTACAACACTACTTAGCTTAAAGTGAATTGAGAAAATGGTTCAAACATGTACAAATTTCGATGTCTTTCAATCCGTCAGTTGCGCATGCGCATGGGTTTGCTTCGGACTTAGAAAAAATCCTGTGATTCTCCCGTCACATGTTGGAAAGAATAGCTGGACATTTTGCCTGTGCAAAACGGTGAACTATTCCCGTTCCTAGAAAAATCAAAACATTAACTAAGGATGCTTATTCCACAATTTCCCTAGTCTACCCTCATATATGTCAGTGAGTCAGCAATGAAACGAAAGATCCGGAAACAGGATGGTATAACATGTTTAGACACCTTTGCAAGTGAGGTTAAGACAAGACGGGTACATCCGTTTGCCAAGGAAGACGATGTCTGTTTCATTAAAATTGATGATGATTAATATACTACTATCCCATCTATGTCCATAAGTTTAAGGTGTCCAATTGGAAATTAGTGTATTTTATAAAGAGTTGTGCTTGTCTGTGGAAAAGTTCAGTTTGATCTTGAAGTGCAGTGGAAGTAACAGATGGAGCAAATTGCATAATTTGATGAGTTGCCTTGATAATTTTAATAATAATTATATCTCGCTCATTGAAAGAGTAACTACTTTAATAAACGTTGACAAGGAAACTTTACCACTAGATCATGGTTTGGATATGGAGAAAGCTGGTAAAATAAATTTTGCATTAGAAATATTGAAGCTTTTTTGCAAATCAAATTATATATTCAGCAGAGTTTTGATATGGGCAGCAACTTTTTCTTATGCATATATAAAGTAAATTGTATTTTTCATAACATTTTATTTTTAGAAGTCTAATTAAAGTTGTTTTTTTCTACTTGTAGAGAGCATTGTAATTATATATAAATGTCTAACTATTTTATATTTGTGTGGCTTTACGAAAACCAAAAGTCAAATGTTATAGATGCACGTATGCTTAAATTATGCATTAATTTTGCACTGCAGTAAATTTTCTTAAAATAATTTTATGCTTGTTATACTAATGAAAAATACTTGACTAATTAATTGTTATTTGTGCAAGTTGTTGGTGCATTAATTATTGTTCTTATTATAATTTAATTACTAATTGCAGTTAAGTAAACGATAATGAGCAGAGGCTGATGAATAATTTTTTGTATATGGATTATATTTATGTAAGCCGAATTCATATATTATGTTACGTTTCGTTTATAAACAATTTGAAACTGTTAAAAACAATCGAAATATTTTGTAATTATAAATTATGTAAACATAATACTGCACACACATTTCGTATTTGCTATTGGCAGCAGTAGTAGGGCGACCTAGATCGCATCATGTTTATCATGTATTTATTCAAAAGCACATAGTCTTCCTTGTCAATTAGTAATAAGCGTATTGCATCTGTCTTTGCATAACCTCATTTGCAAAGCAGTCGAAACATGTGAGGCTCATTAGGATCACACCACGCTCTTCACCTCCCTTCAAAACCAGCTTTACACGTTTTTCGGGATTTTTCCTTTCCTTTCATTGCTAAACTTCTCTGTCACGTACGATGGTAGATTAGGGAAAATTGCACGCGGAAAATGTCCTCCCTAACCAAAAATGTTGGTACGAAAATAATGTTTAATACGTACTACAGTTTCATTATTAACTTTAAAATTTGCACGGTTTATACTCATAATCTCTTCTTCTTTAATGACTGCCCTTTAGAATAGTTAAATATGCGGTGCACTGTGATAATTAGGACACACAACAAGAGTAACTCACGTTGCATTAAACACTTTCTATTACACAAGTTTCTGGTGTAATTTAAATAAATCAATATTACATTAATAAAAAAACAAAAGAAGTAGCGCGTTACTGTTGATTTACTTCCATCTATAAACCACGGTAAAAAAACGGTTTTTCATATTGTCATAAAGACCAAAAAATTTCTTTGGAAATATGTGAACCTTGTTATATTCATCGCTTGATGATTCTTTAATTGTGACTTCTTTGAATGCGTGCATTTCCTGCAATTCTTGTACTATCGTCAGGTCATTTGTTTCCAACATTCAAGAGTTTTTATAGTCAGGTCAATTTCTTTTCTTTATTTCTTTCTTTCTTTCTTTCTTTCTTTCTTCTTCTTCTTCTTCTTCTTCTTCTTCTTTTTTTTGCTTTAAGAACTCAAGAATTTTGTTTCGCGTAAAGAATGATAATACTTTCAAAACTTCTAGGGTCTTATAAATTACAACTAATGCCATTGTAAGCAACTACTTTGTGAGATATTTCACCATTCCTCGAATTTAGACCTCTCGCGAGTTGATAGGAAACCACCATGACTGGGCTTTCCAAAAAAATAGACAACAGAACCGTGGCTATGAAGAAGAACTCAACAGCACTTAATGACAGCCTGCCTTTACCAGTTGAGAGTTGAGTTCTTGCGAAATATCCTGTAGTAGTCTTTGATTTTTGGGACTTTGAGAAAACACAGAATGTAAGGAAACTAAAAAAGACTTTATATGGTACACCATGTAAAACATCATGCACAGTTAGTTCCATGTTGTGGTTCTTGCAATGCAAGTACTTATATAAATGTTTATACAGCAGAGCGGCCACACCTTTGTAAAGTGCATGCACCGTCTGTTGCGATACCTACAAGATGGTTTTTAGTGCATTATATTTAATGTTGTACTTTTCAAGAACGGTTAACACTGAGTTGAAAATATCTTCCTAGTCTAATTTAACAATATCGAAAAAATAATTGCAAGCAACCGCCTCAAAGGACAAACGTACATACAGTATTAGGCAGTTTTATTAGAAATCGTACTTCTTTCATTTACATGATACTTAAGTTTGTGCTCGATTCTATAATGAAATGATTATTTTTCATTTATTCACCTATAAACAAAATAATATTTCGGCATATACGGCCAGAATGAGCATATTACCGACTGATACGCTATTCAATTTTTGTAGTTTGAGTACTCCGGGATATGTTTTGAGTTTAGCTGTTACATATGCAGATCTGAACAATGAAGACTTTTTCTTGATGTTGCTTTCCCCACAACTTTTCACTTTCACTCACACATTTTTCTATACTTTATTTTTCTTTACTACGTATAATTTGTATACATTTCAGGCGCTATTTGCACTTTGCTTGATCCCAGATTTTATAATTTAGTTTTTTTTTTTTTAATAACTTACTTGCTGAATCACCAATTTAAAAGGCATTATCAATACGCACATGTTCCATATTTTCAACTTTAAGCTCACGAACTTTCGAACACGCTGCACATTACTCAGTTTTGTCATTTACAGATAGCCACGGTTTAGTTTTATGCCAGTTTTGAAAACGTGATAAAGCAACAGAATTTTCCACTGTAATCTCATTCTTATGCTTATTCCCTTTCCCACCTAAAGACTTCTCACAGTTTTCGGTCCCCCCAAATTCCTTAACTTTCTCTTAATTAGTATCATCGTTATTGTGTTGTTTCTTAGATTGGGCGTCTATTTGTATTTTAGCGCCACTGCTGGTATCCTGACTGTCAGTATTTGCACACGTTTCCAATAATTCACTCTTCTTGAAAAATAGGGAAAATTTACTTTGTTTCTGGGCCATAATGAAATTCCGTAGTTTACACAGCCTGGATGTACTCAACTAATATCTGCTGCTTGCCTCATACAATTTAACAATGAGTGCACACAGTAACGGATCGTAACAGATTAAAGCAACAATAACACATTGAGGATGAAAATTCAGTTCGAAATGTTTAAATACATAACGTTGTTTCCAAAATGAAGGAGCAAGATTATGAGCCTATAATATATTTATATGCTTTTAAATATATTTTAATATTAAAATAGCTCTGAGCATGTATACTGTCTATGTACGGCGTAACAAATTTAAATTAAGTGTTAAGTTACATAGTTTCATATCCAGTGAGTGGGAAATAAGCATCCCTGGTTGGAATGAGTCATTTAAAATCAGAGAGTAGGGATGGTTCTGTTCAGAGTGGTATCCCCCCTAAAAATCGCACACTGAAAAGTGGAAAGCAGCATGTGCTTAAATTACTAAATTTTATTAAAATATATAATAAGGTGTTCATAGCGACTGGTATATCTCAAGAGTATTACAGTATTCATTAATATGGTTTTCTCAATGAAAACTCATTCTTATTAAAGTTTAAAGTGTAATTTACTTTAAGGACCACTGTGCGTAACATCAGGTACATGCCGTCCTGCAGCCAATGAGGAAAGAACTGCACCGCATTATTGGAAGTAACCAACAGATAATAAGAATGCTAACTTGCTTCTAATTGTTTCACTAGTAACTCGTAATAAAGAATTAATCTGATGTCCTGTATTTAAAAAAAATTCCACTTTCCATTGACTTTCGGTTCTCCTCTAAACATTATAAACTCAAAACAAATTAATTCTTAAAATTTGCCTGCATTTTTTCAAAATAGGCATAATACACATTATAAATGTTTGTAGCTTCTTGAAGGCGTTTACTTCACACCCGACAAACTGCAATACTATAAAAATGTATTGCATCACCTATAGATTTGGTGTATTTTTACACTTACCTTACTTAATGTCAACAATGGATTCATTAGTTCAGTTTAGTTTGAACTATAAATGATTATGCATTGTTGTGCGCAACAGAAGTTCTAAACATTTTTCATTGTCGTGACACCGCTGCCTTCATTGTTGCTTTTAATGTAGTAGTCAGTGATATGAGTTTAATAACAGCTGCACAAAATGGGCAAATGAATTGAATTAACTCCTCGCAAAAAGAGTGTAATTGTCGCTTAAGCTTATGACGGCCTTTATTCAATATATTGCACCAAAGATAGGTTATTTATTGGCTAAATACAAGAAAACTGGGAATTTGGACAGAATTAAAGGAAGAGACAGAAAAAGATCCTCTACTGTTGCTAATGACAGCGTGTGCACCTGTCTGAAAAACCGGCGCATAACTTCAGTGGATTTGAAAAGAGAGTGGGAAGATGCTTCTAGTATAGTAGTTTGCAGCAGAACAATCAGATACAGACTTTCAGAAATAGCTAGACAGCTACGGAAGAAGCCCCTTTAGACAGTTAAAATGAAGAAAGCTCCACTAGAATGAGCCAAGGAACATGCCCATAGGTGCGGTCTGAAAAGATGTGTAATAAAGTCAACTTTTCAGATGAATCAAATTTTAGTATCTGAGGGAACGATGGAAAAATATTTATCCGTAGAATTTCTGCCAGAATGTTTGGACTCAACAGTAAAGTTCCCAGAAAGTGTGATGGCTTGGCCTTGTATTTCCAGCAAAGGAATATGTGCATTACATTTTGTGAAGGAATAGTAAATGCAGATGCATACATAATGATTTTAAGAGAAAGTTTACTGCCAACAACCGTGGAACAGTTTGTACCACTTTCCAGGATGACCGCGCACCATGTCATATGGCAAGAAAAGTGAATGCCTTGCTTAAACACTACTAATTTTACAAAACTAAACTATTATTTTACCAAATTCATATTACATCCACATAATTCTTTAAAAAGTTACAATTTTATGCTAAAGATTAGAAATTTGCTTGAAGAACAAGGGATTTCCACCCTCACATGACTAGCGAACAGCCCATCTCAACCCCATTGAAAAATGTTGAAAAATGAAGCAAAGAAAAAAAAAACAAGAAATAAGAAAGACCTAATTAAGCCATTCATAGGGTGTCACCTGACCAAGTTATAAATGTAATACTTTCAATGCCCAGATGATGTAATGCCGTAATAAAAGCTCGGAGAGGCAACACAAAGTATTGATTCATCATTTTTACGATGAGAAGGTCTTATTTTATGTGTGTAAAATACTCTCTTATTATAATTATTAAATAAGAAATCATCAGGTTTCTGCAATTCTAATTACAACTTTGTGGCTATTTAGTTATAAAAGTTGACATTTTGTTCGTTTTACTATTTACATGTACTTTTAACAAATGTAAATTAATTAGCACCACCTTTTTACATTTATAGACTCTAAAATTTTCGGGCTATACCTAGAAACACAATTATAGTAAACTTTCAAAATACTGATATTTCTAGATGGATATAAAGGGAGAAACATAAATATTTCGTGGGTGATGCAATAAATATTTCAAAAACGTTTGACCTCACTGCTCATCAAAGGAATGGTTATTCACATCCTCATATTAGCAATACCTCACTTATATATATATATATATATATATATATATATATATTTTCTTGTTCTATGTTTAATATATGACGGTTATTTAATAGAGAATGATTATAATTTCCCGAGCTAATATTTAATTTAACTATATTTATTAGCTTAATTTTTTTTTTTTTGAGTAGTGTTTAACGCCCGTTTTTACTACTGAGGCACCACAGGCGGTGGACACTGATGATACATGAAATGAAATGATAAATTGGGAAAGGATATTTTTTTTTTTTAAGGAAGGAAGCGTTCCAGGCCTAAGTTTAGGTACCTCCCCGGCATTTGCCAGTTATGAAGACTGAGGAAAACCTGGAAAAAACCCCAGTCAGGGAGGACGGTCCTGGCGGGATTCGAACCGCAGACCTCCCGCTCACGAGTCCGTGCCTTAACGACCTCGGCCACCCGTGGCGGTATTAGCTTAATGCGTGATATAAACATGATACTAGTTTCATTCTGTTTACCAGGTGACACATGAAGAACACAATGCTACTCTGAAATGCAGCCTTCGTCTCAACAAATCTTCAGCCGAGGTCTGTGGAGAGTTCGTTTTTCCTCTCAGCACAGATTTAAAGAGCGGAGGCAATCCATTGCAAAGAAGGTCGACCCGCAACTCAAGTTCGTGCTCTACGGAAGAAAGCATTAACATCACTGCTGCCTTGTGAAAGAGGATCCCCGAATAACAATAAGAACATTTTCAGAAATTGTGAAAATTCCAATGATCGTCATCCACTCGTTGGTAACTAAAAAGCTGCAAATGAAACATGTTTGTGTATGGTGGGATCCAAGACGCAGTGTGCAGGTTTGCATGCAGTTGAAGATGCAGAGTTTCTGTCAATGGTAATCACTGCTGATGAAACTTGACTACATTATTTCAATCCTGAGAGCTGACACTAAAGCTCTATGTGAAAATCTCCATTATAACTAACATCATAAAGCAAAAATTGTTGCTTTTGTTGGGAATATCATTTTTTGATATCCAAGGAATGGTTTAGCAGCATATCATGTCTCCACACACAACTGTAACTGGGCAATATTACTGAACTATCCTGAAAACTCTGCAAGGTTACATTTACGTGCAACAGCTGAATGGTGCACCACGATCATGCACGGCCACATGCTATAGCTGAATATCTCACAAAAATCAACTTGAAGTATGTCCCTCACTCTCCATAAAGTCCAGATTTAATCTCTTGTGACCTTTTCCTTTTTACCAAAATGAAGGAACGCCTTCGTGGGAGTTTTTCCCCCATCATCAGAAGCAGCGGTGAAGGCTGTGGAGGCGATTCTGAAGTATCTGTCAAAAATGATTCCCAGTATGTCCTTGAAGGCTGGCGGAAACACCAAGACAGCTGCATTGCATCCAGAAAAACCATTAAAATTACATGTTGTCAAAAATATTATGATGATTCCTTATTGGGCAGTTCTTGTATGTGACTAAATCTCAGTCCATTGAGAATGCAAAACACCAAAAACAGGCTTTTGACTTTGGGTTTTCAAAAAATTATTCTGTATCTTGGGTTATTTACCAAGTAAATGTTTGAGTTTAATGCATCTAATAGCAATAATTGGAATGCCTTAGCGGATCATGAAATTGTGCGTTTACAAAATCATTAAATTATTGTTATTCATTTACTCTTAGAATTAAAAATTAGCTGTATTTCAGCAGTTAAAGACTCATCCCCTCTGTAGGCTGTTATGGAGCACAACCGGTGTTATCTCTGCCCGTTTTTGAAATGAGTAAAAATATCACTGCCCTCCTTTCCACCTACTGCTCCATCACTACAAATAGTGTTATCCCCGCTCCTCAAATTCAGCAGTTTTTTTTAAATGAACAGTATTTAATAGGTACTGAGAAATTTAAGCACAATTTTATTAATTAGCTCGTCAAGTTCAATCAGCTTACATTGACACCAAGTTTTTATCAAAATATTGAACTAACATTTGTAATAAGGTTTATTGCTAGCCTCAATACTTTCACTTACATTTTTAAAGCACTTTATACGAGGAAATGTTCAGCAAAAAAAGAGCATTAAACTTACTTAAAATAGTCCCCGCTGTATGCAATGCACCTGTTCCAGCGTTTCTGCCAGTCTAAAAAGACATGCTGGAAAACATTTTTATAGTTACTTCAGAATCGCCTCTGCAGCTTTCATCACTACTTCTACTAATGGAAAATGCCTCTCATGGAAGTGTTTCCTCAACTTATGGAAAAAGGAAAAAGTCACAAGAGCCTAAATCAGGAGGGGAGGGACACACTTCTTGATTCTTGTGAGATTTTCAGAAACAACATTTGAGATGTGCTGCCGCTCATTATTGTGATGCAGCATCCAGTTGGTTGTACGAAAATGTGGTCTTTTGCAAAAATGTCACTAGACCTTGCAGAATTTCCAGAACGTCTCAGTAGTATTGCCCATTTACATTGTGTGTGCAGATATGACATACTGGTAAACCATTCCTTAAATATCGAAAGATGAGAAGACCACAGCTTTCTTTGCTGTTTACTCTCAGGATCGAAATGATACACTCACGCGCAAACGTCTCATGTTCAGCTTTTCAGTTACCAACGTGTGGGTAACACTCATAGAAATTTTCAGAATTTCTGAAAGTGCTCTTAATGTTAATCGGCGATCCTCTCTCACAATGACAGAGGGTGTTAAAGTATTATAGCACAAACTGGAGCGCCGTGCCCACCTTCCTAAAACCGCCACTGGTGGCCGAGGTCGTTAAGGCGCGGTCTCGTGACCGGGAGGTCTGGGGTTCGAATCCCACCACGACCGTCCTCCCTGATTGAGGTTTTTTCCAGGTTTTCCTCAGTCCTCATAAATGGCAAATGCCGCGGAGGTCCCCTAAATTTAGGTCTGGAACAGGAACACTTCCTTTCTTTAATAAAAATCCTTTTCCAATTTATCATTTCATTTTATGTATCATCAGTGTCCACCGCCTGTGGTGCCTCAGTAGTAAAAACGGGAGTTAAACACTACTCAATCAATCAATGCACCTTCCTATGAAACTGATTACCCCTGCTCTTTAAACCACCTTCGAGCTGTGCTACAGGGAAGAACAAACTCTCCATAGATTTCTATGACATTGCATAGGTCTCAGCTGAATATTTGTTGAGACGAAAATTACAAAATTTCCAGAGCAGCATATTGTTCGTCACGTGTCAGCTTCGTTTTGCTGTACGCGGGACTGAATATGTCTTAACTTGCACACTTTTCTCAGGCGTGAACCGAAAGTTATAACAACGAAACTAGTACCAGTTACGTAGGAAGCTAAATAAATAAATGAGTAAAAGGATTAAAGTTAAATTTTTGCGCGAGAAATTGTGCCTGTACAAAAATTATGGTTGTACGTTATTGAACAGTCCTCGTGCAAGATCTACAAAATTAGCAGTTAAAATATTTTTTATGCTTCCTTCTGTTTTAGTTTTAGAACTGACTCTTTGTTGCAAGAGATAATACTACGAAACTATTATCATAGGAAGCAAGTAATGTGATTGGCTTATCAGTGGATCTTTGTTATTTCACTAATTATAGCCTTGCTGATTATGTTACGTTGCTACGATCAAATTACAGAAATAGTCTACGTTAGGGCACTAATGAGATAGGAATCTTTATTTTTACAGGTAAACGGTAATGTAGAAAATCTGATACTGTGCTTTCCTTGATTGTTCACAGACTCACAACTACCTTTAAAATTGACATTTTTATAATTTTTACACATTTCCGCCGAGACTCTTTAGTCGATATACAAAATTGGGACACTCCCGTTTTTTCGGGACATATCTCAACCCTACTAACAACTGCTTTAGATAAACTTTGCCAAGGCACTGCAGAATAGGTTCTTGTTACGCAGTCAGATTTTGCATTAGAAAAAAGGAAGGCGCTTGTCTTCGAATGACGCGTATGAAGCATTTCATGGCATTGATTTCTTTCTATTTAGCTGAAATGAATCAAACTGGAGCATCTTCTTTCGACCTTTGTTCATATCCTGAGATGCATTCCCACCATTATCTGCTTCGAGCAAAGCGCTTAAAATTGTTCATGACTATTTCGCGTACAGCTAGATGCACAATGAGTCATTTTGCTGCATTTTCCATGCTGCATTTAGCGCTCTCTATGGCTGCAGTAAGTGATTGATTTTTTTTTTTTTTTTTTTTTCGTTCTTCAATATCAGACGTCTGCGTAAGATTTACCGATCTGTTGGATATATTGCGGCACCAGAGGGTATAAGGTTTTTAGCTGAAGATGCATCACGAGAAAAGCAAACAATTAAATTCATAGGAAAAATCCAGTTAGTGATATTTCGTAATTTCTTTCTATCTGCTGAATGTGCAGCTTTATTCTGTAAGCCTGTGAAAAACCACACTCCTTTTCTGTGTAATGCACATTCATTGAAACCTCATTTTTGTAGTCTAAAAAGCAATTCAAGTAAACGACTGTTTTATCGCTGAAGATTATAAAATTAAGAAAACTGGACGAGGCCTTAATTTTTTCTTTAAGCGCTGTATGTGTGTAGCATTTTAGTGAGTCAAGTTAGCTTTAATAAGCATTAAGACGGATTTTAAATAAAATCTTGACCCCAAATCGCAGTGAGTTAGTCCACCCAAAACCTAGAGCCAGGCAAGGATGACCCCAGGAGATCAATAGCACGCGCGCATGGCCGTGTGGTGGAGTGACGTCACTCATTACCCATCGTCCCGCACCGCACGTAGATTGCGGTAGTGTGAACGGTTTCATTTTAGAGCCTTTTTGCAGGTATCCCACACTTCGTTCCCCGAAAGTGTCATACAAAGGAGCCGCTATTTTCCAGGAACGAAGCAAAAGCATTTATATTAGTGATTTAAATCGTAAATAATTTTAATGTGACGGTTTATTTTCCGTCAGCTGTTCCGTATTGGGACGGCCTCCTAAGCAAAGAAAATGGGAGCCATCTTGATGTAGTTTGTCATTGATAGGAAGAGAATTTTTCACGGCCCTATTATCGTAATTTATGCACGGTTTTAAGTTCCAGATTAATATAAATTTTAGTATTACGTGTTTTTAAATTACCATCATGACGAGTGAACAACGTGAGAGAGAAATAGCAGCAGAGGACAGCATAAAGGTTGTCTGTCGATTTAGGCCTCTGAACGATTCCGAAGAAAGAGCAGGGTCTAAATTCATCTGTAAATTTCCGTCAGGACAGGAGGATAATTGTATATCTATTGGAGTAAGTATAACATTTTTTTCTGTATATTCTGAAACTGGAATGAAGCACAGTCCCATACAGTAAGTCGGCTGACGGAAGTTTTATTTTTAGGCATGTGATGCATTGTAAATCTCCATTCTCCGGTTAGCTGTTTCCATAAAATACATTTCTGCATGCATTGATTTTGTTACTGTTAAGAAGTTTGTGTATTCGAAGTGTAAGAGACATACAAATCTAAGTATGCCGCATTTTGAATTTGAATGCCAAAAAAATTAGCGGAAATTTTCATTTTCATAATGTTTAATTAAATTTTTACATTTAAAACTATCCAATTTATGTTATGAAATTTAATGTTTATTTTCAGTATATTAGTGACATTTGTGTTTTGATGGTTACATAACCGTAACAGAGCAGTGACAAAAAGACGGACAATATATTATATGTATCTTATGCGTACATTAATGTGCCGGTATTTCCGAATCTTCTAAGACAGTACCATTATTCTTGGACAATCTTATCTGCAAAATCGTTCATTTAATGACATGACCGTCCAGAAGAGAGGCATTGTTTGCAAATCTATGGCAGAACCTGACCACTACTCTATGTATAACTATAGCAAAATATTAATTTATATTTACTTTGAGATTTGTGTAGGACAAATCTCGTAACTTGTATATGACTACAGTGTTTGACAAGGTCGTGATGGTAGGTCATGAGCAGTTAAGAAGTTCGGTATATAAAGTACGTATTTTTTTTAACATACCTGATATTTCCTCTGGAAGAATAGGATAAAATGCATCAAGTTGCATGAAAGGGACAGGATAAAATTAGAGAAATTTGAAAACATAATGGCATAATTGCATCTTGTAAAGAGCCTAAGAAAAAGGAAGTGTTTAGCCTTGTGTAAATGTGAAACCTTTATAGGCTAAGTCCATGTCAAATGAATCAGTAAAAATATAATGTATATTTTGACAACATTACCTGCTCTGGGGCAGACACCTATGACAGTGCACATATTCTCTTAACGGATGCTGTTGAACATGAAGTTAAAATATTTTTACATACAACTGGACCAACTCTCCTTCTCTTACCCGAAGATACCAGGAACTTCAATCTTTGCAAACTGGATTCAGGGAGAACGTACCAGCTAACCCCATAGCAAATGAGAAAAGCATCTAGTATGCTGTTTAAGAAGAAAATATACTCTTTACCAATAGGTATGAAAACATTTCCATTTAATTAAAAATTTCATTGTTATTAACAAAATAAAATTTGAGTTTTGTATGATACCATTAAGATATCTTGAAATTTGGACTGAAGAGCTACAAAACTTGTACCTTTATGTATATATTTTTTTAGAAAATTTGAAAATTTCATTTCTCTGAAAATTCAAATTTAAAAATTTTGAGAAGCAATGAATTTTGAAAACATTCACAGTGGTGCTGTGTTGTATCTAAAATGAAAGCTGCAGTCATAAGCTTTAAAATGACACCTTCCTCATGACTGTACCTATCATAGTTCTATATTAAATATAGTTGGTCAGCAAATTTTGAGAATAGACATTTTGTAAATTCAATATCTTAATAAAGAGTAGCCCAAAAATTCTGAAAATAAAAATCTTAAACATCTTCTGTAAAGGTGCAAATTTACAGGATATAACCAAATTCATGACATTAAGGTTTTATGCATTGGTAGATTTGGCATGGATCTACCTATAGTGAATTTGTTAGTGATAGGAACATGTAATAGTACAAATAGGTTAAACAGTTGAATCTATGCTATTTGTTGGATAGTGTTAAAGTTGAATTTCTGTGGAGTTGATAAGCTGTATATACGTTGGTTTAATCTGTATATAGCTAATACAGTTCAAAATACTATCAACTGCTGAAATTGCTAAAATTGGTGTTGCGCAACAGTCAATATTGGGCCTTATGCTCTTTCTGATATTTATTAAATATTAACTTATAGTCCAAGCAACAAATCTAAGACAGTACTTTTTGCAGCTGATCATGTGTTAATTTCTGGAGAGTCATTAGCTCAGCCTTAAAACTTAGTCAGAAAACTGCCATTTAATTTTGATAAAAATGCAATTTAGAACCAAAAACAAGCAGACAACAAATTAACTATTAGTTACACTGATTAACCATATAGAAAGTTCCTTATACCAAATTCTTGGAGGTTAGAAAAAGGCTAAACTAAATTGGAAGAAATTTATACACTTCAGCTACTAAGTAAATTTGTAGTGAGTACCTTTGATATTCCTGCTACTAAAATCTGCCTCTAATTTGGGTTTAGTTCTCAATGAATCTTGAGATCACACTTTATCATTAGCAGCAAAATAATGTTTATCAATCAATTGTAAATGTGTATGGATTCTTTAATTAAATCTTTAACCATTAAGAAAATTTTCCTTTTCAAAATATATATGAAATTCTCATATTTTAAATTGAAATGTAATTGGTAGAACACCCACATTAAAGAAGGTGGGTAAATCTTGTTTTTTAATCCAGTTTTCAATTTGATTCTTATTGGCAGTTCCTGAATGATCAAGCATTTTGTGTTTACCTGAGAAAGTATAATAGTGTTCTTTTTTTAAGTTATAATATTTCAAATAATTAAAAAAGTTAAGTGAGTTTAGTTTTATAATTACCATCAATGACAGATCTCTGAAAAGTATATATCGTGTTTATGCTCTTTACAATGCTTATTCATTATAATAATCAAGTAGGGGAAGGAGAGAAGAATATCATATACAGATATGAGAGAAATTACTACATAAATAAACAATTATCCGAGAGAACATTTCACTGCCCAAATACTACCTCGATTTATTGATTTTTTTGCATTCATTTTCTTGGCAGCATTTTACCACATATGACCTATAAATAATATTAACAACTCGGAAGGAATAAAGTGATTTGTTTTAGTATCAGTATTAATTATTATTCGACAGAACACTTTTCATTTTGTTTTAGATTTTCTTTAGTGAAACAGCGTGAACTTCAAATGAAATTCAATTCATCTTCAAAATTTGTATTATTATTGCAATCTGCACAAGCAAGCCCACAAAATTATCGCAGGCTTTAATTCACAAGAGTGGGTAATGCCAAAATAAAGGTCAATTGCCACCAACTCAGTGACTTAAACTATAATGCCAATGGTAAATATTTCAGAATGCTTACATTGGGTAGTAATTATTATTACGATTTCGATGACACACACATGCCTTATAACTGTTTAGTTGATTAAAATAGTAGCAATAAATGTTCTTGGTTTGTATTCAGTTGTGCAGAGCCATCTGTAGGAGAATATGAGTGGTTGCAGTCAGTTTTGTAACATGCACTCAAAATTTGACCTTTCAAAATACCCAAGCCATCCCTACAGTATGAAAGTGTTCATCTGGAATTCTTTATTGTAGGTTCTTGACAATCATGTAAATCAATGGTTTTTCAATCTCTAAGTCTGGAACCCACTTTGAAGGATATTAATCATCAAAGAATTCATAAATTAAGTAGTACAGTTTAATATAAAAAGTAAAAATTTCTCCAATTAGCAATAGTAAACTTTTATTTAAACATTAGCATTTTTGTGGGTTCCTTGCTCTATCAGAAGATTTTGCAACCCATCAAAATTCCTTTCAGGAATCACCAGTGGGTCGGGATCCATAGGTTGAGAAGTGCTAATGTAAATCATTATGTAAAAAACTTAATATTTCTACTATTACTGAAAGTACATATATGCTCTCAGTGTTGTTGACAACTTCAATAACTTTAAAATGAATCTATCTGTTCATAATCACAACAAGTGCAAATATATAACAGTCTTCAAGCATCCTTGAAATTGCTATGTAATTCACAGAATAGCAAAATTTTCAAGAAAAAATTTAAAACAATTTTAAATAACTGCTATTGAACTCCCAGAACAAAGATCATGTCTTTATAGATCCCCTGATGATAAGCTTAGCACTTTTCTAAACAGATTAATGCATTGCTGTTAATAAGGTAAAATTAAAGGACAAATTATAATTTATGCGGTTACTTCAATGTGAACCTTAATGAACATTCCAAGAAAGTTTTTGATTTAATGCAAATAACCTGTACTTTTGTTTTAACTGATGTAGTGAACTTTCCAATGTGAATTACAAACAGTGGATCTTCCATAGTTGATCAAATTTTAATTAATTCTAAACTTAACTATAAGACCTAATGATATATGCGGTACAGTGACCATAATGCTCAAATAACTCTTTCTCTGCAAAAGATATTCCCAGAAATTACAAATGCAATACCCATTTTCAATGAAAGCAATTTAGATTTCTTTATACATTTAATAAAAATTGTGGCAATATATCTATAACAGAAAAAATCCAAATCAAAATGTTGATATATATGTATAAACATTTTTAAGTATTTCAATGTTGCAATTCCTCTGAAAAGGGTAAAAATAAAATCCAAGAAAAACACAAGTACATGGATAACGAAAGGGACCCAAATTTCATGCACTAAGAGAAGAAATTAATGGGCATTTGTTAAAAGGGCAGAAGCCCATTAAACTAAATTTACAGTACTAACAAAAAAAAATATTTTTATCCATATTTTGCAATTTCTTTATTCTTGTCCAATTCAGAACATACTATTTTCCTTTCTGATAATTAGGAAATGGATTTTTGTGTACTAAAAACCTTGAAAATATTTTAATTTTATGTAGTAAAATCTGAAAATATGTTTAAAAGTGTAAAAAATTTTGTTTTAATATTACAAAATTATAAGTATATTTTTTAAAAAATCACTCGTCAATCATATTGACAGTGGTGGATTAAAACAACTTGCAGTTTTCAGTGAACTATGAATATTTTCTCAAGTTTTCCGTCACAAACTGAAGTCAGTTGTCTCAGAACAATGAGATACCACTGTTCATTGTCACAAGAAGATAATCTTGAATATTTCATCAAAGGAATGTCACATTACACAAACTTTCAATTTTACCAACATCTCTTTGCCCTTCTAAAATTTTGGCAATTTTACACGCAGTGTGATATCTATAATTTTTTTTTAAACAACACTTTTACATTTTTGTAATAACTTCTACTTTGGGACCTCGGATTAAATTAATTTTTTTCTCAATGTCATGTACCTAATTAACTGTCTCAGTTAACTTGAGGTTTCTAATTTTTTTATGGAGTGACACAAAAAACTCAAATTTGTAGATATGTAAGATAATTAAGTTTTCAATGTACTCTCCTTACGTTCTGAAGAATTTCAATTGATGAAGTGTCATCCTTAATTAGTTCCATCTATCACAGATTTAAAATTTTCAAAATTGTTTGCATACTACTGCTTTTAACCACATCCCCCAGCGAGTAGCAGTGGGTCTAGATGGAAGTGGAAGATCTGGATTTTTGGCTCCGAATAAATCAGTTCTCTTGTTGGTTCTTTTACAAACACTTTTTTCCCATTTTAAATTAATTTGTCCACTTCAGGATACAATGTACCTATCTGTGTAAACCATGTACTATACAAGTATCATGTTTGGGCAGTTTACAGAAATGCCTTCTGCTATCTATTTCATCTATAGAGCAGCATCCATAAGTAAGCATAAAACCTTATCAAATTTCGCTCCAATTGGCCATAACTACAGATAGTCATTGAATAAGTGAGCAATTGTTACATGATTCCCTGCTGATATTTCTCTACATACTATTAGAAAACACTTATTGGAAACTATTTCATTAATTTGTAGCATATCGACCACAACGTTTCCCACTTTCCTATCATTGGAGTCGAGTGATTCATCCATACTTACCTATATTTTTTATTTCCTCATCCCGCTTTGATCTTTCCTAATATTTCTTCATAACATTTTTAAAATGTTGATTCTTCTGGTGTTTCAAAATTTGTGTATTTTGTAAGAAAATTTCTAAATTCTGGACTTTTCAATTATATAAAGGAAGTAACTTTGGAAGAAAACTTTGCATAAATCTGCATAATATTCTGAGCTTTTTGAAACTGGGGTATGTGAAGAGGAAGCTGCTTTACCTAAAAGAACCAATCTAGAGGTTGTACCAGAAGGAACCATTCTATATGTATTACCTGCTAAATGCTGCAAGACTCGAGATCACTGATCTGCATTTACAGATTTCATGCATTTTTGAAAGAATAAAAATTTCTACCACTTGTAAAAATTCCACTAAATTCCGAAACTTATTGCTGCAAACAGAATGAATACTTGAATGTACTTTGGCAATATATCATCAATCACTTCATTAAATGTACTGGTACTGTATCAACTGCCTTTCTAAACAAGCGAAGAGCACTGACTGACTGACTGAAGAATATTCCAGTTGAGTGCATTACATCAGCCATCATCATAAATAAGAGATTGCCCTTTGAGGCAGCGAGCCAACACGTGCAGTCAAGGTCACTCACTACACAATATATCTATTAATGAAATTCATTCACTCTGCATTTTCATTAATATGAAAATTGTAAGAGGTTTTTTTTATTAAATTATTAGAACAAAGAAAAAATAACACTGTGTGTTTAGCCAAATCATTTTATTTTTTACATAAAATATTACAAAAATATGTATTTTTAGATTAAATAAAATTTACATACAAATTACAGTGTTCTGGTTTGGAATTTGTCTTGCAATCTTTTATCTATAAGAAAGAAAACAATATATATAAATTAACAGTAATTATAATAGTAGAAAAGGATAAAACACTAAGAAAAAGTCACACTTGAGATCGCTGTATTTCGGACTCGCTATATTTCTACTATTATAATTACTGTTAATTTGTTACATTGTCAATAGTGTCACTTTATTTTTATTTTATATTATATTATATATATATTTACATAAAAATCTATTCACTACTGATAATTGTCACTGAATCTTGAAATCTCTTATATTGAATAAATTGACACTTCATTTACACTTAGAAAGCTTCGGACTTATGCCCTTTTAATATGACTTACATTAATTTTGAAACTTATTTATTGGTTTTCTAATTATGTTTAAAACAACTCCTCTTTGTTAAAAGTTGAAACTTAAAGCTGAACCAATACATAGAAAAATAAACATGTTTCCAATTTCCCCAACAAGAACTGTATTAGCAGTTTCTTCATTAAATAACGGTAGAATATTCATTAAAAATCTCTATGAATAATTTTGTAAACATTCTCTAGTATTTCCTTTTTTAAGGGTACTTAAGTAGTTCAGCATGTTTTAAGCCAACATTGAAGGTATGTTTGATTAAATCGTTGATGATATATCTGTATCTGAGCCATAAATAGGGTGACATAGTAAAATTATAGCAAAACTGATCCTCTCATCACTCCATTTTGATCAACTTTTGAGAGAACCAGCTGTTCTCTTATATACTTGATTTAACAGTTTTGTTTTCCTTAACCTTTTCTACACTATGCTGAAATGATGATCACAAGAGAGGAAACAATGTATGCTTATAGGGGTAAAAGTGCTGAACATATTTAAATTTTTGTGTCAAGCCGTCATTTTGCATTAGAAGCAACCTGGACAGTCAGTGATTTTTATTCTATCCAGCACAATTATTCTTGAACAACAGATTTCTTCAGTATGAGCAGGCATACACCCTTTACAGTATATAGATATCAGCATAAAACTAAATCTGGATATTCTCCCCCCCCCCTTTTTAACACACGTTTTTACTACTGGGGCACCACAAGCGGTGGACACTGATGATACATGAGATGAAATAGTAAATTAGGAAAGGAGTATTTTGTTAAGGAATAAAGTGTTCCAGGCCTAATTTTAGGGTACCTCCCCAGCATTTGCCATTTATGAGGACTGAAGGAAACCTGGAAAAAAACCTCAGTCAGGGAAGACAGTCCTGGTGGGAATCTAACCCCAGACCTCCCGCTCACAGGTCTGCACCTAAACAACCTTGACCACCCGTGGCAGTGAATAGACATTGATCTCCAAGAAGAACAAGGCATTAAGATTGACAGCACTTAGTACACTAAGCACTATTATCCTACTGATAGTGTAGAGTATATATGGATGGATAATTTAAAAATGAAGAAGCAGGCTTTGGAATATACTGTGAAGAATTCTCTCAATATATACCTTTGGGACAGTATGCTAACAATTTGATAGCAAAATAATGGCCATTAGAGCAGCTTTAGAAAATCTGACATAAACAAAATTTGTTGTCTTCGGTGACTATAAAGCAGCATACAAAGTATAATGAATTAAGTTACCCACCAACATACACTATAAATGAAATAAGAAATTCTATATCATACAATCCAGATCGAAAATACAGAAATAATTTTACAATGGATCCTGAGCCATGTGGGATTGAAGGGAAATGAAATTGTTGATACTAACAAAAGAAGGAACTACTGTAAAATTGAAACCACCTTTTGAACTGGAATTTCCTTCTAAATTGGAACTAATAAAAATATTGGTAACTGAACAATAACAAAATATCAAACAAAAACTGAAAGGAAAACCATATGAAGATCTAAAGACTTTCAAACATCTTTTATTGAAACCAAACAAAACGGAAGTTACGCATTTCCACTTAGTTGTGGGGCAATGCTTACCTGTCAGAACATCTCTTCTGTATAAAATTAATCAACAATGCTACTGTCCATTGTCTAAGGATGTGAATACATTCTAAAGAAACATTGCTGAAATCCAGCCAACTTGATAGCAACAAACAAATGAAAAATAATTTGGGAACTGTTAATTGGAAAGCTAAGGAAAAAATGATAAATACCAGCATCCTCATTGGCCATTAGCAACCAGCATACTTTTGTAAATAATCCCAAAAAAAGAACAGAATTAATGAAGCATAGATGTGTCATTATATAACGTTTACAGTGGTATTTGATTAATTAAATATATTTTATAGTTACATTCAAACTATTTATGAACTAAGATATATACATTTTACACCTATATATATATATATACACTCTTTCCAGAGTAGTTGTGTATGCTTCTGCTCTCAATTTCCTAGTTTTATGACATAATTGAGGGTTAATTTTTCTTTTTCCTCCACAAAACATTCATCTTAATGATACAATGATGCTTTGCAAGGTTTTAAATTTGTAACATTGCAAATTCCAAAGAGCTTTGTTCTAATGAGTGACATGTACTGCCAACTCAATTGTAACATACAATTAATATGTTAAAAAGCCAGCTGTCCAGGACAAACCAAGTAAATGACAGTATTATAAACTCATAATTTTAACACAATACTGCCCTTTTCACATAAAATAGTACATCTATCCTACCAGTTTCATAATTAGTGCAAAAGTAAAAAAAAATACCCTAAAAATGTGACATCTGTCCTTTTAACAATTTTAATTTAAAATGCACATTCTGTAAATTACACGCAGTTCCAGAATTACTTCCAACATTATTAAAGAATATTAAATAGAGAAGCAATGCAGGCCAAAAATTGGCAAAAGACAATCTGCTACTAATAAAATGAAAGCTATGTGCAAATGATTAAGAATCAAGTAACTGGAAGTAGAATTCCAAATAAAATAAAACTGGAAGAGAAATCCTCTATAGGGACCGAAAATTAATTACAGAAATCTTCAAGAAACATTTTACTAGCTTTGCAAGAAATCTAAACTTTAAAAAAACAAAATGTGGGAAAACTACAGAAAGTGTAGCAGAACCAATCATATATGTATGTTCCTACAACCCCACTGACCCTACAGAAATTCATTCAAATATTTGTAGATTAAATACTAAATATTCCTGTGTAATAGATAAAATTCCATATATGATAATTGAGAAATGTGCAGATTATATTGCAAAGCCTATGTCAAATATTTGTAACTGTTCATTGGAACATGTAATTTTTTGCCATGATCTCTCAAAATAACTGAAGTAAAACCATTATATGAAAAGGGTGATAAGACCCAACCCACTAATTACATAAATTCATGCTGTGTGGTTTTGGAAAAATTATTGAAAAACCAGTTTGTTTTGGTTTTGCCTGCCAGCTATTGAATTTCTGTCTCCTACCTGAAGAAGGGCGATCCAAAATATTGTATTTTAATGTTAACTCTGACAAATAAATGTTACCTATTTAATGTGTGAGTGCAGTGCTCGATTTATTTTTAATATACTCTCTATGAGGTAATCGTTGCTCTGTTAGTTATAATTCATTTTTTTAAACTTTTATTTATTGTTACTTTGAATGAATTTGTCTTCTTGCAATGCCTGTAGATTGTGGATAATCACTGTAGGTGTAAGTCTGTAGACATGAATGAAATGAATTAATGTTATTGCAAATCAGCTTGTAATCCTTGGCCTTTTAAAGCTGTCTGGCATTCACCTTCTCAGAGTAGGGGGGCGGGGGGAACTTAGCAAGATAGCTTGACCTGACCAGGATTCGAATCTGGATCTCCAGATTAGTTGTCGCAAATGCAACCATTAGACCATGGTGGTGGTCAACAGGGATAGTCTTTGACACTAAATCATTAAATTCAAACTGGAAAACATAACTGAAATGAATTAAAGCTTATCTTACATAAAGATAACAGCTGGTAGAAATTGCATATAGAGATAAAGGAAATATTAAGCAATGTCAATCTAACTTAAACATACACTACAGATAAAAAAAGAAAAATAGGGACCAAAATGTTAAAGCATTATGAATCACTAGCAGAGAGATGTAAAAAAGCGAGGATAATGTCATTACACAAAGTGTATACAGAACAAAATGTATGGGGGATATACAACTAGATTGGGGGGGGGGGTTATTGTGGGGAAATGATCATGATTTTAAAAGGAATTGTAGGCAACATAGAATGGAAGTAGATAAATAAAACCATAAATGACTGGAATTAATTACTTGCTGTTGTCTTTGATTTTGATTTGTTTTATTTATGGATGCTCTTTAACAGCTCAGGTCATCAGTGTCCCATTCAGTTCAGGGTGTGAAACAACTGACAAATTTTGCTCAGAGGTCCCTTCTTTCAAGCTTGAGGTTCTTTTTCATGCTGTAAATGTACAAGTGACCCAGGCTTTACTTCCCTTCTGAAGGAAGCCATACTTAAGATTTTTATGCCCAAAGTTGTCTTTGAGGGTTCTCCTTTTCTGACAAGATCTTAATCTAAAATTCATATATATAGAAATATTTCATTGGTATAAGTAGATATGAATGTAATTAGTGTTAAATTGTAAGTTTTTATTGAAATATTTGAAATATTAATGCCTCCTTGCATTTAATTGATGCTTCCCTTAACTTGTTTATATTATTCAAGCTGATAAGTATCTAGGCCTAAATATGCTGAACTATACTTAATAAAACTAATAATTTTATAAATGTATCTAATTAAATTAAATGTGTAAAATTAAGTTGAAATGTATTTAATTAGTTTAACATATTTAACTAGGTTGATATGGGTCTAGATAAACTTGTTTTTAAAAAAGTGAAAGTATCTAATTGACTTCTAGATTAATGGGTATATAATTAAGTTAACTGGTTTCTTTTTTAAGCATTTTGTTGTAAATAATCATATTTTATTACTCTTCACTACCTCCAGGTGTAACCCCAATCACACTTAAATAAATGAATATGCAACACATTAAATATTGAGTCTCATGAGGTTCAATTTTAGGGACGTTTTATTTTTGCTGTTTGTGAATGTTATGGAACATATCTAAATCGCCACAGGTGGCCAAGGTCATTATGGTGCAGACTCATGGTATAGGTCTGGAGTTTAATTCTCACCAGAACTATCTTCCCTGAATGAGGTTTTTTTGAGATTTTCCATAGTCCTCATAAACGCCAAATGTCAGGGAGGTACCCTAAACTTAGGCCTGGAACACTTCCTTCCTTAAAAAAATCCTTTCCTAATTTATCATTTCATCTTGCATATGCCTGTGATGCCTCAACAGTAAAAAAGAGCATTAAACACTGTTTAAAAAATCTAAAACATTTACATAGTCTGCAAATGATACAAGTGTAACAATAGAAACATGAAAACTTAAAAGTTGCTAATAAACAAAATTCCAACTGACTCTGTCTTGTGGTGTGACAAAAACTGTCTTAAAGCCAACATGGAAAAGACACTTGAAGTTCCCTTTCATCTTAAGGAAGAAAATAACGAATGGAACAAAACAATTTTCAATGATAAATTACAGAGTTTTAATTAGGGCATAGTTCCCATCTCTAGCTGTTGACTGAAGCTTGGTAAGCCTCGGAGTGGACCCTGTTGAATCTTTTGGGTGGAATAGAAAAGTACTGAATTTGTCCAGAAGTGAAATTTAAAAATTCATAAGTTTTTCTGTGCGAATGCTGGAGAATAAGACTTTTGACATCAAGGGATACCTTTAGTTCTGTTGAAATTGTGATGTGTTTTAATTTTTGCACTAGATCAAATGAATTTTAATACTCCGACTTTGAAACTTTTTAGGGGAACGGAATTTATTATTAAGTCATTTTGCTAATATGTAGGTAGGGGAATTGATGTTTAATATTGGTCTCATACTATGGTCTTGTTTATGTATTTTTGGAAGCACGTGAAGCCTTGTTAGCATAGAATTATCTGGAGTTATTTTGTTTTTAGCTAGTCTGAGAGGATCTTCACTTCTTTTAGTGTGTTAATAAGCATTATTACAGCAAATTTTGGGAGGGTCCTTGCTTATTTCCATTCAACCACTTCTCAAACCAAACATAATCATCTTTGTTTAATATGTTGAGTTGATTTTTGTATACTATTGAAAGCATTTGTTTTGCAACTTGACTTCCCAAAGGAATTATCATTATCTTTTCCACAATATATTTTCTTATTATATGGGTAGTCAAAGGAAATATGTTTATTTTTTATAAATATCTTGCCAGTATGATGCTGTGAAAGGGCACCGTTGAGTTCTCAGTACAGATGTTGGTGAAAGAAAGGTGTATTGTTCCATCAGAGGATCATAAAAAGGCTTCATCTTGCACCTTTGAATTTTCAAGATTGTTAATATTAGCTGAATGGAAGTACCGTTTTAGAAAACACATACTATTAAACAATTTTGGATCCATTTTATTGCATAAGGCACTATTATGATCTTCTGCACACTTTTTTCATAATTATAAAAACAATACAAAACGGACAATTCATTTTTCAATATAGTTGGCTTGCTTTTCATTACACCGTGATCTATCGTTGCAATGCTTCCTGATGTCATCAGAAAAAAAATTTGACAGAGCAAAGCAGGGATACCAAGGGGTCCATAAGTTGTTACTAATGGACTCTATCATGGAATATTTCATGAATTGCACACAAGGAGACATGGGCTGTATGTGCCGTTGTAGAGTCCTGCTGGAAAATCGTGAATCTACATTTCCTCACAATTAATTCACGGAAAAAGAGTTGCAAATTATTCTGCATATACTATATATATATATATATATATATATGTTTCTTAAAAAAATAATCTCTTATTCTCTCGCCGCCAATGGCGCACCACACTCCTGTCTTTTGATCGTGCAGGGGTTCCTTGTGAAGTAGGTTAGGTTAGGTTAGGTTTTTTTTTTTTTTTTTTTTTTTTTTTTTTTTTTTTTTTTTAAATTTCATTGTCGGTTGTTTTGTGAATTAACTTACCGACTTAGGTGGAACCAAGATTCCTCCGTAAAGAAAATTAGATTAGGGCCAATTTCCCCGTCATACCATTTAAAATCCATTCACAAAATTTACTCCTGGATCCAGGGTCATCCGGTTTAAGTTCTTGCACTTCGTAATTTTATAGGATTTTAACTTTCCTGGGCTTGTAGCCCTTCGAACAGACGAATTGGAAATTCCCGTTTGCTGAAAAAGACTTCGAAGTGATTTTTAGTAGAACATTCCAGAGCATGTCCAATGTTATCTAACTTTTCTTCTGTGAGTGCTGTACTTGGCCATGTATGCTTTTTATCAAGAATACTTCCTATTTCAGAAAATTTATTTACCATTCAAATCGAGCTTCGACTTGGAAGTTGAATGTTAGGGATTCTCTCTTGAAACAATCGCCGTACATCACGAACCGATTTTATACGCAAGCATGAATCGTAAACAAATACTCTTTGGGGAATAGAATACTTGAATTGAACCATATTAACATAATACACTGTATTATGCCTAGAATATTTAATACACTGTTGCACAACACGCAAGGGCACATCTGTACGTTCCTAGAGTTAAACTGGTACTGACCGCCCCTCTGGCTCCCCGGCCGGCTTTCTGTCTTGGGAACGAAACGAGAACCGCAGAGTTCGGTCAAATGCGGCCAAATGCATGTAAAACGGTCCTGCAAAAGAAAAATCACTCGGTATATAATTTCGTAAGAGAAGACATTAATAATCTGTGGTGGATTCACTGTATCTTTTGGTGCATTAACTGAAAAGAATATGTGGAGAGATTACACCTGAGCAAAACATTTGTTTGGGCAATAAGAAACTTGGTAATACTTCGTTTTTACTACTGAGGCACCACAGGCAGTGGACACTGATAATATGTGAGATGAAGTGATAAATTGAGAAAGGATATGCTATGGACCGGCGAGGAATATTCTTGAAACTTTTATGTTATTGTAAACTGTTTCAACTGCTTTTTACATTAGGTACATATGCAGTACAGTTTTCCTGCCAACCTCCCTACCTCTCCTTGCTTCTTGTGGACAGTAGGGAAATCTGGGCCACTCTCCATCTCTGCATTTATTTTATTCATGTCTCAACTATCCACTTAACCAAAAAAAATTGTGCATGTATGTATAAGTTCTGAAGTTGTTCATGGATATTTTTAATATTGTTACAGAGCAAAGTATTCCTATTCGACAAAGTCTTCAAGCCAAACGCAACACAAGAAAAGGTTTATAATGAAGCAGCAAAATCCATTGTCTCAGGTAAGTGAAATAAAACAAGTGTTCTTCATTCTGACAGTAGAATTGAGCATTACCTTCAAACTAATACACCGCCACGGGTGGCCGAGGTCGTTAAGTCTCGGACTCGTGAGCGGGAGGTCTGGGTTCGAATACCGCCAGGACCGCCCTTCCTGACTGAGGTTTTTTCCAGGTTTTCCTCAGTCCTCATAAATGGCAAATGTCGGGGAGCTACCCTAAACTTAGCCCTGAAACGATTCCTTCCATAAAACTAAATCCTTTCCTAATATATCATTTCATGCCATGTATCATCAGTGCCCATCGCCTGTGGTGCCTCTGTAGCAAAAACGGGCGTTAAACATTACTCATTCATTCAAACTAATACGTCAATTTTTACAAATTATAACTTTCATTAAATTAAATTCAAATGAAAATTTAAAGATTAACACACCTACAAAATGGGGTTAGGATTCTGAAGGTCCTACCTCCACTTTTATATGCATTATTGCAAATGACCTCCCCCCTTTCGTATTCTGAGAAGAGAACCCTCCTTATTTAACCAAAATATGTACTCTAATTGGCATTGTCCATAAAGGCAATCATTTTCATAGCTTATACAATAGAATCTTGATTATCTCCTCTTGATTAATCGATCATCATATTGGCTTCCTGCTCATAAACTTTTTCCATAATTAGTTGTGAAAACCCTTCTAAAATTTAATCTTTGCACTTAAATATTATGGGTTTAAAAAGGGACTTTGTTTAGGCTACTGCTAATGGTAAAATTGGAAAGTGTGTACGAGATCCCTTCTTCTAGTACTTTGTCCATTCATAATACTGTGACCTTGAAGCTTGTAAACCAATTTTTCACTTGTGGAATCTTGTGCCATGATATTTTCACTATCACTTTAGGATATACAGGGTTAGTTAAAAGCCTCACACCACCTAAATAAGTTTTGAAGCATGTGATTCAGTGACATGAAAATAGGTGTGTATACTGAGAACTTAAACATTATGTTACCAACTTATTTTTACTTCTGATTTAACTGGAAGTAACTCCGAATCTCTTTATTTTAAATGGAATACCCAATATATTTTTATATTTTCGAATATTGCACATTAGAAGCTTTTCAAAAATACCCACACTAGATACTTTTAATTTATTGCTGCTAAATCAAGAAAACCAAAAAGTCATACAAATAATAAAATTATTCTTAATAAAACAAAGCTAGCTCTGTGTCTAAATTCTGTGTTCAAACTGGTAGCCCTCAACTGCTTGACAAAATGCTTGTCAATCATAGAAATCACTTAAAGAATTACTTAAGCACGCTTTAGGAATCTTGCATTGCTTCTTTATTTGATACTCCAAATCTCCTTAGTTGGTGGGTCTTTCTTGATATACTATTGACTTCAAATGACTCCATTAAAAAAAAGGTCCAATGGCAACAAATCTGGGGATCTGGCTTGCCACTCTATGTGACCTCTCCTACAAATCCATCATTGTGAAAAAAACCTGGTCTAAGTGCTGACAAACTTTCTGTCCATTGTGAGCTAGAGCTTCATCTTGTTGGAAATAAAAGTGTGTCCTGACTGAACGCATCCAACCAAAACGCTCAGAATTGCATCCATCTGGCTGAAGCCTTCAGTTTGACAATACACACCCTCACATTTGCAACTTGTTGGTCAACATTTGGTAAGAAAAAATATGGAATGAATGTGGATCTAAATTTGCAGTAGCTAGTTCTACATAATTTTGAAGCAAATTAAAATATCTATTAGTATTTCTGTAAAAAAGAAAGGATTAGTGATATGATCTATTTATTTATATTCTGGGCATAGCTCTTAGTTCTATCCCTCTCTTTTTTGATTCAAAATTGTATTTTATTAAAGAGCTTTGGCTAGGTGGTCAAACTTTTGCTCCTCAATACAGGTTCAATTATATGTGAGATTTGACTTTTTCTAATATTTTGCTAATGAGCTGTGCAGTAAACCTCTGTTAACAATATGCTTAATAAATAATTTTTATCTACAGTAAATGTACAAGGGCTAGTTAATAAAGACTGAGAATATATTTTTTTTACTTACAAAATACATTCGGCATAATCTTTCTTGTAGTAGTCCCCATTTAGTTGTATGCATTTGAACTAACGTGTCTGCTAGTCCTGGAAGATGTGCTGGGAACTGTTTTTTGACATTGTCTTCAGGACCACCTCCTGCTTCTCACAGCAGGTCTTTACAACTGAAAAGCTGTCTTACAATATTCTTTCTGATTGGCAAAGCTTTTGTCAGTCTTTTATTTTCCATTTGACCCACATTACCTGTCCAGCTGCTCCGTATTCTTCTATTGTATATAGTTCATTGAATGTATCTGTAATACTGATTTTATATTTTATTCCTTATTAAGTAAAATGTCATGCATCCTTTGGTTCTTCTTTAAATATAGTTTCTATACTTTGTATTTGACTTCTTACTTTACAAGGTGCAATTCGTAAGTTTTCTCCTGACATAGAAGGCCATGATTCATTGTTGCACTGTTCATGAAATGTTATATATGCTTCAGGAGTGTAAACACAAGTTATATTGTCATGGTATGTTAATATTGTATTTATGTACAAAAAATAACAATCCAATTCATGCATGAATAGAACTCAAATTTTGGTAACTCTCACTACTACACACCTGTTTTTAATTTGACTATCAGCATACATCTGATACTAAGAACTTGATGTGATAATGGTGACAGTCAGGCTAAAGGTTACTAAGATTCCTAAGACACACTGTGACTCCAGTGCTAATTGGAACAGAATTAGATAAAATGATGCTTTGAGAATCTGCTAATTTTTTTAGGGTGTACATCTGTAGTATGTTCAAAACCCTTCTCCAAAAGATTCTTAAACAAATAATCTGATCTGTTGAACACATAGTTCAAGGTACTCATTGTACAGTTAAGATTTTATACACTGTATTTAGTAACGATGCAAAATAGTACAAGAAGACCTTTTTTTTATGGGCGCACTTTAACATCTCAGGTCATCAACATCCCATTCAACTCAGGGCATGAAACGGCCAATTAATTTTGCTCAGACGCATCTCTTTCAGGCTTGAGGTTCTTTTTCATGCCGTAAATGTACGACACGGGACCCACCGCTTTACTTTCCTTCCAAAGGAAGACATTCCTTGGATTTTTACGCCCGAAAAAATCCATGCGTCCTGGCCGGGTTTGAACCCGCGCTCTTGGGTTTAAGAGGCAAGTATGGTAACCACTACACCACCAGGACTGACTGGAAGATCTTATGAAGACCCTAAATGGTGGTGGGAAATTGCATAATAATGGTTCATAAGATAGCCACAAAAATCCATCATGTGAGTCATCTGTCGCTCTAAAAGATGCCATAGCTTCTTTATGGTGTAGTAATATGAGGGATGCCTTATCCATGTGACTAAACAAGAGAGAAATTCCTTCTTTGTGTCCATAAAGAAGCTGTTCGTATTTGTTGATGCTGAGCTTTCTGCAAGCACATCAAGAGACCTCTGGAGAATTTTTCTTTATGTTATCATTTGCTTTTTTGGCCTGTTTCACAATTATTATATTCTGGCATAGCTCTGCCTTGTATTACCATAAATACCCTCTCAAAGTTTCCATTAAATTTACACAAAAGGGTTTGAGATATTTTAATATCCTAATATTATTTAAATGTATAATAAATCAAAATCACATATAATTATTCAAAATGACCACCTCTGGCACACACACAGTCCTTAAGTCTTTGCGGCCACTCATCTATTGAATTATGCAACACTACCATTGGGAAATCTGCTGCTGTCTTCTGAAGAGAGTGCTTCAAATGTTCAATAATTGGATGTGTCTTCTTATGAGTCATCTCCTGAAGCTTACCCCACAATTTGTAGTTTGAACTTACAAAAGGCCAGGCCGAGGTCAAAGTAAAGTCAGGAACATTGGCCTCAAACCACTCCTGGGTTGTTGGAACTTTGTGTGCTGAGGCTGAATCCTGGTTGAAGCTCTAGCTTTGTACATGGAAAAGGGTGGTGTTGGGGTTCTTGATCAGTCTCTCCAGCACTCTTCTGGTACATTTTGGTTGATGTTCCGACCCCTTTTTCGTGGAAATGGAACTCTGCCGTACCTTCAAGATCACCTCACCATACAATAACAGATGCAGGATGATGGCCTTTCTGGACTCTTGGAGCCTTTTCAGCACCTTTATAAAGCATTTGGCATACACCGCATCATTTTGGGCATTGAAAGTCTGCTCAGCATGCATCGGTGAAAAGGATTCTTTGATGACCATTTGCTGCTTAAATGCTGAATTAAGTGATTTTAAAAGCCTCTGGTGCTTCAACTCACATGTGAGGTGTCCTTTCTGTTGTTTGTAAGCACTAAGTCCCATGTCACTGCTCAATGTAGGAGACAGGCATTTTAGAAATTTTCAGCTCATGAGTCATCACTGACTGTCTCCATATCAAATTTCTTCCCACTCGTGCAGTCACTGCTTTCACCAATACTGGAGTGCGCACAGTGCGTAGTCTTCCTTGCCTGTGGCGATCTTTCACAATTCCAGTATCAAGGAAGCGCTGGACAGTAAGGTACGTGAACCTCCTGCTTATTTTCAATTTTGGAGAATTTTGTACATCTCATCAGAGCCTATCTTGTTCAAAGTTATCACAGCTACATGATTTTCGTAATCATCCCATTCCATCTTGAAATATAACACAAAGAACTTCAGCTTCTGCAGCTGAACTCTCACTGACTCCCTACTAGCACCACAACTCAGGAATGTGCAGGCTGTTAGAGGTGGAAAGTCAGCCACCTTCAGAAGTACTGCCTTGGGAGGCCAAGTTCATTAAAGTGGAACTCTTGACCAATTTTTTTTTTCTGGATTTTTCTCAGTCCTCATAAAAACCAAGTGCCATTATATAATATTAAGGATATTTAAACCACCAAATGTGTGGTGCACTTAAGGGGATACATCCATTTGTGAAAATAGCTAAAACATAATTGTTATGCAAATGGTTAGAAATTTTGATTTATTTAAGTAATTTAGTTTTTAGTAATGTAATTTTTTTAAGTATATTATAAGAAATACACCATGCATTAAAATTTTTATAATAAATGGGGCAAACGTTGTGCTATATTCCACCAGAATGTAGCTATAAAATGTCCCTAACATCACTATCGTTTATTACTGGACTTATTTTGTTAGCAGTGGCTTTCTCCGTAGCATTTAATGTGGTTTGACATCCCATGTTAACTTCATTAATTGTTGCAGTCATTGCAATTTCCAATTTCTTTTATACAAACCTTCTTATAGGTAAACCACTCCACCTAAAGTTATAACAACTTAAAATAAAGTGAGTGTATATGCTATTACACCAACTTTAATTACAGGAAAATAAGTGCAGATATATTAATAATAATAGTAATAATAATAATAATAATAATAGTTCGGAGTTTGTGGTTGTAAGCATCCAGTAGTAAACATAGATTAATGATTTCTTGAAAGCAAAACTTCTTTAGGACGTCTCTTCCAAATTACGTTTATGAACTTTCATTGGCATTTTGTGTTGTCCATTTAGTACCCCTCTCTAGAAAATCATTAGTAGTTTGTTTGGTAAACAATCATTATTGCACACTAGATAAAAGAAAAGTTTTCCTGTTTCCTTCATGTTTTGGAAATTTTTCATCTTTGACAATGGCCCAGTTATAAAAGCACCAAGACAACTCATGCCTAGGACATTTGAATGCATACTTCCAGAGTCTGCAAATTTTCTGAAAATACCAGATGTCTCTGTACCTTCTCACTTTAATTTCAAATCTACAATCAAGCCCCGCATTTTAAATTTAAAAAATGTACTGTTTTGCAGAAGAAAGAGATTGGAGTCATTTAAGTGACATGGAGGTATAGCTGTTGACGGGTTATGAAAGTCTATTTAAATATTATTTTAAAATAAAACAAAAATTACATTTTTCATAATTTTTGCTCAATTTCACAGATACATCCCTTAAAACCTTTCCTTTTTAATTCCCTATCTTTCCATTATTATTCCATACCAATCCTTTCCAAACTTTCTTAATGATATTGACTCAGGTCTCTCTTCATTTTATCCTTTCTTGTAAGATTAAACAAATATTAAACATTGCCTCAATATATTTTCTTTCTCAAGCCTGTATATCCTGAACCAATACTTTACCATCCACTATTTCCTCATAATTTCCTATTGATACCTAACTCTTCTTGAGCTGCCCATTGGGTGAAGCTCACTAGACCCAAAATTAATTTCAAATTAACATTTACCTAGCCCTCAAATATTCCCAAATAGCACTTTTGCCTCAACTGTAGTTGCATAAGTTCTCTCCAACCATTTAATTTGCATTTCTGTAGTTTCTCTAGACATACCCTACAGCTTTCATACTGTTAATACCTTTTTCTTTGGCTCATTTCAACCTCCATTACTATTTAATTTTATTCCTAGATAATCACACTTCACACATAAATTTTTTTTCCTTCATTCATCTTTCCTCAACTTAGAATTCTTCTTGAATTGAATTGTAGTAATAACCTTAAATTTCTTTATATTAATTTTTAAACTCTTAGATTTCTGCAATACAAGAACACTAAAGATAATCTTAATTTATGTATATATAAGATTTGTTCCTAAACTTTCAACAGAAAATTAAATTGCATTTTTTGTGTTTTTTAGATGTACTTTCAGGTTTCAATGGCACCATTTTTGCATATGGGCAGACATCATCTGGGAAAACGCACACGATGGAAGGTGTGATAGGTGACCCTGTGAAACAAGGAATTATTCCAAGGATAGTTAATGACATTTTCAATCACATCTATGCTATGGAAGAGAATTTGGAATTCCACATCAAAGTGTCGTACTTTGAAATTTATATGGATAAAATAAGAGATCTCCTAGATGGTAAGTAAAATATTTGTAGTTAAATTGTGATATGTCACTATCTTACAATAAAAGAGTTGCAAATCAAAATCATTTGTTTTTCAGCTTCCCTCTAAATTTTTAATCACTTTTGAGATGCAATTAGAAGAAATTGAACTTTTCTTTTTCATTTGCTTACTGAAACATAATTTATTGAATTATTACAAAAAATTCTTTTACATTATCTATAAACATAAATTTTTTGATGTTACAGTTTCTTTCGTTAAGTCTTTTTTTTTTTTTTTTTTTTTTTTTTTTGAGTTGTACCACTTTATTGCTTAATTTTAGCAGCAAATTGTCATTTTTATGGTATTTTGAAGTGGTTCAAGTGTGCCATATATAATTTTAATATTTTTAAATTATCTTTTAATAAAAATAAATAGTAATTGAAACAAATTCAGATCACAGTTTATGTTCAGCACATGCAATTCAGACAGAGATCAATAAGAGAATTTCACTCTTTTGCACATTAAAAAAATAAAAGTGATGATTAAATTGTAGTTTTGGTTAGACATCACTCAAATTACACTAATTCCCAGAAACTTACTTGGACGTCATTTTCAATATTAAATCAATTTAGAATCAAAACACAGTGAAATGTGCATTAATAGTCTCTTTTGAGTCGAAATATTTATCTTATGTAGGTGAAACCATAATGAGTGTTAAATATTTCCACTCAGAAGAGAATATTACTTGGACATGTTTCGAAGGCAGTTGGTTGCCTTCATCCTCAGCATAGATTGTCAATTTTCCCATATGGGTGCAGACATTGCTCTGTATTTTTACACTATTAAATTACAATCACTATATTATGTTAGACTTCAAATAATAACTTATACAGAAACAAAAAGCGTAATAAAACCTGTTCAAAATTACAGAATTGAAATGTTGATATAAGTGGATATACAAATTATTAATATATGCCTGGAAAAAACTTTATTAAAAAAGTAACATTGACGTAGTACAAATTGCCTCCGTAAAAAGTTCTAGAATTAGAGAAAATAAAACATAAGTCAATTAGTAAATTAGAATTAATAAAGAGGAGGTTCGAAAATGATTTACAAAGCAATGTTTTACAAATATTGCGCAATATTGTGCACCCATTAGTAGGTCAGTGGACTGATACTAGTATGCCATGAAGGCACTAAATAGCTGTTGTGTAAGCATGTGTGTAGTGAAAGGACAGTGTTCATTTGTTAGCAGAGAAAGACGTGAACAAAATGGAAAACCACTATCATGGACAAATATGGGGTGCATGATTTTTGTGTAAAAAGGCATCAAAATGCAGAAATTCATAGATGTTTAACTGGCTGTTTAACTCCAATCAAATTTATTCCAATTTCATTAGCTCAGCCCCCCAGTCCCTGGTTCATCAGCAGCTACCTACTGGAATATCCAGGCGGCCAGGCTCTGATAAAACAATAATAATAATAATAATTTATACATTCAATATATTAGGTAATTAAACCCCTTCTGCTAAATTTCTGTCCTTGAGAGTTGCTTATTCCTTTGGATCTTATAACTAACACCCTGGTTATTGGTGTATAAGATTCCTGTTTTAACTAATACTAAATAACTAATCCCATTCCCTCCCCTAGTCATTTCATCCTCCTTTCACTATCTGACAATTATATACCATTTCTCATGCATTTTTCCTAAGTGTTTTACACCCCTAACCATTTTTGTCTCGCCTTGCCTATGTATTTCCCAGTTCCTTAATTTTTCGTGTAATTTTAAATTAAAACTCTTCTGCCTCTTATTTAATTTGGTAAATTTTCCCACTTTCTTAGTACAAATGTTCCCTCCAAGACTTGATTTGCCATTTCTTCCCTTCCTGCCTTATCACAGATTTCAATATATCTTTCTCTTCCCCACACATTTTTTAGAATGTTATATAAGAGATTTTCTGGTATTAAGATTTGCACATATTTCTTGTTTTTCTATATTATCAATTCTTTTTATTATCTTTTCCAAAATCCTTTTCCCAATCTTTCTTCCTCATACCATATTGAACCTATGCCCACTTCTTGTAGAATATTTTGGATTTTAGATAATCAGATTTCTGTACCCTTTTTTTTCCTTGTGCTACCAAACACTGCATGATGATATTCTCCTTCTCTATTAATAAGCAAACTGAGCAAATTATCCAATTTGCTTCATCTGTTACATTTTAACTCCTTACTTGTACTGCACTGGAAGATCAAACTGAACTTCTCCACAGGCAAGCACATATGTTTATAAAATACACTGACTTCTAAATTACTGAACACCTTAAACCTAATTGACACATATTATCCTCCTCTATTAGTAAGGAAACTCCGCAAATTATCCAATTTGCTTCATCTGTTACATTTAAACGCCTTACTTGTATTGCACTGGAAGATCAAACTGAACTTCTCCACAGGCAAGCACAAATCTTTATAAACTTCCAAATTACTGAACACCTTAAACCTAATTGACATATATGGGACAGCATCATATTAATCATCTTTTTTTTAATGAAACGAACATACTCTTCCTTGGCAATAGATATAAGCAGGTGTATCTCTCTTTTCTTAATCTCACTTGCAAAGGAGTCTTCAACATTTTATAGCATCCTCCTGGCGCCATTCATTGAAATTTGCTCCAAACCCACTTCATTCATTTTTCTGAATCTTTCCTTTCATTGCTAAGCCTTGCTGTCACTCATGATAGTAGATTAGGTAAAATTGCACAAGGAAAATGCCTTCCCAAACTACAAATTTTGGTTCAAAATGTTTAATATACAATATAGTTTTATCATTCAGTTAAAAATTTGCATGGGTATACGCTTTATCCACTTCTTTTTAATACCTACTCTATAGGAATTATAAATATATTTGGTGCACTGCTGTGTAACGAGGCACACAATAAGAGCAACCTATGTTGTTCTAAAACACTTCTATTACACAAGTTCCTGAAATAATTTCACTAAATCAGTATTAAATTCGAAAGCAATAACCACTACTATTGATTTAGTTCCAACTATAAATCCCTGTAATAAACCACATATTGCAATGAATCAAACAAACTCATGTGCTTGATAGCAGCAATATGCTTGAACCTTGATCAACGCAATTTTTGCACTATCATTACCCACATACTGATCTGAGGATTGAAGTCAGTCTTATGTATAGGTAAACCTGACAATCAAGTGACTGGAAGAGATACTCAAGTGAAAAAAGTGGCTTTGACTTTGAAGACAGTGATGAGGATGAAGTGAACCATATTAATGTAGATATACACAGAAAAGTAATCCAGTGATGTAGAATCAAATACATTAACAAATATTGACACCTCAGTCAAAAGCCATGCTCTAAGGTAGAGGTACCAAAACTCAAACCAGTCCCACGAAATGAGAGTCGAGTAGGCAGTTGTTACTAATGTGGGAAGGCTAAGGACAAATCTACAAGGAAGAGATGTAGCAAATGTCGGAGAAAAATATGCAATGATCATTCAAAGTCTTACAGTGTTGTGAAGGAGGAGGAGGAGGAGAAGAAATGAACATGTAATCATGGTACTATTTGTATTATTTTCAATTTAAAGTAATGTTAACAATATTTCATTTTTTATTTAGCTCCTCACATATAAATGGTCATTGTTGCTTCATTGTTGTAATTTTATGAATGGGTTAAAATCTTGTATGACCAACTGTTTAGGGAGCTTTTCTGGAAATTCTGAAGGATTACTGTAACCATAATGAACTTCTATACACTGGAAGTGTTCTTTCTTTTAAAATTGTCTTCCAGAACCTTTCATTTATCCTAAAAATTTCATCATTGAATAACTTTCTTTTAGGAATATCTTTCTGAGTATAGGGAGAAGACTGCAACAAATTCAAGGTAAACTATGTAATTTCATAGACTCTGTTGTTGTGCATGCTCATAGGAAGTGACAGAAACTTCATAGGTATGTTAAACATAAATGTAGTTATTTTATTTCCTGAAAATGTAACATGAGAAAAATGCTCACTTGCAGCCACTTGAGCTTTTGGTTTATAAACTACTTGTGGATTAATTTTAGGTATATATGAATTTTTAATTTTAATTATATAGATTCAGTATGTGCATTTGTTTATGTGATAACAAGGTTCTGCATAATTAGGTAAATTGACATTTATTTATAAGGAAAAACCACTGTACAATACATTTTGTGCTTAAGGAGGTTTTTTTGTAATATGACATTATTGAAGATGGTAAACAGGTTTATAATCAAGTTAATACATTTTCAGCATATAAACGTCCTGGTGTTATGTTTCTGCACATTTTGGGTATATTTCTAGGATGTATATTAATTTATTAGCTGTAAGACACAGTCAGAGAGCATAAATGATATTTGTACATTTGCTCATTATTAGTAACAATTTTTGCAAATTGTTTGGTTGATTGCTTCCAGTATCAAAAGTAAATCTGAGTGTGCATGAGGATAAGAACAGGGTGCCATTTGTAAAAGGGGCTACGGAGAGGTTTGTCTCAAGTCCGGAAGAAGTTTTTGAAGTAATTGAAGAAGGCAAGGCAAATAGACACATTGCTGTTACAAGTAAGTATTAACTTGTTAGATTGCAAAGGTAATGTAATGCACATGAAATGATAACACACTGAAAATTTGCTCTTTGCTCTTTGCAGATATGAATGAGCATAGTTCACGTTCACACAGTGTATTTCTAATCAATGTAAAGCAAGAGAATTTAGAAAACCAAAAGAAGCTCTCTGGTAAACTCTACCTAGTGGATTTGGCAGGTAGTGAGAAGGTGAGTGGAGGGGTAGTAATAGAATGTTTTCCTAGTCTGCCATCTGCATTGATTTTATTCAAGAGATAAAATATGGTATGCACAGATGAACCCACTAACATTGATACATTTGTACCCTCTTCGCTGTTCATAAAACTACATGTCATAAGAATGGATGAAAATTCATGTGCTTCTTGAATGAATAAGATGGAGATGTTACTGATTAGTAATGATGAACATTTTCTACCATAGACACAACCATACAGTGTAATTAAACTCTGCATAGCATTCAGATGTTAACAGTAGCAGGCTTCTCCTTTGCAGCTGCAAGCTTTTAACCCCCTCTTTCTGACATCATGTACTCTAATTTGTAGCAGGCTTATGCTTATATTTTGTTACTAAAAGAATTGTTCCATCTTACTCATTAGTCACATCCATCTAGCGATGGAGGGAATCCTTTCCTCCTGAGGCCAGTCAGATAATAAAGAAACCTATTATTATTATTATTATTATTATTGTTGTTGTTGTTGTTGTTGTTGTTGTTGTTGTTGTTATTCTCTTCTTTCCCCCTTGTACTCTAGAAAAATTATTCAAGAATAAGTGAAATTCTAACACTATCTTTATCAACTTTCAACTTTTAAAAATATTAATAGGTACATGCGGTATATATATCTTTAATATCACTTTTTTTCCAATATTGTATATAACTATATACTTTTGCTGTTTTTATTCACCTGGTAGATTGGAAGAGAAGGTCCCTTACCCTTAACTCTTACCAGGGTAAATAAATATTACTCTGTGAAAGAGACAGATCTCAATTTAGCTGAATAAAATTGCTTCCATTGCGCATGCTTTATCTCTGTGATTCAAGCTGTTGCTCAATCATGCATCAGCTGCATAAACATTCCATTCATTATACTATCCATTCAGGTTTCAGGCACTTGTTTGATATTGTCAGTTTCTAGAGTATACTTACATATATACAACCTCATCTTAAAAAGCTTTAACTATGAATTTTTAAAATTAATACAAACCTTTTTATATCAGGTAATATTTGAATTAAATATAACATTTAATTTCGTAATTAAAATGTAAATTGGAACTTGCACAGTGAAGCTATTCATATTAATTAAAATCATTGTATGGTTCAGTTGAACTACACTCTCTTAAAGCTTCACTTACTTTTCATAAATGTATGGAACCGGTTTCAAGAACATTTAGTTCCCATCTTCATCCAGGCTAAAGTTCAACTGTCGGATCAGTCGTTGAACTGTGGGAATGTATATTCTGCTCTGGTGGCGGTGTGATAACTTGTAGTTTGTTTTCATCTCCGGCAATGTCGAAGTTCATTAGACTGTTTTTGTATTTGTAGATGTAGATTTTTTCCCAGATTGCTAGTTCCATAGGTCCTTGTACTGATTTTAATAATTTTGCTTTATTTATTATGTCGTGATTTTGTGTCCAAAAATGATATGCTACTACTGATTTCTTAATTTGTTTGTACTTTATGTTCCTTTAACCTTATGCCTATGTTTCTCTTTGTTTTTTCAATGTATGTGAAAAAAAATCTACATTCGATCATAATCATGTCCGAATTTCTCAGAAATACTTGGGACATGTTTAGAAGCAACTCGACTGACCTTTTACTATTTTAAATCGCTATGGACCAAACATAGATTCACCATCATGCATGAAATGATGCAACAGTCCAAACAATGGGTTCAAGAAGGTGAAAGCTCCAAAGAAGGCCAAGTGTTCCTTCAGCAGGAAATGTGATGGCCACTGTCTTCTGTGATGCTAGGGGTGTGTTGTTGGTAGACTACCTGAAAAAGGGCAAAACCATCAACAGGGAGTATTATGCAGCATTACTGGCATAATTGAATGATGCTATTAAGACCAAAATGTCTGCATTTGTTAAAGAAAAAAAAAAACTTTCCATCAAGACAATGCACTGGCTCATACTTCAATTGTGATTACAATGTTGCGTGACTTTTACTTTGAACTGTTGTCACATGCACAATATTAACCTGATTTTGCTCCTGGTTTTTTGCTCTTTCCTAATCTGAAGAAGTGATTTACATCAAATATGGGATCATAGCTCAAACAAATGCTGAATTTGCAGAGTTGGGACAGTCATGTTAAACTGAAGGTACAAAGAGTGTAGAATATCGTTGGTCAAAGTGTATGGAGTTAAAAGGTGATGTTGAAAAAAAAATTTTTTTTTTCCCCTCCCTTAGGCTGAGAACTTTTCAAACCACCCTCATGAACCCAGCCAGGACCGATGGATTTTTTCGAGCGTAAAAATCCTGAGTATGGCTTCCTTCAGAAGGGAAGTAAAGCTGTGGGTCCTGTGTCGTACATTTATGACACAAAAAAGAACCTCAAGCCTGAAAGAAGAGGCCTCTGAGCAAAATTTGTCGGCCATTTCACACCTGAATTGAATGGGATGCTGATAACCTGAGATGTTAAAGAGCGTCCGTAAATAAATCAATTAAAAAAAAAACACCCTCATACAGATAAAGCAACTGTACCTGAAAGACAAGGTTTTAAATAAAGTTTGATGCTAGAAATGGAGGAAGAAGATTCAGATACTAAATTAGCATTTGTTAAAATGCTTGATGAACATCCTGTTCGACAGTTTTTGTCAAATCTGTTACCTGAGATGAAGAGAAAAAAACTGTTGCTTTGGCAGAATGAAACTCTTAGGTAGCAATCCCATAACCAGTATCACTAGAAGAACTGTAATCTATGGGATTACCATTCATTAGAATTTCTCCTTATTCTAGACTTTGAACAGATCCGTGCCAAGAAATAACTTTTTTGGTTTTCCAAGCAGCCTGGATGTTTATGTAGGCAGCTCCTTTTGATTTATATATTAATTTCTAGGTTGAATGATTTTTTTTGTTATACCTGAGCTGCTCAATCTCCAGGCTTGATATTACTTGTAACCAAGAGAGACAGTGTTGATGGCTCTGTGCCATCTAGTATAAGGGAATGCATATGTTTAACAGTAACAGTTATGTAAACAATATCCTATGCTAATATAATACTTTTATGCAACTTAATTTTAAGGGTACCAAAAGAAAGTGGCTGTAATGTACGTAAGTTCTGCTAATCATTGAGTGGAAAGACTGCACTCCTTTCTTCATCACTGAAATCATTATGGTCCACACCTTTATCCAGAGAAATAATTAACTGTTCCACATGTGATTGCAATACATCATCGACTTCCTTTGCTTATTGCAAACCTTTCCATATATGAGCCACAATACTTTGCCACTTATCCTTTGAAACCTGTTCTATTCCTTGCTGCATCAAGCAATACATCGTTGAGGTGGAAAGGGTTATTATTTCCTTTACGTACCCCTTCACCTGTGCCCAAATAAGATCAATGGCATTAAAATGGGATCCTAATGACTGTGCCCATGAGCGGTGATAGTGTCTATTTCATAACTGCAGAATCTTGGCTTATAGAATTTTACATTCTACAACAATTCTGCTGTCTGTCCTGGTGGTTCTAGTGCTAACCATATTACCTCATAGACCAAGATCGTGGGTTGAATCACGGCCAGGGTCACTGGATTTTTTTGGGCATAAAAATTCTAAGTGTGACTTACTTTAGAACAGAAATAAAGCCATGGGTCCTGTGTCACAGATTTACGCCATGTAAAATAACCTCAAGCCTGAAGGAAGAGGCTGCTGAGCAAAATTTATTGGTTGTTTCATGCCCTAAATTGAATGATGACCTGAGATGTTAAAGAGCATCCATAAATGAACTAAATGAACAACAACAATTCTGCTTCTTTCGTGACTGTAGACAGTCCTGGAATATTATCTTCTGTTGGCAATCATTGCAGAATGATGGCTTTTTATCTTTTATCCTTCTGAAAGGCATCAATG
Source organism: Metallyticus violacea (assembly GCA_030762175.1). Classification (NCBI taxonomy): domain Eukaryota; kingdom Metazoa; phylum Arthropoda; class Insecta; order Mantodea; family Metallyticidae; genus Metallyticus; species Metallyticus violacea. Next base: position 24,575,364 of record CM060836.1, read on the forward strand.
TTGTCTTAGATCTTCGTTTGCCAGGAGTATGTAACTCTTCAGACGTGTATTTCAATCAACTGGGCATTTTTCTTATGACAGTGGTAATTATGTTGTGTAGCTGTTGGAGAAAATTGTTTTTGAAGTATGTTTCTACAGCAAAAATTCTTTGCTCTTTAGTTTCAAATATCCATAGTAAACAAAATGGCAAATCCTTGACAAACAAGCTCTACAAATCTCTGATAATACATGTTGCATTTTGTCATCCTTGATGTGCGAGATTTCTCCACTATTGCAAACCATGACTGAACATGTTTATTTTTCGATTTTTCAATTCTGATGAATCACTAGCCATATTGTTATAATAACTAATAAAAATAACACAATTAATTGCTCACACATTAAACAAATTTATTTTTCCTAAATTAATTCAAGGAACAACTGTGTTCATGCAAGTCAAAACATGCTATGATCACTGCCTCATACTGTATATTGCAGATTGTAAAATCATTAGGAAAGCATGGTTTCTGTTATAGCCAAGAATTGAAAATTAATGCATTAGTCACAAAGCTGTAAGAATTTTGATCTATGATTGCATCATTTTGATGTATAGTCATTCCCCAAGGCATATTAAGTGAAAATCTCTGATATAAAGAACATAAATGAATAATCCAAAGTTCTTAATTCTGCAATCAACATTTATAGGTAAGCAAGACTGGGGCAGAAGGAACTGTCCTGGATGAAGCAAAAAACATCAATAAATCACTGTCAGCACTTGGTAATGTCATCTCAGCACTGGCTGATGGGAACAAGACGCACATTCCATATCGAGACTCCAAGCTAACACGTATTCTACAGGAATCCCTTGGAGGAAATGCCCGAACCACCATCATTATCTGTTGTTCTCCTGCATCCTTCAACGAAGCTGAAACAAAGTCTACATTGGAGTTTGGCAAAAGGTACAGCTAACTAAAAATTATAAAGGATATCATCTTACTTTGTATGTCAGGATTATATGCCTTTGCATTTAAATGGGTTTTAGCAAAGATATTATAGAAGATTGTTTTTTTTATTTATTGCATGGTAATCTGAAGATCTTTCATATGGTGCTCCTAGTGGCTTGACTTATCTGAATTGCTTGCTTAATCTAAAGCATGTAGTGAGATCTCCCAAGTACGAGAACTAGTCATTAAAGACTAGGAATGTTTTTTTTTACCTATCAAGTACAAGGCAGGGTCAAGGTTGGAATGTGTGTATGGTTTATGCATATATATAGTCCCCATTGAACTGTATACACTTGGCCCCAATATGTCTGGCAGGAAAGATATGCAGCAAACCATTTTTTGATATTGTATTCTGAACCACCTCCAACTTCTTCATGCCCTTGATGTACCAAAATGCTGGCCCAGTAGCTCATTTTTGTGACAAGGGAACAAAAAAGTCTCATAACTGGGATTGGGTTGTATGGAGGGTGTGACACACATTCAGCGTTTTCTGGACAAATGTTGAGCATCAACGTTGCAAACATGAGAGCATGCATTGTCATGGTTAAGGCAACAACCAGATGTATGCAGCTTGGGGCATTTTTTGTTAGATGTGTTTGGTCAGTATGCTCAAAACAGTCTTGTAATATATCCTATTAGAATTTATTGATCATTTTCACACTAACTCCACTTATATCACAGAAGGACATGTTTCAGGGGCATTCACTCCTATTATCAGCAAAAGACCAACGGGAGAATCATACACTGTAGACAATTTGAGAAATTTATTGAGCATATCCTGTCTATGTCTTGAAGTTCATGATGTTAGTTTTACTTTTGATGATGTAAATTTTTTCGCATGTCACTAGTTTCTAAGGGTTGCCTTTCAATAATTTTTTTTCGGTATCAATTTTGTTTTTTATGTGTATATGTACATATATATATATATTACACACATGTATTTTGATACAGGATTTTGATGATGCATTGAATTTAACACTTATTGATATGTTAACGACTCATAGCTGTGAAAGTTTACTTAGAGATGGAGAAATGGTAGCTATATTTTTGCTTAAAGTGCATATACTGCTGGGTTTAAATCTAATGTATTAATATATTTTTATATTCTCCCTCTCTCTTTCTCTGTCTCTCATATTTTTGTTGGAAGTGTTTTATGCTTATCTAGTTATTGTTATTTGAGAAACAACCCGACCTTCTGTAGGAAGATGTGGGATCTTGCAGAAAGAAATTTGTTGATACTGCAAACATTTTGAGGAGTCAAAATTATTTTGTGTTATTAAAATTTATTGATTGTACTGGAATGATATGTGAATTTTTTTTAATTTCATGTCTTCTTTTATTTGTAATAGCAAACTTGTGCCTTTGACATCTTGAATTCTTTTAAATTTGTTTAATCCATTTATATACTAATTTTTTTGTTGAAATCATTTTGCAGTGCTGTGTTATTGTATTGGTATACTTCTCTATATTCTCTTAAACTGAGTGGAATGTTCATCAAACTATATGTAAGGCTACTAAGGATGACATGTTGGTGTTTTTTGAGATTAAAGCTATTATTTTTAATATAATTGTCATTGTGAATAGATTTCCTATACATTCTAAAGCTTAATCTGTTATTATTTTTTGTAATCTTAAAATCTAAAAAGGGAATGACTCATTCTTTTCAATTTTCAATGTAAATTGTATAGATGTTTCCTGTAAACGTAGGCATTATTAGCCAGATGTTTAGGTATAATGGCACATATGTCATCTGTGTGTATGTGCCAAGTTTTAAAAATAATTGGAAAAGCATCAGTTATGTGGATTTCATAATCACTCATAAACAAATCTACCGAAAAGGTGGGGGTTACCCATAATTAATCCAGAATTTTGTTGGTAAAACAAAATAATGCTGATTAATGCATAGTCAAACTGATATACCATATTTATGCAAATCTAATTTGCCATTAAAAGCAATGAGCACCCCAAGTTTGAAACTTAAAATAATAAAAAAGATTTTGGCATATTGTTGTACTGCATCTTAGAGATAAGCATCTCCGCTTCATAAAACAATAAGAACATAAAATTTATAAGTCATTTATTGTTATATCTTGAAGCATGTAGAACAAAATCCATCACTTTTGCTGATGCCAGGACAGTTGGCATAGGTCAAAGAAAAAAAGTTATTTCTTATGGTGTTACTAGTCACAGATTGCCCATTCATCCTCCTTTCATGTACAAATTCCATAACTTTTTCTTCAATATCAAGAAGTTTTCTCTTGACAGGACCAGTGAATTTTTTCCTACTAGCTTTAGTTGCAAATAATGACAATTTCTGTTGCGACTCAAGAGGGCGTTGCTTTCAGCTACTTTGAACTCTCTTTTTGCCTGTCTGTTACCATTTTTTTCAGCATAAAGGATTACTCTACACTTGAAAATAGCCTTATAAGATGCTATTCTCTGTTTGCCCTCCAGACTAACCTACTACTCAAGTGCTCTATGCAATATAGTCCAACAATAAATGTAACAAATTGTAGCAATACATTTTGACGTAATACACTATAAAGTTGAATGTAATTACCATAGAGCTACAGAATAAATTTGCACTCAAATTTAATGTGCCATCAAATATAATGCTCACCACAATTTTGAATACTACATTCAGACCAAAAGATGTGCTTTAGTTTCACGTAAATACAGTAATTATTTATCTATTACTTCATTGGAAGTTCATATTGAATACAGCTTATTTAATTTGAGTAGCTTGGTTTAAGGTCTATTAGTATTACTACTGATAAGTATGTACTAGGGTAGGATCATAAGTTTCCGACCTTACCCATAAGGATTATCACCTTCACAAAAGCCTTATCTGGTGTCATACCTTATATGTTAAGTAAATAATGCAGCTGTAACTTCTACTCTACTGTGTTCAGTTGTTCAGATATAGTGCATAAAAAAGGCTGTGTATAGAAGATTGTGACATGTTCAAAATGGAGTATTGAACTGTTATTAGTTCTTCACTAAAGAAGGACTTATTCCAAATGAAATTAAACAGCAATTGGATGGTGTATAGGGGGAAGCATCTCCCTCATATTCTACCGTTAAAGAATGGGTCATTTCGAATGGGTTGAGAAAACATTGAAGACGAAGAGCATGCAGGTTGGCCCTTGGAGGTGCTCACTCCTGAAAACATCAATCGCTCTTGTGGAAGGAGAAATTATGGAAGACGGGCGGCTCAAAGTTACAGAAATAGCATAAAGGTTGGGCCTTTCTAAAATAACAGTCCCGGAATTATTCGTGAACATTTAAACAAGAATAAGGTTAGTGCAAGATGGGCCTAGAAGTCTTCCCTCAGTCCAAAAGTAGCAACAAGCCATCTATTGTGAGGCATTTTTGGAGCTGTGATGTGGCAACAAAAGAGAAGTTCTGCAAATCATTGTTACGAGAGATGAAATTATGGTTCTATTCTGTGATCCCACGTCCAAAGAGAATCAATGGAGTGGCATGAACCTGGTGAAGCACTGCCTCTAAAGGCCAAGGTCACTCAATCAAGATGATCATGGCCACAATCTTTTGGGACTGTGAAGGAATACTTCATTGACTTCAAGGAGAGGAACACCACAGTAAATGGGGAGTACTGTTCTGGCCTGCTGTACAGACTATGTGCTTCCATCAAAGAGAAAAGGTGAGGAAAGCTGAATGGTGGTGTGCACCTTCTTCACGACAATGCACCTGTTCACACAGCTCTTATTGCAAAGGAACCTATGAAAAATGTGGCTTCAAGGAAATCGACCATCCTCCATATAGCCCAGATCTAACTCCCAGTGACTATTTCCTCTTCTCAGAATTCAAGAAGGACCTTTGAGGAAGGACATTTAAGTGTGATAAATGCTGTTTATGCCCATTTTACAGACAAGGCTTCTTACTATTTTTGAATGCGGGGGATTGAAATGTTATTTCAAAGATGTGAGAAGTGTATTGCAGTAAAGGGTAACTATATTGAAAAGGGAAATATAAGTTTTGTCTTTATTATACCAAGAAAATGGTTAGGCCGGAAACTTATGGACCTACTCTCATATGTAAGGAGCAAGGTTCTATAAAGCCTATGTAAATCTCTAAGACACTGTTCCTAGTTTGTAATTTTTAAAATCATAATAAATGGTAAAGTTCTTGCTCCAATTCTATTCATCAATACTGAACTTTCAGTGCACGTTGTAAAGAGTGCAAGGGTACCAGCTGGTAAAATGTGAGAGTTGTCATTCACAAGGATGCATCGAACAAGCCATGAAAGCAAAATAGATATTTGGAACAGAATTCATGTTTGAGGCTATGAGACATAATGAAACAGAATCACCAATTTGTTTAAGATTCTGTCCCTGAGCAATATGCCCAATATCATCTTTTCCATGGGTCACTGACATATTTGAATTATTGAACAAAGTGGGTAAATCTCTGAAGAGATTATATTGAGAAATAAATGTATTCTTAACATTTTTTATTTTATTTGTGTGTGCGAGGTCATGAAATTTTCAAACACCCCTTAGAGTAACCCTCGTCTATTGTTCCAGAAAATAATACAATAATTTGGGGAATAAAACATATTTCATTGTATTTTGTTTGATTTTCTGTATGTCTGCATATGTATGTTGATACAGAGTGATTCTCTAGCTAGATGTCCTGTACTATTTTCTATAACAGGTTCTGGTGCCTCTAGCCAGAGATTCACCCAGTATAAAAAACTTAAATCTAGATATACAAATGAGTCAGTATTCGGTGACACTAAAACTTCACTAAGATTACAATTAAATCTAGATATTTAAAATAATTATTTTTAGTTATATAAGACTTAAATAGCTCTAACCATAAGTAATGGATTTGTTGCAGAGCCAAAACAATTAAGAATGTGGTTTGTGTGAATGAGGAATTGACAGCAGAAGAGTGGAAGAGGCGGTATGAGAAAGAGAAAGAGAAGGTAGGCCGAATGAAAGGCAAGTTGGAAAAACTTGAACTTGAACTCAGCAGATGGCGCTCTGGTGAAACAGTGAATGTTGAGGAACAAGTGAATTTGCAGGTTGGTACCATTACTTGTTGATTTATATACTTCTGTCTATGAGCTAAGCTATTTAGAATTGCATGTTTGTGTGCTCTGGGGTTGAAACTGTTTACCTTAATGTAATAGAACATGTTCTTTCTATATATTCCAAACTCCAATTATTTGCCTGTTTTGATGGTATTCGTGGTACCATTTTTAGCCTACATTTTTTATTATAAAAATCACCATTCTGTGCTAAGCTTAGTCACTCACAAGATGTACTAGGTATGATGAATGGATGGATATTCCTTGGATGGGCTGTTCCACCTAGTCAATAGAGTAATAAAACTATTGACCAAATGCCTAACACATCTTTGCAGACTGTTGTAAAAAAAACATGCTTTTTATGATAATGGTCCCTGTAAATTGTCCTTGGAAATGGCACACTGTTGCAAACATTTTTTGGTCCAACATAAATTTATGGGCGTTCCCATCTAGCATGGCAACATTGTAGCAGACTTCTGAGGCCAGAATGCCTATAGGGTGCCTCTATGGTATCCAGTGAATATGATGGTGAATGTGATATCTTTTTTAAATATTGTTTGATTGCTAGTGGCTATTGGGGATGCTGATATTTATAATTTTTTCCCTAGCTTCTCAATAAAGAGCTTCCAAACTATTTTTCATTTGTTTGTTGCTATCAACTTGACTGCATTTCAGTAGATGTTCTTTGTTTAGGGCACTATTCATGTTCTTGCACAATGTGCATTGGCTATCCTTGATTAATTTCATCTTGAAATGTTCTGACAGGCAATCATGTCCAACAGTTCAGCTGAATTGGGCAACTCCAATTTTTCTTGGTTTCAATAAAAGGTGTTTGAAACTACTTAGATATTTGTATGGTTTTTCTTTTAAGCTTTTATTGGATATTTTGTTGATTTTTTTTCAGGTATTGATCTTTTTATGAGTTTCAATTTGGAAGGAAGTTCTAGTTAAAAAATGGTTTTAATTTTACGGTTTTTAATTTTATCAGCAATCTCAAACCCCTTTATTCCCACATGGCTTAGGATCCCATTGTAAAATATTTCTGTATTAATGATCTGGATTGTATGATATAATTTTCATATTTCATTTATATTGTATATTGGTATGTAACTTTAATTCATTATATTTTGTAGTTCTGCTTTAGTCACTTAATATAAATGTTCTTTTTTTAAATTCAGTGTATACAGTAGATTATCTAAAGCTGCTCTAATGGCCATTATTTCACTATCAAAATTGTTAGCATACTGTCCCAAGGGTGTATATTTAGAGAATTCTTCAGCATATATCCCAAAGCCTGCTTCTCCGTTTTTAAGTGACCCATCTGTATATACTCTACACCATGTATCAGTTTAATAATAGTTTAATGTAGTAAGTGATGTAAATCTTAATATTTCAGGTAGGTCATTCATCTTGGAGACCAATGTATCCAGATTTAGTTTCACACTGATATCTATATGTTGTAAAGAGTCAGTATAATGGCAGATTTAGTCCTTATTTTTAAGTTTGTCTAAATCTTTTTTCCTTTATGTAATTTTTTAATATATATAGTTTACTATAAAGATAGTATTCAAGTGTATTTTTGCATCATAAGCATTGGCAGACTATTTTTGTTTTCATGTTCAACAATTTCTGTTTTATTCAGGAATTTTATTTTAAATTATATATTTACCACCCACAGGTCAAAAAAGAACCTAAACCCTAAATTGATTCATTCACATCTGATTCCATAGTGGATGGTGTTGTGCCCAACATATGTAGACCATGTTAGGTGTGGCTGAATAAAACCTCTACAGCTCATAACATGTAGTTTTATTTTTGGAATGACAGACAAACCATTCCCAAAAGCATTGCTATATTCATGTTGGAAATTCACCATAGCAGTAAACTGAGAATTCTAAAGAACCCAGAATAGCATGCAGGGGGAAGTGGGAACCTTCTGGTGGAAAAACCCAGCTTCAAGTAAGAGAGGAAGACGCAATAAAAAGTGAAGAACTTTTAGGAAAGCAGAAAGAAAGTGGATAAAAAGAAACTAAAATAAATGCATTGAGTTACTTTACGTGATTCTTAGATGATTGAAAAGGGATGAGGTGTACATTTTTTGCTGGTTAGAGGGTTGCTCTAAAAGTTCTTATAATTAAGCAATTATAAAAATTTAGATCTGATCATTGCATCTTTTCAAAGTATTCTACATTGCATTCTATAAAATATTTCATCCATTCAAACCATTTTGTTAATTCTGATGCCATGCTTTAGATAGGGTACCAATATGTTCTTCATATGCAATTACTGTTAGTTTCAGGTGATTCAAATTGTTGATCATGAATTTTTCTTTTATTTTAGGGAATAGAAAAGTCGCCTTGAGCCAGATCTGGACTAGAGAGAGGAGGGACAATTATTTGATTCCTGCAGAAATATTTGTTGCTCTCTATAATCCAGATCTGGCAGATTTGGGTTGTTTTTAGTGCAGTGTGGGCAGAGGTTTGTTTTGGGTTGTTTCTTGTGCAGTTGGGCAGAGGCTTGTTGTGATACAAGTAAGATTTCATGCAAACCAGTCTTAGGACTGTTTGTTCTCAGTCTTTTGAAGACTTGACACAGGCATTTTATGGTATACCATCTGGCAGTAACATCTTTTGTCCCTCAAGCAGAATTGTTACAGACTACTAGCTGAGAAGATGGAACTGATCATCTTCTTGCCAGCCTCATTTTTGTAGGGAGGGATACTCTCCTGGGAAACCCAGACCAATGTCTGTCACTTAGTTTGTGGATCATACTGGAATGTGCAGGTTTCTTGACTCTTACTGGAGATCCATCTAAGCATCTAACACAGCAAAACCTGCATATACATACATGACTGCTGATGTCACACATTGTTGGAACATGCTCAGACTTGCACATGTTGCTATCTAAACTACAATCCAAAGTTAGGAAAATTGCACTGTTTGTCACAACTTCTTGTAGTCCATTCTCAAAACTTTTAGCATGAGCCTCGTACCAATAAATATTTTTCAGCATACATGATTCCAGTATATTCCGGTTCTGAATGGGTAGGTTTCACTGTACAATGATTTTTTTTTTTTTTTTTAACTAGATGCAAGAGGTTGTTACTTAAGGGAAGGATCTTAAAATTGTTTCTTTTTGCTAAACTTTTCTTTTTATTTGTGAATTTTTCTGTTGTGGAAAGCCTCTCAAACACCCCTTTGGTAAATTCCATCAAAGAAATTAAAGCATTATTATTTTCCATTCTTTTTTGTTTTTGAAAATGTATAAAAAAATATATATATATATGTAATGAGAAATAATTAATCTTACAGGAGCCTCCAGAAGCGGTAACACCAGTTGGAACAGCAGTACCAGAAGGAAAGAAAGAGGTAGTTCTGGGCCCAGTACCAGCTACACCTGGAGGTGGCATCATGATGGGCTCCCTTTCCAATGAGGAAAGACAGAAACTGGAAGAAGAACGTGAGAGACTATACCAGCAGCTGGATGAGAAAGACGAGGAAATCAATCAACAGAGTCAGTTTGTTGAGAAACTTAAGGAGCAAATGTTAGAACAGGAAGAGGTAAGTAGTTTCATGCACAAAGATTTCATTCTGTTTTAATGGCATTTGGTTGGCTCTGGATAAACACTAATGAACTAAAATTACTTTAGTTAATATTTATTGGTCTTAATTCAGAAGATAAAATGGCATGTCTAAAAACAGCAATTGTATTGCAAATGTTATCCACAGTCTCTCATGCATGAGTTGGCCAGTCGTGTGGCAGATCTGCCCATGGCAGCCAGAACTCTTACTCTAGGGCAATTAGATAAAATATCTAGGCAACTGAAACCACTTAACTTTATAATGATTCAGGTTCTCATAATAAGTTATATTTATAATGGAAATAAGCACATCATCATTATAGAAGATGGTAGAAATGTGTTGCTTTTACACAGCTCTGGCACCTTTTTAGGAACTTTTCTTTCAGATACATCATTGCAGCTTCCGATATAGAGTTAATTTCTTTCCTGATATTGTATTTCTGTTCTTCTAATGTGTTCAGGTTTGACCTCTACACTTTATATTTCAATTTCTCCATAAATAAAAATTATGTACATGATGTCATATAAAGAGACTGTGCAAGTCATAACCCCCTACTAATAACCATTAAGTAGTATGTACTTGACAGTGTTCATATGTGAAACATTTCACTTTACTAAACTGTAATGAATAAGTAAATAAATAAACATCCAATGTACTGAAAAAAGGCAAAAATACACAAATTACTCTAATAGGCAGCAAGAGCTTAAAATGGCAAAATAGGTAAAATAAATTTGGACCCAGTCATTTCCAAATACCTGAAAACACATTTAGATAGTTATAAATCATTGACCTAGTGAAAGGCATTTTCCCTAATATCCAGGATCTAAATATGACATGCAAATACATTAGAATATGGAATTTTGGTCAGGTGCAAGTTTCAGTTTTGTACAGTGTTTATATATATTTTTTATTTTTTTAGTTGTACTTAGGAATGTATAGAAAATGTAGTGATCATGTATTCTACTAGAATTAATAAATATGTTCACACTATTTTTAGGTATTAATTTTTTACAATAAACTCCACTCACACAAAAGTAAGACGGCTGGACCTCTGGCTGGATTGATCCAGCCATCGTTTCACACTAACTCCACTTAACAATAACATAACACAGGACATGTTACACAGGCAATTGCTACCATCACCTGTTGGCCAACTACTGGCTGTAGTGACTGGGTCCCAAGGCATTTATGTGGAGGCATCTGAAGAATAGAAACTTGCAGGTGGAACTCAAAATTTGTTAATTTTCTTTTATTTTTCAGAATGAAATTTTTTCCCAAGTATCCTGGCTTGGTGAGTTGTGAAGCACTTTCAACATATTAGCTCTGGTTTAATTTCTTGATTTTGTGCTGCTACCACTAGTTTATTAATTTGTATAAAATGAATATTCTTAAAGTGTTCCTTTCAGAATTTATAAATTTTTATTCATTTTCCAATGTATCTTTGGTTGCAATTGACAAATCAGTCGTGATAGCTCATGTTTGGACCCAAAATCATGAAATTAAACCAGAGGCTAAACTGCTGAAAGAACTTGCCCTAACAGAGTTATTTACTTGGGAAAATTTTTTCGTCCTAAAAATAGGAAAAACTTATGAATTTTGATGTTCCACCCACGGATGAACTCGAACCATCAGAGACTGCCACAGAAGCACCTTGGGATCCAGCCACCAATTCCAGTAGGCGACTAACAGCTGATATTCAGAGCAATTGCCCTTGAAACATGTCCTAGTGTTGCATAAGTAAGTGGAGTTAGTATAAACATGTTTAACACATTCTAATAGGATATATTACCACTCCAATGTCTATAGCTTCTTTAGTATAATTTAATTAAATATTACAGATAAACTAAATACTTCATTTTATTAATTAAAAATGTATAGCAATATAAGTTGGAAGAAACTGCAGGCCAGTTCATAGAAGAACAGAACATTGTCTGCAAAATGTACAAAAGTTTCTTACATTTACTTAATATAAAATGTAAATGTCTGGTGTAACATTTTAATATAAATCACCAATTTGCATACTTAAAACTTATGATTTGATTTGTTATTGTAGCTTATTGCATCAACACGAAGAGATTATGAACTGCTTCAGCAAGAGATGAACAGGATCCAGCAGGAGAATGAAAGTGCAAAAGAGGAAGTGAAGGAAGTGCTTCAGGCATTAGAGGAACTTGCCGTTAATTATGATCAGAAATCTCAAGAAGTAGAAACAAAGAACAAGGAATATGAAAGTCTTACGGAAGAACTCATGCAGAAACAGGTGCAGTATACTCTCAGAAAATCATTGATTGAATTATTTTGTGGAAAAAATGCTTATCTCCATCTCAACCGTAGTCTTTCAATGTTTCTGTATCGTTAAGTTTGTAATAGCAATAATGGCATCGTCATTCATTCAACAGAGATTTTCAAGCCACATAATTATTGGTATTATTTATTGATTTATAACATAATTTGTTTCATATTTTTTTACTTCCAATTGGATGTAGAAATATTTTATTCTAGCAGTAATTTACGAAAGCTGTTCAGTAAGGAATGATTATAATTTTTATAGGCATGATTTCTTATGGCAAAATTTAACTTGATAATATTTTGTTAGCTTAATGCATATGTGCAGTGATACTAGTTTCATTGTGGCGACTTCATTTCCACCTGTAAGAGGTGTTCATGTTGAGATATGTTCTGCCTACAGCAAAATAGATGTGGCATGCAATGAATAGTATGCTGCTCTGCAATTCTCCTTTCAGCTGAGGCCGATGCAAGTTTGTTCTTCCCTAAAGCACACTTCAAAGATGGTTTAAAGAAGGAAGGTGTACTCAGAATTTCAGTTCCTGCTCAATGAAAGAAAAACTCTGTAACATTAAAAATAGATTAAGAAATTCTGACAATTTCACTGGGTGCTAACTACATGTTGATTGTTGGTAAATCAAAAGATGCACATGAAATATATTTGTGCACGATGGGTCGAAGACTGCTGATTCTTGAACAAAAGACATTTGCGTGCAGGTTTGCATGCAGTTAAAGATGGGATGCTTCTTTTCAAAACTAATCACTTGCTACATCATTTTGATCCTGTGAACAGCAAAGCTGTGCAGGGAAATCTCCATCATACCAACACCAAAAAAAAGCAAAAGCAGTTGCTTCTACTGGACAAATTATAATCATTTTATATTTTGATATTCAAGGAATGGACCAGCATATCATACCTGCACACACAACTATAGAGCTAGGCAATACTACAGAGATGTCCTAAAAACTCTGCTGTATCACTTGCTACATTTTCATGCAACAAGTTCTGCTATATCACTTCCTACATTTTCATGCAACAAGTTGGATATTGCACCATGACAATGCACAGCCTTATATCACAAATGTTGCTGCTGAATACTTTACAAAAATCAACATGAAGCATATCCCTCACCCTCCCTATTGTTCAGATTTAGCATTGTATTCCCAAATAGAAGAATCGTTTTTGTAGGGGCCATTTTTCATATTAGAAGCAGTGATGAAGGCTGTGGAGGTGATTCTGAAGGATCTGTTCAAAAAATGGTTTCCAGCATGTTTTAAAAGACTGACAGAATCATTGGGACAGGTACTTTGCATCCAGTGGTAAACACTTTGAGAAAAATCATTAAAATTATGAGTAAGATATGCTGTAAAAAGAAACTTATGGTTACTCTTTATTGAACAGCCCTTGTATTAGAAAAGATGTTAAACTTACAAAAAATAAAAAAAAATCATATTTTACTTCAATTATTCATGAACCTGTTCACTTTTATGGCATTAGCTAATGATGAAAACAAATTACTCAGTACCAAAAAAGATAGAAAGATTGGGAATCACTTCTCCAGTTAATTCAAAAGGAAATCTCTGTTCCAGTCTGCATTAAACTCAACATCATCAGAGTTGCAGCAATTGAAAGACATGTCTACTCATCAGAGAAAGAGAATCACTGAAATGTTGACCAATCTGCTGAAGGATCTGGGTGAGATAGGAGTTGCAATTGGTGGTGATGGTGATATGAAGGTAAGTGCTGCAGGATCCCTGTATTTGGCAGGTTGAAAACACTTTTGGTAGTGATTTTGATACATACTTTTAGTTACAGATAACTGCTGATAGTAATGGCAAATTAGAGGAAGAGTTCACTGTAGCAAGATTATACATTTCCAAAATGAAGTCTGAGGTGAAGAATTTGGTGCAACGTTGTCAAGGTTTGGAATCATTCCAAGTAGATTGCAATAAAAAGGTACAGATATTACTTCCACCTAATTAAAATAGTTTACTGATAAAAGATATTTATTTATGAGGATAATTTGAAAAGTTGGAATAACCCACAGATTGCAGCAACAGTTCCAATGTAATTTTGTTATTGAAACTTGCCATCTTTCATAGAAACATTTGTGCTATAATGCTGTACTGTTTTTGTTTTGACTTTAATACATTTGTTATAGTTAGGTAGTTATTAAAAATATTTCAGATATCATTTGGGTTTTAAATATATTTATTCTTAATTTTAATAACAATATCTTCTGCTTGTTTAATATTACATTTTTTGTGTATTTCATTTATTGTATTTCACAGTGTTTGTCTTATTTTCCGCTTTCATAATGCACTTTCTATTTAAAGTTGTTCCCCCCCCCCCCTCCCTGTTCTATAACCTTGTTATAAGTATTTAAGTATTCCATGTATGGAAGGTTCTTGCATATTGATCTCAGCTGCTTTTTCTTACTCTAAGAATGGGTCTAATATGTGTATAAATGAATGAATTTTTATTTCTCTCATACATCAACATACAAAATATTTGTAATAAATTAACACAAAAAGAATCAATTAAAGTTAAAATATAATAAATTGGATCAGTGCCTTTGGCAATTCCAGAAAGCACTAACTATGCTCAAAATTCTAATTTGATTGACTCTGCTCCCCATTCCCTGGTTTATCAGCTCCTACCTACTGGAATATCCAGGGGATCAGGCTCTGATACAACCAAAAGTAAAATGCATTACTAGAAATAATTTATACCCATACCATTATATTATAACCAATTAACTGCAATTTCTATACTATGAATTTATTCAACAAACAACAGTACAGTTAAATTTACATAACAAACAAAATATCTAAAAATGTAACAATGCCAAAACTAAGGTTCTCCCATACCTTAACCACCTGGTCATATGTATGGTAAAGAACCCCTAAAATAAATTACCATTTTCACAACTGTGTGTGCCCTGAAGTTCTTCACTTATCATCATCATCCCTTACTTTTCCTAAGAATTACCAATCTTGTTTATTTTCTCTACACTCATGTCTAATTAACATTCTAATTACCACCATATTTTGTAGTTTGTCCCATTTTTCATCCCAGATACTATCTCTTCACGTTTTTATCATTTCTCATTTAATCAGACAGTGGAATATATTATCCACTTTCCCACACATAATGCATTCTTCTTTAAAAATTATTCTTAATCCTTTTATAAATATTACCCCTGTACGTATGCATGCAAAACCTATTCTTTCAAATTGATCACAATTATCTGAATATTTCTTCCATCCCCAATTTCTTTTAACTACTTTATGTAAATCTTAGAAATTTTATCCTCTTAAGCTAGCCCAAATCTCTTGCCTCTCTATATCCTCTACCCTCTCTCTCACTTCTTTCCAAAATCCACAGACCTTTCACCCAATCGCCATACATCTCCCATTCCATTTTCTTCTAGTAGTGTCCCCACCTCCCCAAACCAACACTCTCGTCCCAATATCTTTGGTACGTAAGACATTCTTTTAGTATATTGTTATTATCTAATTTCAAACATCTGTGCCAATATATCAAGATTCTCTCCACTGTTCTTCATTATCTAGTGAGTCAATTTGATAATCTTATATTACACTTACTGTTGAATTATGCAAAACTAGTTTCACAGGCTTTTGCTTGCATCCTCAGTTGCGAGTCGACTGTCGGCTCAAATGTCCACGAGAGTTACACCAAGTCCTCCAGTCAACCAACAACGAAACCGACAGTCGACTCGCAGCTGAGGATGCAGGCAAAAGCCTGCAAAACTAGTTTTGCATAATTCAACAGTAAGTGGAGCATAAGATTATCAATTTCACTCACTAGATAATGAAGAACATAATAGTCGCTTCACTGTAATCGTTCCAACACAAAATTAAATATTATATTTAATTCTCTCCACTATTATACCTTTCCTTCTTACTCTTGCTAGTTCTGCCAACATTACCCCCCTCGGTAAGCTTTTTGGTAAACCCAGAACTTCCCTACAAAACTTTCTCTGTACCACATCAACATTTGCCCACCTCTTTGACACTCCCCAAATACTCCATACAACATCTTTGACTCAACTACAGTCTCATATAGTCTTTCTAGCCCTTTCATTGGCAATATGTGAACTTTATGCAAACTTATTCTAACGGCTTTCATAGCTAATTTACCTTTGACTTGTGCACATTTAAACTGCACCTCCCAACTTCCAAAACTTGTAAATTTCAACCACAAATGATCCTATCTAATATATTATCTATAAGCAAATTAATTAATATCAGGCTCGATTTATATCCCTGCCTTAATCCCAAATTTTGAATTGTATAATCTGTGGTTCTGACAAAGAAATTGTATATCATTTACATAAACATAACATTTAATGAAAAACTTGAGACTAGGCAAGAATTCAAATTGTATCTCAGCTAACAAATATTGTAAAATTATACTGAGAGGCCTTGTGTGCATACTAGATGACAGATTAAATAATTGTCATACATTATAATGTATTGGTTATGTTTTGGCAGATTACTGAATATGAGAAGGATTTGGCAGACTGCAGATTACTGATCTCTCAACATGAGGCACGCATGAAGACCCTTCAGGAATCCATGCGAGAAGCTGAAAATAAGAAGCGCACACTAGAAGAAGATGTGGATGCTCTTCGAGAGGAGTGTGCCAAATTAAAAGCTGCAGGTAATTTGATAATTTGATTCATTTTAACATCTAAGGAATTAATATTGTACTTACGAAGCTGTTGACAATGGGGTGGTACATTCTAAACTTAGGTATTCATTTTTTTTACCTGAACTCCATTTACTTACATATAATAAGACAACGTTAAGAATCTCTCACATCTTCAGTTGTTCACTGAACTACCGTTACTGGAAACGATGACTAGATACCCGGAAGTGCCTGTGTTGGCATATGTTGGCTGAAGTAGGAAATGGCTGAGTTCATCTATAGGAGGAAAAACTCAAAGTTCATTAGGTTTTCTTTATTTTTTAATATGAAAATTGTTTTCCCAAGTCGATAACTCCATTGGGTTGTGAAGATGTTTCATCAGTTTAATTTCTGTTTTATTTCATGGTTTTTGGTCCAAAAGTGAGTTGCTATTGCTGATTCATCCACCTGCTTAAGCCGAATTTTCCCAAAGCATTCTCTCTTCCGAATTTCTAAATTTCTCTTTGTTTTGCATATGTAGCTCTGTTCACAATCTAGGAATTTTATTACATAAATTCCTGATTTCTGTTCTGTTGGATTGGAGTCTTTTACTGTGTAACCTAATAAATTCTTGATATTATATCTGTTCTTTGGGGCTAATGTTATCCCATTTTGAAAATTTTCTTAAACTTGTTGTGGTAAATTGGATGGAGGTGAAAATTTTGAATTTGTATCCTCCTTTTGTGTTTTCCAGTGTGGAAACTTCCCTTATCTCTTTTTGTCTTTTAGATTTATTGATAATTTTTATCACTATGTCTTTGTTGAAACCATTGGTTATAGCTGCCTTTATTATTTGTTGGTATTCTATTTTGCTCTGCTTCTGTTAGTGGAACATTCATTAATCTGTGTGGCAAACTATGAAACACTGGGTATTTATGTGGATTAGGTTATAACTCTCATTTTTTATGTAAGTTTGTGTGTTTCTTTTCTGTAAATTCTAAAATTCAAACAATCTTCATTTCTTATAATTTTTAAATCTAGAAATGGTAGCCACCCATTTCTCTCTTCTGTGGTAAACTGTATAGATTTATTTTGCAAATTAAGAAGTTTCAGGGCATCTATTGAGTGTTTCTTCGGTATTATTGCAAAAATGTCATTTCCCAGCCAGTAGTCAACATTGCTAACCATGGGACCAAGGAAGAGATCAATACACCTCTCTAGCAAAAAATTATTAGCTAATCTTTGTTAAACTGGCATTATTGCATACACATAACTAGGTTAAAAAGTTTTCATTTCTGTTTTGGGAATTTCTCACCTTTGGCAATGCTGGATTATAAAAACACCATAACTCAACCCTCAAGACTTTGAAATGCATTCTTCCAGTGTCTACAAGTTTTCTGAAAATCCCAGAAGATACATCTCTGTACCTTCTCATTCTTAATTTCAAACCTGCAATCAAGCCATGCAGTTTAAACGTGAAAATGTCGTAGGTTTTGTAGCAGAAAGAGATTGAGCCATATCCACACTAATAAGGGCATTTAAATCATGCAGAGGTATAACTGTTCACAGATGGTGAAAGTTGAATATATAAACATTATTTTAAAACGAAAATTAAAATGAATAATTTTAAATATTGGGAATTTTCAGTGAAATATAATATAATACTACAACTGTTTGTAAAGAAATCATTCAATTTTTGCTAATTTTGTTCCACTTACTTAGACATATTTGAAAGAGTGTTGCCTTCATCATCTGCATAGAACCAATGGTTCTTTCTGAAGGGTATATTTTTTCTGAACTTTTTCCTTAAACAAATTCCACTTTATGTTACCATACAAACCAACTCTTTCTCTATAGATCTCATTGCTTGTTTCCATCATTATTTATTACTAGAGTACTCATAAACACAACCTCTCTTCTGCACTGCTAGCTTAGCACTCCAAATGTCCTACTCATAAAAACACAAAAGGACAAGAGTGATTGTTTCCATAGTCTAGTGATGGCATTGGCGAGTACTTAAGGATTCCAATCGTGGTTAGGTCAAGCTGTCTGGATAATGGTTTTTTTTTTCCTCCCCCTCTGAGAAGATAAATATCAGATAACCAAAAGGTGCCAAGGACTCCAAGATCATTTGTGCCATTATTAATTCATTTCATTCATCCCTACAGACTTAACACTTATAGTATTCAGTCCACAGTCTACAGAAAGACCAATGCAGTCAAAGTGGCAATAAATAAAATAAAAAAATGTATAAATGGTGTAATAGTACAAAATAGCAAGCAAATTACTAAAAAGACAAAAACTAAACTTTCCTATATGTTGATAGTTCATGAATTGCATTTCTTTAGACTTAGATCTTTTCTAACATTCCAATAATAAAATACATTTTGCCTTAAATCCTAGCTCTATTGATTATATCTATTCCTTGGCACCACACTTACTATAGATTTACATAGTCCTGACCAAGTAATAATTACAGAGTTGAAAATCATCTGAGTTGACTGGGACAAAGCTCTCTATATATCTTCAAGGATTGCAGTGAATACCACATTATTTCTATCATTACCATACATACCATTTTACCCAGAACAATTCAGTTTTTTCATACTTTATTCCGCATACTTTCTAATCATTTATATTATGCCAAAAGTTCCATTTTTTTGTGTTATTTGGGCAAGATATCCAATTTCTAAATATCTCACTATTTGGTAGCAATTTGTATTATCATTGCAAATTATCTTTGTCAGAGTGCATTTCTTGTTTTAAATAGCGTGAATTTTCACAGTGAAATATAGTATAATATAGTATCATATAACAATTATTTATGAGGAAGTCACTCAAATTTTACTAGTTTTATTCTACTTACTTGGACATGTTTCAAAGGCAAATTTCCTTTATCATCAGCATGGTTCCACTGTCAGATTTCCAGCATGGTATTAAGATCTTGGAAGATCAAAATGAACTAAATTTTCTTTAATCTTATTTTGATTTAAAGTAAAACACTAAAAATCATGTCGTCACATTAAAACTCTCTTTAAGTTTCACAAACACACTTATAAAAGTAATTTTGGTACATGTTTCGTGAGGTACATTCCTCACATTGTCAACCAAAACTACGAAATAAATTTTCTTTGTTTTGATTCAAGAATATATTTTCTCACACCGATAATTCTATGAGTTTTAATAAGAGTTTTGGTTCATTTTAGAACTCATGTTTTTTTTGCCAGAAATGGTATGCTACTGCTGATTTTTCCGTATGTTTATATTTTACACTTATGTGTTCCTTAAACCGTATGGTAATGTTCCTTTTTGTTTTACCTATATATTTATTATTGCAACCTTTGCAACTGATTTCATAAATGCCTGATTGTTTTCCTGGCGGGATTTTGGACAAAATGTGCCGCCAGGAAAACAATCAGGCATTTATGAAATCAGTTGCAAAGACTGCAATAAAAATATATAGGTAAAACTAAAAGGTCAAAATCCAATCTCCTAAAAACCAACACAAAAAACAAAATTCATGTGTTCCTTAAAGCATATGGTAATGTTCCTTTTTGTTTTACCTATATATTTATTATTGCAACCTTTGCAACTGATTTCATAAATGCCTGATTGTTTTCCTGGCGGGATTTTGGACAAAATGTGCCGCCAGGAAAACAATCGGGCATTTATGAAATCAGTTGCAAAGACTGCAATAAAAATATATAGGTAAAACTAAAAGGACAAAATCCAATCTCCTAAAAACCAACACAAAAAACAAAATTCTGCCAGGAAAAAAGTTAAGCCTTTATGAAATCAGTTGCAAAGACTGCAATATGAAATATATGTGGGGGGATGTTACCCAACAGTTTAAGGAACACATGAGAAATGTAACATATAAATATGTAGAGAAATCAGCAATAGCATACCTATTCTGCCTCCCCCCCCCCAAATAAAAAAACCACACACACACAAATTCCAAAATGAAAATCTCTTGTAAGCTTCAAAATCCCATAGAATTAACAGTGAGAAAACATATTCATAATCAAAAACAAAGAATATGGAGTTAATTTTGATCTTCCAAACAGCAATAATCTCATCACTAAATTTGTAAAATATGTAGAGTGACATCTGAATACCACACTGGGTGCTGACAGTGGAATTAAGCTGATGACGGAGGCAACAACTTTTGAAACATGTCCATGTAAGTGGAATAAAATTATTGAAATTTGAATGATTTCCTCATAAAAATTGCGACATTCCACAACATTTGTGACTTGATTGTTAGTGACATCAGTGATCAGAGGCATGAACACTCAAGTAGGAGGAAGTTAAAATGAGTTTAATGCCTGCATCAGCTAGGTGGGTATATAATCAATTTATTAAATGCAACAAAATGGAACAATATCTCAGTCTGTTAAGATCATTGTGTGATTGAGTCAAATTAACTCTCTTATTGCTCCACTTGTTTAAATATGTAGGATTGGTTTCATGAACCCTTCGTTCGCACCATCAGCCCATTCTTGAGGTTATGCTGTGGGGATGTGTAATCTGATCTGGTGGAGGTGTGATGAACTTGAAGTTTATGTTTTCATTATCGCAAGTGTCGAAGTTCATTAAACTGTATTTTTACTTGTAAATGTAGAAGATTTTCTCCTATGTTGCCAATTCTATAGATCCTTGAACTGATTTTAATAATTTTGTTTTTTTAATATGTTGTGGTTTTCTTTCCAGAAATGCGATGCCACAATTGACTTCTCCAACTGCTTGTATTTTATGTTTCTGAAATGTTCTTTTAACGATGTTCCTATTTTCTCTTTATTTTTCCAATGTAGATTTTTTCAAACTCTTCACAACTTATTTTAAAAATACCTACTTTTTTCTCTTGTGGAATACTGTCATTAACATTATCAATCAGGAGCTTTTAACATTAAATCTGTTTACAGTTGCTAACCTGATATTAAAATCTTTAAGAATATTCTGAACATTTTTTGTAGCCCATGGATGATATGTAAATTTTTTAAAAATTAGCTTATCTTTTTATTGCTGAAAGTGTTGTGGTTTCTTTATTGTTTTTGGCTCTTGAATTTCTGTACTAGTATTTTTTAACCGCTGTTCTTTCTATTTGTTTGTATTCTTTAAGATATTCTTCTTTGCTAAATTTAAGGTTAATTAGCCAATGTTTTCAGCTATTGATAACTACATGTTTGTGCATTGTGGGGTTAAAACCGTCAGCTTTGATGTGAGTGTCTGCATGTGTATTCTTAAGTTTTATGGCATCATTAATAAGTATTTTGTTAACTATGACAAATATATCGTCAACATATCTCTACCGTATTTTAAATATGTATGGAAAAGCTGAGTTGATGTGTGTTTCAAATCTGCTCATGAAGAAGTTAGCAAGAGAGACAAGAAGTTAGTTGGATACTAGGGACTGCTCATAGTAAGTTCTGATTGTTGTTTATAAAATTTGCCCTTGAAAAAAAATGGGATTGGTTTATGCAAATTTCTGTGAGATTAATATATTCTTTTATGTGTGCATCATTAATTCCACTTTTCTTAGCCAATCTTGCAGATAAATTAGGAGTTTTTCAGTTTCAAATCTGCTCATGAAGAGGTTAGTTAGAAATGGAGACAAGGGACTACTCATAGTGGAATTAATGATGCTCACATAAAAGAATACATTAATCTCACAGAAATTTGCATAAATCAATCCTATTTTGCTTTCGAGGGAAAATTTTATATACAACAATCAGGAGTTACATAAGTAGCCCCTTGTCTCATTTCTAGCTAACCTCTTCATGAGCAGATTTGAAACATACATTAACTCAGCTTTCCCATACATATTTAAAATATGTTACAGATATGTTGACGATATATTTGCCATAGTTAATAAAAAACTCATTAGTGATGACATAAAACTTCTGAATCTACAAATTCCATTCACATATGAAACTAAAAAAGGTAACATGTTACCTTTCTTGGACATAAAAATAATGAAATATTGGAATTCACAGAAAGAAGGCGCGTGCAGATATAATCACATCAAAGCTGGCGGTTTTAACCTCACAATGTATAAATATGCAGTTATCAACAGCTTAAAACATTGGCTAGTTAACCTTAAACTTAGCAAAAAGAATATCTTAAAGAATACAGACAAATAGAAAGAACAGTGGTTAAAAAATAACAAGTACACAAAAAAGTACAGAAATTCAAGAAGCAAAAACTTATTAAAGAAACCATAATACTTTCAGCAAAAAAAAGATAAGCTAATTTTTAAAAAATTCACATATCATCCATGGGCTACAAAAAATTATTTAGGAATATTCTTAAAGATTTTGCCATCTGGTTAGCATCTGTAAACAGATTTAATGTTAAAGATCTCCAGATTGATAATGTTAATGACAGTATTCCACAAGAGAAAAAACTAGGTGTTCATAAAATAAGTTGTGCAGAATGTGAAGAGTTACATTTGGAAACAATGAGAAACATAGGCACACTGTTAAAGGAACATTTCAGAAACATTAAATACAAACTGGAGCATCAGCAGTGGCATCTCATTTCTGGACAGAGAACTATGACATATTGATTAAAATAAACTTAATAAAATCAGTGCAAGGACCTACAGAATTAGAAATAAAGGAGAAAATCATCTACATTTACAAGTACAAAGACAGTTTAATGAACTTTGGTGATGAAAACATAAACTTCAAGTTCATCACACCTCCACCGGAGCAGATTACACATCCTAACAGAATAACAGTTTATCCTCCACTTGATAATGGACATTTTTTTTTATTCATTTTATTTAAGGATGCTCTATTTAACATCTCAGGTCATCAGCGTCCCATTCAATTCCGAGCGGGAAAAGGCCAACAAATTTTGTTCCGATGCCTCTTTTTTCAGGCTTGAGGTTCTTTTTCGTGCCATAAATGTACGACATGGAAACCACGGCTTTACTTCCCTTCTGAAGGAAGCTATATTTAGGATTTTTACGCCCAAAAAATCCATTGATCCTGGCCGGGTTTGAACCCGTGACCTTGGGTTTAGGAGGCAAGTATGGTAACCACTATACCACTAGGACCAACTCACAATGACAATGAACTGACGATATGAAAGGAGGGTTCGTGAAACCGGTCCTACATATTTAAACAATTGGAACAAAAGAGAGTTAGTTCCGCTCAGTCACACAATGATCTTAATATATGATTAGCTTCACTGAGTACTGTTCTAATTAACAATTTTATGTAAAATCTCAGTTCTTGTTAAATTCATACTTAGCATTTTCATTTGTGGTGCTTTTACAAAGAGAATTTTTCTGTGAGAGATGAGAAAAACAGAAGTTCAATTTACTTGTTAAGGCATGAATTGTTTACATATTTAAATTATAATGAATCTTTTAGCAATTTTTATGTAGTATTTGCAGATAAAATTGTACACAGAATGGGTCAGTCAATGAATATTAATTGTAAATTATGTATTTTCTCTTTTAAATGTGTGTCTGTATTATACCAATGTGTATACTTTATTTTCCTTATGTTTATGAACATAACTGTATTGGGAATGATTATTCAATATTTACAAAATAGGAGGAGGTTTTAGAACTTTACTTTGGCTGCAATAACATTGTAGTGACATAAGATGAAATTCATACCTTAGTTTATTTGAGGAATAGTTCTGAAAACGTGAGATTATAATAAATATTAATATATTTGCAGAGCAAGTGCATGCAGTATCAAATAAAGAAAAGGCTGAAGAGAAAGAACAGGCCAACAAAATGCGTGTGGCATTGGAAGTCCAGATGGATCAACTGCGAGATGCTCATCAAAAACAAGTGGCAGCTCTCCGCGATGAGATAATGGAGAAGCAGACATTAATCAATGAAGTGAAAGAGTAAGTAGACATTAACCTAATTCCTAAATCTGATAGCATTTGCTTCTAAGCCAAATATATAGTTTAAAATTAATTTATGTATAGCTTTGCATTTATTCACGCTAATTTCTGAAATTATATGAAATATATTACAGGTGTTAAAGCATTAAGGAATTTTATTGATATATCATTTGTACAACAGCATAAAAATAGAGATACATTCTTGATACTCTTTGAATATTTAAGAGGTATCTGTATCATATGACACTACTATACTTTTTCAATACCATATTAATACAACAAATTTGAATTAATATTGTCTCAAGTAGCACATTTTAAAGTATTCACAAGAAGCACTATTTCATTAATAAGCTTCTGCTATCACTTCACTTTTACAACAAGTGAAACAAATATAATCACGTGGTGAAACTCTATTCTCATTGAATCCATCCCTTACATCCCTGATGTTCCCAATGTAATCCCTAAAGGAAATTACAGTTTAAATTTTAATATGGGCTAGTTTTCATTCAGAAAACCATGTTGGTAAATATTATAATAATCTTGAGAGACACTAATCATAATGAATGCCTTAATATGCATTTTAATAATTAGTGATTTATGCACGTTACTCTCAGTACAGTGCAATCAGTTTCCATGCAAATAGGTGCCATGGTATAAGCACATGTTTGTTCTGCTTGTAAAATGCTGTCAAGGAAATTTGCTGAAAAGTGCCGAAAGGTTATGCAAAATTATTATTCATGAAGTTTGTAAAATGTAATCAGAGCTAACAATTAAATGCATTGGATTACTTGTTTGTAGCACTAATATTTCGTAATCAATGAATTGAAACTATTCACGGTGAAGTGATACTTTCACCATAATTATTTATTGAAACTTTGAACAAACACTCTTTTGCTCCACTTGTTAAAATATTTTTTCCCCACAATATATCACTCAAAGTTGTACTGATTGTTTAATTCTTTTTTGCTTCTGGAATCTTTTAATTTTTTGGTTAATGATCTGTTTGCTGAACCCATTGGATTCAACTGCTTCTATTATGTGTAGATATTCATTTTTGTATTATTCTTTGTTCAGTGGTATATTTATTAGTCTGTATGTCATGCTGTTGAACTCTGCTTCCTTATGTGCTTTTGGATTCAAACCATAGGCTTTGATATGATTGTATGTGTCCTTTCTGTAGATGCCAAATTCAAGTTTACCAAAAATGGCAACATATTATCTGTTTTGGTTTCAACAATGAACTTAATTGCAGGCTCTTGCAGGGTTATAAGTTTTAGCACATCTTCCACATGCTTTTTGTATATAAACTTAAAAAAATGTGGGGAAAACTAGTGATTTGCATCTCAAAATAGCTGATGAATAAGTCTGCTAGGAAAGGTGGTAATGGACTGCCCATTACTAGTTCTGCTTTCTGTTTAAAGAATTTGTCCTCAAGTAAAAAATTCTTTACTTTATGCACAACTTAGTGAGCTCAATGTATTCTTTGATGAGTTCTTCTGTTAGGTTGCTGATTGTAACCATTTTCTTCAAAAATCTAATAATTCTGTGGTATGCTGGGAAACAGGGCCTTGATATCAAAAGAAACCAGTGTGTCATCTGGTGATAATTTTTTATCTTTAATTTTGTTGATGAGGTCTATGGAGTTTTTTTCAAATCTAAGCTAGCAAATTTACGCACTGAATAGAATGATAACTGGATTACTAAATCAGAGATTTAGTAGATCAGAGTATTTACATTGTTAATAATTGGCCTCATACTTCTCCCAGATTTGTAAATCTTCAGAATGCCATATATCCTGGCTAAAGATGCATTGTGGACCTTTATTTTATATTCATCTGTTTTTGGAAATAGTACCCTGATTCCAAAAACAGATAAAATTAAGGTTCCATGACCTATCTTTAGCCAAGTTCATAATTTATGCTACACTAGAGTCCGGGGTAGCTATCTGTGCAGGTTTTAACCTGGCTACTATGCAGAGAGTGATAGGTATATATTTCATGGAGGTGCCAAACCTTGTTCTTTTTCATTTGAATGAAAAAGGAAAGAAATCATACATATGAAGTAAACTAAGATAATTAGTTATGGAAGTAGATAGTATTAGTGTTTGATGGATTATTATGACAGTGATAAGGTGGAAGTCCCATAACTGGATGGTCATGGCTCCTGGCAATAATGTCAATTTCATATAAATATTGTACTTATAAAGCTGTTGACAATGGAGTGGTAATATATCCTAAACTTAGGTATTCATTTTTTTACACTAAACTCCATTTATTTCATAAAAGTAAATGGAGTTTAGTATAAAAAAAATGAATACCTAAGTTTAGGATCAATTTCACATGTTTTGCATCCTGTTCCCAGCTGCAACAATTCTGCCCATGTCTATATTACAGAATGGGCAATGTTATAACTGAACAACCTAACAATTATGTCCTGTTTGTGCAAAGTGCTTTATCTAATTGAAAGGAATGGATGCTGACATTGTTCATAAGAATGACAGAGTTAGGGGCTCTATAGCGAAACCGTTTTATGAACATAAAATATATCAGTTCAAAATGAAACTGTTTAACAGTTAATTTTGTGCTAAAATTAATTTACATTCTGGAACAAAATTCGTTTTTTGCGGACCTGGCATGGCAAACAAAGATCCTTTACCAATTGGAACAATTATGCCAGCAGAGCGATCTTCATTTTCCAACACATCTCTGTGTTGATTGATACATAGTGGGTAATTTTTATACACTTCACTTACATGTTTTTAAAATCAGTTGATGATTAACGTATTATTAACAAATACGTTACATCTCTGTGTGTTCTGATTCACCCATGTTTTATCTAAATAATAATTGTTAAATGTGTTAGCCTCTCTAATTTCATGTATGGCTCTAAAAACACAACCTAGCAACTAATATTTCATCCCTTTCCAAAAGAATTCTCCCATCTTTAAATCGCCTATATTTAAAGCTCATGTACATAAAAAAATGCAGTATGGATTGCTTGCCCCCCTTTAAAACCAATTGAATTCTTCATTTAACTGCTGGTATGTGTGCAGTAGGGAACTCTGTGGTCTTATATATATATGTAAAAAATCTAGTTACGTAGAACACCTTTATCAAAGTCATCTAAATCAGTTACTTCTTTTTTGCACATATGATTTTCCTCAGGTGATCTTAAAAGAATTATCATTCACGGATGATGTTATTTCTTTAACAATTTTCTGCACAATTCTCAAACCATTACCACAGGCTTCAGCTATGCATTCTTGACACTTGGCAACACCATTAGCCAAGATGCTGGCCATGCACTGTGTGATGGCTGCCTCCTTCTTAAAGAACTGTACACTTTATATATCATTTCATGTGCTTGTTTATGGAAAACTATATGTTTATGTTTCTTGCTGCATGATTTACTTCTCTGTAATATTTTAAAACAAACTAAAGCACAAACTGGAAGAAAATGACAGAAATCATAGACCAACTTACAGACAACCAAACACACAAGACTTTCCACTTCAAATTTGTTCACTGTGCAACCTTCCCAGACCTGCACAGACAGCTGCTCCTGACTCTAATAGACTGCTGAACAACACTAACTGATGTAAACAAAGTTAGCATATGTGGAAAGGTTTTTAGTGGTGTAACATCGTCAGTCTTCAGCTCGCTTTGTTTGCAACTTTTGCTATTCAAGACTTTTATAGCTGTGATGACTGCTATGATCTGACATTTTCCTAAGCTAAATGCAGGTTTTTGCACTAGTACAAATTGTGCTAAATCAAATATTGAACTACTAAATTCTTCTGAGTTGAAATCTTTTGGGATAATTTTGGTAATTGGAAATTTCTTGCTTTAAATTCATGTTAATACTAAATTGGGATAATGCAAAATCAGGGTTTTGTTGTAATTTTGTATATTGGTTACAATTGTATAAATTATGCATAATTTATTGTTGCAGCTTGAATCAGAAATACTCGTTGGCACATCAGCAAATGCAGCAAGATTATGAGCGACTGAAACAGGAAGAGAATGAGAAGAGCAACAAATTACAAGAACTCATGTAAGTTTTTGTACATACCAATTTTTATCATTGCATATGAATACTAATGCTGTAGTCTTCTTCCTTTTGTTAGAGCAAAAATGTAGTTTTGTTTTAAGACTTAATTTTTTTATGGTGTTTTGTCACCCACAAATGCTATAGTACCATGGTTTTAATAAATCTTATTTTTACATTTAAATATAAATGTTATATTTTAATCATGGTTCAAAATAGCTTTAAAGAAATAAAGCCATCATGTTGTAGTAAACTTTTACTATTAGACAAGTCCCTGGTGTAATTTCATTAAATCGATATTAACTTAATAAAAAAACAAAATAATGAATGTGCTACTGTTTACTTACTTCCAACTGTAAACCACTGTAATAAACTACATTACTGTAATGAACCAATTAAACAAATCTATGTGCTTAATATAGCAACAGGCCTTAATCTCGATCATTCCCATTTTCTGTTCTATCAATATCAGCATTTTAATCTGAGCATTGCTGTCAGTCTTGATCAAAGCTAAATTTGTTTGATTGACCTCTTTATATAAATCTAAACAAATCTCCTTAAAGCTAAAGATTGGATGGAATTTGTACCTTCTGTATTTTCAGAAGATATGAGTACCATCAATAATACTATTGGTGTAATATTTATAATCAAGGTCACTGGAGTTAATATTTTGTATTTTTTATTGTGAATAGGAATAACACTTAGGTTCAAACCAGCCTGTATTTTCATGATTTAATTAACAAAAAATGTAAAACAACATTTGTCTAATTCTGTTTAACAGCCTGACAAATGAGAGGAGAGAGCAAGCTCGAAAGGATCTGAAGGGACTTGAGGATACGGTTGCTAAGGAGCTGCAGACTCTGCATAACCTCAGAAAGCTGTTTGTTCAGGACTTGCAGGCAAGGATCAAGAAGGTAAGGTTCATATAAAATTTATACTTTTCAGTGGCTAAAGAACAACGGTGTAATTTAATAGAAATTACTTTTGCATATACTATTTTACCCTTTTCGAAAATGAAGCTAATTGTTTTTTTTTATTATTATTTTATATCCTTAGGATAATAGCAAGATAAACTGCTCCTCTTAATTATAAGTTGTTATTTTTCGCCTGAATTCAGCTTTTGTGATGCTTAGCAGTTTTGCTTTCTCAAATGAAATCATAAACAGTGACAATAAAAAATAATATAATGGGATTTCTAGAATCTTACTAGACCATGGCCAACATGCTTAAAAATGCATTAATTCATTCTCAAGATGCCAGCTATAAAAGCCTCAGTGTTGGTAAAACAATTATTTTAATCAACAGGCTGACATACAGATGATTGCTCCTCTCAGTATAAGAGAATACCAATACATCCTAAATACCTCCATCAATTTATCTGTGGAGATTGTTCTTTCACATTAACTGTGTGTAGGATTTTAGTTGTAAAGGAATATAAATTAACCTGGTGGTTAAAACTAAAGACACTTGATAGAGATTTTGGGTTAAACAAAATAATTTTTGGCTTTATTATATGAAACTTCATAGTTTGCAGATTATGCCCTATATAGTTTGGTGTATTGCAGCATTTAAATAGCTGCCACATTCTCTTTTCCACTGCTTTTAGATTCTGGGTCAAAAAATAAATTTTTGGTTTTATGCATAATATGAAACTACATAGTTTGCAGATTACATCCATAAATGAGAGTGGTCCTTTCTGGCTTAACCATTTACTAAGTATGATAAAGACAAAAACTATATTTCACTTTTCAATATAGCTGCCCTTTATTCCAATACACTTCTCACATCTTTGAATTAACATTTCAATCCCCCCCCCCCCCCCCAAATAGTCAGAAATCATGTCTGCAAAATGAACATAAACAGCATCCATCACTTCTTCATCACACTTAAATTTTGTCCTACTTGAGTTTTGAGAAGAGGAAATAGTCACTAGGAGCTAGATCTAGTCTGTAGGGTGGATGGTTGATCTCCTTGAAGACACATTTGTTCACAGCTTCCTTTGCAACAAGAAGAGCTGTGTGCATAGGCTCGTTGTGAAGAAGGTGCACACTACCACTCAGCTTTCCTCTCCTTTTCTCTTTGATGGAAGCAAGTAGTCTATACAGTAGGCCAGCATAGTACTCCTCATTTACTGTGGTGTTCCTCTCCTTGAAGTCAATGGAGAATATTTCTTCGCAGTCCCAAAAGATTGTGGCCATGATCATCATGATTGACCTTGTGACCTTGGCCTTTAGAGGCAGTGCTTGGCCAGACTTAAGCCACTCCATCAATTCTCATTTGGAAAAGCGATCATAGTAGAGGGCTATAGTTTCATCTTCAGAACTTCTCTCTCAATGCCATGGCAGAACTCAAAAAATGCCTGACAACAGATGACTCGTTGCTGTTTTGGACCAAGGAAAGAAGTCTAGGAACCCATCTTGCATTAACCTTATTCATGTTTAAATGTTCATGAATAGTTCAAGGGACTGTTGTTTTAGAAAGGCCCAACCTTGCAGCTATTTCTGTAACTTTAAGTTGCCAATCTTCCGAAATTTCTCCTTCCACAAGAGCAATGTTTTTAGGAGTGAGCACCTGCAAGGGCCAACCTGTATACTCTTCATCTTCAAAGCTTTCTCGACCCTTCAAAAAAGTTTGGCCCATTCTTTTATGGTAGAATATGAGGGGGGTGCTTCCTATGTACACCGTCTAATCACTTTAATTTCATTTGGAGTAAGATTGCCCTTTGTGAAGAACTTAATAACAGCTGGATACTCCATCTTGAACATTTACAATTTTACACATAGCCTTCTTTATACAACTATATCTGAACAACTGAACACAGCAGAGTGGAAGTTCCAGCAGCAATTATTTATTAACAGATAAGGTATGACACCAGATAAGGATTTTGTGAAGGCGATAATTCTTATTGGCGAGGCAGAAAACTTGTGGACCTACGCTCGTATAATAGTTGTTTGTTTGGGAAATTTGCATTGTTTAAATGACAGTTTAAATATGACCACCATGTTACATAACACACATTTGTCATTTGCCATAACTTGCATATTTTTAACTTTAGGATCACTTTTCTTAAAAATTATGTAATATAGAGTGATGTATTCTTTTGTGCATGTGCAGAACACATTATTGTATATAGTTAGTGAAAGCTTTTATCGTATGCTTGCATGATAGTCATGAAAAAAAAAATATGGTTTAACATTTGCATAAAATGACACTAGAAGGTTGGCACTTAAATCTGGAAAAATTTAAATTTGAATTTTTTCGCATGTAAACCTTCCACTACAGGTCATTGTTGGCATTTGTGAAAGCAATATTCTTATAGTAAACAGTCATAACCTCAAAAACGTAGAGTTATTGCAAATAAGTGCAAAGTATAACTGAAGAGCTGCAGTTATCAAAAGCTGGTGGTTCAGCTGCTGAAATAATTAGATTCTCCGGCTACCCAAGATCAACTTTGTATGACATTGTTGCAAAACATAATGCTTCTGAGAAGTGTGGGAAAGGTTGAGCTAATCTGTCAAGAAAATTGCTGTATTTGCAAAACTGGTAGGCAGATAACATGGACAAGTTATGATTTAAAGAATTCTGGCTCCCCATTAGCCCTGATTTGAACCCCCTTGACTATTATGTTTGAAGTTGAGTCAAAAGGTTACTAACAAATCCAGACACCCTAATTAGGTATCTTTATGCAGCCCTATCGAATGAACATTTGCCTTGTATGGACAGCACTGTTTTACAGAGTGTGTAAGTGCTTCAGGCTAAGGATGGAGGCAGTCATTGCGGCTGACAGGATTACATAGGGTATTTTACTCGGAACAGGTCATATAACTATAGTGTTAAGGGATTTTTTATAATAGAAATTTTTGTGTAATACAATTTTATTTTTAAAAAGAGTGTTTATTTTTTTCCAGATTTAAGAACCTGCACCCTATCTATATATGCAAATGTTTTCAAAAGTTAAACGTTTGCTTTAAATTACATATTATTTAACCAGCAATGTTAAGTAACATGTTTTCAAACTGATTTATAATTTGAGGATGCTGAAATTAATAGTTTACAGGAAAAATGCACCTAAAGCAGCAAAAATATTAAAATTAATATTTTTTTCTGTTTTATTAAAATAATCATAAAATAGTAACAATTGTGGTTAGTCAAAATTTAAATACAGTTTATAGTTTAGAAATAATTCCTTAATAAATGGTATTCATTTGGATAGACAGTCTAGTTTTTCAGAAAACTCGGCTTGTATTCTGTTGAGGTTCAGAATGAAAATTTCTGCTAAGTGTCCGGGTCATAAAAAGTATTTGTAGCATAATAAATCACCTCTTAAGGAATAAATCTCTTATAGTGGAGAAACCTTAGGGAGGTCTCCAGGTTATATAGATTCAGATGAGAGAGGTTTTGTGCTTGCAGGAGGGACATGGCAGCTTCAATTTATAAGGCTGAAGATCCATGATTCAAATTTATCATAAAAGCAGTCTGAATGACTTTTAATTAACCAGTTAAATTTTTGGCAATGTCTTTGCAACATGTAGTGTCAAACACTGCACATTTAAATGTATCACATTCTCTGAAGTTAAACATATTCTTATGACATCTGTGCAGTCTGTCAATGCAGAAGACAGTGAGGATGATGGAGGGTCTCTGGCACAAAAGCAAAAGATCAGTTTCTTAGAGAACAACTTGGATCAGCTTACAAAAGTCCACAAGCAGTTGGTGCGAGACAATGCAGATCTTCGCTGCGAGTTGCCTAAGTTGGAGAAGAGACTTCGAGCCACAATGGAAAGGGTTAAGGTAAGAAATTCAATGAAATATATGCTTAGGGTTAAGATAGAGTTTCTGTACAAATTTGATGTGTCATATATTCACATATCTTATTTCTATTGTTTTACATGGTTAAAATGTTATTTAATTGCTTTTTTTTTTTTTTTTTTTTTTTTTTTTTTTTTTTTTTTTTTTTTTTTTTTTAAATTACTGGTGGAAAATGTATTATTTTGACCTTCTGGAGAAGACATCTGTCTGTATTTGCTGTTGCCTTCTAATATTTAAACACATTGTTTATGTAACTGATTGAATTTTTATAGGATGTTTCTTAAGAAAAATCTCAGTCTCCATTTCTACCTAGTCTTAAGTTAAATACTATTACAAACTTTTGTAAGGGACTATATCAGGAATTTTGATGATCAAATTGCAGTTTTGCTGTGAGACACTTATCATTCTCATTGTTGAGTATAGATGCAGCAGGTGAAGTACGAGGGCAAATTGATAAGTTTGGTACAAAACTGGGTATATAACATTTTTTGCAAAAATAAAAATTTATTTCTCAGCATAATCTCCTTTGAGCTCAATAAATTTGGTCCAACGAGATTGCAATTTTTTTACATTCAGAAATTTTTTTTTTTTCAAACTGTGCATAAAGCTTGTTTACAGCACAGATAACCTATTCATTTGACAAAAATGTTCTCCCCATCCCCCCCAGCTAGATTTTGAGATTACGAAAGAGTAAAAAGTCACATGGATTCAAATTTGGTAAATGGGTAGGTGAGGAACTATTTCAAAGTTAAGATTTTGCACTTTTGCCATTGCAACAGCTGATGTGTTAGCAGGTGCATTGTCTTGATGAAAAAAAACACTTTTTTGCATTCCATTCTTGGCCGCTTCTGCTTCAAATCACTGCACACAGTCCATGTAATAATAACCAGTCACCGTTTTACCCTTTTCCAATTTTCTAAATAGTCAGCACTGCTGACACCACCTTTTTTTTGAATAATTTATTTATGGACGCTCTGTAACAGCTCAGGTCATCAGCATCCCATTCAACTCAGGGGTGAAATGGCCGACAAATTTTGCTCAGAGGCCTCTCTTTCAGGCTTGAGGTTCTTTTTCGTGCCGTAAATGTACGACACAGGACCCACGGCTTTACTTCCCTCCAAAGGAAGCCATACTTAGGATTTTTACGCCCTGAAAAAATCCATCGGTCCTGGCCGGGTTCGAACCCGCAATCTTGGGTTTAGGAGGCAAGTATGGTAACCACTACACCACCAGGACCGACCCGACACCATCTGAGTTGCCATCACTTTGACTGCTGTTTTGTCTTCAGGATGTATAGGTGGATCCAAGTCTCATCTACAGTCACTAAACGATGCCAGAAGTCATTCAAATTATGCTACAACTTTCCCAAACATGATTTTGAAATGCTCTTCTTCCAGTGGTTTTGATCTGGAGTCAACAAAGGCAGCACCCATCATGCATCAGCTTCTTGATATGCAAGATATTATGTACCCGTTCATATGAGATGCCCATCACCTCAACAGTCTCACAAATCTTAATGTGACAGTCTTCTATCATGATGTTCATGAAGTTTTATTGACCATTTCTTCAGAAGAAACCTCACTCGGGGTACCTGGAATGTGCAGCATCTATAGTGTTTATATGGCCATGTTTAAATACATTAATCCAGTAATAAATGGTCTTGAATGCTGATGCACAATCCCCCATGAACTTCCACTAGCTCAGTTTGCATCTGGGCCACAGTCCACTTTTTTAAATAAAAATGTTTTATCATTTCACGATACTCGTCTTTATCCATATCTATGAAATGTTTTACACAGGATACTTAAGATAGCTACCAACAAAGAACTGTGCATTGAATCTGTTTGAAAATTTGAACAAAACTACTACAAAAATCACACTTACCAACAGTCATACTACTTAACAAAATTTCCTGCCATTTCATTAGAATTACTAGATGTTTGTGTACCACATTATGCAATTACTGTTGATGACTTCCAAGATGCAGACACAGCTGTTTTTAAACAATAGCAGTTCAATTCATAAAAGAATGTGGTGACTCCTGAGAACTTGGACTGAGGCTCAGACTATATGTTTCAGCTGTAGAACCAAAGTAGCAAACAACTGCTACAACATTATGCTGCAACAGCCACTGGAAAGTTCATTTAACTGATGAGTAGAGATGGAACAACCCTTTGCTAGCAAGATGTCAGCATAAATCTGATGCAAGTTAGTTACATAATAATCTCTTCTGAGTCGCAATTTAGAACACACTTTATGGTTTCACTTACATGAGATTTACTCAGGATATATGTTTTGTGGAACTTTTGTCCGCATCATCAGCTGTTAAATGTCATAAAGAGTGTTCTAAATTAAGACTTAGAAGAGATTCTTAATGGTAGTTTCACGATGTTTGATTACAAATTGAATTAATATTTAAATAGTTATATAATGTGAAGAGTTCATGGCTGCAATGCTGACTGTGCTGCCAGCTGAAGACAGAAAAACATTAGAGATCAAGGTCAGCTACTATTTTATGTCCATGGTAGCAAAGGTTCCATCACTACTGTGAAACAGTACTCAATATAAAAAAAAACACATTCAGAATGATGGAATTGATGCCTCAACTTCACTAGAAGCTTGAGATAGTCCTTAAGGTCAGAGAATCCTGTCTCAGTAATGGTTTGAGCTATGATTATGTCATCAAGGTCTATTTTGTCAAAAGGGATTGAAGCCAACCACCAAAGTGTACAAATATCCTCTTCTGGAACCTGTGATGAAGAACCTGAAAAGTTGGAGCTTCCAGCAAGATTCAACCCCAGCCCACAAGACTTGACTTGGGATAAATATTTCAGATTTTATTAGTGCTCAAGATTGACATTATAACAGTCCTAAGCAGAATTTCCTAGACTGCAAACTGTGGTCAATACAAGGAAAGAGTTTCAAGCAGTCCTAGGAGTCGGTGGCAGATTTCACAATGGAGTCATGACTGCAATAGTTACCAGAGAGACAGTAGGCATGTGTGAGGGCAAAAAGGGAGTTTGAGAACTAATTAGTGGTAAAACTTTGAAATTGGTGGTAAAACTTTGCAACACAGAATAGAACAGCATATCAAAGGAAGGTAAAAAAAGATAATTAAAATATGTTGTTACTTAACTAAAACTTTGTAACAGTATCTCTTCATCAGTGAGGCCCCATTGCTGATCATCGAAATCTAAAAACTTTTTTATTTTCCCTTGTTATTTCCAACAAGTGATGTAAAGGACAAATATATATATCTATAATGATGCTCATATTTGTGGTTGATGCAGCTTTCAATATATCAAAGAGATGCATGGTTAATTGTAGGTTGCTAGTGGTCTTTGGGAATGCTCATATTTTATCATTTTTCCTTTAGCTTCCAAATTATTTTTCATTTATTTGTTGCTATCAAATGGACTGCATTTCAGTAGACAAGCTTCCTATGATGTAAGAGCCCAAAGAGATACATGAATGGGAACAAATTTAATGAACTTACTACATAAACTGATGGAAGCACCAAAAGCCTAACACATAGGATTGTGCTGATGACAATAATTACAAAACATACAACAATGAAAAACATTAATCACTAAGTATGTGTAAGAATAATGTGCCTATTTATATCTAAGCAATAAACTGAAGACAATGCTTACAAATTTCCAATAACTTCCTGTAGTATACAATATAAACAAAGACAGCTTTAATACAAACGTCAGCAACAGTGAAGCATTGTCTAGTGGCAGATACCTTCGACATGTACAGTTTTGATACACAATTGTTGTTTCCTGGCATTAAGCATATCTGTGAACCTGAGATGGAAAATAATTTCTTGCAACCAAATCCTCAAGATTGTGAGGAACAGGGCTTAACGAGTTATGACAAAACTGCTAAATTATATAAAAAAAATTTCCTGTAAAATATGTTCTTCTGTTTTTAGGCACTGGAGTCAGCTCTAAAGGATGCTAAGGAAGGTGCTATGAAGGATAGAAAACGATATCAGTATGAAGTAGATCGTATTAAGGAGGCTGTGCGACAGAAGAATCTGGCCAGGCGAGGACCTAGTGCTCAAATTGGTATGCTACTGGCTTATATTTCCTTATAGCTATGTAAATCCTTTTATAGTATCATATAATATTAATATGTGCATATTCCCCACAATTGGTTAGTTTTGATGAACGATTTTATCCCCATAATTTTACCTGCAGATGCAATTGGAGGTTGTAAATCTGTTTTGATAGATATTCAATTCAAGGGTGAAATAATACTCACGGGAGACGATGCAATCAAGCAATGTCTGTACCTTCTGTAACAAAAGGTTCCTTTAAGGGGATGCATCTGTGAAAATAGCCAAATTCATAGTTTTATATCCTACACTAATATATTCAACAAGTTCACACTTATTCCATTTACTTATGTAACACTAGGACATTTCAGCTGTTGACCAACTACTGCTACTGGAATTGGTGACTGGATACCAGGATGCCCTGAGGCAGTGTCTGGTGGTTCTAGTAAGAACTTGCCGAGTTCATCCTTAGGAGAAAAATCAAAATTCATTAAATTTTTTGTAATTTTTATGATTAAAATCTTTTCCAAATTGGATAGCTCCACATACACACAGCTACACAGATAGAATACATAAAAAATAATGGTTATAACTGTATTCCACATAAATATGCTGTGTTTTACAGCCTGGCATACAGAATAATTAATATCCCACCCACAGAAACCAAGTACAAAATGGAATACCAACAGATAATCAAGAGAGCAACAACCAATGGTTTCACAAAGACACAGTAATAAATATTATAAATAAGTTTAAAAAGACAAAAATCGATAAGAGAGGTTTCCACCCTGAGGAACACCAGTATTTGTTATGTAAGTAAGGGGTTAGTGTGAACATGTTGAATACATTAGCGTAGGATATATTACTACTCCATTGTCTACAGCTTTACAAGTACAGTTTATTTAATCCATAGTTTTATCCAAATTATTTTGAGTAATTTAGAGTACCTACCATCTATTTAAAATAGTTTTTGCACAAAAAAAAAAAATCATTGCTCTTAATTTCTCCCCCCCCCCTTTTCCCCCCTGCTCTCTTCCTGTTTGTTTGTTTATTTATTTAAAGAAATACTCCAAGCTTTACAATTTTTATTATAAATAAGGAAAACTTTGAACCTTTATTCCATTAGAAAGTAGCCATAAATATTGTACCATAAGGCCCCATTCATAATGAAAATTAAACGTAAAAACTAGATGCTTTGTATTGTAATGAAATCATTAATGAATCATGTAAACATAAAAATAAATGTACAATATACTTAGAAGCTTGCTAGGTCCAAGGTTTTGTGTCTATGTCTACCTTAAACTTATGAAATCAGCCAATCAGAACGCAGCTGTTCTGTTTGTATGCTCTGTGGTAGAGAACTGAAGATCAGTGGCTGTGTAGACAGAATGTTGTCAATGGACAAAAGATTAATTACATTATACGAAAGCTATCCTTGCTTATATTACTCCAAGCAAATTAGTTACTGTACTTTGCATGTGCATAAATGCTACTGCCGTCTGATCAGAAGCAGCATTTTTCAATCAGCTGTTAGTTGACCTTCGCTTGTTTTTTTCTTTTCTCCCCCTCCCCCTGCCGCTAACTCTTACGTTTGCATCTTTAATCTTTATTATGAATGCCTACATACTACTTAGTTTACATGTAACATTTTATTTTTATATTGTGAAGGAGACCTAAAGTAACTAATGCCTACATAATTTTAGAACTGAAAGTAGCAGTCTAATGGCATTAGAATAAAACAATTGAATATTAGTGGTGCAAAATCACTTTGCACCACTATTTTATAAATTATAACTGAAAGTAGTAGTCTTGCTGTATCATGCAATTTAATAGAATAAACTTACGAAATTATTCATGCAATGCAAATTACTTGCTGTTAATGTAGTTATGCTACACAAGGTACATTGGGTAAAATTAATTCCTAGAACTTTATTAGCAATAGTAGGATCTGAAACTACAATATTCTTTGTAACTGTGCATGCACAATTCTTCATGGATTCCAGACATCCCCCTGACTGCAGTGATAGTGCCATCATTATTGCTGTCTTCATCTTGTGACTCATCCTTTCAAATAATTCAAATGCAGATTTCGACCTTTCTATTGAAGAAGTTGCCCACATATCTCTCTGCAACCATTATGTTTCTTTAATTTGAGTTTATCTCTAACATCTACAAATATAGTAGCCAAAGTCCTTCAAAAATAATGTCCAGTATAACTAGAGGGATTGTCCAGTTTCAATAGTTCAACAACTTTCTTTCCAAATAATCCTATTGTATTAGTACAAATTGACTGCTTGCATTGTACACTTTCCATTTCTATAATTCACAAATAAATGACTGTGTCAAACATGTTTCCAGAGCAGAGAGACAAACTTTCTGTAAATGCTCATCCACTTTTCCTTTCCATCCACAAAATAAATCTTCTCACCTGGTGTGTTTCGGTCTTCAGAACTGATACAATGGGTATATTTTCTTCATCTTCTATAACGTCAAGTTCCACCTTCACAAATTCATCTCTGTGACAAGCGCCAGCAATGCCCATTATTATACCAACCTTTATATCTAAATATTCTGCATCAGGAGCTTCCGCCAAATATATATGTCCTTGTGAAAACATTAAACTTTTTTGCTACATATCTACACATTTTCTTTGCAAGAAGGCGATCAAACTTTGATATATCGTCATATCAACACTATGACTCAGATGTAATGAAGACTATAACATAGAATAAATAGACCATAATGTTGAAGATTTCATTACTTTAGATTTCCCCAGAAAATATGCCAACATAATATTCTTAATAATGTTCTGACTTTTTTTCTCTCTCTTCTTTTTGCACCGAGCTGTGAATAAATCATGTGCTTGCTCATACCGTTTTTTTAGATTTCACAACACAGCAAATCGTTCCTTGGGTGGAGTTCCTGCAAAACCCTAATCACTTTCTTCAAATTGCATTGTAATTTTGAATCAAACTTCGTATTATTAAGCTACTAAATGTTTCAATAAAATCAGTAATAACTAACAATACACTAATGCATAACTATACAAACATATGAACAAATACTAATTGATTCAATATTTGTAGTTCTTGTTATTTTTAACTTTCAAAATATAAATATATTAAAAATAAGTAACTTTATGATATGGTAGTGTGAAAAATAGTATGTAACATGTTTGTTGAAAGGCTCAGTGTGATCCTTGCTTGAAATGCTGCCCTCGGTAAACCTTGGGATGCAAATCACACTTGGATGCACAATTCATGCCTTTC
The DNA here is from genome assembly GCA_030762175.1 of Metallyticus violacea. Classification (NCBI taxonomy): domain Eukaryota; kingdom Metazoa; phylum Arthropoda; class Insecta; order Mantodea; family Metallyticidae; genus Metallyticus; species Metallyticus violacea. Next base: position 24,615,984 of record CM060836.1, read on the forward strand.
AACACTTATATTGCAATATACTATTATGGGAACAAATTTTTTATGCAAAAATTTATAATTTCTTTCAAATTAGTCATTATTGTCAAATGTAAAATGATGCAACAATATATTTAATCTATAAGATTAAATTGTGTCATATTTGATTAAACATTTATCTAAAAATCTGTGTAAAAATTTTCAAAGCATTTTTTTGAAATTTTATAGCACGAAGTATTTGGAGCATTCAGAAACTTAAAAAAAAAAAAAAAAAAAAAAATTAAATATTTAGCTATATGAAATGCATTTGTTTTTTCTTTAGAATTCTCCTGCTCCATATGAAGTCCTTCAGCTACTTTTTTGGCTTCTTCTTTCAGTATTCTTATTATTAATTTTCTTTTTACTATTTTACATGTAATTTTAGACTTAATGCTCTTTGGTTCAATCGTCAGCTATCCCTAACATTATTAATTTTTTATTTACTGGACTTATTTTGTCAGCATTTTTTTAATTGGATATGTTTCAGGAACATTCACCCCCATCATCAGCAGAAGACCAACAACCACCAAGAAAAAGTTGGTCTTCTGCTGATAAAGGGAGCAAATGTTCCCAAAACATCCAATTAGAAAAACTAAGTAAGTGAAGTATATTACCAAACCAACTCTATATCTAAATTATTTTATTACTTAAATGTTAATAGCTTCAAGAGTATAAATTCATATCCCATATTAAACTGACTAACATTGTAGTTAACTGCAATTTGCAATTTCTATCTTGAAATAGAAACTTCTTTAGGATATCTGGTCTAAAATATGCTATGCAAGCTTCCATTCGCATTCTGTATTGTGCTTTTAGTATGCCTCTCTAGTAAATCATTATAAGGTAAACAGGCATTATTACACACCACAACGTTAGGTAAGAGAAAAGTTTTTATATTCCCTTCATGTTTTGCAGGTTTTTTCAGCAATGGAATGGCTAGTTATAAAAACACTTGATAATTGATTCCCAGGACTTTTGAAGTGCATTCTTCCAGTGTCTACAAGTTTTCTGAAACCTACAATCAAGCTCTGCAGTTTAAATGTGAAATTTTCACTAGGTTTATGCAGCAGAAAAGATTGAAGTCGATTAAAGAGCCATGCGTACCCACATAAGGGTATCTAATCAAGACATAGCTGCCATTTAAATCACCCAGAGACTTAATTGTCAACAGATTATGAAAGCTGAATATATAAATATTATTTCAAAACAAAAAATCAAAAATTTAATTTTTCATCATTTTATCCAAATTTCACAGATGCATCTCATAAGCAAATCAAATTATCATTTCAACAACCAAAAGAATGAAACATATGAGAAAGGATTTACATTAAAAAAGTGAACAAAACTTAATGATCTTCCACACCTCAGAAGCAGATCTCTTTAACTATTAATTGGAATATGCACAGTAAGGCTAATCATATATTAAGATCATTGTGAAATTGAGTCGGAGTAACACTCTTTTTTTCCACTTAATTTGTTTAAATATGTAGAATCTTGCATTCTATTGTAATAATCTTCTTTATTAATATTACTATTCTGTTCCCTTGTTGACTTTTGTATAAACTACATCTATTTCATTTAACAATTTTATAGTGTTCCTATGTGTCTTGTTTACTGAAGTTTTCTTTTTTATTTCTTTTAACATCTTTTCTGATTTAATTCTAACAAATTCTTTTTCTTTCTAGCCCTTCAATAGTTACTTCCAAATCTACCAAATAATCTTATATTTTATTGGAGTATTGGACATAAGTTTTTAGGCCTTTATTTAAAAATGCTAATTCTTCTTTCTTGATAGTTTCTTTTGATAGATTTTCCACAAAATTCTGCTTAGGATCTGGATTTTTAGATTTCTTAGGTTTTGATTTAGATTATTAAGCTTTCTTTTTTGATTGCTGACTTTTTTTGTTTACCCAATATTGTATATGTTCTAAAGCCATTCTGCAAGATTTGTAAATAAAAGGAATATGTTCAGATGCATTCAGATCCAATGAAGGGATGCATTATTTCAGTCAATGAGGCTCTAAAATATTGCAGTGTTACCCCAAAAGGAACAAAATATAAAGTAAAACAGAACAACCTTACAATAGCGAAAATATATGGTTTGCCAAAAATTCATGAGACTGAAAATCGAATGTGACCCATCATTAACAATATTAATACACCTTCATATTATTTAGCAAAATGACTAGCTGATAGATTTAAGACACTATCTAAATTTCAAAGCAGGAGATAAATAATTCGTTTCAGTTAATAGAAAAAATTAAGAACATTAAATTGCAACCTTCTGACACCTTTAAACCTTTCGACTTAGAATCGCTGTTTTCAAGCATACCAAAAGATAAACTCCTAATTTATCTGAAAGATTGGCTAAGAACAAGAGGAATTAATGATGCTTACATAAAAGAATACATTTATCTCACAGAAATTTGCACAAACCAATCCTATTTTTCTTTCAAGGGAAAATTTTATAAACATCAATCAGGACTTATTATGGGCAGTTCGTCTCCATTTTTTGCTAACATCTTCACGAGCAAATATGAAAAACACATCAACTCAGCTTTCCCATACATAATTAAAATAAGGTACAGATATGTCAATGATATATTTGCCATAGTTAACAAAAAACTCATTAATGACGCCATAAAACTTCTGAATTTACAAGATAAAACATTTCATTCATGTAAGAAACTGAAAAAGATAGCACGTTACCTCTCTTGGACATAAAAATAATGAAACGTCGAGAAAATCTGGAATTTGGAACATACAGAAAGAATATACGTGCAGATAATCACATCAAAGCTGACAACTTTAGTCCCACAATGCACAAACATGCAGTTATCAACAGTTTAAACACCAGTTAGTTAACCTACAAATTAGCAAAGAAGAATATTTTAATGCATACAAACAAGTAGAAGAAAAAAATGGTTTAAAATGGTTTTAAAAAAGAACTAGTACACAAAAAGGTACAAAAATTTAAGTGACAAAAACTTATTAAAGAAACCACAACACTTTCGACAAAAAAAAGATAAGCTAATTTTTAAAAAATTCACATATTTTCCATGGGCTACAAAAAAATTTTAGAATGTTCTTAAAGATTTTAATATCAGGTTAGCACCTGTAAACAGATTAATGTTAAAAATCTCCTGATTAATAATGTTAATGACAGTATTCCACAAGAGAAAAAAGCAGGTATTTATATAAAAAGTTGTACAGAGTGTGAAAAAAACATTGGAATAACAAAGAGAAACATAGGCACATGGTTAAAAGAACATTTCAGAAACATTATACAAGCAGTTGGAGAAATCAACAGTGGCATTGCATTTATGGACAGAAAACCAAGACATATAGAAAAAAAAAATTATTAAAATCAGTGCAAGGACCTACAACAATTAGCAACAAGGGAAAAAAATCTACATTTACAAGTACAAAGACAGTTTATTCATCACACCTCTACCAGAGGACATTACACATCCTCACAGCATAACAGTTTATCCTCCAGTCGACAATAGAGCTGACAATGCAAGCAAATTAAACCAGTTCTACATATTTAAACAAGTAAATGGAGCAAAAGAGTGTTAATTTGACTAAATCGCACAATGATTTTAAGATAGTTCTTTATTCAAGTTTTATCACAAGATCACCAAAGTCAACCCAGATACCTGCCAACCCAACGTAACGAATGATCCAACAATGCACAGCTGAGGATGTGCATGAGGGTCCATGAAAATATTTCAACTCAAAAAATATTAAAAATCAAATTATATTTACAATCTGTGGTATCAGGGGCAGAAAGCTATTCCAGTTATTATATGCATAACCCACCAGAAATTTAGGTGTTTGTAAGTGACTTCCCACAGAAAGATGTATCACTTCTGCAAGTTGGTAACAAGTTATGTTAAATTTAAAACTAATTTTTTGTCCGAACTAATACAGTGAAGCACCTAATATATTCTTAAATAGCTAGTGAGTTGATTTAATACTCTTGTGTTCTATTTTTTCTTGAAATATATAGAACATGTTTCACAGACCTTTGCTTGCATCATCAGCTGTGAGTTTAATGTTGGATGGACTTAATGTAGCTCTTGTGGACATGTTATGAACTTGTGAATTAATTTGTTTTCTGTTGGGATCTTGAAGTTCATAACCTTATCTTCATGTTTTTTATAAAAAAAGTTTCCCATATTCCCAGCTCCAAAGGTCTCTATAAATTTCAGCAATATGATTTCCATTTCTAAGTCATGTTTATCTCTCCAAAAGTGATGTGCAACCACTGATTTATCTCTCTGATTGTACCTGATGTTTCTCCAGTGTTCCTTTAGCCTAATTCCAATGCTTCTTTTTGTTTTTTCGATATATACTTTGTTGCATTCCAAACAGTTGATTTTATAGATTCCTGGGTTCTTCTCATCAGGTATTCTGTCATCACTGGAGTTGAGCAGATTATTTAGACTTGGTTTGTTCACTGGGGACAAACCATACCAAACCCCCCCCAAGTATATTTTGGAATTTTTTGATGCCCCAAGGATAAGTAAATTTTTTATGAATGGTAGTTTCTTTTCTTGCTGTCAATGTTTTAACCTGTTCTCTTGTTTGAATTTCTTTCCTACAATTTCTTGGTCGTACTAATTGGCTTTTGCTATTTGTATTATGTGAATGTACTCTTTGCTGTATTCAAACTCATTTATGGTTGTCTATGTGTTAAGCTGTTCAGAACTGCATGTTTTTATGCTGTGGAATGGAAGCCACTTGCCTTTATTAATTTTCATTGTGAGTATCCTTTCTGTATATTCCAAATTTAAAATTATTGATTGCCGTTCTTATAATCTTTAAATCAAAGGAAATAAATCATGTTGACTTGTTGTTTCAGAAGTGAATTTAATTTCCCTATCTTGTAGGTTTAGCAATTTCAAAGCATAATCCAAGTGTTTCTTATTAATCACCACAAAGATATCTTCCACTTATCTGTGCCAGACTTTAAAAGTATATGGAAATGATTTGGTAATGTACATTTATGAACTACTCGCATATAAATCAGCCAGAAAAGGTGATAATGCATTCCCCATAACTAAACCTGCTTCTTGCTTATAAATTGACCATTGAACCTGAAGAAATTCTGATGATACAGGCTTTGGTTAGTTAGATATATTCCTCAATTTCCTCATTGCTTAGTATCAGAGACTGCAACCATTTCCAAAGAAGTGTTGGGAGTTTGATTTTGATGTGCTGTAAAAGAATGAATTTACATCAAAGGACACTAGAACACTATCCTTTTGTAGAATGAAATTTTTAATTTTCTCTACCAGTTCTTTGGAGTTACACTTAAACTGTCAACCCAGGACTTCATCCTTGGGCCACTAAAAAAATTCCAGAAAATACTCAGGGAGTTTGGTATTACTTTGTCCCCAGTGAACAAATTCAGTCTAAATAATCTGCTTAACTCCAGTGATTATGATAGAATACCTTATAGGAAGCCAGGTATCTATAAAATCAACTTTTCGGAATGCAACAAAGAATATATTACAAAACAAAAAGAAGCATTAGACTAAAGGAACACTGAAGAAACGTCAGGTACAATTAGATAGATAAATCAGCAGTTATATATCACTTTTGGAGAGATAAATATGTAATAGGAATGAAGTCAAATTATTGAAATTCGTAGATAGACCTTTGTAGCTGGGAATGTGAGAAAAAAATATTATGAAAAAATATGAAGATAAGGTTATGAACTTTATGATCCCACCATAAAAGTCCACAAGAACTATGCGAAGTCCATCCAACCATCCAGCAGTTGACTCACAGCTACTGATGTGGGCAAAGGTCTGTGAAACATGTTTTTATAATAAATGAAAATTGGAACATAAAAGTATTAAATCGACTCACTAGCTATTTAAGAATATAGAAGTTATCTGTTACGATATTTGGTTGGATTTTTGACCTCAGAACTTCACTAACATTTTTATATGCTGGAGTATTTTGAATACACTTGCATTCATCCTCGGTTACTTTCTCCAAATGTTGACTTATTACTATCTCCCTCTAGCAGTTGCTAGTAAGTAGGATCAAAGGAGATTTGAAGAAATTTTTTAAAAATCTTTTCATAGGTCAACCACAATAGCTACATTTCCTAAAAGGACTAAATATAAACAGAGGTGAACATTTTATGTTACAGCAAAGCCTATTCGTGCTGGTCAGCATCATACCTGCCCACCACCAGGTTTGCGGGGAAGCACCATCATGTCTGGAGCTCTTGGGAGAATCATCTCAGATGAGGAAATGCGCAAAAGGAAGGGAATCATGGCAGGTGGCAACAGAGGTATGAACGAGTGAGGACTGACATCCCACCAGATGTTGTTGTTAATCAGAGTGCTAGTGCACAAAGCTTTACTTTGTGTGATAATTCACTTTACGAATGTTTGCCGTATGTCACTATTAGAGGGTGAATGTTGTAAACTGTATATTGTCACCCAAGTTTGTTTATACGGGTGCTGACAGGTTCTGTGTGGCCTTTTTCAGAACTGAACGAGAGCTGAGAAGCTTGAGGTAAGCTTTGGTGCTACTGGTAGGATGACTTACCGGTATAGGGAAAAAAAAGTAAAAACCACAATACAACAACATCAACAACACACTAAAATGTCTTATATTATAATTATTCAATTACACTCTTGATCAATTGTAATTATATTAAAAAAAAATAATCTTTACACTATACCTTGTCTAAAGAATAAAAACCCTTATATCTTTCTGCGGTATCCTTTATTCAAATGACAATAAAAGGATTACCACACTTTGATGTATATGTTCTTTCCACTTTCAAAAGAATATATACCAAAAAGAACAGATTTATCATTGCAAATTTTTCAGAATGGGAGATTCATGAATGTCTTTGTCACCATTGGATGGACATAGCATTTTAACACTGGGTGAAAACTGCTTGGTTCCGTTGTAAACAGGAACGCTTTATTATTGATTCACTAGATCTTAATGGTCTTCAGGTAATTTAGGTGATAAAATTTGAAAAGAAAAATACTGCTTGTGGCTTTGTATGCAACCAAAGAATGGAAGTGTTGTAAAATTATTTATTAAATAACAGCACTTTGAATATATAATAAAGTAATATAAATTAGGCTTTCAGAGCCAGCATTGATATTGAAATTGATAATTGCCAGGCTATTTTGCCATGGTTGTTGCTTTAAATTTACAAAACAGAGCTTTCGCTTAACCTGCAGTTGGCATAATCAGTGCACTGAAAGTGTCTGGAGAGGCAGAGGTACAAAACTGTTAAAAAAGTGGGAGGGGTATGAGCATTGGGAGAGCTGTGGTAATGGAATATACCATTCATAATTGCCACCGAATAAAATTTGAAAAAATAGAAGTAATTGCAACAATAGTACAATATTTTAATCTTGCTAGAAAAGAGTAGCATCCAGATAATATAAACAAAGGCAGGTTTTCAAATGAGCAAGACATTGTCAACAAACAATGTTGGGTTTTTCTGGCTGATTAAGGCTAAATGTTATGTTCCACAAACCATACATCTTTTGGTCATATCATGTGTACTTTTCCACATTTGCATGGTACTATATATATTCCAGTGGAACGTGAAATGCAGTTTTTGATCTATATTGTGAAAACTGTTTTTATGCTCTTCTTTCTCAAAAACTGAGCAATATGTAGCATGATGTTCTATTAAGATGGCAGCTCTACCAACACTCCTATCCCCTCCCACTTCCAACGGTTCTGTACTTCTTTCTCTAAACTGATGATGCTAATCTTAACGTTGGTAAAGCCATGGTTTTTAAATTAATTTAAACCAACTACCATGACAATATAGTATGGTAATGATCAATTTCAATAACAACATAAATTAGTTATTTTTTCATAATTTTTTTTAATATCATGTTCCTGGATCTATGTACAGCAAAATAATGATATTTATGAAGTATTAAGAAATTACAGATCAGTGCAGTCAGTCATCTTCTGGTATAAATGCAAAATATGGACTTTAAAGCAATCAAAGCAACAAATACTTCAGCTTTTTATTGCTTGTGCTAATGGGGCCCAACTATGCATGAAGTAGATCTCGTTAGTTGTATGTTCCATCTTTTGTGCATTCCATGACATTAAGCCTGCATCAGTTCCTTTATTAACCTGTTGTAAATGTCAGTTAATACAGATATATCTTTGGGAGTGTTTAAGCCCAGTTGTGTTACGGACTTCCTTAGCAAAGCATAATATTTTCTTAATATGGATAAAGACTAGAATTTGTGACCTTAATAGCAATTTAATAAAGGTTTCAAATACAGCTGTAGTTTCAGAACTGCAATATGAGGATTGATTTCTATGCTCTAACCCTGAACCTTTTCTAGTAGATATAATATTTTTATATAGTCAACTTGAATACAGTTGCATTTCTCCTAGCAGTGCATTTCATAATCTGATGAAATTTCCTCCCTTGAATGTTTTCTAAGTTTTAGAAAGAGTCTCACATTGCTATACCATGTGACCCTTACTTTAGGTTGCGATGTAAACAGAGGCATGTGTAGTAGTAAAATTCTTAAGTGGTTGAGCCTTGTGACTTCTATACCCAAGGCATAGCTGGAAATGTAGTTTACGTTCTGATTTGCAAAAGCAAACTCAACTCATTGGTATGTTATTTATAAAACATAATTAATAATGATGTAATTACAGTAAAAATTGCACATTTAATATGCAACAAATACAGCAAATGTCACATAAGTTGAAGATTCTTTTTAGAAAGAGATACTATCTCATTCTATTCCAACTTGCTCATTGCAAGGTAAAGCAAGCACAAATGTCATCAAAAATATGTTGTCAGTGATGTTATCCTATTCTACCCATTTTGAGTCCTCCCCTGGTCCTGATCTTGACCATCTAGCTCAACTTTATAAACTTGCCAGTACTTCATCCATTAAGCATTTTGCTAAACTTAGAGTAATTCACTCCCAGCATAAACATCACCTACACAGTTGACTCTACTGCCAGAAGGCTGTCTAGTCATTTTAAGTTTCATCGCACTTCTGAAATAGGTCACTTCTTTTAAAGTAATTGCTTCAGCTGGAAAGGGATGAGCAACCCAGATTTTCAGGAGTCTTAGAACAGTAGAAAATATGCATACTTATGCCTCGTGGACAGCAGTTGTCTACAACATGGTTGCTCAAGTGGAACACATTATAAAACAATTAAGAAATGGTGAAAAATAAATTATGTTGAATGTATAAATTATATGAAAAGTATGCAGATATGGGCATTTAGGATATAGCGGGCATGACAACAGATGTCAGTAAAGTCATGTAAGTTGCATTGACAGTAGATAGAATCTGCCACAAGATAGATAAACTAGTGCTGCAAGTTACCCAATCACAGCAAGAGCATGCAGAGGAATATGTTATAATTTGTTTACATTGCAAGCTAAATTAAACATGAACAGCATATAGGAGCTAGATCTGGGCAGTAAAAAGTCTCACCACACAAGTATTTAGACTTGAACATTGTACTGAAGAAAGAGAATACTTTAGCTCATGTTTCTGTGATTTTTCTGCTTTATTGCATCTCATAATTTTGAAATTAAATTTGCATAGTAATAATATTAAAAAATAATATAAATGTGCACAATATGCATAAACACTTGCAAGTCATTTACAACAGAGTTCAGTCAATGAAATTGAACTGGGGCCTGTTTCATAAAAGTTGACAATTTGACAGGATACAGGCAATTGTTTTGTTACAAATCAATAACTTAACAAGCTTCTGTTTCTTAAAGCATATCAAATTTACAAATTGTCATGACATGTTTGTCATATTCTTTTTCATAAAAATTTTAGTATGGCTGATAAAAATTGACAATTGGTCAAATGTTTTGACATATTTGTTTACCTGTTATAGCATGTCCAGCAGCAGCAAGCAATTTGCAATATAATAATTTCAGCCTTAATGTGATATATGATAGTGCCTGGCTAATGATGAGAACAAAATATTCTCGAAACCATTTCTATATATTATGGCAAGTAAATGAAGCATTAACAGTGTATAGTTCAAATAAATCATACAATAATATCAATTATATGATTGGTTTCACTGTGCAAGTTCCAATTTACATGTTATTTTAAATATAATAAGTTATTTTTCCTCCAAAAACTTGCATTAGAAAGAAGCGTTATGTTTCAATGCTCCTGTAGCATATCTGAAATTTATTTTGTAGCTGAGCTAACATCGGCCATAGCTAACATTATTTGTGTTGTTTATGTTTATTATAAAATATGTGATAAGGCGACAGATACTTCTTTTAATGTAGATTATTACAGATATTAATGTGCTAATAACATTAATTTCATTAGTCGTTAAGTATTATCAGATACATTGCACTTCGTCAGATTTAATTTATATTACAATATAAAATAATGTATTATAATATCAATGCAAAGAAAGTAAATACTAATGTTCAGTAAATGGTAAAGAGTCTTGAATTAATATACCTAATGCTGCTATGATCATAGCAACACTCATTTTTTAAAATTTGTTTTTACATAATTGTCAACTGCTTTGTAAATGCTACAGTTTTATACCTATATGTGACATATTTGTAAGCTATATTTGACAATTAGTGAAAATGTCGCTTTTGTTAACTTTTATGAAACAGAGCCCCAGATATTAATTTCAAGGCTTGGCATCTAGCGCTATGATAGTCTGCGTTTTTCATTGATGTAATTTGAACTCAGGTTGCTGCATATTATAGGGGAAATGCATGGGGGAAAACCTTGCTAAATTCACTCATCAGTCAGTAAAAATTGGTGCCACATAGAAATTGCGTGATATTTGTAACACACTGCTATTATACATAATTACCCCTAGTTATTCAGTGTCAATAGGCAAACTTAACATGTGAGCCAGATAATTCTATTAAAAAAAATCAAATGGACTACACAAGAGAAAGCATAAGAAATTACTTAAAAATATGGTGAAATACAGTTCCAGAATAAACTTCACTCACTTTGGCTGGTCAGAGATCTCTGAAAAATATTCAAAATTAAAATAGAATATGGTTTATTGGGATTGTAATAGTTTTTGATTAGTAAGTTTTTTAAAGATGAATGGCTGTTCAATGACAAGTGAGGATCAAGAGCCACTCCACTACCCAGATCCCAATGCGGATGTCAATAGTACAGAAACTGGAAGTTCACACATATTGGTACTATTAAGCACATGTTTTGTTGCAGTGCTTTATAGTTGGAAATAAATCAATAGTAGCATGTTATTTCTTACTTGTATATTAGAAAGTGTTTAGTAAAACATGGATCGTTCCTGAGTGCCTGGTTGTATCTCTAATTATGGTAGTACATCACATATTACTATATTTAGATTTCCTAAAGAGCAGTTATTAAACAAGAAGTAGATAAAGAGTAACTCAGCACAAATTTTAAAGTTAAAGATAAAACTGTAGTGTGTCAACTTTTATGAAATAGGTCCTTGTTGGTGTACCAAAAACCATGTCTGTCAGTGTTTTTTGCTTAGCTTGTAAATGCACTTGGCACAGTAAATGGTACACTTTTGATCCAGTAATGAAATCCATGAATTACAAAGCATGTGCTGATGTAGCATATTTCGTAACCTGCTGCCTTCCAAACTACAGAGATGATAGCTTTTGTGGTGCAGAGATGGATTAGTATTTTGTTCTTCTCTGCTTGGAGTTCTGAAATAATGACCTCTTATCATCTCTCGAATAATAAATCAGAACAACTTGTGCATCCCAAAACACAGTCAGCATGATTTTGCCTGGCGATGGCTGCACCACTCTCACATTTCAGGATCAAAGTGATGGACTCAGTCTATAGTCTATAGTCAAAAATCTGTCAAATTTCTATTTATTATTAATAATAATTATAATAGGATATTAAAGCAGTATTGTGGGTCAGTGATTGTAACATTATACTTCATTAAACTTGTGTAAAAGCAGCAGTTGATCTCCCAGCAGATTTTTGGAATAGTTGTTCTCAAAGCATATCCTGTTTTTAAACAAGGTAAGTTAAGTATAATTTTACAACCACTGACCCACAATACTGCTTTAAATTTCTCTTTGTTTGTCCCAAAATGTCTTAGATGTTGCTTACTAATATTGACTTTCAGCCTTTTTGAAGTGCGAACATTTGAGATGCACATCTTGCAAATATTTTCTTGTGTCAGTTTTTCATGGAAATCTTCACACAATGTTTTACACACTTAACTCTCTAACATTGCACATTCCCCACAAAGTTTCTGACATATTTTGATAAATTTTAGAAGATATTTCCTTCATTTGCATCTCTATGCTTGACACATTGTGTCATTTTGAAAGCTGCTATGGTATAATGAACTTAAAACTGCACGTGCATCATATATACATTTCAGGCATTCCTGTCCATGAAATAAACTAGAATTAAGTCAGGGATGGAGCATAGAAGTATGTACGTGTTGGAACTGAGTGCTTTATTTGTTTTAATGTTTACTAGTCCTCACAATTATACTTTTGTTAAAATGCTTCTATTTTATTTTTGTTGTTTAAATTTGAAGAATGCAAAGACTGATTTCCCATGGTTGGATGGTGTTGAAAATGAAATTGTCATTTATAGGAGCTGTAGGGCAGTTGCTCTGCAGTTGGTGCTGTATAAAATAAAATGTGCAATAAACATTACACTAGAATTGGTTACAAAAAGGCTATTCTTTCCTCATTCATCAAAATTGAACTTATTAACTTGCCAAATTGTTTTCAAAAGGAAATTACTCCTGTATTGATATACCTGGCTGTGCAAATGGTACAAAAGACTTGTTCATTTTTTTTAAATCTTGCGGTATTATTGAGTTTTTGTTTTTCTCACTTTTCTTAATTCCTATATCTGCCTATTATGTGGTTCATGTCAAGTACTTACAGCCTGTTTGTTGCTTTGATTGTTATGAAGTTTGTGAATATTTGAAGCAAAAGAAGAGAGAAAAAATCAGAATGCTGGCTTAGCAAATTAGCTAAGCTTTGATGTGCATTTCTGGTGTCATTTATTATGGTGATTGATTACTGTTCTGCTTTTTGCTTCATTTATGGGCAGCTATAGCCCTGATAGACACTTTGTATGGTGGTTTACGCAGTAATGTTTTGTTTTATAATGTCATAGCAATTTATTTAATGTATTTATGATACACCTGTTGTAGCTTTTAAATTGGAAGATTTTAACTTTTTTGTACTATTTTTGCTATGAAATTTTTATTGAATTGTATAAATGGAATGATATCACACTTGATAAACTGTAAATTATTAGATAGGGTTTTGGTAATTTTTAAGTTTTAGTATTAAATGCTTTAAATCTTAGTACATTTAGTTGCTGATTTTATGTAGTATTGTGATAAAATTTTCAATTTATTAAAATCTTATTTATTATTATTCCACTCTCCAGAATTTAGTTCTGGAAGGGCCAAAATCTAATCACCATAATGGAAAATACAAAGTATGGTCATGTTGCTCTTTACTAGAATAAAGGAACAGCATTATTTGGTTATAGTAATGAACTTTAAAAGATAAATGTAGCTGTAAAATATACTACTACTTGTTGCAATGCGTGGGAATTACGAGCTTCATATACCACTATATTTGTATTATAAAGTACATTGCAATGTTTTAGCAGAAATTGTAGTGCACTTAGTGTTAAACTAATTCAAAACAAAAGGAAATGTTACCAGAATTGGCATTGTATCTATCATTTGAGGTTTTTAAACACGCATTTATCTTTTCATTATTTCTGTCCTGTTTATGGTTTTTGAAAGCAGTTGTTTCTGGGTGTGAGGGAACTCCTGCTGCAGTATATTATTAGAAAGGAACCCAATAATTAATCACCATGTGCCGCAATTATTTTAGTAGTTCTAATAATTGTGAAAGTGGCTTCCTTTTCTGCACTTGAGGAAACTTTGTGTATCATAATATAAACAGTTCAGTTCTAATTGTGTGTTGTGCTGGCAACAATCGTCGTTGCTGCTTTGCATATCCCTAAATAATATATATATAGATCATTAAAAAACTTTTAACGGAGTTCTGTAGAAATATAATTTCTGTCTTCAGTGATCATTCCTAAGGAAAGAACATGCCAATGCAATGATTGCAATATTTTTTGATTTAGAATGTCAGGTTGAGGGATTGATTGATTGTACAGAAGATATTTTCAATCACATGTGCTGTGCTACAAGAAAGATATTTTTCTCCACCCTGGATAAATTTTTTGCAGAGTTGAGTGTGTTGATCACAGTGGAATTTATTCTTGAGTCTTAAGAAGAAAAGTGTAATGATTTGAGGGCAAGATTAAATGAGATTATGTAATGCTACCTTTTTCATTACATTTTTCAAAGCTGCATTTCTGTTATTATGTTTCCTTTTCTTTTGTTAAAATATTTGTAACTTAACTATGATGTTCTGTAGAGCGCACTTCTTTATGCCTTCCCTTTGTAAAAAAAAACCAAAAAAAATTATTTTATTGCAGGGTTTTGCACTGACTGCATTTGCAGTAATAAGAGTAGTGTTTAATAAAGCTCTAAAAAGCGTGTAGTTTGGATATTTATTTCCAAAACTGGTCAATAAATAATGCTTGGTATTATTTAAAATGTTTTTTCTTCCACCTCATTAGTTTTAGTGTACCTGTTGTTACCCAATAAATTTATCATAAGAATCCAGAAATGGAAGAAATTTATTACATCTACCAAATTTAAATATATGGAGAGTTGATGAATACACATTTGAAATTCAAAAAGTAAATTTTCTATTTTAAAAAGATATTTTTTGAAAGTTTTATTGCATCCTAGGTGGTAACACTTGGGACTCAATTTGACAAGTCCCATGTTTGAATCCTATGGCCGACTAAACTGACTTATAGTTTTTCTCAATTCATTTTCAGAAAGGGTAAATACTAAGGTATTACTTTACATAAAGTATTTTACTATTACCAACATCTGCATCAGTACACAGTAACCATGCATTTAATATCAGCTGTGAGAATAAAGTATATAAATATTGCTTTTAAAACATGTAGTAAAAAATCTACCTCTCAATCTCAAAAAAATGTCATTCAAGTGCTTGTTATACCTGACTTTGATTATTGATTATTGTGATGTCTTGTACTCTAATCTGAATACTGGGCAGATTGAAAGATTACAATGTGTTCATAATACTGTGTTTGTTTCATCTTCAACACTCAAATTTGATCATGTAACACTCCTATGTAATCACATGGCTATCTCTAAAAGAACATAGACCTTTCTATTCCCTTTCATTCCTGTTCAAAATCCTCCGTATCTCCACCCCTCAGTATATCGCCTCTCACTTTGTGTATCTGCATTTGCCTCAAACCCAGAACATGGCTTTACTGTCTATCTCTCATCAAATACATTTCTACTAGACTTCATTCAGCATGTCGGTTCCCAAAATCTGAAAGTCTCTTCCTTCTGAAGTCAGAGATTGTTGGACAGTAAAACAGTTTAAATTGTAGATACAATTGTCATTTTAACTGTAGACATCACAACAGTTAGTCTCTAGCTTCTTCCTCCTCTTGTACTCGAGAAAAATTATTGAAGAACAAGCTTGTTCTTATCCACTTTCTAACTATTTTAAAAATATGTAATTTTTGCATGCTGTATATATGTTTAGTTTTACTTTTTTTCTGTACCCCTGCTTGCGGAGACCCTAGCTCTGGTTGGGACATAATTCTTCTGTTTTTTCTTTTCTCCCCCCCCTCTCTTTTTATCTGCTGGTAGAGTAGAAGAGAAGGCCCCATTGCCAGGATAAATATACAATGTAGAAAAAGTATCCAACCTTGGGCCGGCGGCAGGTATTGAATAATTCCTAATCCTCTTCAAAGTATGCCTTGAGTTCACACATTTAGTGTAACGAACAACGCTGGAAGGTGTCTTTAGGGATGGTGCGCAAGCTGTGCATCGCGTTTTTCATTTTCTCCTCGAGTGTCTCAAAACGGAAGGAATCCTTTTTAGCATTTTCTTAGTCCTCGGGAACAACCAGAATTCACAGGAAGCCATGTCAGTAGAATAGGAAGCCTTGCGAACTTGTGTAATGCCATGCTTGGCCAGGAAATCCTGGACTAGATATGCTGAATGAACTGGAGTGCTGTCATGATACAACTAC
This sequence comes from Metallyticus violacea, assembly GCA_030762175.1. Lineage (NCBI taxonomy): Eukaryota > Metazoa > Arthropoda > Insecta > Mantodea > Metallyticidae > Metallyticus > Metallyticus violacea. The sequence continues at coordinate 24,632,161 of CM060836.1, forward strand.
CGATTCTTTGCGGCTTACAGCTCCAGTCTCTTACGTTGAATGCATCATGAACGTGGCAGAGGACTTCTCAGTATATTCATTTTCTGGTGCATACTCATTCACATTGCCCTGCAACCAGCATTACCTTCACTTTGAACCTGTAGTGCTTTTTTCGCCCATGGGGAACTTGGATACTTCCATTGTGAAAGCGTGCTTAATCTTTAGGATGGTTTCTGCTTGGTATCCCCTAGTTTCTGAAAGAATTTGTTGCATTGGCGCTGCTCCAAGCGTTATCCTAAGAAAATGGGAATGCAAGAACATGTGTTACACCTCATGACTGGCAGCTTCTGACCTTGGCTGTGAGGAAACAAAAAATTGCACATACGCATGCAAGTCCCTTCAATGTGCAATTGCATTTACCACGTCTACATCTTGAAAAGAATGTCAGATTTGTACACACGGTATAGTGTGAGAAGAAAGAAAGATTAGTTTCAGTGCGAAAACAGTGCTCCACTCTTGATACACCAGTATATTCCACACCTAATTTTACAGAACTATGTAAGGAATACTATATTTTATCTGCTGATAAACTCGCCAAGTTTTATTTATTTATTTATTTTTTTTACATACCTCACAAATGTCAGGATGTCATGATCGATCAGTGCAACAGTCGTTGTGGTACAAAATGCGAAGTTCCTGAAGATTAGCAGTCAGTTAAGGTACAAAAACACTTCTTTACAAATTCCTACAAGCATTTTCCTTTGTATTTCTTTCTATTTTCAGCAAGATGTTAAGTCTGGTGATCTAGGTGGCCACCGCATTAAGACATCTTGTCCAAAGTGTCCTATCCAATGTTGTGTTAAGATGGTCATGTACATCATTATGGAAATAAGATGGACAGCCTTCTTGTTGAAAGACGTAATCTTCACTGTCTTCATTTGTGACATAAGCCAATTTTGCAGCTTGTCTAAGTTCTCCCAGTGACAGTGCGCTCCATAAGACCATCAGCACAGAATCTGACATGAACTTGTTTGTCACCAACGCTGAGAGCCTGATGCAGCTGAAGCTTGTAGGATGTTAACTTATTCGCTTATAGAGAATTAGCCACACTATTGTTCCACGGATTTATGAAGGCCACCATTTTACCAAACTGAAAATATACGATCATTATAACAGAACTGCTAGTTTAATTACACTCTGCAGCATTTGTTTAAAAACAGTTGTTTTATTAATATATGCATGTTCTTCAAGAAAAGAAAAGAAATTATAACTTAAATATTTCTGACGCTGTTCTATGACGTTCTTCATTCTTCAGCATATCACAGACATCCTTTGGAGAATCAGACTTGAGACGAACATCCTAATATAGTAAAGGCTAATTATTGGCGCGTAATGATAATTTTATTTTAAATACCATAAGATTTATGTTGAGGCATTAGTCTAGAAATTGTATTCCAACTTTTCGTCATGTAACAATGTCGAGGAACTTACGTCGTTCTGTGAATTTTCACCAAGGGACTTTTTTTTTTCCTTCCAAATTTTGATGGTTGTCCTTTCAATTAGCCGTTGCACGTCTTATTAAAATGTGGCGCTCTTTGAAAATGTATTATTTGATAAAATGTGAAGAAGAAACCCATTCTTTAATTTCGAAATTTGTGTGTTCCTAAGAAAATGAAGTAAATTAACATTCATTTCAGTGTTGGATTTTTATTTTATTTTTATTTATTTATTTTTAATTTTGTTATTTGCACACTTTCATTTTTCTGTAAGGCAATCAAAATATTAGAATGTGAAGGTGCATCGAATCATGTTGGGAGTAAAGGCTCAAATAAAAAATCGTAAAAAGGACTCATTTTTCGGATTTGAAGTGATTGTGTCGCTTGAAAAGCTCACAGAAGCCGAAAAACAAACTACAATGAAAAAGTTCAACACTGCATATGGCGGATTATTGCAGTATCTAGCCAAGTGGTAATAATTTTAGTGACAATAACATATTTTAGTTATATTTGTTCTCTGGCGCGATCCCTCCTGGACTTTATTATTATTATTATTATTATTATTATTATTATTATTATTATTATTATACTTTTTTCCATTACATGTCAGTTTTTAGTAATATAACCAGTTGTAAGAAAGTAAATTTTCTACTGTTAAGATCAAGTTGAAGCTATTGAAATAAAAAGTTTCCGCCATAAAATTGATCTGATCAGGAATCGAGCATGGGTTTACTCCTTGAGAGACAACGATGTTATTTTATTATTATAGTATCTTAATATGCTACATTTTGTATATTATAATACGTGTAAACCGGAAACATTAGGAAGAGGAACTGTGTCTAAGATTGCGATGAACTTAATATAGGATATTTTGTGAACCAAGATTTTCGCAATGACGATATTAATTGTATAGGCCAGACTAGTCCATGCGTTTCACCAAATAGACTTTGCGGTAACTTTAGAAGCCGAACATTGCAGCAAGCGTTTCCAGTATTCCTGGTTAGACAGTTTCCCTTGGCTTATTTATAGAACGAAGGATGAAGGTGCTTACTATCGGTGTGTGTTCTATTTGGTCCTAAGGAGGGGGATCGTGTAGGGTTCAGTTACAATCTTTAGATTTTAAGCCTGTAAATAAATTTAAGAAGGAACTTCAAATATTCAGGGAACACCGAGAGAACTATCATAAAGCAGCCCTTGTTAAAAGTAAGAATTTAAGGAGAGTGTATGAAGGGGAAGTTCAATTGAACAACGAAAAGAAGAATAAATGAAAATAGCATGAAATTGGTCTCCATCATGAAGACCATTATTCCGTGCGGTCGCCAGAACTTTCCACTTCGAGGGCACAGGGACGACGGTGTCACTGATTTAGAGCACGAATTTGAAGGTGAAACAAAGGTAATTTTAAGGGACTTTAAATTTCCAGTTGACACAGGAGATGAAATTCTCAGAGGCCATCTTGCAAAGGCATCTAAAAATTCTACTCTAACAAGTAAAACAATACAAAATGATTTGATAAATTGTTGTGCTGTCATAATTGAAAACAAAATTATAGATAATGTTAAGAGAGGGTAACAGTTCTTATTCTACTTGAAACTACGGATATCGGCACAAATGAACAATTAACATTTTGGGTGCATTTTGTTGACCTAGAAAAGTGTTGTGTCAGGGAAGAATTTTTAAGATTTTTTGTAACGCACCATTTAAGTGTGTAGGGTTGTGCAAGTTAATATTGAATGAACTGCGAGATTTGAGATTAGACATTTCGAACCTGCATGGACAAGGAGACGATGGTGATGCAAAAATTTCAGGACAGTTTCGTGCATTACAAGCCCGCATTTTAGCAGTTCAATCTTTTGCGTTCCATACGCATTGTGCCGCGCTTTACCTGAATTTGTCAGTTTCTAAATCGTGCTCTGTCACTTCCACTAGATAAGCTATTGACACAATCTGTGAAATTGTGAATTTAGTTTGGGAGTCTTAATGAGCGAGCGTCGCTCATGAAAGACAAAATCAGCCGGTTGTGCTCTCAACATAAAAAAACTAAATGGATGTCACTGTGTGAAGCTCGGTGGATTGAGCGGCACGGTGCTATTTTACAATTTAAGGAGATTTTTCCCTTCGATCGTATTATTCCTAGAAGAAGCAGAGTCTTTTACTCAATTCTATCCAAAAGTTCCAGTTCATAATTGCTCTAGTTACTATAGCTGGAATATTCGGAATAACTATAAACCTTTCCAGACAATCCGAGCATTGATCTAGTTCAGTGTTACGGAATAATGGAGAGAGTCAAAAATATCTAAAAGAATGTCCAGAAAATCAAACTTCATTCTTCATGCTATCACATTAACAACAGATATTGATGTAGAAGCTCGGATAACATCCAGACAAACTTATCGAAATAACTTTATTCACTACAGCTTCTCCAGAAGACCATAATCGCATTAATGATTTTCTCCCATTCTTGGATTACGTTTCAATGAACTGTCCACTAGATTCTCGCGTGATGAACACACCACATCCTTAAACTTCAGTCCTTGATTCCAGCTTTTCAGAATGACCTGAATGCAGATGTTGACGATTTAGTAAAAGGTGCAAGCAATTACGAACAAGATTTGCCAGGAACTATTACAGAGTTTCAAGATGGATTGAAAATGTGGTTTAACTTTTGGGAAAATCAACAAAGTAAACTGAAAACAGCTACTGAAGCTCTTCTCCTTCTCCACACCAAAAGCAACCTCTATCCAAACATCAGGAAACTTCTAACAAATAACACGCATGGCCGAAAGATCATTGCCAACATTAAGTCACGTGAAAACCCATCAAAAATTCAATATGCAACAGGATAAACTGAACGGTTTTAGAATTACTTAATATCCATCGCAATATTGAGGTGGTTCCAGAGGAAGTAGTTAATCTTTTCGCAAGAAAACATTCTAGGAGATTACGTTTCAATGACATGTAAGTTACATAATCATCCTCGTAATTTTTTTCTAGGTGCAATTAATTTATTTTATTACCATATTGTATTCATGGAACTAATACAACAGTCAAATTGTTTGGAATGTAAAAATGTGAGTCTTTTAAAAAGATAGGACATTTTCTGTGGGCCTGTTGCTCATTATTACAAATAGAACCTGCGTCACAGCTGTTAATTGAAATATTGTTTTATTTACTTAAATATTCAGTTAGCAACTGTTTTAGTGCTACCTTAAATCTGATATATCTATATGGGGTAGTCGATCGGGTCCCCCTGTGGAATATTTCTAGGTCCGCGTCTGTACCTATGTGTACTTTATATACAAATGTCTGTATTATTATTTGTTGTACATAATAGTACATCATCATTGAGTTTTATTTACTTACATTTATGAACTCTTCATTATATATGAAGACAGTTTACATTTTAAGGTTATGTAAGGTTGAGTACAAAAAATAACATCTTACTTCATATTTCCTTCCTAATTTCCTATCTGCTTAGAATTGGGCTAAGAGTATGAGTTACGGTCAGATTTTAAAAATGAACTTTCTGGTGCAAAGTCATAAAATGTATGGACAGCATTAGAAATTTGTAATCATGTCTATGGGTACTCGACAGGATTATCTCACTATTTATATAATTTGTTTTTCTTGTATTTTTCTCTCTTTCTCGGACGAAAGTCATTGTTAAGCTTTCACCCAACACATACAACCAGCTACAGAACCGCCGACAGCCTGGAGAGTAAAATACAGCAGCTTAGAACATGTTAGCTAGATTTTTGCGTTTTGTATTTCACTCTTCAGGTTGCCGGGGGTGCTGTAGCTGGTTTTCTGGAGTTCGGTGGAAGCCTAACGATGACTCGTTTTCTCCAAGAAAGAAAGGAAACTATAAGTAAAATAAGAGGAATAAAAAATAATTAAACAAACCTAGTATGGCCTCGTATAGACGATATTTTTGCATTATCTATTCACGACAATCTTTAGTTCCCCGAAATGCCAAATGAGACTTTCCCTTAAACCACGAGGAGACACCGCTGGAGCTCTGTCTCGAGCGACAGCGGAGAGAGAACTCCTGTCGGTCCCGAAAGGCAGAGGCAGAAGCACAATCTTGAAGCGAAGATGTTCGCCTCCGGTGTATTAGTTTCTGCAAGAGGAATGCGACGAGATGTGGTTTCTTTTCCATCCTCCAGCAAATAAAATGCGATGCTATTGGCTTCCGTTGTATCAGATTTTGCAAAGGGGATACGATGAGATTTTCTTCCTCTCTTCTTTTGTAGCAACCAGTCTTCTCTGGGAAAATGTATGTATTTTTGGATATTTCTTTAGTTTAGCACGTGTACACGTTCATTTTGGTTGCGAACTGCGGCCAATGTTGCCTTTTAGAATGTCGTTTGTTTCTTCACATCAGGTTCTGTTAATAACCAGAGTGTTCACTACGCAGTTGAAATTGACATGTGCTGTGTATGTGTTTATACATATTCTATTTAATACTGGAATAAACACATGTGCAAGAGTATCTGTTTATGCATGTATTACATTCACTGCAGAATAATTTGAATTTACAGTGCAGATCACTATCTTGGACAAAGTACATCTCGGTCAATTTAGATGAGGATGGAATCTTTCAACCACAATGCAATCCTTGCTTAATTCCAAGCTTGTTTTGTGCCTACGGCAAATGTCAGTTTTCCTTTCGTGAGTACAATAAGCCTATCAAAGAGCTTGTCTTTAACAACGACATTAGAGCAAATATTGCTTTATCCACACTTTTTTTTAATGGTGTTAAACACTTGTTTTTACTGCTGAGGCACCACATTCATACGTTTCACATTTTTTCCATGAAGATAGATATATTTAAGCTTGTGATGTATTCGCTCTATGTGCATGTTTGTATTTATACCAGCATGTAAGCTGTGAGAGTAATCCCAGCATTTGGCATTACTCGCGTAGTTTTCCTAGAATTATGAAGCAAACGCAAAAGTGTCTTTCTTATAAATAATACGATAATGAAAACTGGTAGATTTTTCGATTCCTAGTCTAACCTAAAGCAATACTTATGTTTTTTAAAACTTTGTTTCCTTCATCTTCACTCCTAGCTCATGGCTATAATGTATATAAACTAATTCGGAAATCACCAAAAATATTTGTGCCAATTTCTTATTTCACCGAAACTTGAAATATGCACCCCACTTTCAATATCCTTTCCGTGCATGGAATCAGTTTTATACTTACCCAATATAATAGGAGTGGGTGCGGATATTACAAAAATAGTAAACATCGGGGTCCTTTAATTTCTAGGATTCACTCGAGATTAGATCTAGGTAGATGCGTGTGAGTATGATTGATTAGACTTCAATTTTTGTGTAGTATTTATATGGTTTGAATTTACTTGTGGAATACACACAGTGGAGTTGTTTTGAAGAGCTCCTTCCAGCACTGCGTGAAAAACGGCCTTGTGCTCTTTCACCAAGACAACGCCCCAGCTCATCGGGCAAACGTGACGCAGCAATTTCTTTATGAAAACAACTTTGAAGTGATTCCTCATGCTCCCTACTCACCTGATTTGGCTCCTAGAGAGTTTGGCTGTTTCAAACGATGAAACACGCTCTCCATGGCCGCACATCACTAGCCGTGCCGCTGTTGCATCAGCGAATTTCCAGTAGTCAAAACAGACTGCTACAGAACGTTCGCAGCGGCCATGGAATCATGGCGTCGACATTGTAAAACTTGTATGGCTGCAGAGAGATTACGTCGAGAAGTGACACAAGTTTCATAGTTTTCTTGTGATTAGTTAGTGAGGGAAAAAAATCGGAGGTGTTATAATTTGAATGCACCTCGTAAAATAAATGAGTTGGATCAGTGGCGGCGTTAAGGGTGGCACATTGGAAGAAAGTTAAAATGTTATTCTGTTTTAGCCACTTAAAATCACACACACACACACACACACACACAATCCCGGTGCCCTATCATTTAATAATCTTTCCTTTAATATTTTTAATTATTAAAAAGTTAACATAACGAAATTTCGCACAAAATGTGATGCATCGAGTGCAGCGCCACAGCAAGTAATGGAGACTCGCGCAAACTTCTTATGAATTTATAAGGAACTTTTCTGTTGAAACATTGTTATGCATTTAACACACTTGAATACACATAGCGTACGACATCAAACACATTATTTTAAATATACGCTATTTGGATACAGTTTTTTTCAATGCAGCTCATGCAAAGTGCATTTCTATCTTCAAAAACCAAGTCAACTCTCCCAGATTATACCTAATTGATTATGCTATCGTTCAGGAAGTAACTGATATTGTCCAAAGTTCGTGAAAACTGTGTTATATACGTTTAATTTTAGTTTGTGGTGTTATCCATAACTCTGTCTTCATGCACTAATGGTATTGGGGAATGTGTTAGGGAGACCATTTATAAATATAAGAAACAATCGACTCCAAGAGACTTCATGCTCATGCTCAATAACAATAACTTAAACTTTACTTTAGTTTATCAGTCCTGATTTCTTTACTTTGGTATAAAGAGAACCAACTTCCTGCAATCTCTTTATAACGCCGAGGTCGTTAAGGAGAGATTCGTGAGCGGGAGGTCTGTAATTCGATTCCTACCAGGATTGTTCTCCCTGACTGAGGTTTTTCTCAGTCCTCATAAATGGCAAATGCTGGGGAGATACCCTAAACTTATATCTGGAACGCTCCCTTTTAACAAAACATACTCCTTTCCCAATATATCATTTCATTTCATGTATCATCAGTGTCCACCATCTGTGGTGCCTCAGCAGTAAAAACGAGCGTTAAACACTATTAAAAAAATCCCCTCACCACCCCTTAAATTGTCCAATTACTTATTTGAATTTCATGATTAGCCTAATTAAATGTTCAAGAATATGCCAAATGCTTCAGTTTCATTATATATAATGAAAGGTAGATGCATAAGTTTCCGGCCTCGTCAATAAGGATTATCGCCTTCATAAAACCCTTATGTTGTGTCATACTTTATCTGTTAAGTAAATAATTGTAGCTGTAATTTCCGCCCCGCTGTGTTCAGTTGTTCAGATGTAGTTGCATAAAGAGGGCTTTGTGTAGAAGATTGTGACATGTTCAAAATGGAGTTTCGAGCTGTTATTCAGTTCTTTACAAAAGGACTTACTCCAAATGAAATTAAACTGCGGTTGAACGGTGTATATGAGCAAACATTCCCCTCATACTCTACAGTAAAAGAATGGGTCGAGAAAGCATTGAAGACTAACAGCGTGGAAGCTCTCACTCCTGAAAACTTCGCCCTTGTGGAAGTAGAAATTACGGAAGACCAGTGGCTCAAAGTTACAGAAATAGCAGCAAGATTGGGTCTTTCTATAACGGCAGTACTTCGAATTATTCATGAACATTTAAACATGAATAACGTTAGGGCAAGATGGATGCTGACTTCTTTCCCAGTCCAAAAGCAGCAATGAGTCATCTTTGTCGGACATTTTCGGAGGTCTGCCGTGGCAATTCGCGAGCGGGAGGTCTGGGGTTCGAATCCCGCCTGGATCGTCCTGCCGAAAAAATCCATCGATCCTGGCCGAGATCGAACCCGCGATGTTGGGTCCGTTGCCAATCACACTTCACTGTCGTTGATTAGCAACCTTGCGAAGCCAGTGGGATTTTGCATGCTCTCAAATCACATTACCATGATTTGTGAACGAAGCTCCATCCGTAAACAAAATATTACATACAATGCATTATTGTCTTGCAACTGCTTCCAACTATCAAAACGGAAAGTACATATTAGCTGAAAATAGAAACCGTAAAATACGTTACAGTACGTACTATTTTGGCAGCATTACAACCGAACAGATGAGGAGACACTAGGGAGCAGCTATCTGAGCGGGTCTTATCTGGTTACTGCGCAGAGAGAGATAGCTATATGTTTTGCGGAGGTGCCAAACCTCCGTGTCTTGGAAACTTGCTGTTTGATTGAGAAAGGAAAGAAATCATACATATACAGTAAACCAAGATAATTCGCTATGGAAGATGATAGTAGCATACAATGTATGATTTTGCATGAATACAAAATACTTACAAATTGATTACTCACTGTCATTTTCGTCGTCCTCAAATTCTGAGTGATTAAGGCTGTAGATGACCAGTTCAATCACGCTGCCTCTTATCAACTCTCGCCGAAAATCATCGTTTTGCAGTCTTTCTACGTGTCTTACACAAAATTTCCACGCTGTCAAATGCATCATATTTAGGGTTTTCTACGTCAATAATTTTGAAAGTTGTATTGTTATCAGCAACATAATGCTTCGCTCTTGACCACACGAGCTCGATGGAATTATAATATCAGTCATAAGGCGGAAGTCTCACTACCCGATAACCATGGTTCCTAGTGATAATGTTTTAGTGTGTTTTGCACCCTGCCTTGTTTCCTTTTACCAACTGCAACAATTTCGCCCTTGTCTGCGTTACAGAATGCGGATTTTTTTTGTTGGACAACCAAGCAATAATGCCCGCCTTCCTGGTATTTGTGTAAGGAGCTTTATCTAATTGAAATGAATGGATGCTGTATTATCCATAACAATGACAAGAGTTAGGTACGATATGGGATAATGTTCCTCAAACCATTTTCTGAACAGAAAGTATGTCATTTCTGAATGATACTATTTAGCAGTCTGTTTTGTTCTAAACCTTAACTTACATTCTGTAACAAAATCTTTTTTTTTGCAGAGCCGGCATGGCAAATAATAAGCCGCCTCCTCTTTAATAATTGGAACTTTGACGCCACCAGAGCAGTCTTCTCTTGTCCAGCACATCTTCTTTGTGTGATTCTGATTCAATCGACGTTTCGGCTAAATAATAAATATTAGAAGTGCAGCCTCTCTAATTTCATGCATGACTCTCAAAAACACAACCCTAGCAGCTAATAAGTCACCTATTTCCAAAAGAAACTTTCTCCCTTATACTGCCTACATTTAAAGCCCATGTCCTTCAAGATACGCGCATGGAACCCTCGCCCCTTTAAACCCGAATGGATTCTGCTAGTTTATGTGTAGTACAACGCCCCGTTCTTGTAAATGTCAAAAATCAAGTTTCGTAGAACACCTTTATCAAAGTCACTTAGATCATTGCCTCTTTTTTGCGCATACGATTTTTTCCCTGGTGATCTAAAAAGAACAGAACCACTATCATTCAGGGATACTCTTGCTTATTTGGCAATTTTCTGCACCCTTCTCGCACCAATTCCAGACTTCGCAGTGCTCTCTTGGCACTTTGCAACACCGTTAGCTGAGCTGCTGGCCACGAGTTTAAATCAGCTGCCTCCTTAAAGGAATGGAACATTTTTACACCATTTCACGAGCTTGTTTATGCAAAAATACACGTTTATATTTTTCTTCCTCCATGTTTTACTTCTCCATAATATTTTAAAACGAAACAAAAGCACAAACTGATAGAAAACCACGGAAATCACAGACAACACACCGCCACGGGTGGCCGAGGTTCATTAAGGCGTGGACTCGTGAGCGGGAGGTCTGAGGTTCAAATCCCGCCAGGACTGTTCTCCCTGATAGGTGTTTTCCAGGTTTTCCTCAGTCCTCATAAATGGCAATTGCTGGGGAGGTACCCTAAATTTGGGCCTGGAATGTTTTCTTCCTTGAAAATAAGTCCTTTCCCAATTTACCATTTCACCTCATGTGTCAGTGGTGCCTTTGTAGTGGATACGGGCGTTAAACACCATTCATTCAGACAACACAACCACCAGGCTCTCGACTTCAAATGACACTTATTGGTTGAGCTTGGCAAGCGACTTTTCTTGTCCACCGAGACATTTTTCCAGACCTACACAATATGGCTGCTCCCGATTCTACTACTCTGAGCAGACTGATAATGGTTTGTTTACTTCGTGCTTTTAGTACAGATACATTGCAAGCAACCCCATACTCTGTGTGCAGACTACACTCTTTGCATAACGTCAGAAATATTATATCTATTGTCAACTTTAAAAGTGTATCTATTTCAGAAGGTATGCGGTTTAGAACGGTAAAACCAATTTTGTTATAATTAATTGTACCTCTACTTTTCGCTAGAAAAACATGTGTTTCATTAAAAAAATGTAGTTAAGTTAAAATGATATTTTTTTTAAATTTTCTGGACTGTGCATATTGTGTGAACCCCATTCATGGGTACATTCCTGCACAAATAAATTTTCACATCTTGTATCATTTCGAAAACATTTGAGGTCGCAGAGCTAGACCAGACACTAGGTATAAACACACGCACGCACACATTTTATGGCGGTTTATGTTAACGCTCTAGCGGCCGCAATTTTTTTTTTCACAACGAAACTTGGCATATAATGATCAATTAACAAACAATTCGTTGAGTTCGACCAGCAAATTTGGTGGGGGGTCAACCTAAAGCTTAAATTGAAATGGTTCTAGTAGCAGCAATTTAGTTCTTTCTCAATGAAAATTGGTATATACAATTTAAATAAATAAAGAAAAATAATTTCCAAAAATCAGTGAAATCGAACCATTAGGAGTGGTGGTATACTCGAAATTTAAAAAGCATTCTATATGCAGTATTATTAATGATTAAAATGTTTATTGAATTATTTTTACATCTGGGGAAGTGGTTTACGATTTGAAATTGAAATTTTTAATTTAATGGCTTAACTGTTTAACTTGCTGAGAAATGTACTTAGTTTATGCAGCTCCTGCATGATGGACTTTTTTTGTTTTGGTCTGAAGAACTTGCTGCTAAAATCTTCCTAGTATTTTTATTGCACATGTATATATTTTTCAGTATGTATTAGGCCATGAACAAGGTAGAGCAAATAAAAAGTATACAAATTACTTTATACATGAGCACATTTTTTATTTAATAACAAGTGTACTATTTGGCATTTTAATGGCCTCAATATCAGAAACATCTCTACATCTGGCATATAAATACAGAGATATAATACAGCAAAATAAGAACAGCCACACACCACTACAGCACCATAAACTTTCTTTCTCTGGAATGTTTCTTACATGCTTAAATTGCTACAAAAAACTGAATCTCCTGCAAGAGAATCAATGCTAAAAATATATTATTTTTTAAAATTAAATTATTTTTACAGCATAAATGTTAATGCTCTTCTCATTTTATGTCTGAAGTCAAGAGCAGATTGGAAAACTTAAGTTAACTTTACAACAAGCAAGAGCGGCATTTATTGCAAAAATAGTTCACTTACAGCTTTTGAATTAATGAAAGCAACAGTTCTCAAAACTAGTTAATTAAGTCAACAGCATTACTTAATAGTTTTGTAATAACAGAGGAACAGCAGTAGTAAGACAAATTATAAATAAAACGCGGAAAAAATTAGTGACACTATAATATCACCAGCCAATTCCCTGATTTCTTTAGATGTCTTGGCCAGCATACCAATAAATAGATTACATCAATTTAACCCAACTTTGCATTGTTTGATTATTATTATTATTCCCTCCCCCAATATAATAATGGACATATTTACCGAAAGAACTCTGGTTTAGATATTAATAGCCCTGGCTCCATTATTTGGCCATCTGTCTTGAACATAATAGACACACATAAAGATCTTCTAAATTTGGTTCTGTTATGTAGATGACATATTTGCAATAGTACCCAAAAAGCAAGTCAATGATGTTTTAAAATTATTAAACCTATCAGATGAAAATGTTTCATTTACTTTAAAAGTTTAGAAAGATCTGCAGGAAAGAGCAACATATCTTTTGGTATCTATAGAAAACCCACACATATACACAGTTATATAAAGAATAACAGCTTCAACCCTAGCCCCAATCAGGTTGCAAACATAAACATCTTAAATCTGATTGGTCCACATCCCACTCTACAAAGAAGAATACCAATACATCATCAGTACTGCTCTTGACTATGCACTAGTAGATAAGAAAGTCAAATATTATAAAAGATTAAAAAATATCCATGACATCACCAAATATTTTTTTAAAATGTACATATTATCCAAAATCAAAAATAAATTTATGAATATTTTTAAAAAAATTAATATTGGGTTGGCCCTGCAGAATAGACACATTACAAACAAGTTGAATAGTGCAACCAAGAATGTAATTCTGTGTGGCAAATAGTCTGGAATATACCAAACCAATTTTTTGGATTGTGATGAAATATATATAGGCAAGAACAAAAAGGAATTTAGAAACCAGGACGGAATACTTCATAAATTTAAGATACAAAATAATGGAGAGAAAAGCAATTGTGGCACATTTTTGGACAAAAACCCAACTCACAAGAAAATCCAAATTATTGAAGGCTACTGATAATTTGGCTATTAGCATTATGGGAAATCTTTATCCAATAAAACAAACATCAGGTGATGAGCTTTAATATCCCATGACAGGACAACATAACATGTTGGAACCACCAGGGGTCTCCATATATCATGCCTATATTTATCTTGTCAGCTGATGATGGGAGCAAGAACTCCTGAAACATTTTCTGAAATTAAATAAATAAGTGAAATATTGTGTTACATAACATTTACACCTTTATTGTTATAAAAGTTTTCATTCTTTAGTTTTAAATGCAACTGGAGCATATTTTATGACACAAAAATCATAATTTTTAAATTTAAGAATAAATACAAAATAGGAATGATGCCCTTAAACCATAATTATGAAGACAGAAACAGAAAACATGATTAGCACCTAAAAGTCAAATAAAATGTCAAAAGTCAAAGTAAAACATATCTTTAAAGTTTCGTTCACAAGAAATTATTAATGTTTTAATTGCTTTCCCAAATTAAAACTTTACTTTCCATTCCAAGTAAAAATTCTTGGAACATATGTTACCTTTAGCAATAATTATACTATGTAAAGTTAATTATACAGAAAGAAGAAAATTCTTTTATTTATTAATTTTTGATTATATTTATTTGTTATGATTCTATATTTAACATCCTGTACTTTTTGCATTAATTCAGCAAACCCATCTATTTGATGGGTCCAGTGCCAATCATTGCAGTTACAGAGTCTGTATCAATGTAATACAAACTGCTTATTTAAACTCTTGAATACTAGGAAGAGATACGACAGATTGTTTTGTTTAGGGTTAATTTAAGTAATGTGCATCATACATAGGACATTGTAACAAACAGGAAGGTTCTGATTCCATGTGCTAGTTAGCACTGCACAACATTATAAGTTGTGTAACTCATAATACTTTTTATTTATTATTTACTTTCATAATAATGCCCTGTACATATTTTCTTGAACTTTAATATAAAGATTATGAAAATTCTTCACCAATAGTCATAGTGTCTATTAAAACTACTGGAAACTTAAAAAAATTTTACCAAGTATAACATAATTCTATTTCTACCCAATATCACTTTAGATGAAATTTCAATTATTTGTATTCATTCAATAACAGCTTTGTGATGATTGGCAGGCCAACCATGGTATTGACCAAAGAAAACAACCAGAGAAAATCCAAAGTTCAGATACAAGGATTTAGAATTTGGGCAAATGTTTTTACATGACTGTATACAACTAGAAAAAAATAAAAATGTTCAGTTTGGTGCCCCAAGAGTTTTATTAAATCCAGGAGCTCTGCAGGCACACATCTCACCTGAAATTTGGATCTATCAGTCCAATGCAGAAACTAAGCACAATTTTACTTCTAAGTTGTTTATCTGGTGGCCCTGCTTAAAAATTAGTGAAAAAGTACTGATAAATGGTGCAGCAAAATCTGCCTTTCCATGGTGTTTGAATAGAAATCCAGAAATAGGTAAAGAGGCATGACAACACAGAAGCAAAAATGTAGATATATCCATCTTACACTCGGAGAACCATTAAGAGTATTTTGAAAAGTTGTGATGAACAAAAGTCAACTCAAAACTTACTTAAAAAGATGCAAAAATTAATGGCACAGAAGATAGCGCATGCCAGAGCTCCTTTAATGTTGTCAGTAATTGTACACCCTTAGACATATTAGCCAGAAACAATGACCAATTCTGATGCACTCGCTGATGCTGGGTTCACAATATCAACAAGCTGTGCCACAAAAGGAAAAGCATTTGTTCTAATAGAAAAAGCAAGTCTGGTAATATGAATACTTAGGTTCAAATACTTGTTTGCTTAAATATTATATTTGTTAGATTTTGCAAATAAAATTAATGTTTAATATAAAGCAAAAAATATATTTTAATGAAAAACATATATTTGAAATTTAAAGCATTTATGCTCAAATGCAAAAATGAAAATAAGTTATCTTCAACTATCAAAAAATGATACATTAATAAATACTCTAAAGTAAACAGCATATTTCATTTGAAAATAATTATTAATTCATATTTTGATATTAATTAAATCTGGAATCTAAAACAGTGAAACATGCATTAAAAATCTCTTTGAGTTGAACTATTTAAATACTCTTTTCGGCTTCACTTACTGAAGATTTACTTGGAACATATTTTGTGGACCTTCATCCCCATCCTAAGATGTGTTATCAATTTTTTTTGTATTTGACAACAAAATCTTAAAACAAAAAGTAGGGCTAATAATGGGCAGTCCATTATCACCTTTCCTAGCCAACCTATTTATGAGCTACATGGTTTTAGTCCTAGATTACAGCAAGTTCAACAGCAATGCATATGGACTAGTAAATATACCACAAAGAAGAATAAAAGAATGAATATCTACACATAATAGAAGTTGTTAAGTCAAATGGATTCAGCAAGGGGATGATTAACAAAAAAATTAAAAAATAAAAAAAAATTAAACAAATCACAACTCTGATTCAGCAGAGAGAGAGGAGAGGAAAAAAAATTAAATTAAAAGAAATTTAAAAAAATTAATTTCACATCCCACCCAATAACCATTAAGAAATTTAAAAAAATTTCAGCAGTACAATATAACATCTTAACATCTCCAAACTGATAGTGTGGGGGGGGGAATGAAGAAAATGAAATAAATTGAAAGCATTTCAACAACTAAAGGAATTAAACACATGGAAAAGGATTTACATAAAATAATAATACAAATAAAATAAATAAATATAAAATGAGCAAAACTTTATGAATTTCAACATCCCAGAAGCAGCAGACTGCTATTTATTCAAGTTTATCGCAAGACCATAAGAGTCAACCCAGACACCTACTAACCCAACTTCTAAGAATGATCCAACAGTCATTTAATAGCTCAGGATGTGGACAAGGGTGTACAAAACATGTCCTGAGTAAATCTCCAATAAGTGAAGCCAAAAAGAGTGTGTTTAAATAATTTGACTCAAAAAGATTATTAACTTCCCATTTATTTTGCAAATAAAGATGACAATCTTTTTTTTCTTTGTTAATATGAGCTTAAATGCCTTAAAATTCAAATAAGCCTATGTAATTGGAAGCTATATTAGCATTGTATTCTAAACACTATTTTTACTTGCAAGAAATAACAAAATAATTTACATTCAAGTTTTGCTAGACATCTGCTTTTAACCACTTGACTATCAGAGCTCGTAACTGATGATAACAAAAGCTGTTAAGACCTATGTACACAGAGATATGCCATGAATCAAGCACTGAGCTGAACAGAACTACATAATGGATGCACATACTTGTTTTTATACCTGTAATAACTGAGAAGTTAGCATTTATATTTTATGCTTGAAAAACTATTTAAAATACATTATGGGATGATATAATCAGCAACAAATTATTTATGAGGAAATCACTCAAATTTTACTAGTTTTGTTCCTCTTACTTGGCCATGTTTTGAAGTCTGTTGCCTTCATCATCAGCATGGTTCCACTATATATTTATGGTATATATTTAAATCTATAAGACTGAATATATTTGTATAATTCTCTGGTTTGTACAATGTACAGCTGGAGTTTCCATAGTCAAACTAGGAAAATTATCTATAACAATTACATATTTTTAAAGAAATTTTGTTCTAAGTACAGATTTCTCAAAAACTCAATAACTTTGATGTGTAGTATTCACGTCCATAACACCCTGGTGCTATATATAGGAATTGGTTGACTTTCATATGCCATAAGTTCTACATTTAGTACAAATATGTTTAGCTGCCTTGCCTGCAGTTAAAGTTATTTATTTGTAGTTTAAAATTTTTAACAAAAAAATGAGGCTTATTTATGCCAATAATACATTAACAATTCTTAAGAAATGTGTTGCCCACAATGGTTTTAAAATTTCAAATTCAGTAAAGATATTAATATTGCACAACTCTTTTTTGGTTCTCATGCAAAACACATACACACACTCCCACAGACATGTACCATGAATTACATGTGGTTCAATAACAGTTTAAAAAGGTGAACAATGCCGTTTCAAAAAAAACACAGCATTTACATACAGACAGTTACATAACTTTCCCATTCACACATGCACACACAAATAAATATTGTGAACATAATTTTTTTTTCATTACTGTTTTTTTTATAACAGACCCAGTATACATTTCTTTTATATATTTTGTAAAACTAAATGAATTATTTCATCAGTTTTTTTTGTTGTTTGATCATATGTTGATACATTTCTAGGAATTTTCCTTGAGATTATCAGAGTTCAAATAAAGCATTTCAGAAAGAAAAATAAACATTATCAATATCTGCCTTACTTTAAAGTTATTGAGAAAATTAATAAATTATTAAAGCATGCTAATTTCTGAAAGTATTTTTAATTATATTCTATAGGAAAACCACTTCATTCATTTTCCGTTTGCACATGTTTATCAGTCTTTCACTCATCTAACTTTTCTAACTATTCTAGTTAATGAGCGAAAATGCAGAAATGTGTATAAAAACCATAAATTATGTAACATGGTGAAACAATATGCATCAAGTTAACCACAAATACATCCACATAAAAAGTTGAGTTGTTATACATCTATTGACTAGAGTCATCACAATAAACATTAATATTAGTTAATAGCTGAAAATAAAAAGAAATATTAGCATGATATATGTATATGCTATTCCATACATTTCATCTTTGCAAAAAGTAACTAAGAATGTGTATTAAACAGTAAGTGCATATAAATATATTACAAAGTGTATTTTTTTTAAAACGTGCTGTGTATGAATTAATCCAAAAACTCTGTCATATTCTTTTTAACACTGAAATTTTGGCAAAAAGAAAAAATCTACCTAGCTTCCCTACAAATGTCTTTTATCCTATCATGTATTATTTTAAATACTTCAATAAAATAGTTATATAAACGTGAATGAATTCTTGAGTTCTTTTAGGTGTGAAGCAATGAAAGCCAGCTAAATTTAAGGAAGCAAATTCTACAGAAATACCCTTCCACAAAAGTATAATCTCTTCTCAGTTCAGTGCTTTTTTTTGCACTAGAATTTAAACTGGTTAGGTAAAGTTAAAACCTGATTTTGAAATGCAGTCTTCCAAATATAAATTTCATTGCAGCTCTAGAAAATGTGCAGTCATGGACCCATAAGCTGGATTGTTTAGTTGTTGAGTGGTGATACAAGGAAAACCCTCTCGTTTAAACAAACAAAACCACACCAAAATTCAGTTATAGACAATTTACTTACATCTGAATTCAATGATGATATCCGGTTTTCAGTAAAATGTAGCACTAGTCCAGGAGAATGCCACTTCAAAGATTTCTATAAAATGATCAAAGCTCCTCTTCCAGGCCAATACATTGCACTTATAACTCAACCTATCTCAATACATTAACTGAATTGATTACTAGTTGTCAAATTATTTTGTCACTTCACTATGTACAAAGAAATATTCATTGGCCTAGCAGAAGGTAAACAAAGGGCAACCAAATGGGGTTCTCTACTAAGCAACTGCAGTGTTTTACAGAAAAACAAATATCACCATTGAATTCAGAGATAAATGTAAAATGCTTTATAGAGTAATAAGTATATAAAGTTATGAATATCTACAGATTTTTCTTTATATCTATTGCTCATTCCAACATGTCATATAACTCAAAAAGAAAAGAAGCATACACAAAAGAACTTACTGTTAATATAACAAAAAAGGATTTATATTGCTTTGCAGTTAAAATGTGCCAGTACTATCATACTTTCATTGTCTCAATTCTTCCCCCTTTTTTAACTGTCCACACCCACTTTCTTCTAACTTTAAATAAACATTCATAGAATTTTCCAATCTGGTCATCATTCTCGAAAAATTTCCTATGCTACTACCTTTTCTTATTTTAAGCCATTTTTCTTTAATTACCTCATTTTTCCATTCATTAGTTCCTGGACATTCAAACTATAAATGGATTGTCTCTTCTGTTGCCTTACAAATGGGGCATATGCTCTGTTCATAATTATTTCTGAATCCTCTGAATTGTCAACATTCTAATATCTTTTTGCTCTTTTTTGCACTTCTCAATATTTCTTTCCCTTCCAAAGTTTATTTGTATTTCCTTATAGACATAAAGCAAGTTTTTTTCCACTTTATTGCACCCTGCATAATCTATCCATTCATTTCTTCACATCTTAATGTGATTTGCTCCAAAATTCCTTCCTTTAGGCATTCCCTCTTCAACCATACATCACTTCTAGTTCTATTCCAATTTATCCTTTATCTTATTAACCCAGCTTTTAATACATCTATTATCTTCCTGATATTTCACACACTGCTTTAAAATATGTTCTTCATTAAACTGGTATACCCTACACGAATACTTGAAACTCTCATGCCAACATTTTTTTATTTCAAGTAATACCCCCATCCTTGCAGTATTTTTAAATATCTTACAAAACAATGTAACCATTGTTCCATTTTCTCCTAGCCATTGTCTACCCAAGATTTCTGTATTACAGGTCTTTTAGAATATGTCCTTACTGCTCACATGGGGCTCTTGGCAACTAGACATTCCATAGCCAGCCATATCTTATTCATCTTGCAGTAATCTCATACCAAATTTCAATTTTCCTATTTATAAAGAGGGTTTATACAATTTTAATTTTTAGAACATTAATAGCTAGTGTTGCGAGTGTTCACACAATCATTTTGGTGGAACCACATCTTGTCTGAAAATAATTAACCCTTTAGTTACTGATGAAAGAAACCATTCTCAATAAAGCACTCATGCTACAAAATCTTGTATTAGACAATGGACTCATGTACACTTGTGTTTCTAAACATGTCCGAGTAAGTGGAAAAAATTAGTGAGATTTGAATGATTCCCTCCTAAAAATTGCAATATGATAAGAGGACTTTATATATAATACTAATGATGAGTGTTAATTGAATGGAGAAAATTTATGGAGCATTAGTTGAGTTTAGATGGAGTTCTGGTATAGAAATATGGAGTATAGAGTATAATTGGGAGAAAATGGATTGAGCACTTATTATGTTTTATAAGATACTTTTAAATGTTCCATATTTACTGAAGAAGTAATCCATATATTGTTTGAAAGTTCAGGAACTAATGGCTGGAGAAAGGAGCTTATTAAAAAAATAGCCTACAATACAAAAATTAGTAGCATATACAGGTTGTCCTGAAAAACAGTTCCAATATTTACAGAGGCAGCAATATCTCATATCATGAATTATGGTCTTATTTTGTAAGAGTGGCATAGGCATATCTTCTACTCTGAGCACTTTGGCAAGAAACAAATGAAAAATTGAACAAAAGATTACAGAAGAGGTAGTATGGAACAAAACAAGACAGAAAATTCCTATAACCATTGGTCATAACTTAACATCTTCTGAGTTATGGTCCACTACTGTATTGTTTGCCACCACTATCTTTGATCTACTCTTCAAAACACATTCTTGATATGAACACCATCCATTAAAACATTTCCTCATTTGTTTCCTGCAAAGTGTTTGGAGCATGTACTTAATAGGATTTGTTGCTCTTACAAAATAAGATCATGACTCACGTTTACAACCATTGGTGTACAATGTTTCATTTGTTTCTTGCCTAAGTGCTCAGAGCAGAAGATATGTCACTCTTACAAAATAAGATCATAAGATGACCAATGGCATATATAATGTTTCCTCATATATTTCTTGCCAAAGTGCTCAGAGCAGAAGATATGCCACTCTTACAAAATAAGATCATAAGATATTAAGTTTATGACTAATGGTGTACAATATTTCCTCATTTGTATCTTGCCAAAGTTCTCAAGAAGAAGATATGCCACTGTTACAAAATAAGAGTATAACTTATTAGATAATGATTTTAGAACCCATGTTTATATGAATTTTTTTTCTAGTTTTGTTCCATACTACCGCATTCGTCATTACTGGAATCTTTTTTCAGAATATATTGAAGTAGGATGTTCAGATTAGGAAATTCAGTAAGTTTTTGTTTAAAGATAAAAGAAAACAGGTTTAGGCAGTACAAAAATTAAATAAATAAAAGGGGGGGGAAGAGTTGAAAAAACGAAAACATGGTAGCAATGGTATATTATAATTACAAAACATAATAAATTATTATTAATAAGATTTTTTGAATGTTTACTTTATTTATTTATTTTATTAACTAATTTGTTTTGTTGGGATGTGCTCTGGCATGACCATGGTCACAAGATGAGGATATCCATAGCTTTGTAATCTACTTAGCAGTCTATAAAGCACTATATTCATTATTATCAAAAACTATTTATCATGCATGAATTTAAAATATATTTAATTTATCTTCATTCTGCTCTGTGGAGAAAATATGGACAAGTACAATAATTCCTTTTGAAAGAAAAGATTTTTAAATAATTTAATGATTATATTTAGGATTCAGGATTCTTGAGTTTCTACTTATTGTAATTTATGAAAACATAAAGAAAGGCTTCTACCTCATTCCTTACAAAGTCTGTTGCTTCTTTTCTACATGAATTAACATAGAGCATAATAAACTAATGACTTCCTATTGTGAAAGGGTAATTTGTAGCATACATATCTTCAAATATTGCTATGAAACCAGATATTTCAATGGGCTATCATTTTTTTTAAAAAAAACTTAAGAGCTGTTTACATAAATAGCACTATGGCAAGCAGATTTACAAGGCCACCACAAGAACTGTCCTTCCTGAGTAGGAGTATGCTATCTTCCTCAACAACTAGAAACCTGAAATGCCTTTTGACCAATATAGTCACTGTGAGTTAGAAAGGGAAAACAGTTCTCTTCTGCCTATATTGAGCGAAGTAATTAACAAATTATGTAAAAAAACATAGATATGTTCTTTTCTCCTTCCTATTCACTTTATTCTAATTTCAGCCTTACATGCTTTTAAGTAAGGATTGAGCCTCTATTATACAGTTTTCATAATTTGTGAACAGAAGAAGTCTGATTTATAGGAAAGCACCTCAAATACTGCAAAATGCAATTTCTATATAGTTTAGAAGCTACTGACAATAAAGCAATAAAATCTTCAAAACTGAGCATTTTTTAATGTTGAGATGAAGTTCACTTAACTGTTGACTAACAGCAAAAGTTTTGGACTGTTTGATGTGGTTTTAGGTGGATATGATTGCTTCTCATTGACATCTGTTAGCTGGAATAGAAATTTATTGAATTTATCAAGAGGTGGAATGTCAAAGTTCATTACCTTATTGCAGTTTTTTAAAATGAAAAATTTTTTGCATGTTGATAGTTCTATTAAAGTATTTCCTTTAAAAAAATGACTTCTTACTTAATTTCATAGTCGTGTTCTCAAAAATTACAGACTTATTTAATGACCTTTTTAAAACACACTCATAAACACTTTTCTGTAATTTTTAAAATGTGGTACAGATATGATGTTTGCAATAATGCCAAGACAAAATTCATCAAATGCTTTAAAATGGATCAATTTACAACAGAAATGCATAAAACTTAGCATAGAAACTGAAGAACTCCCATTTTTATATTTAAAAACCATTAGAAACCAGACAAACTAATTTATTTATAGAACAGGCACACATACTGACAACTACATAAAAAATTATAGCTATAACCCAATCTCACATAAATATGCCATATTCAATAGTTTGATACACAAACTAACTAATATCTCACTCAAAAAAAACAAAATACAAAAAAGAACTAATGTACAAATACAATACAATAATCAATGGATACATTACTAACACAATGGTTAAAAAGATTAACAAATTCCAAAGACAAAAATTCATTAAAGACACTTTTAAATTAAAAATATCAAAGAGAATTACAAATACAGATGATTCACATATCATAACAAGTTTGGAAAGATCTTGAAAGATCATGGCATAAAATTAGCACCACATAATAAATGCAATATAAAAAAACTTGTTCAGTTCTTTACTAAATGAGAGCATACTGCCAGAAAAAAAAAAACAAGCAATATATAATAGAATGCTCAGATTGTAATTTAAACTACATAGAAAAAACTAACAGAAATTTGGAAACCAGAAAGATTTAGAAAATATCTGGCTAAAGCAAATTGGTGGGAACATAGCCATGAAATTAAGAAAGAAATAATTTTGTTAATAGAAATAATTAATGAATTTTGACATTGCACCTCAAAATTTCTTTTCCAGCCAACAGATGTCAACAGAGAAGCAAGTCAGATCAAGCCACAACCACACCAAACAACCCAAAACTTATCAAGCAGTGAACAGCTGAAGATAGGAACAAAGGTTCCTGAAATACATCCTAATTAAAAACCCTGTAAATAAAATTCATGTCAACATTCAAAAACATTCAATTTTGAAGCTGCATAATATATTCAAATGCACACATAACCATATTCTTAGACATGATATAACATAATCTGCCAGCAGTAGTATCACAAAATTAATTTCTTAAGCAGGAACATACAACATAGAACAGTGAAGATTATCCAAACTAAAGGTGACAACTATGACTTGTATAACCCAAACTAGAAATAATACAGTACACAAAATACAAGGGTGTTTATGCAGTAATGATACCATTAAAACACATATTTACTTCCCTGATAAATTTTCTTTTTCCCTAACTATTCTCGAAATAAAGTTTGAATGCAAATTGTAAAAGGCTTTTTTTTTTTTTATATTCTTTGATATCAGAGATAATGGATTTTCCTACACTACATATACTTACTAGGAAAGATTCATCCCTTTCTTTTTCTGGTGATTTAAATTTTTCTATTTTGTATCTATTATTAAAATATGGTGGTTCTGTTTAATCAAAGACCTCTCCAAGTCTCATAATGTATACAGCATGGTACACAAAGCACAAATACTTTGGCACAGGACAAGAGACCTACGACACTTTATTAATCTCTTCTGAGTCAAAATATTTAGAACACTCTTTATGGTTTCACTTATATGAGATTTACTGAGCGAGTTGTTTAACAGCTGATGATGTGGACAAATATTCCTTGAAACATGTCCTGAATAAATCTCATGTAAGTGTAACCATAAAGAATGTTCTAAATATTTTGACTTAGAAGAGATAATGTGTTTTTACTGTGTTCGATTCCAAATTGAATTAAAATTGAAAAATAGCACTTTTTTTCCCCCTCAAACTGAAAAATTTATGTTTACTGAAGTTATATGATGAATAATATACAATATAATGAAAAAGATTTGCAACAGATGACATAGAGGTATTCAGTGGGGGATTGCAAGAGAGGTTAGAAAGAGTAGAATAAGAAGATGATTTATGTATGACGGTACATAGATTCTCAGATATAAATGGTAAATTACAAAATCTAGATAGACTTGTACATGCAGCTGGTCTGCTCTGAACAACAAAATACCAAAGAATGATTCTTTGAACAGATTCTAAAATTATGTTAGGGAATGAGGAAATATAGCAGATGAAGGAATTTCAGTATCTAGGAAGATTATCTCAAGGAGGGAATGTCAGATGAAGATGTCAAAGCTAGAATCAGGAAAACAAAATTTTCTTTCTCTCAGTTAGCCTTCCTGTGAAAATATAAACAAATGTCCCAGAAATTTAAATTAAGAATACTTAACACAAATGTAAAATTAGTTTTGCTGTATGGGTATGAAACCTGGAAAGCAACTAGTATAATCATAAAAAATTACAAGTGTTTATTAATACATACTTGAGATTTATAATGAGAATATTATGGCCGAAAGTTATTGAATAAGAATCTATGGGAGGCAACTGATCAACAGGAAATTGGAAAGGAAGTAAAATACAGGAAGTGGAACTGGATCGCACATGTGTTAAGGAGAGAAGATGGAAATAAAGCTAAAGACACTTTTGACTGGAATCCACAAGGAAGAACCCAGAAAATAGATAGATCAAGAATCACATGACACAACACAGAAGGAAGGAAGCAGAACTGGTTGGGAAGAACTGGAAGGAAATTAAGGCTATGGCTAAGAACATGATACTTTGGCTAGCTTTCATTAAGGCCCTATGCTTCCCTACAGCTACATATGATGGATAAATGCCAGTAGCTCATAACACTTACGAGAAGTGCAACCACTTAAACACTGCACAAATAAGAGCAGTTAAGCTATGAAAATGAGAATAAGGAATTTTCAAAAAAGATCTATAGTGTGTAGGTATAAACAAAGTCTTGCACATTGTCAAAACAGCCTTTTGATATGATTTTAATAAATTATATTGAAAACTGATTGGTGTTAAATGTTTGAAATATATAGGAAATGACATATCAAAAGCAAATGAAAAAAATGTTGCTAATTTTGTGCATATGCTGAAAACTCTTTACATCCATTTTGATGCCTTTCCCTGACTCAGCAAAACATAATGCTAGTGTAGTCATAGTGTAGTCATGCTAGCAAACACAAACACCTAATAACAAGGAATAGAATGCACTGTTAATAAGCATAAACAAAATAAAGTTCTCACCAGTTATGCCTCAGGTTAAGCATACAGAACCCTCCTTTTCTCCTTTCTTATTACTAGCTAACTATTACCAGCACTTGGTTCTAAACAATGACAATTCTTTACTCAGCCCATTAGCAAACATAAAATCTGGTAACTAAAATTGTTAATTGGAACGTTACATAGTGAAGCTAATCATATATTAAGATCATTGTGTGATTTAGTCGAACTAACACCCTTTTGCTCCACTTACTTGTTTAAATATGTACAACTGGTTTTGCAAACATTTTGTTTACCTTGTCAGCCCCATTGTTGACTGGAGGATAAACCATAATGCTGTGGGGATGTGTAATCTGCTCTGGTGGAGGTGTGATGAACTTGAAGTTTATGTTTTCATCCGATACAAATGAAGTGTTCGTGAAACCAGTTCTACATATTTAAACAAGTGAAGCAAATTGGTGTTAGTTTGACTCAATCACACAATGATCTTATAAAATCTAATATTTAACTAAAACTTTATGACACTACTAGATACATAAAAAATTGCTGTTTCTTAAAATAAAAATAAAAAATGGAATGAGTGTAGAAATGAAATTGAATTTCAATATACTACAGGTAAAATTACGTTTTTGTTCATTAAGTTGTGCCATTCTTGCACATGTTCCTGTTGAGCCTGATACCTTCCCCCCACCCCCTTTTATTCTCCTGTCTTGTAAATGTTAGAAAGCTACATTGCTTGGCCTTTGTTCCTTGGTTAGGACAGGTAAAGGAATAGAACAATGTGAAGAAATCTTTACAGAATGGCCACTCTTCTATTCATTGCTCGCAATGAGATCCCTCCAGTATCTGGGGGTAAGACACATCTATTGACTTTGCTTCTAATTTGGTTGGACTGAATCCTGCTCCATTAGCCTCATCCAGTGATCCAGATATTATGAGGTTTGTTATTATATATCTGATTTATTGTTAATGTTAACTTTGGCTTTAAGTTCCTTGTATTTCTTCATTTATTAAGAACCTGTATGGCAAAGCCATTTTGAAATTGCTATTATTTCATTAGTGAAGGAAAGGATATTGAAATACTGGTATCAGATAAATCAGATGCCAGAAGATGATATATTGAAGGTCTGTTCAAGGCCGATTGGAGAAGAATGGATATGGTGATATTTGGTTTGCAAAAGAGGGCATGTTAAGAGGGTTTCAGAGGGGCATCCGTCATATTTGAGGGTATGGTTGGTAGATTTTCGGTTTGCCAAAAGTCGGTTCTGGTGGTGTAGGGATAACCATATTTGCCTTCTAAACCCAAGATTGCAGGTTCAAACCCGGCCAGGATTGATGGAGTTTTTCGGGTGTAAAAAAAGTATGGCTTCCTTCAGAAGGGATGTAAAGCCTGGGTCCCATGTCATATATTTAGGTATGACAAAGAACTTCAAGCCTAAAAGAAGAGGCCCCCATGCAAAATATGTTGGCCATTTCATACCCTTAATTGAATAGGATGCTGATGACCTGAGATGTTAAATAGCATCAATTAAAATTTTTTTTTAAAAAAACCAAATCGGTTTGTAAATATACATTCTAAGTCTTTCAAGATAAAATTTATGAAGGAGATGTATAATGAAAGGTGCAATATACAGGAAAAAGAAGGAATGCTCTGAGTGGGGGTTTGAGGAATTATGTCCCACAGGGTATATGCGCTATATTGCAGAGCAAGAAGTCGCGTACAATTCTTTTGAAATATAAGAGTAATGAGGAATGGTTTAATTAGAGGGAAATGGTTGAAGATTTATAAGAATTTATGTTTAAAAAAGTTTTTGATGATAAGATTAAACTAAGGAGATTAGGTAAGTTTTTATGGAAATAACGTAGAAATCGAAATGGTTAGTGTAGAAGATGGAATAAACTGAGGTTAATTAGAAACCTTATTATCAGTTTTATAGATTTAAATTTGTTAAATTACTTCTTTATATATGTCATGTTGTGTAAATACATTATTTGCTGTTTGTTAGTTGAAAGGAACCTACATTTAAATTAAGATTAATATTAGATATAATTTTTGTATTATAATAAGATGAGGGAAATACAGAATCAGGTAAACTGTTCTGATGGTTGCAGGTTGGCAATAATGGTGGCAAAGACAGTGATACTGTGATGAAAAGACAGGGAATAATCACCATTGTTGATGCCATTTCAGTTTAATGGAGCTCTGGAATGCTATGCAGCGGCTTTTGTGGTGCTGTGCTTCAAATAATGATTTTATAGTTCTTATGCAATGTCAGTTCTGAAATTTCCATGTGGGTTGATATGGGAGAGTTCCCAGCCATAACACAATTTTGTTATGGATAAGAAATTTTAAAGAGACTGTTCGGCATCAAAACAAAGTCAACTGGATGGCCAAGAATCACCTGTAAGCCAGAGAATATTGAGGTAGTAAGGCAAGCAGTTCAGGCCAGCCCTCAATGTTCAGCATTATGACATGTCTAAGTTCTGTGTCTTTCTGATAGGTCAGTGAGGGAAATTCTGCATCAAGGTTTACACTTACATCCCTACAAAATGTTGGTTATACAGAAGTTGAGCCATAATGACTGGACAAATTGAAGAGCTTTCTCAGAAACTATGCTTGAAATGATGAATGATGATACCATGATGAGCCACAAAGCAAACTTCCACCTCCTCAGTTTGTGTTGCGTTATCTCAAGCAAAAGTCCATATTGACAAACCCTGAACAATTAATGACCTGAAGGTAGCAAGCAATTTGTTCACAGATTAACATAATACCACAAGATAGGTAGAGCATGCAATGCTGAGCTTCAGAGTCAGATTCTAGGAGTGCATGAGAACAAATGGAAAACATTTAAAGGGAGTCAATTTTCTAAACTTAATTTTTCTTTTGTATCAGTAAATGGTGATAATGCCTCTTTTTGATGAAAAAATAAAAACCAACCTACATTAAAATATAGCTGTTTTACTTTATTTCAAAACCATCAGATCATTTTGCCGGACCCATTAGTAGACTGATGAGTGGAGACAGGTATAGGTAGTGAGGCATAAATCATTTGTTTAAAAAGAAGATTGTACAATATTTGCTTGTATAGGAATTTGTAACCAGCAACACCTAGAAATTGGCCAGGGTCAGAGTAAGATGGTTGCAATTTTATAATGTTTCTTACCAAAGCAAAGAATTCAATACAATATACTAACAATCTTTTAATTTTGCATAACTGAGATTTTATAAGTAGCCTATTAATTCATTTAATGTATTAAAAAGGCAAATATTGTATTTTCTAAGTGGCATGAATTTAAAGTTACATGTTTTGAAACTTTAGCATCATTAAACAAAAGCCAATTTTACAAGACCAATGTTCTCTTTGGATGTTAATTATATTTAGTATTAAGTAAATTACAATATTTTTTTTAATAATTCTTCTCCAATATTGCAAAGTTATATTTCTCCACCATTCTGGGAATTTTATTTTTCCAGCATACTTCGTAAGTTATATCTTGTCTGAGCATCAACAGATGTCAAATTGAAGACAATAAAGAATTTTGGTAGCAATAAAGAACAAACTTTCAAAATTCACTTTCTTTAAGAAATCTAAATGTTACATTTCTTTCTGGTCAACATTGTAGATTCAAGTCCTGAGAACTGGATACAGTATCATTTACTTAAGATAATGGATTTTGTATGTCTGTGTTTTGTTTTAACAATTTCACTACTTTGATTATCACAGGTGAGTACTTCATTCTTCTATTAATCAGACCCCCTCCTGGGGCAATGCCCTAATAATAAAATTCCTCTATTATCAAACACTTGCATCAGTTCTAGATTTACCAGTTTTCAAATGCTTTTCTAGTTAACTATGAGTACTAAGTCTAAACTGATGCAAGAAATGCTAGCAGTCTCATTAACAAAACTATCAGCTATATATAAGCCTACAGTTTGAGCCTGTACAGACAACATACTCCGTTCGCTCAAGTGCAATTACTGGACAGCTCTGAAATGCCATTTGCGTCTAATGAACAAAGAAAGAAAAAAATATTTCTTCATATTATTATACAAGGCAAGCACTGGTTGGCCGGATTAAGACAGCAATATTTTTTCTGCTGGCATGTTAAAGGATTTACATAACTGACTGTCCATTTAACATACCTGCTGGGTATATATACATATACTTCCTCCCTACATCATTATTTGATTTTTCTGCAAACAACACTTGGGAGGATTGTATGTGATTTTGGTTTCTATATACTATGCATTGGGATTCTTAAATAAAATGTAATATAAATCCATTATTGGTAGTCATTCTTTACATCTACACAGCACAAAATCTACATTATATTTCCTGTGACAGTCACCATGTTTACATAATTACCTTACCTCTCAAATGCAATAAATGGATGGCATTACAACAATGTACTTCATTCACTCTACACTAATGCATATCCCAGTTGCTTGATCACTGCTACTGTACAAACAATATTATATACCTCACTCAACTACCTTTTAATTAAAACCAACATGTATGGTTTGGAATATCTCTAAGTACTGATAATATGAACCCAAATTGCTTGAGTCAACTTTTTTCTTTTTTGTCTCTTTCAGCTACTTAAATGTGTCACTTGACAGCTCCATGGAAGTTTGGCAATACTATTACGTCACCCTAAGCTAGATGAATAACCATTGTAAACTTGTAGTTAAAGTGGCAATAATAATATTTAGATAACTTAATAATTTGATTTTATCCTTATGCCAAGTTACTGATATTTCTGGTGACCTTTTAAAGATATGAGAGCAGTTTGATAAGTAACTTCATTCACATATTAACAGAGGGCAACAGAAATATGTGCATGTGATCAAAAAGTTTGCTTTCTATGTATCAATACTCTATGGTCATAAGTCATTCTGGTGTTTGGCAGTTGTTTAAAACACAAGCATTTCAAGTTATAGTACAAAATGGACAAGATTGGAATTCATGGTGTGATTCAATTCTTTTTTCTGGAAGGGAAAACAGCAAAAAAAAAATAATGAGAAGATTTTGCCAACATTGGGGTGATGCATGCCATTCCTATGAAACTGCTTGACTTTGCTAAATGAGTTCAAACATTGCAGAACATCCTGGAGTTTGAAAATCGTCTTAAGGCTAGTCTCAGATAAATTTCATGGTGTTGTTTTTGTTGACAGATAAATAAAAGCATGTGAGTTAGCAGAAGCTATCAGCATCTCAACTGAATGTGTTCATTTCATTTTGATAACTTTGAGCAAGATAGGTGCTGCATCTGTTCAGTCCAGGGGAAAAGCAAAATCACATGCAAACTCCAGCCAACTGTTTGAAAATATTTAAGAAGAATTTAACTGATTTTATGGCATTTTCTGACTATGGACGAAACATGAACTCATTACTATACTCTGTAAAAATCAGCAGTCTAAACAGTGGACTGCACGAGGCAAACTGGCTCTGAAAAAGGCAAAATGTATTCTATCTGTCAGAAAGGTAATGGATTCAGTTTTATTGGGATGCAAAAGAAATTCTCTTGATTGACCACTTGGAGAAGAAGAAAATCATTACTGGAGAATACTATGCATTACCTTTGGAGAGAATGAAAACAGTGATCAAGGAAAAATGTCTGGGAATGGCCAAAAAGAAGGTAATGTGCGAGTGCATTCAGAGCAAACCGAGCAGATAATGATTTAAAATCCCCCCACATCAACACTATTCACCTGACCTCTCTCCCTTAGATTACCATTTGCTTGCAAAACTCAAAACATTCCTTGATGGATACAAATTTAAGCTAAGTGAAGAGGTCATAAAGGAGGTAAATGAGTATTTTGATAGTGAGGATATATTGTTAAACATTACCACTTTCCATTTTATAAAATGACCCCACTATGTCCACAATGTGACATTTAATGGAAATACTTTCTAAAAGTTTGATGGGGATGGTAGTTGGTGATATGCTAACAGGTTTGTTAAACAGTAATAGCTAAGCTACACATTTGCAATCGCTAGCATTTGTAAAGGAAAGCAGACCTATTTATTGCAGAGCTTAGGTCTGAAGTAGTGTGTCAAAGAAGAGCACTCTTTAATATGCTTTCTAATTTTGAGCAATAGCACTGATTAAAATTGAGGTGTCGGAATTCTACACAATATCATGCCAAGCAATGGTGTCTCAGACAGTTTCAACAAGCAATTGAATGTAGAATATGTCGTGGGGAGATCGCCCTGACATAGCACACAATATGGAGGTGGATAGACAACAGACAATGAGGTAGTTGACTGCAGAGGCAAGAGTCACAAAAATCCCCAACTGCATCACTGGTAGGATGAGAGCAGAAAACACCCAAAACACCTGCTACAAGATTCAGGCTGGAAGTTTTTTTAGCAGCAACCACAAATATTTTTCAATTTAGTTGTAACATTTATAGTTATTCAAAGTATTCTCCATTATAACATATACACTTCTGCATCCATTCCAACCATTTCTTTTGGGAAATTATGTAAGCCCCAACTGCTTGTTCATGTGATAGGAAGTGGCAACCACGAAGCTTTTCTTTGTTTTCGGGAAAGGAAAAAGTCACATGGGGCCAGATCTGGAAAATAAGAGGGTTTGGGAAGGAATCTGACCTTTTGTTTTCAAGTGTTCTGGTAAAGCAGCAGGTGGTTTGCAGAATTTAAGAAGGGCTGAACTTCACTGATTGATGAAAACACTGTCACAGTAGAAAAAATGGCATGCAAAAACAATCATGTAATATATGTAATATTTAAGGACGTCAAGGCAGTCTTCCAGATTGGATCACAAACAGTATCAAAAATTCTGCATGATTATTTTCAGGTCAGGAAGGCT
Source organism: Metallyticus violacea (assembly GCA_030762175.1). Classification (NCBI taxonomy): domain Eukaryota; kingdom Metazoa; phylum Arthropoda; class Insecta; order Mantodea; family Metallyticidae; genus Metallyticus; species Metallyticus violacea. The sequence goes on from CM060836.1 coordinate 24,665,239, forward strand.
TCTTCCCATTGGGTACCCCACAATTTGACAGAGGCACAAAAGTGCACTTGCATCAAATGGTGTGAAGAAATGCCAGAGATTTGATGGAGAGAGTTAAGGTGTGTTTCTGAAGTCATTACAGGTGATGAGAAACGTGGATTTACCAATTTGACTTAAGAGACGAAATGACAGTTGATAGTTTGAATCTTTGCAGATGATGATCCCCAACAAAAGTGAATAGGGGCTAAAGTGTTCAGAAAAAATTGGCCACAATTCCTCTGGAGGAACAAAGGATGGTTACTGCTCAGAGGCACACCACTGTCTGCCTGCCAAATATTCTCAACAAGCTCTGAGAAAGCCATCTAAGGACAGGACTGAGAGGAAACCTGCTTCTCCATGACAATGCCTCTGCTGACATGGCTAGTATCACCATTCAGTTCCTGGAGTCCACAGAGGTCAGACTGATGACTCATCCTCCTTACAGTCCTGACCTAACTTCATGAGATTATTCTCTCTTCCCAGTGGTAAAAAATCACTTGCGAGGAAAGTGATTTTCCTGCCCTGAAGAGGCTATGGCTGCATATGAAAACAAATTTTCCACCCTTGAGGAAAATGAGTGACATGGATGCTTTGATAAGTGGTTTTGAGGATGAGAAAGTACATAGATGGTGGAAAGTACTTTGAAAAGTTGGAATGAGTCTACCCACTCCCAATTTGACATGTCTCAAACTTTCGAAGTGACCTGATATAGATTTGTGGCCTCTACTTTTTTATAACCCTTGTAGTATACACATGCTTTCTACAGGAGAATGCATGATAATATCATATCTCTTCCAATTTTCTCATTATATCTGATCACTGAAATCATATTCTCATTGGCTCTGAAGTAAAATTGCAAGTTAGTTTTCATTTGTTAATAACCACTTAGATAAAAATTGCCTAGTGATACCTTAAACTGATGCAAGTATAATACTTTTGAAAAATTTTACTAAATTTTAATACGTAATCACAGGACAATTGTATTCATGCAAAAAATATAGAGCAGTAATAATTTGGTTTTTTTTTCTTTCACCTGTATGAGGTACCAAACTTGAAATGAATGTTCAGAAAATTCAATCTTTAGTTAATTTTACAAATTTTTAAAATGATTTTATAATTTTGCTTGGAAAGTTGACAAGTAATTTATTTCCTGTACTTCATTTAGCGGATGTATTGCATCTTTGAATGTTCTATTGAAGGCGAAGTAGGGAAATTTTAAACACTGCGACCTTCAGAAGATCTGTTGTGCCAGCTCAGTTTGAATAATAAAAAATGAAACTGAAAAGACCATTCCTTACACTCCACTTTACAAAATGCAATTAGCCCATCAAAGTTCGTATTTGGCCTTAATGTAAAGGATACTTCCATGAAGTTCTGATAGGCATTTGCAGCTCCCAATGGAAGATTTTCCATTCAAATGAGATGGGAAGAATGGTGTAATAAAACCTAAGAAAATACCCAAATATTCCAACTTTGCACCCCCCTTCCCCACAATCAGATTCAAACTTGGGTTCACAGCCATACATCCCAGTAACATTCAGTTAAGCTACACATATGACCAAAAAGCAGTTCTTTAATAATTCTAAATGAAATCTCATGGATATTTTTGCATACAGCATGCTAGAAACTGGTCAGTTGAAGATAGCAACAGAGAGGGGGACTGTTGTAGCATGATATCTACCTTATTTTCCCCTTATGAAATGACAACTGAATGAGCATGTCATTGAATACCCAGTCTTATCATAAATTCTGTTATAAACTGTACACCAGGACCCTATTTCACGAAAGTATGGTCTAATACATTACAAGTATATTGGTACAAGTCCTTGAAAAGTATGACTTTTTCTGAGCCAGGAAAGAATGTACAACACTTGTAAAGTATTAGTAAAAAGTTACAAGTGACATCATTAAAAAGTAAAATGGATGAACGGCTGTCTGTTACATGTCGCCATACCTAATTAGGTTATGTCCACTCCTTAGTAATAATTTTTTAATTTACAAAGCAGATTACTATCACTCCTTCTAAATGAGTCTTGTGTATTTTTCTCAGAAATAATAACAATTTCAATACTTTACTATGCATTTGTCAATATTCAAGCACACTAGTTCACTTCGAGACAACGATCGCATACAGGTACATAGAGGCATCAATTTCAATCTTTTGAAAGATAGCAGAAGAACCGAGTTTCCTGGTTGTGCTTGGTCATTTATTTTATTAATTCATTTGATCATTTGTGCATTTGCTTATATTGTTTGCAATTACATTTTCATTATAAGGAAAAATTGGGAAAATGGTGTCAATAGCAATTATTTTAAAAAAGAATTAGGAATGAAATGAATTTTTTTTAGTGGCATGCAGCAAGTACCTTAAAATATATAAACTAAAAGGCCAATATTAATCATAAGTCATACTTCAATTGCACTTAACTTTTTTTTATATTTATATACTGAATTTTTCTTTCTTTTTACATATTCCTACTTTCATCATCATCATCATCATCATCATCATCATCATCATCATCACTTTCACCAATACTTGGCACATTTAGATGAACTGATTATAAAAATTATTAAAAAGATATTAAATCTAGCACTGAAATTTATAGTTAGCAATATTTCTATATTTGTACAGAACTCTGTACAAGTTACAAGTGCATGACTAATACTATTACTTCTATGGAACAAAAGTTGGAAAAATCACTTGTACACTTGTAAGTATGAAGTTGCAAAGTACAAGTATAGCAGAAATCTTTGTACAACAGAATTCTGCTAATAACTAAAACTTACAAATCCATAGTCTTGTAATGATTTAGACCATACTTTTGAGGAAAGGAGACCTGGATCTAAGATTATGAACCTTAAATGTAAAGTACCAGACATCCCCTTAATTTCTCTTTTTGTTCCCTAAGAAAATTCATCTCTGGATTAATCACTTGTCCCTAGCAATTCCCAGATTTTCAGTGTTCATTATTAGTATGGTTTTATGTCAACAAACATTTCATGGCTTTTTAACTTATCATTTTTATAAAATACATGTGTAACCATGTGCATTTATGGTTTCCCCTCTTTGTGCTCTCTGTTCATTCCATTATCAGTTGAGAAGCTTCAGGAATCTTTAGAAGGAATCTTTATTCCGCAACAGAATTTCTCAGTGTATCCCTTGTTAATTTTATAAAAATGCTGTTGAATATCTTCATGTTTGGGTTGTCACACTAAAGACGCAATGAATACTACTGAGAACTCCTTCTTAAATAGAAATATTTGAAAAAAACTTCTTTAAATGTAGATGACTTTGATCTGAATGAAGGTAATTTATTTGATGAAACTTCTTACTTAAAACAGTACGTGACTTCAGAAAAGATAGCAAACTTGAATGAAAAAAATGTCATGCTTTGCTCTAAATGGCCTGAAATTTCTGATGAACGTTTATGGATCTCATTGTTATTGAAGATGAAAAATGAGTATTGCATTTCACTACAGAATCAAAGCACTGAGTATGGTGGGGAACATGCTGGTTTGCCTGTAACAAAGAAATTCTGCTGAAAACCTTTAGTTGGGAAGTTGATGCTCACAGTCTTCTGTGCCAAGGCCCACTCCTACTGAATTTCATGCTAACAGATGAGCCCATCAATGCTGACAGTTTATGTGGCACATTCTCATGTCTGCAAGCTGTCATCAGGAAAAAGGCCAAGGAATTCTTGTGCACAACATGGTTCTCCTCCATGACAATGCCTAGCCTCAAGTGGCAACCAGGGCCACTGCCAGACTTCAGTCATTCAGATGAGAGATTTTGGGGCATGCACCATATAGTCCATATCTTGCCCCCATTGATTACATGTTCAGTCCATTGAAGAAGTTCCTGAAGAACAGTGGTTCATTTCCGATGACAAAGCAAAGATTACTGTCTATTCTACAACAGTAGCATCCTTCTAGTGGTGCAAAGGGACAAATGCCTGAACTGCTGTGAGGCTACATGGCAAAATACTCAAAGGTAATTAGAACTATTTCTGTATTTTGAGTTCATTATATGTGTATTATTTTGGTTGAATAAATTGGAGCAAAGACTTTTGATTTCCCTCATAAATATGACCTGTCAAGAATGTGGCACAAAATTAGGAGCCACAGAAGATCTGCTCAAAAAAATTCACTCTTCAGAATAGTAACATTAAGTAGAATGAATATTTTTAGCATTCATACAATCCAGATAAGAAATGCAGAAATAGTTTTACAATGAATTCCAAGCCATGTAGGATTGAAAGGGAATGAGATTGCTGATGCTTTGGCAAAAAAAGGAGTCACCATAAAATTAAAACCACCTTTTGAACTAGAACTTCCTTCCAAAATTGAAACTCATAAAAAAAGATTAATAACTGAACAAGAACAAGAACAATAAAACATCAAACAAAAACTTAGAGGAAAATCATATGAAGATGTAAATACTTTCAAACATGTATAATTGAAACCAAGAAAACTTGGAGCTCTCCAAATTCGCTTGGGCATGATTACCTGTCAAGAACATCTCTTCAGAAGAAATTAGTCAAGGACAGCGTGTAAGGGCATGAATACTATCTTAAACAACAAACAGCTATTGAAATGCAGCCAACTTGATAGCAACAAACAATGAAAACTAAAGTGGAATCTTGGGAAAAAATGACTAAATTCAGCATCCCCAATGGCCACTAGCAACCAATCACTGACCATATTTTCAGCATGTAAGTAGAAATATGTATGAAATTACGTAATCAATTGGCAAACAGTGCATTACGATAGTAGTTTTTACTTATGCATATACCTTCCCTGGAAATTAAGAAAAAAATCTGCTAACAATAGTGCAAAGAGACATTCACAATGCATTACATGAACTTAAGAAATTAATGACCATTCACAATGAAAAGTTATCACAAATAGAAGGCTTTGTTTATTGAATGAGTCATGTGCTCCCTGATGGTTTTTATGTTTTCATTCCTATCTATAGGAACACGAGCGCTTATAGTTTGTGAACTTCTGCTTCAAAATTTAATGGTTGCAGTTAATTTGCATATAACTTGGTCACAAACTGTGTGTTTAGGTGGCATTTGTGATTACTTTTCATAGTTAAGGTACAGAAGAGTAAAATGTGCTTTTTTAAAGCTGTTTTTATACAGAGACGGTTTCTGAAAATCATGTAGCAGTAGGAAAATCAGCATCTGAGATTACATAAATATTTAAGCTGAAAATCAGCTGGATGTTCTTTTACCAATCAGTAGCTTAGTGAAGCTGGGACTATTACTAACTACACAAGGGTGCACTGACCATATTCTGTGAAGACAAGAAGTGGAGTATCATATTTGGCAATCATACGCACTAAACAGTGACCTAGGATTGCAAGCTTTCTGGCAAAGTACACCCTCCACAACAAGCCCCAAAGAAAATAAATCTAAATACAAAGGTCATTTGAAAAGTTCTTGGAATGAACCACAGATTTCAGCAGTTTTTCAAAAAAGCATTTGTGCAATAATACACGGGTGGGCCAAAAATCTTAGCAACTACAGTTGCTTGATACCGTTCAGATGTGTATAAGGGGAACTTGCAAAAAAGGATATGAATCTGCACCATAATTTTCAACCGTTTTCGAAAAGACCATGGAATTTAAATGTGGCTTTGAAAATTTGGAAGCTGACCGAAGCAGTGGACAACCAAAATCCATCAGAAATTATCAAACATGACATGGCTCTAAGGATCACTGATTAAAGGTGCATGAAATTGCTGAACCTCTAGTCATTTCATGGGAATACATATTTTACATTTTGAGGGAAGAATTGTGCTTGAAAAAATTATTGGCAAGATGGGTGCCACCGCTGATGACTCAGGGTCAAATTAAATAAGAGTGCAAATCTCTCAGAAAAATTTGGTCCATTTTTCAGAGACATACCGCCTACTTTATGCATTGATTTGTGATCAATTATGAAACATGGGTGTATACTACCACTACTTAGGAATACTCCTGAACAAAACAGCAATCTAAACAATGCTTCACGATTCTCACACCAAAGCTGGCCAAGTGTGTAGTTGATTATCTTCCCACTGGAGCATATTATGCTTACAATTTGGACCTATTTAATACAAAAATAGGCAAGAAAAGGCCCAGTTAACGAAGGAGGAAAGACATCTTGCATCAAGGCAATGCTTGCCCTCACACATGTGTTGTTGGGATGGCAAAAATCAATAATTTGCTGCCACTCTCACCTTATTTCCCTGATTTAGCTTCATTGGACTTCTATCTGTTCCCTAAACTGAAAAAATTCATTGGTGGAAAGAAATTTTTGTCTGACGAAGAGTCTAAATCATCAGTTGAGGCATATTTTGCAGGCCTGGAGGAATCTAACTTTCATGATGGGATAAAGGCTTTGGAACGTCACTGGATAAAGCGCATTAATGTGAACAGAGATTCTGTTGAAAAATAAGAATAATTTAAAACAGCTATGCCATTACTTTATGCTTCATTCTGAGAACTTTTCAAATAATCCTCATATCTTCTTTTCCATTACGTATGAAATAGGCAGAACACCCAAAATGATAAAATTTAAACCTGAGTTTGATAAGGAGATGGCAAGGAAACCTCGAGAATCCACAGGTCTCAGTCATGATGTGATAAGGAGTTTGCTATAGTACCATCACTGAGCGGTATTTCTGCCAAAGTAACACATTGTTCCATTATGAACTGTGGAGCTTTCAGCTATCAGCATCAACCCAGTTGATTAGCCTTCCAGCAGTCTACATTTTTTAATATGTTGAGCTACAAATTATGAGCAGTGCTTGAAAGAGGAGGCATCACAATATTGCAAGTAGCGGAGATCATGTGTTCCGGCCAACAAGAAGATATTACAATGTCCTCCTGGTGTTCATTAAAACTTTGCAACAGTATTTTTGGTAGCATACTGAGATTTTCTAAATATGCACCTTTGTGGGTTTTCGGTTAAGAAATCTTTACTTCTTTAAGTATGATTCTAACTACTCCATCTATTCAGCATTTGCAACAAAAAAGAAATATATCTTCATAATCATATCTATGCTCACATGAAGATATATTTTATTTTTTATCCTTCGTGTGTCATCAGCATTTTCTCTTTCATGTTAAACCCATACCTGGGCAGCTCCCCAACTTTGGATGGCAAGCACTATACCACATTCCTTCTGCTTCCTTCAATCATGTGGTACAAATTCTCTCTGGATCTTCACTCAATGCCAAATGTGTTTGTTTCCTCTACAGCTAGCAGAAGTTTTTCATACAGTATTTCTGGTGTTGGGTATGGTGGAAGATCCAATCTATTGAAACAGGTGTGAGCTCTGAAATAAAGAGAATAACACATCTCAATTATAATGAAACTTAGGAATCTACCAGGATGGATCAAATATAAACGGTTGGATTCAGTAGTGGCTAGGATGTGTTTGCATGGGATCACTTTAATGACTTCTTTAGGTAAAAGTGATGACACTGCAGAGTTGTGTGAGTTTATACTTGAAAGGGCTGGAAGTGGCATGATTATATGCAATATAGGAAAAAATAAAGTTCGTGAAAATTAGTTTGAGGAGGAGGGTAGAGGAATGAAAGATATGTACTTAGAACAACAACAACAACAACAATAATAATAATAATAATAATAATAATAATATAATGTGAAGTTTATTTGTTAATTAGTGATTGATGAACTCAAGAAGAATAGGAACAGGGAAGGAGATTAAAAGAGAGCAAGTAGGAGACTAATGATGAACCAAAGACAAGAGTTTAGTAATTCTGAAGGAATTGCAGTTGTACCCATGAAATAATTTTTAAAAAAAATTTTCATTGTCATTTTTGATATGATCAATGGAGATTTGAAGAAATTTTTCAAAAATCATTTCATGGGTATAACCTCAATAGATACATTCCTTCAGAATTCACTAAAATTAACATTAACAAGATAATGTTGGATTATGTGAGAGGTGCAAGAAAACGTTACCAATGTATTATGTATGTAAACTCCACTCAGGTATACAACATTAGGACATGTTTCAGAGGTAACCACTTCAATGAGCTGTTGACCAACTACTCGATATGTTGGCTGAATGTGTCTCTATCTGCTGCAAATGTTGGTATTTCATGGCAGTCAATACAAAGACAGCTGTATTATCGCCATTGTGAACTACTATGTGTGTGTGTGTGTGTGTGTGTGTGTGTGTGTGAGTCTGTTTATGCTCTAGTGAACGCAATTTTTATTTTTTCTCAATGATACTCAGCATATAACCATAAATTAACAAGCAATTTGTCAAGTTCATTAACTAGCAATATTACATTATTTGGGGTGGGAGTTAACCTAAAGAAAAAATTTAAAAATTGCTCTAGCAGCCGCAATTTTTGCTATTTCTCAATGAAACTCTGTATATGCCATTAAAATAAATTAATAAAAATAGTTTCTGAAAATCAGCAAAATCAGACTATTAGGAATGGGGATTTACCTGAAACCCAAAATTTAAAAATCACTTTAGCAACACCAATATTTTGTTTGTAAGGAAACTGGGTATATACCATTCAAATAAAATAATAAAAATACTTTTTGAAAATAAGGGAAATCAAGTCATTAGGAATGGATGTATAGCTGAAAACTGAAATTTAAAGAGTGTGGGTTAAAGCAAAATTTCAAAATTGCTCTATCAGCTGCAATTTTTAATTTTTTTTAGGGAAACTTGGTATATGCCATTGAAATATAATGAAAAAAATAATTTCTGAAAATCAGTGAAATCAAATTATTAGGAGCAGGGGTTACTGAAACTCTAAATTCAAAAATGGCTCTAACGTTTAATTTTCTCTCTGTCATTTCAAAATAAAAGAACAAATTAACTCAGCATATAAATTATATTTATAACGATGCATGTTTTATATTTGACAAAAGCATTGTCATGAAGATAGCAATTGTGAAACATTAACCTAATATGTGTGTGAGAATTATATTTGTACATAGGAGTGCTCTGTTATAACATTCAGAAAACATGTTTTTACTCCAATAATATTTAAATTAAATTTCAAAGTCCACTGAAAATAGGTGGAACTCTCAATTGTTTATTGTTGATTGTGTATATTTGCTTAGTACAGTGTAATTGTTTGTGAATAGTTGTTTTTGTTTAATTGAAACATATAAACATCTTTTTAAATATGCAATGTAACTCAAAATTTTTTGTTACATCTCTCTATTTTAGTGAAAGTAAAGATGATATCAAGGGCCCAGTTCATAAACATGGTTATATTTAAAAATGTTTAAAAATACTTACATAGTATAGATTTGTCTATCAATGGTCATATATTTCATTTAATTAATAGTATGCTATTAATTTTTGTGGTTTAATCTCAATAATAATATTTCTAAAAATGTGGTTTCTCTTTTGTAATACCTATAGATTACAAGAATTCTAATTTTATTTCCCTATGAAAAACAGATTGGAGCAAAAGGAAGTTTGGCATAAATATAAATGGTAGAAGACTCGTGAATCTCCACTTTGCCGACAATATAGTCTTATTTGCAAAAATGGCAGACAAATTCAGACTCATGCTGAATGAATTAAATCTTAAAAGCAATGATTGCAAGCAAAATAAAACTGATATCTATTGAGAATGTGGAACTAGTAACAATAAATGGCAAAACAATGGAACAAGTATAAGTACATACATGGGCCAGTTGGTAACAGTATAATTGAACACAGAAAAAAGAGATAACTGAAGGATTTCACATTCAAGGATCAAATTCTACAATCTGAAGTTCATTCTTCAAGACAAATCTCTAAAGTCAAGGGCTAAAATTCAAAATATTGGAAAGCTGTGTTAGTATTACTGTATAGATGCCAAACTTGAGCATGTACACAAAGACAGGTGGAAAGATTGAGAATATATATCAGCGAAAAATTGAGAGGCAAGTTTGGAACCTCAAAGCAGTTCACAGAATTTCCAAACTCAGAAATATGATAAGATCCAAGATGAAAAATGTGGGAAATCAGGCGAAAGAGCTAAGGAGGAAATGGGGAGGTCATGCTGCTAGACTGCAACCGGACAGATGGTCTTAGGCTACAACAGTATGGGACATCTGAACTGGAAAAAGGAGGAGAGGCTGCCCTAAATGTAGATGGGCAGATGACTTTCAGATAGCAGCAGGAGTGGATTGGACAAGGATTGACAGGAACAAAGTGCAGTGAAAAACCCTGGGAAGAGAGGTAGCAAGATACACTGCAGTGTAGTGAAGTGCTTCAAACCCTAGTGGCAAGATATGAGGGATGAAGGTGTAGGCTAGGAGGCAAATATGCAGGCCAAGGACAAAAGACACACATAATATTAGGCTAGCATCATATAGTATTATAAACTGTACCAGGCTTCATGGGATCTAACCCAGAATATGATCATGTTAAATAGTCTATAAGGCAAATATGCTAAGGAAACAAAATCTAAAGGGGGCAAATCACTTAAACTCAAATGGACAAACTGAGTCACCCCTACGCAAGTCCTGCAGGGATTGCATAGACTTTCTCCTCCTCCTCCTCTTCCTTTCTTCTTCTTTTCTTATTATTATATTATTATAATTATTATTACATAGTAATATCATAACTACTTCATTACATTAATTAACAAGGCCTAATTTCAATATTAATGCAATTTGGAATCGAACACGGTGAAACAAGCATTAATAATCTCTTATCAGTTGCAAATAATAAGAGCACTCTTTATGGTTTCACTTATAAGAGATATACTCTGGAAATGTTTCGCGAAACAATTGCCCACATCCTCAGCTGTTAAATGACAGTTGGATCATTCGTAGAAGTTGGGTGGGTGGGTAGGTAGGTAGGTATCTAGGCTAACTCTAGTGGTCTTGTAATAAACTTGAATAAAGAGCTATCTGCTTCCGGGATGTTGAAATTCATAAGGTTGTGCTCATGTTTTTTATATATAAATCCTTTTCCATATGTTTAATTCTTTTGGTTGTTGAACAATTTTTAACAATTTGATGCTTTTTTCTATTTCATGGTTTTCATTCCAAAAATGTGCTGCCATAGCTGATTTATCTATTTGTTTGATATCGGATAACTTAAAGTTGTTTTTGGATATAGCCAAACAAGCACAAGTAATGCAGACTATACACATTCTATTCAGGTAACCACTCCCATGGTGCTAAGCAATTCGAAAATGAAGTTACAGAAGATTGCTGAAACTGTGGACATTTCTAGAGATCAGGTACATAACATTTTGCACAATCAATTGCATATGAAAAAGCAATCAGCAAGGTAGTTGACCAGAAAAGAGAATGAGTTTTTATTTTCTCACAAAATTTGGAATGGTTTCAATTGAATCCAAGGGAATTTCAGATACAGCACGTGACAGTCAATATCAAACACTGGCAATGAAGGAGCAGTTGAAACAGTGGATTGTTAGTGGAAAGATTACTTCGAAAAAGACAAAAACAATTCGATCCACAGAATAGGTGATGGGAAATTAGTTTGGGATTGCCACAGTGTAACTTTTCTTTGGAGAAGGCCAAAAATCATAACCAGTGAATATTATGCCATGTTAATGGAACAATTAAATGATATGGCATTTGGCAAAGAAAAAGAACCTGTTCCATCATGATGATGATAATCTAGCAAATAAGTCTGCGATTACATTCTGAAAATTATTTGGACTTAGCATAAGAAAAAAAAAAAAAAAAAAATCAAGGCAGTATCCTTGGCAAGTAATGTCATGACACATTGTTCTGAGACTCTGAAGAACCATTTTGATTTATATATTGTCCCCTTAAATCCAAAATATTTATCAAAACTCTTTGGAAATTAAAACAAAGCTTTTAGTGCACTATTCCCACAATGATGTAGTTAAAGCAAAAAGAATACCTTGGTAAACTATTAGGCTTTCCCCATTTCTCTACACAAAACTTTCGAGGGCCTGTACTGCCTCGAAGAGCTGCAAATCCCTCATATGGTATACTTGATGTTCCTGTAACAAACTGTAGCAACCTAAGGCGCTGTTCATTTGTGAACCTCTCTATTGCATTCCAAAACCACTGCACTACAGGATGGTTGTCATGGTAACCTGCAATGCAGAACAAAACTTAAAATTAAATACAACAATTAACAGAATAATAAAGATCATTGTATGATTCAGTCGAACTACAAACTCTATTACTATATTTAAACAAGTGGAGCCAATATGAGTATGTACTTCGACTCAATCATACAATGATCTTAATTATATGATTAGACTCACTGTACAAATTAGCATTTCAAGTCAACAGAATATATCAATATTATTGCAAAATAAGTGAACTGATTCAATATGTTGTGGTTTTCTGTCCAGAAATGAGATGCTACTGTTGATTTCTCCATTTGCTTGTATTTAATGTTTCTGAAATGTTCTTTTAACTGCCTATGTTTCTCTTGTTTTTCCAATATAGATTTTTTCACATTCTGCACAACTTATTTTGTAAATACCTGCTTTTTTCTCCTGTGAAATACTGTCATTAACATTCTCTTTCAGGAGATTTTTAACATTAAATCTATTTACAGTGCCAATCTGTTATTAAAATCTTTGTTAAGAATATGAGTAATCGGAGGCTTTCACAGCCGGAGTCAGAATTATAACTAGAAGTTTCTTCCAGGCTTAGGAGCCGTGGTCTCTTGGAGCTAAGGAGTCCAATTTTGTAAGAATATTTTGAATTTTTTTTGTAGTGCATGGATATGTGAATTTTTTACAAATTAGCTTGTCTTTTTCTGCTGAAAGTGTTGTGGTTTCTTTAATAAGTTTTTGCCTCTTGAATTTCTATACTTTTTTTGTATACTAGTTCTTTTCTAAAACCATTTTTAACTTGCTGCTCTTTCTATTGCTTGTATTCTTGCATATATTCTTCTTTACTAATGTGTAGGTTAATTAGCCGGAGTGTTAAGCTGTTGATAACTGCATGTTTGTGCGTTTTGGGGTTAAAACTGTCCATTTTGATGTGACTGTCTGCGAGTGTATTCTTTCTATATATTCCAAATTTCAGGGTCACTTAACGCTTCATTATTTTAATGTCCAATTAACATTTCTAGATGTTCTATTTTTAGGATAGTATTCAAGTCCTTACACGGTGGGCAGTGGCTGTCCTTAATTAATTTCATCCTGAAGAGATGTTCTGACAGACAATCATGCCAAACAAATTAAGTGAAATTGGGCAACTGCAATTTTTCTTGGTTTCAATAAATATATTTGAAAGTAATAATCTCTATGAGTTGGAATATATGAACACATATGTAGATGATATATTCACCATTATAAACAAAAAGCATATGGAAGATGCACTAAAGCTTTTAAACCTACAAGAACCTTCTATTAAGTTTAGCGTCGAAACAGAAGCAGACAATATGTTACCATTTTTGGATCTGAAGATAATAAAATGTAAGAATAAACTTCAATTTGGCATCTACAGAAAGGACACACATACAGACAATTATATCAAAGCCCATGGTTTCAATCCAAGATCACACAAGGAAGCAGCATTCAACAGTATGATATACAGATTAATAAATATACCACTGAACAAGGAAGAATACAAGAATGAATATCTACACATAATAGAAGCAGCTAAATCTAATGGTTTCAACAAACAGATCAAAAGATTCCAAAAACAAAAAAGGATTAAACAAATAACAACTTTAAGTGATTCAACAAAGGAAAACCTTTTAAAAAGTTCACTTACCATATTGTTGGCCTACAAATACCTCGGGCTTATGCCTTTTTTAATATTTTGTTTAATTTCCCATTGCCCCTATTCCATTTACATACATTTTGTAATAAGTAATAAATCTATTGGCTGTCTTTATTGTGAATGAGAATTTTGTTCTTGATAATAAAAAGTTGTTTTGTTTCTGGGACATTCTGTGTGCATGCATGTGTGTGTGTACACTTTATTGTTATTACTTCTATAGTTAGGGGAACTGAAGAATTTATAAAATGATGCTTTCTAAACACTTTTTATTTTTCTGTTTAGAAATGCACTTTTCTTTCTCCAATCTCTCACCAAGTTAGGATCTTTGATTTGTTGCTTCTGCTATATTTCTCATGTTATCGTGATCTCTTTTTAATGCAGTTTATCAAAAGCATTTGTACGTAATATCCTTTCCTCTGGATTGAGTTGTTTTTTTCAGCAGTTTTTTTGCTAACTTCATTATTTCATTTTAGAGAACTTTTCTCCATGCCAAGATCTTCCAGTTTTTCATCAGTGAGTTCCTTTTATTAAAACATATCTAGTTAATGGCCTATAACTTCTCATGATTTAATTTTAGAAAAAAAAAATGTTTTAAACAAAAGTTGCTTAATTTGTTGAAAACTAACGAAATATCTAATAATTATACCATCATTCCAATTGGAGCCAAGTTATAGGGCATGACACTATTATGAAGGCCTCTTTTTGCAATAGGAGAGATATTGGCTTTATAACACTTTATATATTTGATCATAATCCTTGCAATTAATACCTGTCATTTTGTCACACAGTAGTTCATCTTTATATGAGGAATTTAATTAATGTTTTAAGGAGACAACATTTTGTTATACTTTCTGTGCATCTAGATGGTTAAGTGAATTTCTTCTTTATTCATGTCATTCAGCAGATGTATTTGATGGTTTTTATATTCTTTTAAATTGTTTATAAAAATTGTCCCCCCCCTGCATTGTAAGGAGAACTAAAATAAATATACATCACATGCAATACTATTAAAAACTTCCTTTTTCATAAGCATTTTCATTTACCTGATCTGTATTCAGTATTTTTCCGCCAGTCTGCAAGATCTATTTCAGCAGTTCCTGCTATAACTAGCTCCAGTTCCCTTGCATCAAACACAGACACCAAACGAGGATCTACAACTTCATAGAATCCCCGGACCAAAGATTCTGTCTGTTCTGCTACACCCCGCTCCAATCTCCAGCGCACTACACGCTCCAGGTATTCCTGCAAAGGCAAATAAAACACATATTTTCTTTAGACTTAAGGTGGATATACTGTGGAATTAAATATAAACAAATATTTAAGTTACAATGAATATTTTGTAGATATTAACAAAAGGAGTTTCAAGTTTGCAATATTATTAACATCTAAAATTTCTATAAAACTAGCTTAAAATATAAAATTGATACTTAATTCCTATAAAACACTAACAAAATATCATAAGAGTAATAATATTAATAGATAGTATATTAAGAATTACAAATTGTTTCAAGAAATCCCTGTATAGAATCTAAATATGATTCTTTTAGAACAGACTTTAGCATTCTTTTAAATTTTCATATAATTTACTTTCTTCAATTCTTGTGGCTATTTGTTATACATATTTATCACATTGTATTTAACTCCTCTCTTAAACAGGTTGGTATTATGCAGTATAATGCTTAAATGGGATTTAAATCTTATGTTTGTGAAGGTCATTTGTTGCAAATTCATGAATATGTGCTTTGATCTAAATCAATAAATTGAGGAGATAGATATGTGGCAGCGGTGATGAAGGTAGTATTTGTAATACAATTAGAAGTTAGTTACTTTGAAGTAAAACAATATAGAATGCCTGTAAATCATGTATTTACTGACCAGGGGCCAGGGCATGATTCAAGAGCCCTAGCTGTCATCCTTAGCTGCAGACTAACTGGCATTGGTGGGTGATCTGGAGATACTTGGTGGTTCCAATGCTAGTTGAACCAGGTTGTTTACTGGTGGAATTTCAAAATTTTTACTAAATCTTTATTTTCGAGAATAAAATTTAATCTCAAATTGCTAACTCCATAAGAATTTTACAGTTCTTGTAATTTTATTTCTCTCATATGGATGTGATGTTTTGTTGAAAAAAAGGGGCTATAACCATTGATTTATACATTTGTTTATGTTTAATGTTCCTGAAGTGATTTTCCATCTTAAGTTTCCATATTCTTTCAATTCTGACTATACAAATTAGCTGTCAGAAATTATATATATATGAGGGTCATTCCGAAACTAATGCCTCCTATTTTTTTGTGTTGACTTTGGATGTCCGAGCCAGATGTCTTTGGTGTAGTGCTAATGCTTGAACCTTCCTCTTTCATTTGAAGGTGGTTCCATTGTTCTGTGGTAGTTGGCACCAGCAGAGGAGAGTTCCAAAATGGAGTCTAATATGGACGCGCGTATAAAACAGAGATGTGTAATTGGATTGCTAACTGCCGATGAAATTGCACCAATTGAAATCCATCGACGCTTGCTAAAGGTGTATAGAGATGGTGCATTAGATGTGAGCAATGTATACGGCACTTTAACGGTTGTGCAAAGGATGTGCACGACAAGCCACAACCCGATCGACCCTGCACAGCTGTCATCTCTCACAATGAAGAGCATCTTGATCAACTCATCCATGCTGATTGTTGGATAATGACCAAAGAATTGTGTGCAAACATGAATGTTGGCTGCAATGCCTTGGAAACAATGTTGGAACATCTTGGTTATCGCAAAGTCTGTGCGAGATGGGTACCGTGGATGCTTACAGAAGAACAAAAAAATCATTGAATGGAAATTTGTCGGGACCTACTGGACCAATATGAAGCTGAAGGTGACAATTTTCTAAATAGAATGGTCACCGAAGATGACTACAAGGCGAACATTTTCAAGGCTTGGATGCTGTTGTCAAGGCTGTAAGGAAGTGGTTTGCCTCAGCTGGTTCAGATTTTTACAAGTGCGGCATGCAAGCTCTGGTTCATTGTTGGCAAACATGCATATCGATATTGGTGAATAGGTGGAAATATGACAGTCTGTAGCTGAAATATTGCTCTATTTAGCTGTGCAGTTGTGATTTGTGTATCTCCTGTAGTTTCCATGAATAAAAATAGGAGGCATTAATTTCGGAATGATCCTTGTATACACACACACACATATATATACATATATATACATATATACATATACACATATATATACATATACATATATACATATATATACATATACACATATATATATACATATACATATATACATATATATACATATACACAATTTCAACCAAACCTGGAATTAACCAAATTAGCCACATATATATTATATAATGTTCACTTTGAATGTTTTGAGAATGGACAAGGAGTTGTGACAAGTCAGTGCAGGTTTTCCTAGCTTTAGATTGAAGTTTAGAGAGTAACATGCAAGTCTGCAATCAGCACTTCTGTGTATATGTACATGGGTGTTGCTGTACCAGACATTAGGATAGATCTCAAGACAAGAGCCTTTCTGTACAGGAGAGAGAATGCCGTAAAAAATTGTATCTTGCATTTGGGTATCTATGCCCTATGCAATCTACTATTTATTGATGGTTTTAGGAGAGTTGTTGTTGATTTAGTTTATTAAGGATGCCCTTTAACAATTCAGGTCATTAGTATCCCTTTTAATTCAGGTTGTGAAAAGGTCAATAAATTTTGCCCAGAGCCTCTACTTTCAGGCTACATTCTTTACTTCCTATGGCTTTACTTCCCTTCCAAAGGAAGCCATACTTAGGATTTTTATGCCTGAAAAAATCCATCAACCCTAGCCAGGATTCAATCTGTGGTCTGGGGTCTACAAGGCAAGTACAATTACCTCAAGATCATCAGGACCAACGTTTTAGAAGAGGAAGGGACTCCCTTGAAGATGAAGACTATGGAGGACAGCCTGCTAAAGCAACAATGAATGAAAAAGTAATGAAAGCAGAGCACAAGTTGAGGTAAGATCATCACTGTACATACAAGGGGCATTTTAAAAGTTCTCGTCCTGATGCAGAAAACACAAGATTTAAGATTCCCACCCCCCAGCATAGTCAACTTATAAATCAATACATTTAGTATGACTTTTCAACTTTTTAATATCCTCAGTAAAATAAGATTTGTCCAGTTCAGCTGTGATAAATAAGTGAATCTTCATAATCACTGGGAACCAAAAGTCATGAAGTTTGGCAGCAACAATCCCAGACATGTGTGAAGGCACATTATCATAATGAAAGAGAGCTTTCATTTTTACAAGGTGTGGATGTTAAGCCAGAATAGCATCCTTCAGTTGATCCAAAGTGTAATATTCCCCGGTGATGGTTCTGTTCTTCTGTAGGTAGTCTTTGAGAATCTTGAGAATCCCAGTAAACCATAGCCATGATTTCTCCTACAGATGGAACCATTTTGGCTTTCTGTGGTGCACTTTCACTTGGTGCCACTCACTGTTTGGACAGCTCCTTCATCTCTGGTGTGTAGTGATGAACCCATGTTTCTTCTACTTTTATCAAACATCGAGAAACTCACTGGAATTACTTTTAAATAAGTTGAACACTCTTGCAAAATTCCTCCTTATGCTAGTTTGCAAAATCTTTATATGCAGCTATTTTGGTTAATGCCAAGAATATAATAATGTCGTGCAATCCCCTGTAAAACTATTCATTTTCAAAATTCTGTACTGTATATGAGATATGTGCACTCAAGGACTTTAATTATTAGGGGAGTGTTATAGGAAATGACCGTTATTAAAGTGGCTTTGAGGTCAGACAAAATAATTCTAATTTTTTATGCAAATAAGCTGTAAAAATAACTTTAACCTAATTGTCTACAGCTATTTTCTGTGAAGTAGATTGACTTCCTGTAGTGCACCTTGGACAATGATGGCAAATTCATCTACATCATTAGGTGCACAAATGCCAATGATATATGAGATATTAAAAATATATTTCAACATGAATTTTTCTCCTTATCTGTATACCAGCATAACCAAATGTCTTCAGTTAAATTCCTTCTCTCTGGTGCACTTTTTTTTATCATTTAGAGATTATAAGGGCAACAGTTCTAAAATGCAGAAGATGAGCATCCTTCTCTCTTCTTCCCTATAATGTTTATACTTCAAACTATTAAATAACAGTGGGTTAAAGCAAGATGACTAATGAAGAACTTAATGCAGCTGAAAGAAACTTTGTACATTCTGATAAACTTAACTCTATAACTCTACCTTGTAACTTTTATTTTCATAAACTTAACTCATACAAGATTTAATGTAAATGAAATACATTACCTTTTTATTTTTCTCTGTGACATTTATATTTCTGCCACCAGGCTTCAGCTCTCGCTCCACCACCTGACCAAAAAGCTCTTCAGTCACAGCAAAAGTCAGGTCAAGCAAGTCACTTGATATGTCATTCTCTTTAATCCATAATAAACTCTGATGAAATTCTGCATCCAAAGACTCCAAATCACTTAATGATACTGGCCTGTGAAAGATGAGAAATGCAGAAATTTGTTTTCTTTATTTATCCCTATTTTTCTACACTCATAAAATGTTTCCTACGGATGGATTTTATACATTTCAGGAATTTAAGGAATATTTTGAGGTTAAAAAAGAAATTTCAACATTGCAAAAGCTACATAAACTAAAAATTACACTAAACAACTATTATCTCTTAAAAATGGAGAAGCAGGCTTTGGAATATACTGTGAGGAATTCTCTGAATATGCACCTTTGGGACAGCATGCTAACTTTTGATGGTTAAGTAATGGTCATTAGAGCAGCTTTAGAAAATCTATTACATAGATCTAAAATAAATAAAAGAACTGTAATTATAAGTGACTCTTAAGCAGCACTACAAAGTACAATGAATTACAGTCAACCACCAGTATATAGTATACTATACTATACTATAAATGAAATAAGAATAAGAATAAGAAAACCATGTCATACAATCTAGATCAAAAATAAAAAATGGAGCCACCATAAAATTAAAACCAATTTTTGAACTAGAACTTTCTTCTAAATTGATACTCATGAAAAGAATAATAACTATAACTGAACAGGAGCAACAAAATATCCAACAAAATCTTAAAAGAAAACCACATGAAGATATAAAGACTTTCAAACATCAAAATTTTTTAAAAATTGTAAATCTTTAAAAAAGTTTTCATATGGAACTAACACAGTGAAGCTCATGTGAATTTAAAATACAATTTAAAATACAAAATGCAAACAAATAGAAAAATCAGCGGTGGCATATCACTTTTGGACCGAAAATCATGATATAAAGAAAAAGGTTGAATTATTGGGAGCTGTATTGGGACCAGTAGAATTGGATATTTGGGAAAAGATTTACATCTACAAACATAAGGATCATTTGATGAATTTTGACATTCTAAAAGAAGAAAATATAAATTTTAAGTTCATAAAAGTTTCACCAGAGGGGAACATTGCTTCTGATACTATGCAACAACAACTTTTCACACCAGTCGTTCATGGCCGAAGATGGAGATAACATATCTTTGATACTGGTTCCGTATATTTTTAAGGTTAGTGAAGCATGAAGAGTGTTAAGACAACAGATTCAACTTTCAAACATCTTTTATTGAAACCAAGAAAAATTGGAGTTGCCCAATTCTGCTTAATTGTTGGGCATGACTGCCTGTCAGAACATCTCTTAAGGATGAAATTAGTCATGGAAAGCCACTGCCCATTGTGTAAGGAAGTGAATACTATTCTAAACAAAGAATCTCTACTGAAATACAGTCCATTTGTTTACAAGACGCAAATGAAAAATAATTTGGAAGCTCTTTATTGGGAAGCTAGGGAAAAATGATAAATATCAGCATCCTCAATGAATGAACAACCGACAGACTGATCAAGCAAACCAACCAACATTGCAAAAGCTATTAAAATTCTGCAGGAATAACATTAATTTCTCCTAGCGCAGAAAAACCCTGAGAAAAACAATGAAGTCGGATTTCATTTCAAAAAGTGTAAAAATAAGATGATTTTGTTATGTTTATGTTCTGACATAGCTCAAAAAATGTTGTTTCTCAGAGCACTTAGAAGAAATGAAAAGAAAGAAATAAACCCATGGTATACATAGATGAAACATGAATTCACACCCAATATAGTTTTTCTAAGTGTTGGCAGAATGACAACGTTCCAGGAGTCCTCTACAGCACCTCATTATTGCTCATATTGTTTGGGAGATGGGATTTTTTCCAGATAACTGCCTCATTTATGATTCAAAATCTAAGACATCTGATTACCACAAAGAAATGAAATATGAAAATTATTCTAAATGGGTGAAACATCAATTGATACCTGGATTACAGGAAAGGAGCATTGTTCTTCTTGATAATGCTCCATACAATATGCAAGAAAACAAAATGCTCTTAACCAAAAATACAAAGTCAAATATACAAACATGATTACATCACAATATGTATCTTGGACTTAGAAATAACAAAGGCAGAATTTCTAATTCATGCAATGCAACATACATTGAATAAAACCTTTTCTATTGACAAATTATTTGAAGATACTGGCATCACATCTCTTAGATTACCACACTTAAGTTCCATCAAAATAATATGGAAAAAACTATAAACAAATGTTGCTGATAAAAATGTCAATCATATCTCTGTGACAAAACTAAAAGCATTAACAACAGATACCATCAGATCAATAAAAAAGAGTCAATGAAGATGATGGTCATTTAGAACATGAATTAGAAACAAGAAGTTTTTCAGGAAGAAACTGAACACATAGTATTAATCCAGGACTGTAGCGCAGCCATGAGCCAGAAGAAGAAATATCAGAGACTGACACAGCAAGCAAAGGAGACATCGCAGAGTCATGGTTTTAGTTTAAGCACACCAGAGGGATAGTTTTAAATGCTGTATATTTGAAAGTATTTGGGAAAGTAATCGACTGCTTATGACTTAAATAACTATAAGACAATGGCATTATAATACACAAAAACATTTTGTGTTTAATGTTCACTTTGTGCTCCATATCTCACTGAGCAGCAAGAATGTCAGGAATAACTGTTATCCTTACCACTAGCTCTCCACTTGCCTTTGCTGTGTTACAACTCTACTCTATCCAAAAGCAAACAAGAGCACAAGTCTCTGTAATGATTAAATTGTTTGCTGCTACTACAGGCACATATTTTTATTAATGTGAATTTAAGTCAAACGTGCACTGTGCACATTAAGTAGAAGCTGTACTAAAATAGCATATTTTGGTTTTGTATATTTTACATTAGCTTAAAGTGTATCCTTTCAGGAGCTAAAAATTTACTACCTATGGTCTTTATATGCAAAAGAAAATATTAAAATTAATGAACTGTTACCATCTCATGCTCCGAATAAACCAATTTTTAATTTATTAAATGTTCAAACATTATCTTCTATATATGAATGGTGTTTTTTAAAAAAAACTTTCCAGCTGCTTATCTTGAAAGGAACACATCAAGAAAATAACTTATGGCAAATGTTTTTTCATTTTGAGGGGGAGAAAGCAATGATATGAGCTATTATTTAGCGAAGGCTTTCGAGGTTATTTCAAGGCCAACTCAAATTTTTTGGAATGGGAATACCACTCTTATTTTTTTAAAATCTATTTTTGGTTTTATGCAAAAAGGAAACAACTTTGGTCTGAAACATATTTTTACTAACCCAACCATTTATGTGTATTAAATTATAATGGTAATACATAAAATGAAAATTGCTTTTAAAAATATAGCTGTTCATAATTAATTAATTAATGTTATAAGAATTACAAGTGCCCAAAATGTTCTCCATTTTGTTCCATACAAATATAGAGTCCATTTTCAAGAGCTAATCTAACATTCTGAAACATGCATTTGAACATTCCTGCGGGCTCTGGTTATCCTTTGATGAGTCCAATTGTAGCAAGCTGAGTTTTAAAAATGACTGGTTTTAGGTGGCCTCATAGAAAGAAATCTAAGGGACTTAAATCAGGGGATCTACTAGGCCATTTGAAATGCCTTATATTCAGGAATCTATTATTGAGCCACTGCCAAACATTCAGTATATAATGTGGTGAAGCTTCATCATGCTGAAATGTAAGCAATTCATTCAAAGCACTCTACCATTCTCATCTACCTCATTTTCAATTTCTTTATTAATGAAAGAATTAATAACATCTAACATTTCTAGGCACACAAGATATTTGAATAAACAACATTAAAAACACTATCATAATAAAAATGAATACCATACATGATTTCAAAATAATTAACTAGTGAAATTTTCCTAAAAAAATAATGGACCAATGACTGTATCACCTAGAATACCTCCCTACACATTTTTTTTCCCTCTTCTACTGTGTATGGTCTTCTCTCACATTTATTATCACTCCAGCAACCTACAATTATGTTGATTTACAGAACCGTTAAGTTAAAATGTGTACTCATTAGAAAGTAAATATTTCTTAGTAATTCAGGTGATTCTCTTAGTCCCTCTGACATTATCTTACAAAATTTTCGGTTCTGTCAACATTATTCAGTCAATTTTTTGTGTATTTCAAGTTTATAAGGATAAAGCTTCTGTTCTTTGAGAATTAACTGTTTCAATATTAATTCAATTTGGAATCTACCATAGTGAAACACGTATTAATAATCTCTTCTGAGCTGAAATATTAAGAACACTCTTTATGGTTTCACTTACTGGAGATTTACTCAGGACATGTTTCGTGGACCCTTGTCCACATCCTCAGCTATTAAACACCTTTTGGATATTTCGTAGAAGCTGTGTTGATAGGTATCTGGGTTGACTTCAGTGGTTTTGTGATAAATTTTACTAAAGAGCTGTCTGCTTCTGGGAGTTGGAAATTCATTAAGTTTTGCCCATGTTTTTTTTATGTAAACCCTTTCCCATATGTTTAATTCTTTTGGTAGTAGAACTGTTTTTAATAACTTGATGTCCTTTTCTATTTCAAAAATCAGCTGTGGAGCACATTTTTAAATTGTTTGGTTTATCAATGTATTTTCTTGCAATGATTGAAACTCAGATGTAGTCTATGGTTTGCAATAAAATGTTAATTATTATATTTTAAACACTGCAATACATGTATAAGATGCATACTTGCAGTGATACAAAAATAATAAACATAACATATTTACTTTATTGGAAAAAATTAGTCCCTTTGTTTGTGTTTCTATAGACCCTTATTTTTTCCTAATTTTACAGTGGAAATTTCATAGGAAAATAATGTCCATAAATGAAAAGTTATGACCTAGATGTATAGCATCCAATCAGCACCATCAGCCACATTAATACTACTGAAAGGAGGAAGCATGGTAGCTTAGCTTCAATGCATTATACAAAAATTCTAGGGAAAGAGGGATGGCTTCAGTGGAAGGTGGAAAGGTTCATTAGTAACAAAAATTAGGGAAAGGAATTGACTAGATTGAGTAAAAGTGAAATATTTTATATATATAAAATATATATAAAATTTACAAACATAAAAAAGAGAGAGATATGAATCATGAATTACCCACAAAGCAAGTTATTGGGCATCAACTATATGTATACTGTTATATAATAAATTTGTAGTTGTGCAGTAATAAACTGGTACAGCTAAATGTGCAAACTGTATATAATCAATAAATAAATCAAATGAACTTTCTGTTATGTGGTACTGCAAAAGAAAAAATAATTCAATAAGAATTATTCAATAGAAACAAAGACATCAATGAAAATAGTTGATGGGGTGGCCAAGAAGTGGCAGCACGCTATCTGTTGTAATGGTACATGTGGTATGCTAAATATAGGAGATGATTGAAGCAATGGTAATGTGTAATGGATTCATCTGAGGACAATAGAGTGATTCCATTTTTGTACAAAGAAGGTGCTTTTGTCAAGTGAAATCTCTGGATGAATGCAAGACATGTATAGGGATGCATGTCTCAAATGAGGTATGGTGTTTCAATGTGGGTAGTTATGCAAAGCTAACCTAGATGAGAACCTGTATGATGCAGGGAAAAGGTTGATGCTGTTATGTGTTTTGAGTAGCTACATCAATGTCATGTTCAATGCTCAACATCAGTGCAGTTTCTTACAGAACCTCTGAAGGGCCATCAAAAATTTGCTAAATTCATTGTTCACTGCAATCCTTTTTGTTTGTATTCCTTGCTAACAGGTAAGTTGACCAGTCTGTGTGCTAAACTGCTAATTGTTGTATGTTTATGTGGTCTTGGGTTGAATTTGGAGCCTTTGATGTAATTATCTGTGTGTGTGTGGTTTTCCTGTAAATTCTAAATTTCAGGTTACCTTGATATTTCATTCTTTTTATGTCTAAGAATTGTAGCACATTATATAATTTATTTCATTTGTGAATGATGTGATTCGTTCCAGTATGTACAAAAGTTTTATGGCATCCTGAATGTGTTATTTGTTAACTATGGCAAATAAATGATCTGCATATTTGTATCAGGTATTAAATATGTATGTAAATGTCATGGTGATGTACGTTTCAAATGTGCTCATGAAGAGATTAGCTAGAAAGAGAGATAAAGAGCTTCCCATAGTAAGATCAGATTCCTATTTATATGATTTTCCATTGACTGAAAAATAAACCTGACTTATGCAAATTTTGGTGAGTTTCATGTGTGCATCATTAGTTTCAGTTGTATTTAGCCATTCATGGTTAAAAGTTTATCCTTCCAAACAAGGGCAGGTCCATAAGTTTCCAGCCAAACCATTTTCTAGATATGATAAAGCCAAAACCTATAGTTCACTTTACAATATAAATACCCTTTATTGCAGCACACTTCATGACTTTGAATTAACAATTCAATACCCTCCTCCCCAACATTAGTCAGAAGTCTTGTCTGCAAAATGAATATAACCAGTATCCATCACTTCTTTGTCACACCATAATACCTTGGAGCTAGACTTGGGTTGTAGGGTGGATAATCAATCTCCTTGAAGTCACATTTCTTAACAATTTCCTTTGCAACTAGAGTTGTGTGCACAGGTGCACTGTTGTGAAGGAGCATGCCACTACTTAGCTTTCCTTGCCTTTTCTCTTTGATGGAAGCACACAGTCTGTGCAGTAGGCCAGTATAGTACTCCCCATTTGCTGTGGTGTTTCTCTACTTGAAGTCAATGAAGAGTATTCCTTCACAGTCCCAAAAGATTGTGGCAATGATCTTGGTTGACTGAGTGACCTTGGCCCTTAGAGGCGGTGCTTCGCCAGGTATATGCCACTCGATTGATTCTCTGTTGAACAAGGAGAATCATAGCAGAGGACTATAATTTCCTCTCCTGTAGCAATGATTTGCAGAATGTCTCTCTCGTTGCCAAGGCAGAGCTCCAAAAATGCCTGACAACAGATGACTCGTGCTGCTTTTGGACTGAGGAAATAAGTCTTAAGTACCCATCTTGCACTAATTCATGTTCAAATGTTTATGAATAATTATAAGGACTGTTGTTTTAGAAAGGCTCAACCTTGCTGCTATTTCTGTAACTTTGAGTCGTTGATCTTCCACAATTTCTCCTTCCACAAGAGTGTTGTTTTCAGGAGTGAGCACCTCTAAGGGCCGACATGCACTCTCTTCGTCTTCAATACTTTCTAGACCCCTTCGAAAAAGTTTCGCCCTTCTTTTATTGTAGAATATGAGGGGGATGCTTCCCCATATACACCGTCCAATCACTATTTGATTTCATTTGGAGTAGGTCCCTTTGTGAAGAACTTATTAGCAGCTTGATACTCCATTTTAAACATGCCACAATCTTCTACACATAGCTTTCTTTATGTAATTATATCTGAACAACTGAACACAGCAGAACTTAGTTACAGCAGCAATTATTTATTAAAAAATACGGTATAACATCAGGTAAGGGTTTAGTGAAGGAAACAATCATTATTAGCGAGGTTGGCAACTTATGAACCTACCCTTGTATACTGGGAAAAAGAGATTCTATGTCAAAAGATTGTAATATTAAATCCTTAATTTTTTTATATTCCTTGAAAAAAATTGCTTATGCTCTGCTTTTGAAATTTTGTTAATGTGTTGAATTTATTGGCTAGCTATTTTGCTAAATAGTATAATAGTGTATTGACATTTTTAAGATGGGACATACAATGTTGCCCACATAATGAATTTTTTTGGTAAAACCATATATTTTAACAATGGTTGGGTTACATTCTGCTTTATTCTGCAATGTGCTGCTTTTGGAATAATTTTGCACATTTTTAGAGCATCATTGATCATTGACTGATTTAATACATTTCTTTAATGGGTCTGAATTATTTGCTCACTATACAGTCAATCTTGAGTTATCTTAATACAAAGAATGATTAGAAAGTTCTCAGCCTGCAGAGAACATAAGGTTTTCAATCCAATTTTTGTTTTAATTCTTATAATCACCTTTTAACTCCATACACTTAGACTAACAATATTCTAGTTTATTTATACCTTCAGTATAAAAATATTTTTCCAACATTTGTAAAATAAGCATTTGTTTAAGCTATGATTTCCATCTTATTTTGATTTAAAGTAAAACACTAAAAATCATGTCATCACATTAAAACTCTCTTTAAGTTTCACAAATACACTTATAAAAGTAATTTTGGTACATGTTTCGTGAGGTACATTCCTCACTTTGTCAACCAAAACGACGACTGAGGAGTCAATTTCAGCAAAGTATGTATGTTACTATGCTTGCTCTGGTGGTCTGTTAATGAACTTAAACAATATGTTGTCTGCTTCCGGTATATCAAAATTCATAAGTTTGTATTCATATTTTTTTATGTAAATTTTTTCCCATATATTAAGTTCTTTCGGATGTTGAATTGTTTTTAGTAATGTTATGTCCTTCTCTATTTCATGATTCTCATTCCAAAAATGTGCAGCTACTGCTGATTTTTCTACTTGTTTGTGTCTAATATTTCTCCAGTGTTCCTTTAATCTTATCCCCAGATTTCTCTTTGTTTTTCCTATGTATATTTTGTCACAATCCTTGCAATTAATTCTATGTATCACCTGAATTTTCTTCTTTCTTCTTTTTTTGTTTAATTTTATTTAGATTTAATAGTTTACCAACACTATATCTGTTTACTGGTGCCAGAGTAATGTTGTACTTTTTGAAAATTTTTTGGAATTTATGGTTAACATAAGGGTGATATGTGAACTTTTGATAAGTATTTTCTTTAAGTGAAGAACTGAGTGTAGTGATTAGTTTAATTTCCTTTTTATTTTTTTATCTACCATTTGTTTGTTAAATCCATTTATTTCTGCTGTATTATATGTGCGTATTCTTTCCTGTATTCTTCTTTACTGAGTGGTGTATTAACTAGCCTATATGTCATACTATTATTGAATGCTGCTTCCTTGTGGGGTCTGGGGTTGAAACCTTTTGCTTTTATGTAATTGTCGGTATGTGTGTCCTTTCTGTATATACCAAATTCTATATTTTTATTCCTTTTTATTATCCTTAGGTCCAGAAAAAAACAAATGGTAGATAAAAAAAATAAAAAGATTTAAAAATAAAAAGGAAATTAAACTAATCACTACACTCAGTTCTTCACTTAAAGAAAATACTTAACAAATTTTTAGTGTTTTACTTTAAATCAAAATAAGATTAACAAAAGTTTCACTGTGTGGATTACGACATTCCGTAAACATATGATTTCCATACCTGAAGTAAATTTCTGTCCAGCTAGTCATTTCTTGGAAAGAGGAAAAAGTCACCAGGAGCCAAATCTGGTGAATATGGTGCATGTGACAGCAGTTCACAATACAAGTCATGCAATTTTGCGATCCCAATTGAACAAGTGTGTGCCTATGCATTGTCTTGGTGAAAAAGAACTTTTTACCTTAACAAATGCAGATGTTTGAGATTAATAGCATCCTTCAACTGCTCCAGTAATGCTGTATAATATTCTCCATTGATATCTTTGTCCTTTACCAGGCAGTCTACTAACACCACATCCGAAGCATCCCAAAAGACAGTGGCCATCACCTTTCCTGCTGAAGTAACATACTTAGCCTTCTTTGGAACATTTTTATCCTCTTGAATTCCTGCTGTTTCATCAAAGGGGAAGGTTAATCGTGTTTCATCACAGCAGAAAAAGGAATTGGATTCCTTTTTCATTTTGGTTGGCATTAAGCCTCTTAAAATAAGTATTTTATCATCATGCAACATTCAATTTTGTCCATTTTGCTGAAAAAAACCACTACTTGTTTACTTTACTGGACTATGGCAAACCAACCAAATGAAAGCATATATAAGAAAATGCACCATGTGCAATCTAAGGGATCATACTTGAGAGCTATCTTTGCTATTTGGTACTGCCAGCTTCATCTCTGCATCAGGCTGAGAACTTTCCAAACTGCTCTCACATGTTCCTTCTTATTAAAAATCACTACTCTATTGCTTTTATCAGCCTTTGTGTAAATTAAGTCTTTTTTATTTGCAGATTTTATTATTTTACTTTAAGATTAATTTCCTTTCTCTCATATTTGTTTCTCTTAATACACTTTTAAGATTTAGTGGGTCCTGGTGTTTTTTTTTTTTTTGATTGATTTATTTATGAACGCTCTATAACAGCTTGGGTCATCAGCGTCCCATTCAACTCGGGGCGTGAAAAGGCCGACAAATTTTGCTCAGAGGCCTCTCTTTCAGGCTTGAGGTTCTTTATCGTGCCGCAAATGTACGACACGGGACCCACGGCTTTACTTCCCTTCCGAAGGAAGCCATACTTAGGATTTTTACGCCCAAAAAAATCCATCGGTCCTGGCCGGGTTCGAGCCCAAGATTGTGGGTTAAATCCTGACTGGGATCGACAGATTTTTTTGGATGTAAAAATCTTAAGTGTGGCTTCCTTTGGAAAGGAAGTAAAGCTGTGGGTTGTAGATTTATGGCATGATAAAGAACCTCAAGCCTGAAAGAGGAGGTCTCTGAGCAAAATTAATTGGCCATTTCACACCCTGAATCGAATAGGATGCTGATGACTGGAGATGTTAAAGAGTGCCCCCCCCCCAAAAAAAACGTTTTAACTATCTCTTTTTCTTTATGGTATAGTCCACCAATCGCAGCTTCTAAATACACCATGTAATTTCTACTGTGCAAAAGTTTTTAGGCCTTAGTTTAAAATTGTTATCTCTTCTTCCCTGAAAGTTCCTTAGAAGGTTTTTAAGATTAGTAGCCAATCAAAAAAAGAAAGATTAGGAAACTATCTACTGAAAGCCTAAGAAATAAAGAAATGCAGAAAGTTTTATTTTTTTTAAGTTTATTTTAAACAGTGCTTAATGCCTGTTGTTACTTCTGAGGTACCAAAGGTGATGGACACTCATGACACATGAAATGAAATGGTAAATTGGGAAAGGATTATTTTTTTTTTTAAAGGAAAGAAATGTTCCAGGCTTAAGTTTAGGGTACCTCCCCGACATATGCCATTTATGAGGAATGAAGCAAATGTGGGAAAAACCTCAGTCAGGAAGGAAGGACGGTCCTGGCAGGAATTGAACTCCAGACCTCCTGCTTGTAAGTCTGCACCTTAACAGCCTTGGCCACCCATGGCAGTCATGCTGAAGCTAATCTGTTAGTCTGTGAATGAGGAATTGCCCATAAGTGTTTTCACTTTTTTTGCTAGCCAATGCATTTTATTTTGTGATTTCATTTGTCTCTACAAACTACATTTTCATGCAAACCATATTTATTTAAAATTATTCAACGTATTTCTACTCTTTAATGCATGTATGAGCCTAAGATTTTAAAAAAGTAAATATTTTTTGTCATATATGAAATAGGTGCTCATTTTGCACATATCTATACTTAACTATATTTTTACTTACAGCCTAAGTAATGCTTTATAGAATGGGCGTGTGAAGAATGCATCAAGCAGGTACTGATGTACTAAAGCCAATCCTAAAACTCTTCCACTAAACCTGAACCTGAAATGGTAAAAACTGTGATAAAAACTGCTTTCAAAGTTTGTCCTGAATTTTTGTTACTTGCTATAACAATAAGTATTTGAACACATATAAACCTCAGTTCAAAGCAGCAGAAAACAATTTCCGTACTTTAATCATCAGTTAATGAACTTTATCAGTTTATTACCTGATGAAACAGTTTAACAATATTGTTATACACTTTTTTTTGCCTACATAATTGCATAGTAGTTCATTTTTCTCTAAAATATAATCAAATGTGCAACTCAATTAACCTTAATTATAATTTATACTCTTTAGATTATAAAAAATATAAAAACATTTAAGATTATTCTTAACTTAATTTTTCTTACATTATCATAAAGCTGTCAGTTTTAAAAATGCTTCTTACAAGAAGCAAAAATTAATGTATTATATTTATTAATTCATATTTGTATAAAAATCAAAATGCTATTTGGGATTTCCATTTTATTTTAGCTTTATCTCTTAGCAAATTCTTCCAAAAGCCATGAACATCTACAGTGTTATTTATTTTTACTATTTCTAAAATTAGAATTGTGCAAATATTTTTAAATAAAAATATGTCTGAAATGAAATATGCAAAGCAAACATTCCAATCATAAAAGTTTTGCAATTATCCACAAATGTGTTACTCACTACCAGAGGAAATTAAACAGATTAAGAAAATGCTGAGTAAAATATATAATAAAAATTGTATAAATATGGTGCAAAAGAATTGCAAAAAATATCTGTATTTTATCAAAATTTCATGCTATTAAAAACTGCAGTTAATGGTGTTATTGCTTAACAACAAAATAGAATTTAATTTTCTTGGTATTGGTATTAAAACAATTGAAAATATATTTGACTATTACAAATTGATTCATCTTAATCTTTGTATGACAATTGAATTCTGTCAATATTGATTCTGCGGTATAGGAAAATATGTGACTTTAATGGAAATCAATGCCTTGATTTCAAAAATGAAGTCCATTTTTGGCTATCACATCTAGTTTTTATGATATGTGCATATATGTCTAAGGTGCTAAATTCATTCGGCTTATACAATTTACTGCTACATTTCATTATGTTATTCTAAATCTGTTGTTGATTTTCTTCCTAATCAGCTCACTTCTGTCCTTCCGTATCACCCAGATGTTTATATTTATATTCCCAGCACTTAACGGTTTTATTCTATGGATCAGGACTGTCTTCTTGTGAGAGGTTTATGTTTACATTTACAGTCATCATAGGTCTCAACTTCAGTTCAGCAGAAAATTTGTGTCAATACACATGATGTGTGGTGCTAAAATAAAAATTTCGAGTATGACTTCTACATCAGGATTAGCAGGAAATATGTCTATAAAGTCCCCAGAAGTTTTGTTATATTTGTAGATGTTACGTGTTTGACAGGAATGTACATAAAATAGACTGACAAACAAAGAAACTATATTGCTCATATTTCAAAGAGAAAGAGGTGATCAGGATAAATTGTTCACACCTCATATTGCATGTAACAGTTGTGTTGAGGGATTACGTTATTCTATGAAGGAAAATGGAAGGCAATGCCATTTGCCAAACCAATAATATGGAGAGAGCAGCAGAATCACCATGACGATTGTTACTTTTTCATGTGCAAAGTTGCTGGCTACAACAAAAAAAATAAGGCCGGAATTAAATATCCAAATTTGAACTCAGCTACATGGCTTATTCCACATGGACCCAAACTACCCATACCTACACCACCAGCAGATCTTAATTTTAGAGAATCTGAAAGCAACTCTGTGACTTTCGACAATGAGTTGGTTTCTGATTCAGAAGAATTTGACAATTCACCACAACAGTTTAATCAATTTGAATTAAATGATTCAGTAAGGGATTTAGACCTCACAAAACAAAAAAGTGAATTACTGGGCTCAAAACTACAGGAGAAGAATTTGTTATCACCTGGCATTATATTTTCGTGGTACAGGAATTATGAAATACAGTTCCACAAGCACTATGAAGAAGAAGATCAACTTTGTTATGTAAGAATGTGTGTAATGTTATTCAACAGTTGGGCAGAGAAGAATATGAGCAAAGTAACTGGCATCTTTTTATTGATTCTTCCAAACGAAGTCTTAAGGCAGTGTTACTTTATAATGGCAACAAGTTAGCTTCAATACTGCTTGCACATTCTACAAACCTACACGGGTCTTATAAAACTCTGAAGCGCGTACTTGAGAAAATTAAGTACCGAGAAGATGAGTGGCAAATATGTGGTCACTTGAAAGTCATTGATCTGTTACTAGAACAATAGGGAGGATACACAAAATTCCTTTGTTTTCTTTGCAAATGGGATAGCAGGGCGAGAGACAAACATTGGGAAACTGATCAATGTCCTGAGAGGCAGCTACTGGAACCTGGATCAAAAAATATTCCTAAAGTGCCTCTTGTTGATCATCAAGAAATTGTTCTCCCTCAATTACATATAAAACTTGCATGATGAAACAATTCATAAAAGCACTTGATAAAAGTTGCCCTTGCTTTCAGTACTTATGCATAAAGTTTCCAACATTGTCACAGGTTAAAATCAGAGAGGGAGTATTTGATGGATCACATATAAGGAAATTGATGAAAGATGTTAATTTTACCAGCTTTATGAATGAAATTGAAAAAGTTGCATGGAATGGATTCAGAGAGGTTTATTTTTAGAGGCGAGGAACTTCTTAAACTGGATCATCATTTTGCTGAGATGCAGTTGATACGGCAAAACGATGGATCATTACATCGTTACTGTTTAGAGGTGAGGAACTTCTTAAACTGAACCATCATTTTGCTGAGATGCAGTTGAAATGGCAAAACGATGGATCATTACACTGTTATTGTTTAAGGTGAAGAGCTTCTTAAACTGGATTTGCTGAGATGCAGTTGATATGGCAAAATGATGGATCATTATATTGTTATTGTTTAAGAGGTCAGAAACTTCTTAAACTGGATCATCATTTTGCTGAGATGCAGCTGATATGGCAAAACAATTGAACATTACATTGTTATTGTTTAGAGATGAGGAGCTTCTTAAACTGAACCATCATTTTGCTGAGATGCAGTTGAAATGGCAAAACGATGGATCATTACACTGTTATTGTTTAAGGTGAAGAGCTTCTTAAACTGGATTTGCTGAGATGCAGTTGATATGGCAAAATGATGGATCATTATATTGTTATTGTTTAAGAGGTCAGAAACTTCTTAAACTGGATCATCATTTTGCTGAGATGCAGCTGATATGGCAAAACAATTGAACATTACATTGTTATTGTTTAGAGATGAGGAGCTTCTTAAACTGGATTTGCTGAAATGCAGTTGATATGACAAAACGATGGATCATTACATCATTATTGTTTACTGGTGAGGAACTTCTTAAACATAAATGAAAAGGCTACTGTGGTACAACAGAATGGTCATGTTATGTCAAACCACACAATATTTTTGCTAGGGTATCTTGAAAAATAACTTTTTTGCTTAGAAACTATGAGAGTTTAACATATAAATTCTATAATTTCTATGCCTTAACTCTTACTGAGAAAGTTATATGGTAGCACTGTCTGCTTCAATATGTAATAAAATACCATGTCAATAACTAAAGTCAAAGACTAAAGACAGAATATTCTTATAAAAATATTCTAAAACACAACAGCTGAAACTTTCATTAAAAGACTTACCATTCATGATGGTTGTCCACAAAAGCTGACATTGGGGAGACTTGAACTGTATAGGTGTCATTGGCAGAATATTCAAACAATCCATAATATGGATTGAACAATTCTCTAGAGAGTAGGAAAAAGAATTCCCTTGATGGGCCACCATAGTCAAGACCTTCTTCTCTGTCAAATGTCACATACAGTTTGCACTTTTGTAAATCCTTTTTGGATGCAGCCATTATTTTGTTGAAGGCATCCTCTAGAAGATGCTCTCGGCGAATATGCAACCTACATAACATAAACTTTCTATTAAATCTGATAAAAATTCTAATACAGCATTTGAAAAATATGTAGTAGCTCTTAACTGTAATAATCAAAGGATTCATAAAAAATTAACAGCATTGGAAACAATTTTATACGGTATAAATGTTTTAAATTAAGATTCACACAAAATGTTTTAAGTAAAGCATAAATGAGTAAGCTTTACCACAGTATAAAAATATACAATAGAGATAGCTGGTATGTCACAAAATTGGGTTTACTACCTGTATTCTGCTTGAAATGGCTCTGCATAAATAGATGGTTGGCATAATTAAAAACAAACATTTAATAAATTAAACAGTCACCAAAACCCTAATAATCATTATTGCTGAATGTTAGCAATTCAAAATATTTACTATTTACACTAAACTTTAAATCATCAGATTGGTGGCAGTTGGTGGTTACGTTCACACTACTCACTCCTATGAATTAGACACAGTGCATAATTTTCTGGTTGCATAGTTTGTGGCTACAATACAAAATTTAATGCTGAATCTAATTCCTTTGAATAATTCTGACCACAATACCCAAGAAGGCTTTTCCACTACTGGCAAATATTAAAAACACTGAAAAGTGCTACATTGAATAACAATTAATACTGATACTTAAACTCTAATTTCAAATCAGGTGATCATCATCATCATCACCACCACCATCATTTTAAATTATGTTAGATTGTTATGTTGCAAAATACTGCCAAGAAAAGGAATACAGAAAAATTAGCAACTCAGTGATATTTGGGCAGCAAAATTTGTTCAAGGAACAAGTTGGTTTGGTCACACTTATACTGCACTTATACTTGGTTTTATAATTAGACATGTTTTGGGAACATTCATTCCTATCACTAGTAGAAGACCAACTGGTAAAGGCACACTCTGTAGGCAGTTGCAGAAATTTATTGAATGCCACCAACAATGATGAACTTCAGATACCATCGTTGGATATATTTGATAAATTTTTCTGACCACCACCTATGCTTCTATCAGTTGGTCTTCTGCTGATGATGGGAGCAAATGTTCCCAAAACATGTCCAATTAAAGAAAAACAAGTAAAGTATAAGTTCACCAAACCAACTCTTTATCAATATTATTTTCCTACTTCACTGTTAATAGCTTCAAGAGTGTAAATTGGTTGAAATTTTATTTTATACCTCTTTAAGATATTCTCTCCTTCCCTCACTTTGATTACAGGGTATTAGGTATCATGATAAAGCTGCTGTAAAGTACAGAAAATACAATATGGAGTTTTCAGAGATCAGTCATTTACGATAATTACAAAACTAAGACACTCATCAGCTCCTCACCTAACTTTTTTGTATTCCAGTTAAATTTTCAAATTTTACACTTTTTCAACTGTACATAAAGTATAATTAAGAATAAAAGGTTAAATAGTTAATTAAATAATAATTCTGCATAAAATGCTTTGACTGTCATTCAGAAAACAATAAACACCGAAATCCAGAGGGAGGGGGGAATGATTTAACCACTTTAATTAATGCAGTGTTCTATATAATTACCTTTTATTTTGTGGTGTTCTATGTAATTACCTTTTATTTCAGTGACAAACACTGGAATATCATGTCCATTTTGATAAGAAAAAGTACAATTTCATTATAGTTTTAAATAATGAAATCTGTAACTTCTATGTTTAACAACTGTTCTTAAATTGTTAGCTGCAATAATAGCAGTGATATCAAATAGTTTCATTCAGAAGTAAACCAACTTGAAGCAGCTTTAGGAGCAACATCAGCAAAGGTGCTCAGGCAAGCTGTCCCTACTGTATATTTTTATAATGATTATATTATCATAAACAAATAAAAAAAAGATGCAAATCTGAGTGTTATAAAATAATTAAATAAATTTATGATTGCCAAAAGGACTGAAATCCATAAAGTCCAAATTAGAGAAACCTGAAAAAAACAGTATCCTAAGTCATATTAACATAACATGCTTATTATTACTAAGATCTTACGAATATATTTGTTATAGAAATGAAGTCAGTAGGTTACAATTTTTTAAAAATGATGGACTTAAGTCTGTTCTACAATCAGCAAATTCGGATAGATTCTATTAATTTAATTAATCAGGTAAGTAAAACAACTTCAAACTTGTATGAAAAGTTATGTGAATTAATGGCAAAGAGATTGAAAATTTGGCATTTAAACTGAATACAGCATATAATTAAGATCATTGTATGATTGCATCTAACTACACTCATATTGGCTCCACTTATTTTTTATATATAGTACATGTTTCACGTTGTTCATATCCTCAGCTACCCGTCGACTGCTGGATAATTTGTTATGCTATGGAGATGCATATTCTGCTATGATGGAGGTGTGATGAACTTATAGTTTATGTTTCCATCCCCGGAAGTGTCAAAGTTCATTAATCTGTCTCTGTATTTATAAATGCAGATTTTCCCCATGTTGCTAATTCTGTAGGTCCTTGTACTGATTTCAATAATTTTGATTTATTCACTATGTTATGGTTTTCTGTCCAGAAATAAGATTCTACTGCTGATTTTTCCATTTGTATGTATTTTATGTTTCTGAAATGTTCTTTTAACTGTGTGCCTACATTTCTCTTTGTTTTTCCAATATAAACTTATTCACATTCTGTACAACTTATTTGGTAAATACCTGGTTTATTCTCCAGTAGAATAATGTCATTAACATTATCTTTCAGGAGATTTTTAACATTAAATCTGTTTATAGGTGCCAACCTGATATTAAAATCTTTTAGAATATTTTGAAATTTTTGCTTAGCCCATGGATAATATGTTAATTTTTAAAAAAAAATTATTTTCTCTTTTCCTGCTGAAAATGTTGCGATTTCTTTAATAAGTTTCTGCCTCTTGAATTTCTACTCTTTTTCATGAACTAGTTCTTTTTTAAAACCATTTTTAATTGCTGTTCTTTCTATTTGTTTGTATTCTTTAAAATATTCTTCTTTGTTAAATTGTAGGTTAACTAGCCTGGTGTTAAGCTGTTAATCACTGCATGTTTATTGTTTTGGGGTTAAAACGGTTAGCTGTGATGCGATTGTCTGCTTGTGTATTCTTTCTGTATATTCCAATTCCAGGTTTCCTTGATGCTTCATTAATTTAATGTCCAAGAATGGTAACATGTTATTTGTTTCTGTTTTGTATGTGAATGATGTGCTTTTATCTTCTACATTCCGAAGTTTATGTTTTATTTTTTATTTTTTTTTGATGCCATTTGTTTTATTTAATTTTTATTTATTTATTTATTTTTTGTACCATAAAACAACTTAACATGTAGGCTAGTAACCTACAAATTAGTAAGGAAGGATACTTTAAAGAATACAAGCAAATAGAAAGAACAGCAATTAAAAATCGTTTTAAAAAAGAATTAGTTCACAAAAAAGTGCAGAAATTCAAGAGGCAGAAACTTATTAAAGAAATCGCAACACTTTCAGCATGAAAAGAGAAGATAATTTTTTAAAAAATTCACATATCATCCATGAGCTGTGCAAAAATTTCAAAATATTCTAAAAGATTTTAATATCAAGCTGGCACATATAAACAGATTTAATTTTAAAAATCTCCTGAAAGACAATGTTAATGTCAGCATTCCATCGGAGAAAAAAGCAGAAGTTGTGCAGAATGTAAAAAAGTTTATATTTGAAAAACAAAAAGAAATATACACACATGGTTAAAAGAACATTTCAAAAATATAAAATACAAACAAATGGAGAAATCAGCAGTAGTATCTATTTCTGGATATAAAACCACAACATAGTGAATAAATCAAAATTATTAAAATTAGTACAAGAACCTACAGAATTAGCAACATGGAAGAAAATCCACATTTACAAATACAGAGACATTTAATGAACTTTGACACTTCCGGGGATGGAAACATAAGCTTTAAGTTTATCACATCTCTACCAGACAGAATGCACATTTCCACAGCATAATGAATTATCCAGCATTCAACAGGTTGCTGAGGTTGCAAACAAGGGTTCATGAAACGTATTACGTATAAAAAAAAGTGGAGCAAATACGAGTGTGTAGCTCGACTCAATCATACAATGATTTTAATTATGTGATTAACTTTACTATATAAGTTCTAATTAGCATTTCTGGCTGAATACATTTAAACTACAAAAGAAGACTACATGAATTATATGAGACATCTCAAGTACAGAAAGTTACAAGAAACATTTTAAGCTATTGAGGATATTGTCCTTGCCAAACTTATATATCAAAGATGTAATATTTCACATAAATTCATTAGTTCATGCAAAAAGAAACCTTGGTAATTGAAAAATCCGCTAATAAACTTCAATATCCCAGGGGAAGAAAGCACTAACCAGAGGTTCATCAGATATTCATAAGAGGCAAACAGTATGTCCTTGAAGGTTTACGATAACCCTTCAGACAGCAGACAACTAGCTGATAGTGTGCACAATGGTCCATGAAACATGTTCTAATGATAAGTAAGTTAGTGAAGCTGCAAAAGTGTTAAGATCGATTATCACAACTGTTAACAATTATGTGATTTGCTTCATTGTGACAGTACCAATTGTATTTTGAAACCCTCACAGATAGACCAGTTACACTTGTCATTTTGTACATTTTGTAATATTATCTTTCTTTGTTTGCACTGCATGACAAATTTTAGTACATTTGTTATATATACCACTCCATTGTCAACAGCTTCGTAAATACATTTAATCCCATACTCATTTCATCCTCCTTTCACTATCTGACAATTATATACCATTTCTCACGAACCTTTCCTAAGTATTTTGTACTCATAACCATTTTTGTCTCACCTTACCTATGTCTTTTCCCAGTTCCTTAATGTTTTTGTCTGATTTTAAATTTAAAATTCTTCTACCTGCTATTTCATTTGGTAAATTTTCCCACTTTCATAATACCAACTGATCCCTCCAAAACTTGGTTTGCTTACATTCTAATGTACAATGCCAAGTACAATATGGTTCTTCACACATAGGATATATCCCCTTAATATATCCATTTTTTAATCCACTTAAGTATATATAATTTCACAGACTTTTGGTGTATTTTTTGTTATATCCTCAATTTTTATTATTATCTCTTTCCAAAATCTTTTTCCCAATCTTTCTCCCTGATACCATATTGATCCCATGCTCACTTCTTGTAGAATATTTTGGATTTTAGATATCCAAGTTTCTTTCCCCTTAATTCTTCCTTGTGCTACCAAACATTGATTAATGATATTCTCCTCTTCTAGTCTCCCTATTCTATACCAATATTTCAATACTTTTTCTATAACCTTGCTTTTATAGTCCAATCTTCCTAGTTTCATTAGGGCATCCTCATTAAGTGAAGATCTAGGTAAGCCTAGGACAATTCTACAAAATAATCTATTTATCACACTTATACCTTTCCATCCTCCATCTGGTCCCCAAATTTCTATTCCATACATGATTCTGCTCTCCACTATTGAGTCATATATTCTCTAACCATTTTAATTTCATATTTGGTATTTTATTTATACAAGATCTGATTATTCTCATGGCTATTTTTTTTTTTGCTACTTCTTTCTTTTCTGATTGCTCCATTTCCCATTACTAGACAATCTAACCCTAAATAGTAAATTTTCTCAACAATTTTTTCAATTTCTGTGCCCTCCCACCACCATTTTTCCTGTTTTTTTAATTTGAAGCCTTTTTTCATAATCATAGAGACTTATACCAAGAGCATCCTCATACTATCAATCACAATAGTGACGCAAAATCTTCCATTTTCAAAATCAGTTATTATGACATTAAAAATATTTATTAAAGAAAGGAAAAAATGAACAAATGTAATCCATTTACATAGAGGGTTATTCAAATTTA
Source organism: Metallyticus violacea (assembly GCA_030762175.1). Classification (NCBI taxonomy): domain Eukaryota; kingdom Metazoa; phylum Arthropoda; class Insecta; order Mantodea; family Metallyticidae; genus Metallyticus; species Metallyticus violacea. Next base: position 24,705,815 of record CM060836.1, read on the forward strand.
AACCAAACTTTTGTTCTTTGGGCTAAGAAAGAGTGGTGCAAGGGGCACGGCCATAGTGGCAGTTAGTTGAGGATGTAAGGAGGAAAGTAATCCAACAGATTCTTCCACAGTGGTAGTTCCATTGCCAGCAGCGCTATGTCAGTGAGATTATCCATTGCACAGCAGATCATCATCTGTTTTCTAACCAATGAAGGACTCAAACCAACTGAGATTTGTCCAAACTTTGAACACAGTTTGGAAAAAGCTATGCTTTCAGGAACCTAAGTGTTTGACTGGCACAAGAAGTTCCTCAGCAGTTGTGATGCAGTGACCATGCACATTGTTCAAGGATAAGCATCACTCAGTATAACATTCAGATCATTGTGATCTTCTTTTTTTAATAGTGTTTCCATGCCCGTTTTAACTATTGAGGCATCATAGGCAGTGGACACTGATGATACATGAGATGAAATGATAAACTGGGAAAGTATTATTTTTAAAGGAAGGAAGCATTCCAGGCCTAAGTTTAGGATACCTCCTCAGCATTTGCCATTTATGAAGACTGATGGAAAAATGGAAAAAAACTGAGAGAGAGAAAGAAAAAAGAGAGAGAAGAGAAAAAGAAAAAAGGGGAAAAGAGAAAAAAAAGCTGGGAATTGAACCCCAGACCTCCTGCTCATGAGTTCGCACCTTAACAACCTCGGGTGATTGTGGCTTTGTGGAATTAATCAATCCTAAGTCTGATCGCAATTGCTTCAGATATGGGCATAAGTTGTAGAAGTGCCCACACCATTCTTTTTGAAGAACTAGGATTTCGGAAAGTGTCGGCAAGGTTGGTCCGGTCCATTTACAGAAAAAACTGTTTGAATAGATATCATTTGGAGACTTGTGGATTAGTTTGGGAAAAAGATAAAACAGTTTTGGATCCAAATTGTGATCTGTGATGACGAGCGGAGAAGCAAAGGGGAGGACTCTGCAGGCGCAGTCAAAACTCGCTGTTAGTCGGAAAAGTTCTTGCAACTCTATTTGGTGACTCCAAAGGTCTGTTGCTCATTGATTTCCATTACAAAGGACTGTGAATGTGGCATATTGCTGCAACCTGTTTTACAACATAAGAGCTACCTATCACAACAAAAGACACCAGCAACCCATTCATGATGTCCTGTTAATGCATGACAATCGGTATCAATTAAGTTTATGTATTTGGTTTATTTACAGACACTCTCTAACATCTCAGGTCATTAGCATTCCATTCAATTCAGAGCGTGAAATGGCCGATAAATTTTGCTAAGAGGCCTCTTCTTTTGGGCTTGAGGTTCTTGTAAGTGCCATAAATTTACGAAACGGAACGACTTTAAATTCAATGATCCTGGCCAGGAGTGAACCCACAATCTTGGGTCTACGAGACAAGTGTGGCTACCACTAGACCACCAGATGAAGAATGAATAAATGGATAAATGAAGGAAAATTCACTGGACACTCCTAGACACTATTCATACAGTCCTAATTTATCCCCTTGGGGTTACCATATTTTTGGCAAAGGAGACAAGGAGGAGGAGAAAGAAAAGATTCAGTGATTATGCATAGGTTGAGCATTTGTACACAATTGGCTATTGACATGCACATCTTCTTTTTTTGATAAGGGAATAAAGAAACTGCACATACAATGGAGAAAATGCATTTATGTTAAAGGAAACTATGTAGAAAGTAATGTAATTTATTTTGTTTGTATATGGTAAAAATAAATGTATTTTTTAAAAAATTTGATTTGTAATTGAATGACCCTTGTAATATGTTGGACTTACTTTAATTTGCCTGGTCCCTGGCCATAGCCTTTTGACTCCAACTTGCGGTAGAAGTTCCTGAGCTTAGCCTCAAAGTCCCGACGATATGGTGCTGGAGCACGTGCATTGGCTCGAGACAAACCAGGAGATGCTTGAGGTGAGAGCTGCGGAGAACCACGAGGAGAGCGTGCTGTAGCAGGTACCACTGGTACATAGCTCATTATCTCCTGCTCAAATAAACTGCAACATATAGAAAATGGTGAATGAGTCACAGCAGACCAAGGCAAGTTCACTTTGAATGTAAGCCAACAAAGTGGTGTTTGCAACTTAGTATTTCTTGCACTTCAGCACACTGCACACTGCAAATTTTTCCTTCTTGCCAATATCCAACATCGGTGAAATGCTGAAAGAATTACTTAGTAAATTTTTAATAAAAATGAGATTCAAATATACACTGTTCTTCAGCACAATAAAATCTGCTATTACTTTCTTTGGAGCTACTGTTGACCTGAAAAGATATATCATAGTTTTCCGCTAATAATATGTAAAATTTATATGTGATTAAAGAAGAAACAAAATCAAACCATTGCATTTACCTGAGAGAGGCGACCTTTTTTTTTTTTTTTTTTCCCAGAATTCTCGAACCCAAAAATATGGCGTCGTCTTAAAATCGCAGATAAAGAAATACCTATACACCCGCTCAAGGTCACGTTGCATAGTATTCGGCCGTCTGCCGAGGAAAATGTCGTTGACGTAAGAATGGTCACATAAATTGAAAATAAAATTACGATAGCTAATAGGAATATAGAAATGTAGCTTCAACAATGGCTTTAATTAAAACGCAATCACAATTTGCTTTAAAGTCATTAATTGATCAGCAAAGGCGAAGCAATAGAGGATACAGAATCTTAGCATTCACCGATACTGCGATCTAAAATAATGATTCCGTCGAAAGACGTAGCTCTACAAAGCTCGCAGTTTCCAACAAATTCTCGTATACATGATGCAAACTTTAAATTAAGGAGAGGCCACAAACTGTGTAGCAGAAAGAAAAGTTGGCGTCTCGGAAGTGAAAGAAAAGTTAAAAGAACTCCAATTCATCGCGCAAATATTTCAGCGAACCTAACAAGCAACAAGTTTTTCAGTAAGTGTGAGAGAAATGAAATGAACGCTTCACCATCACATGATAGATTATACGAATGAAAAGGTTTAGGTCGAAATGGCAACTTCCACAAGAAGATGGCGTGATCTTCAAAGCCAGCACGGGTTCGTGCGTAATAATATTAGGAAAGTAGTCTTTTGTTGACAATGCTAGTAAAGCATATTGAAATTTTTGTTGCATTTCAGAGTCATGTAATAAAATTTAGAAAAGAACATGACTATTTATTTGTTCAGCCGTTCAATCTTACAATTGACGCAAAGGGAGCGAAAAGCACCTTAATTGAAACCATTCGCAAGAATTACGGTCATGCTGTGTGCCGTAGCTGATGGTCAGAAGCTACCTCCTTATGTGACAATGCGAAGAAAAACCACGCTAAAAGAGAAGCTGTCTGCTGGCCTTATCTTCAGATGCCAGGAAAAAATATGGATGATGGATGACAAATGACCAGTGTTTGGAATGGAAGACCAGGCTCTTTGTTTAAACAATTGATTGATTGATTTACGGACGCTCTTTAACAGCTCAGGTCATCAGCGTCCCATTCAACTAAGGGCGTGAAACGGCCGGCAAATTTTGCTCAGAGGCCTCTCTTTCAGGCTTGAGATTCTTTTTCGTGCCGTAAATGTACGACACGGGACCCACGGCTTTACTTCCCTTCCGAAGGAAGCCATACTTAGGATTTTTACGCCCGAAAAAATCCATCGCTCCTGGCCGGGTTCGAACCCGCGATCTTGGGTTTAGGAGGCAAGTATGGTAATCACTACACCACCAGGACCGACTTGTTTAAACAAGAGGGGCGTGTTAGTGATGGATTCTTTTAGGGGACATATCACTCAAAAAGAAAAAGGCCTGATTTCAGAACTCAATTCAGACATTGTTATAATTCTTGCTGGCATGACATCACAACTCCAGTAATGGATAATGATGTGAAGAAGTTTTTCAAGGATAATCTGCATAACTGGTTCCTTTAAGGAGACCATGCCCTCACTCCAGTGGGAAACTGAAGAAGCATCCTGGAGGAATGGATTCTTACACCTGGAAGATGATTTCCAATGAATCTGTCAAAAAGGTGCTGCATATCCAATGCCTTGGATGGGTTTGAAGATGGGAAGAAGATCCAGATGAAGAAAGCAGCAGCACTAGTAAAGACATCGAATAACAGCAGTAAGTGAACAAAGAACAAGAAGTGTATTAAAAAAAAAAAAAAAAAAAACGCACGCGCGCCACACACGGGGACGTCTTATATTTGTAATGATATTTTCAGTGTTATAGTGCATATTTCTTAAAAAAATTTTAATGTGTAAAAAGTCTGATTTTTAGATATGGTACGGATACATAGCACAAATGATAGTTCGAAAACAAGCGAAAAAAAGCACAATTGAATTGAAATTACCTGGAGGAAATGAGAAAATTTCTTAGAATAATTCTTATCGTCGGTTAAATGAAGTTATACATTTCTCTTTATTTTCCTAAGAATTCACCAAACGAAAATAAATTGATTAAAACCGCAATTTCTCATCATCGCTTTCTAGTTTTATAACGAGGCTCCTAGAAGTGAAAACGTCAGGCTTTACGAGGTGCAGTTAGTTGAAAAGCTGCGGGATAATTTTCAGAAAGCTGTAACCCCTGGAAGAGAATAATCACTTATGTATCCATACTTCCTTTAAACCGCCAAGGATGGCCGAGGTCGTTAAAGCGCGGAGTCGTGAGCGGGAGGTCTGGGGTTCGAATCCTACCAGGACCGTCCTCCCCTACGGAGGTTTTTTCCAGGTTTTACTCAGTCTTCATGACTGGCAAATGCCGGGGAGGTACCCTAAACTTAGGCCTGGAACGTTTCCTTCCTTAAAAAAAATCCTTTCCTAATATATGATTTCATTTCATGTATCACCAGTGTTCACCGCCTGTGGTGTCACAGCAGTAAAAACGGGCGTTAAACCCATTAAAAATACTTCCTTGCAAGTATGCTCATTTACGCATTCATCGCCCCAAGTATGGCTTCGTTCGGAAGAAAGTAAAGTCGTGGGTACCGTGTCGTAGATTTACGGCACGAAAAAGAATCTCAAGTATGAAAGAAGAGGCCTTTGAACAAAATTTACGGCCAATTCACGCTTTACATTGAACGGGCCGCTGGTGATCTGAGATGGTAAACAGCGTCCGTAAATAAAACAAATCAACGCATTCTTTAGACCTTCGGTGTTATGTAATGACAGTAGTAGGACAGATTGTGTCGAGTCGAGTCGGTCCTGGTGGTGTAGTGGTTACCATACTTGCCTCCTATACCCAAAACGCGGGTTCGAACCCGGCCAGGACCGATGGATTTTTTCGGGCGTAAAAATCCTAAGTATGGCTTCCTTCGGAAGGGAAGTAAAGCCGTGGGTCCCGTGTCGTACATTTGCGGCACGAAAAAGAACCTCAAGCCTGAAAGAGAGGCCTCTGAGCAAAATTTGTCGGCCGTTTCACGCCCTGAGTTGAATGGGACGCTGATGACCTGAGCTGTTAAAGAGCGTCCTTAAATAAATCAATCAAAAAAAAAAAAAAAGATTGTGTCGACACCTTTGATGTTCCTGCTCCTAAGATTCGGTTCCGAGTTGGCTGTATTCTCAATGCGGGAGTTAACATGTTTCGACTCCGGTAGTTCTCCATATTCAATCCTCGCACTCCTAGCGTTAGCTCTGGGAAAGACAAAGCAAATGGTTGGATGAACTATATTCAAAGATTACGTCGTGGAAAATTGAGGCGAGATGTGAGAAAGAAGTCTTGTATTGGGTTTCAACTGCTGGAACACCTACACGGCTTTCGGAATATGTTCTTACCGCTTGCATAGGGTTTTGAGTCTCGGCAGCTGGACATGCCACAGCCGGTCGCGCCTTGTGCGTCTTGCGTTGATCACACATCAAACTACACTTTTTCTACCATAAAGAGAGATTTCTTGTATACAATTTGGATTTTCAGAACACCATAACGAGTATTGTGAATGATCACACGTCGATTTGGTGGAGTCGCGCCTCCTGTGAAAAGAACACAAGCTGTGGGTCGATTAACTCTTCAGACACCGATGAAAGAAACCACTCACAATAACGCACACGTACTACGGGATCACCTTGTAGTTACACTTATGAGGTTTGAGTTTTAACACTTTTATCGCTGTTTGTGCAGAAGACACCAACACAACTTCTTGTGCTATTTTCGGTAGTGATCTTGTTAGCGAACTTTAAAGATTTACGCCAATTTCGTCTTGTGTTAAAACACGTCTTCGCGTGTTTCTTATTTCGCAATGAAGCAGTTAAATATATTCGCAAATTCGTGAATTACGGTTCTGGAAGGATGAAATTGCTCAGGGAACTTCCCAATGAATTCTTCAAAAACGGGACGAGCTCATTCATATGTAAACTAGGGGCATTCAAAAAGTTTTGCAGGTGTCATCTAAAGCCCAAGCTACACAATGAATTCGAAAACTTACCTTCACAATTTTTCAGAATACTCTCCATCTCTCTCCACACACAGTTGTAGACAGTACTAACACTTGTCAAAAGTATTACATTACGTATTCGGACTGAGATATTGTTAACAGAGCGAATTTATAGCTTCGGTAAGGTCCTGCAATCGTTTAAAAAGTTTTCCAGCAATGCGAGATTTCACTCGAAGAAATAACTAGAAGTCGCGCGGTGCAAGGTAAGGACTGTAGAGTGAATGGTTAAGCAACTGGACTTTCGCTACTTCCAGTTTCCTCAAATCTCAAATTTGCAGTTTTTCTGTGAGGAGACGCATTGTTGTACGAAAGCAACAAATTTGAAGTTCCTGTCTTTGGACGCCGTCACTTCAGCTCTTCAAATAAAAGATCAAAAAAATAAATGCCAAAGTATTCTCCATTCATAGTCATTCTTTCTGCCCTACAGTCAGCCACTAATGGTCCTTCATAGTTGAAGGAAACAGTGAAAGAAAATCGTGTCGAAGAACAGCTGGTCTTCAGTATTTTCTCATTTACAGACCCGCAGTTCTGGTCTTTATTTGCGATGATATAGTAATAATTGGTTAAGGAATGAGAAACCCATTCTCTCACAGATTTCTCGCAGCTTTAAATGTTCATGAAGTATACTGTCAATGCTGCCAACACTGATACCGGCTTCCATACTTAGCATTTCAACAGTAAGATGTAATTTCCTCCACCAAGTTTCTCCCTCTTTGAATTTTTCTTTCGTTCAAAGCTTCCCGAGGCAACCAGAGCGAGGGTTGCCCTCCAAAGTCTCCCGCGCTTCTTAAAATGATCGAATCCATGCTGCAATTGCATCAAATGAACACACTTGATCACCACGAACATCTACCAAGTCCTCGTAATTTTTTCCTCATTCACCTGCTTATAGCGTGTGAAAATGTAGAATGTAAAGCTTTCTTTACAAATATTCATGATTTTTCACCAGCTATTGACTTAGGACTGAACTCAACAGACTGTGCGACAATGCACGTTTAAACTTGCGCTTGTGCTTAAACATATTTTGATAGCTTAAAGTCCAATGTTGCCATTTTGTAGATAATGTCAAACAATGACAATGGATAGGCTGGCTGCAAAACGTTTTGAACACCCCTCGTAACGACATCTACACACAAAAATACGTTGCTCTAAAGTATTCGCGAACGAATGTAGGCTGGTGACTGTTGGATAGTCACGCAGGCTGCCGTGAGTGGGGAGGGGAGCATGCCTTGGCCGAGACGCAAAACCCGTGCAAGCGGCGAGGACATGTTTTGGAAGCACGTAGATTTGACTTCCAGCACCAAGTCATGAAGGCTGTAAGCCAGCAACTTGCAGAGGATGGACATCCCTTCTTCCAGGAAGTTTAGAAATGTTAGAGCGCTGCTGCATCAAGGGAAGTGTGGTAAAATTGAAATGTTCAGATGAAATATAAATGGGTCAGAAGTGGAACATGGGAATGAGCCCTCGTTATTACAACTGTCTTTCAAATTCATTTTCTCTTTCTATAACAAGGAAAATTTCTCCAAAACACTCCCGTCCTTTACAGTTCTTACATAAGCCTTTCCACAATGGTTCTGAAATGTCATCAGAACGATTAGTGTTGCTATCAACCTCTAATTGTTGAAACATTCACTGATTTTTTACCGTAGATATCTTACACAAACCTATAATATGATATACGTAAACATTCTGTAAAATAAATAAAAGATAAACTAATTGTTTAGTCCTAATGTATTAGTACATGTATGCCGCTACATTGTAACAGCCCAAATTAGTTCTTTCAGAAGTTTCCTGTAGCCTGAAAAGGCAAATGCTACAGGCAATCACTAGGCATACTTCAATAAGACTGACAATATTACCCAACACAGTGCTTGGCATGCTATTTGGCTACAAGTCTAAAAGCACAATTTAATACAATCAATCAGAATTGGAGAACACTATGACTGAATTGGAAAACATTCACAGATTGTACCTAAGGGCAGTCTGGTTTTCTTTATAAATGGCGCAAGACCAGGAAACTCCTAAGTAGCTGGATTATCCCCAAAAGCAAAGATATTTATCCAAAAGTCTCGGGAACATTGTTGTGGTTTTCCCTGTAGGTTAAAGTAATTGCACTTCTGACTTGCCTAAACTTCTGTGATAGCATGCTCATATTCACAGACATTAGATAAGGTTTATTTATGGACGCTCTAAAATCTCAGGTCATCAGCGTCTCATTCAACTCAGGGCGTGAAACGGCCGACAAATTTTGCTCAGAGGCCTCTCTTTCAGGCTTGAGGTTCTTTTTCGTGCCGTAAATGTACGACACTGGACCCACGGCTTTACTTCCCTTCCGAAGGAAGCCATACTTAGGATTTTTACGCCCCGAAAAAATCCATCGATCCTGGCTGGATTTGAACCCGCGATCTTGGGTGTAGAAGGCAAGTATGGTAACCACTACACCACCAGGACCTGTTGAAATGATGACGGGACACTAGCAATTCCGGGAACTCTGTGGACGATGGGACTCTTCACATGCTGTCTATCTAAACAGTATTAAAAAAAATGTAAGATACGTCTTACTAGAGTGTAAAATTGTGGACAGGAAAAGAGCATCTCTATTGGGGTTCAGTCCTTTAGAAGATGTAATTCCTAAGATTCTAGAGCTCAGTGAAACTCTTGATGCGACACTATATGTTACGATTAAAGGAGTACACAAAGGGTCCTTGAGGCTTATGTGTAAAACGCACCCTTCAACAGACGACCAAGAACTCCGTACCAAAGCGTCTCGGTCGTTTATTTTTCCACTACTGGTTAATTATGCCAACTGTTGACATGACATTACACAAGCACACAAGTCACCGAACATTGTCATATTGATTGAGAAAGAGACTTAAACCATTTTGGATGCATGGTTGATGAGGGTAGCTGTAAATAATAATAATAATAATAATAATAATAATAATAATAATAATAATATTAATAATAATAATAATGATGATGATGATGATGATGATGATAAAAAAAACCACGCGCGCACACAAATAAATTAGTATGAGCGCATGCTGCGCTATGTAAGTTATGACTATTTACTTCCTTTGGAACCAATTCTGTGCCTCAGATTTCAGCGCGTATGTCTGTTAAGTAGAGAATGATAGTGTCAGGTCAAAAGCTTTACTGAAGAAAGAAATTTATAATGTGGGTTTGATTCAAGCACTTTGGTTAGCTGCTAAACCCATAAACCCTTGAAGAGAACATACGGAACTTTATAACTCCCCAATAATTGACCAGTGGTAGGCCTACGGGTTCCCATTACATTACTGCAGTTGTCAGCTTTGCAAAGCTTCATATATAATATAAAATCCTGCAGAACATTTTTATTCTGGAGTCGAACTTGTGCTTCTTTGATATACGCGCATCATCGGTTGGAAAACTGTTAAAGGAATAATTATGTTGTATGCTTCAACTTTTTAAATAAAGGATCATTTTTGTAAATTTGTAAGTCATTTATATACAGTAGTAACATGCTGGTTGTAGATCATTTCCTTTATTGTATTTCTACAATATAACATGCAATGTTTCCATTAAAATACTCTCTAGTAAATGCAAAAATGAGATTTCATGTTACAAAACGAAACAGCTTTCTATCTCTTATAAGCTTTGCCTCTTATTGTAACACTCACTCTTTTACTGTTTTAATTATTGTCGTTTTGACTTCATTGGTCTTCTCGCGATGTCTGTTGATTGTGAACTGAATACTCCAGGTGTAAGTTTGTAGGGATGAATGAAATGAACTAATGATGGCTCAATGGGCTTAAGGTCATCGGCCTTTTGAAGCTCTCTGACAGTCGCTTTCTCAGGCGAGGAAAAACTCAGGAAAAAAAAAAAAAAAAAAAAAACCAGACAGCTTTACCTGACCGGGACTCGAACCCAGGATTTCGGATTAGTAGTCGCAAACACTACCATTAGATTATGGAGGCAATCACAATATCTTTATCTTCCCATCCGATCTAATAAATTCTTTGCCTTTAATCCACCATGATACTATGCTATTAATTCACTTGTTGAATCTTTTACTGGAGATTCATTCACATTCATTTTAAAATTACTCGCGGTTTTCCCTTCGTTCATTACCAAACTTAATAGTTTTGTTCAATTTCCTTAAATATGCACAAAAAAGAAAAAAAAAAAACTAAAAATAAACGGTATACTGGATCCCCCCACTCCTTCCAGCTGCTTATCTTGAAAGCAACACGTTTACAAGAAAACAATTTATGGCAATGTTTCTTCACCTGAGAGAAAAAAGCAATGACATGTTAAGTAAAAGGATTCAAGGTCGTTTCAAGGTCAACTGCATTTTTTTTTTAAAATTCAGATTCTGGTTTCACACAAAAAAGCGAACAATTTTTATATGAATCTTTTTTTCACAATATATATATATATATATATATATATATATATATATGGAAATTACCATATTTTATATTGAAATAAAAGTTAATCACGTAGAACATCACATTAATTAAGATGATTAAATGGTGTTTTTCCAATCTGGTTTTCGGATTTGATTGATATTGGTAGTTATTGAATGATAAGTATTTTTAAATATTATATAATTTATTTTTCTCCAAATTGTAAAGAGAAAATTACTGCAAAATTACTAAATGAAATAAGTAATTATTCAAACAAATTTCACTGCACAAATACCATCTCGATTTGTTGATTTTTCTGTATTTATTTTTAGTAGTATTTTACCATATATGAACAGGCTAACATAGCCTGAAATAATAAAAATAAAAAATACGAGGAAGGATCACATGATATGATTTGCTTATATTATTATTGTTATTATTATTATTATTATTATTATTAGTTAAGTGTTCTTTTTGAATTTTCCACTTTTCCAGTAATGAAAACGTATGAACTTGTAACTTTTAGGGTCATTTGGTCAGAATCATTCAGAAGAATTCGATTCAACATCAACATTTGTTTTGTTGCCGTAACCTATGCAAGAAAATCATTGAGGGCTTTAATTCACAAGAGCGGGTAGTACCAACATAATCGCCAACCGGCACCAACATGGTGGCTTAAGCTTTAGCGCCAATAGTAAATATTTCGGAATGCTTACAACCGATAAAAACTATAACAACATTTTTCATGGCATACACATGCTGTTAGCTGTTTAATTTGTTAAAAACATAACCATAAGTGTTCTCGATTTGTATTCAACTATGCCATTCCTTTAATTATGCAATCTGTGGGAAAATACAGGTAATAGTCAATTTCCTGACTTACGCTAGCGCAATACTCAAGCCGTCCCTGCTGTATATAATTTGAAAGACTAACTTAAATTTAGTTTGTTTGCATTAAAAAAAAAAAAAAACACACACACACACACACACAGAGAGTTTAAACGCGGTAGTTATCTTTTGTTTATACTTTTCTTGTAAACATAAACAAAAATGTAATAGCTTAACAACTATGTAGAATTAAGTCAGAAGTTGGTACTTGTTGATATTCATCGCATACACTTTGCAAGGCAGAGTTGAACATATATGAGTTTACGAATCAATATGAGAGGCCTCTGAGCAAAATTTGTCGGCCGTTTCACGCCCTGAGTTGAATGGGACGCTGATGACCTGAGCTGTTAAAGAGCGTCCTTAAATAAATCAATCAAAAAAAAAAAAAAAAAAAAAAAAAAAAAACGAATCAATGTGCAAGACAGACAGCTCTCATAATCCGCGAAAGAGTTCCTAGCAGAAATTTAAGTCATATTCAGGTACGTGATTTAGTTCAGAAATTTAGACTAACAAGATCTAGCGCCGTGTATACTCCATGAAGTCACTATAACTGAAGTCCTAGGATATGTTTCTGCTAATACAACAACCATAGTTCGTTAAGTATCTTCTTACATCGGCATTTCGACGAGTTCAATACGTAAAAAGTTTCAAAGAAAAGAAATGTCATCCTTATAAATTGAAATACATCAAAATTGACTGAAGATGCTTTTGATCGAAGAGTAGAATCAGCGAGATGTCAAGAGGGATTAAGAGAACCACTTGAATTACTAAGAAATATTTGCTTTTCTGATGAATGCACAGTTTAACGGTTCTGTAAATCGACATAATTGTAAGTACTGCAGTGATGATAAATGTATTTTGGGAGAAGACCATACACAGTGGCAGAGGAAAATAAATATCTGGACAGATATGCTTCGTGATACATCAACGATCCATTATTTTTTTTACGAAAATCTCAATGGTGTTATGTCGTAGAAATGTTTGATGTTATTAATCCTCTCATTAATGAAAAATTAGGAAGATGAGAACGTTAGTGCTGCTTTAAATGAAATTGTACTTACATTCCACCACCACATTATACAAGAATGTTCGAAATTGGCTCAATAATACATTCCCGAATTGATGGTTTGGTAAGGGGGAATATCAAATAGCCTGCAAGATCCCCTGATTTAAGTCCCTTGGGTTTCTTTCTAGTGGGGCACTTAAAATTGGTTATTTTTACAACACAGTCTGTTATAATTGAAGAGCTCTGACAAAGAAGAATCACAGCTAGCAGGAATATTTCTAAATGCGTGTTTCAGAATGCTAGACGAACTTTTGAAAATATACTTTATTTTTGTATGGAACGAAATGAAGAACATTTTCAGCACTTGTTGTAATTCTTATTATAACATTGATTAATGATGAAACAGCTATTGTTTAAAAAGTAATTTCCATATTATGTATTCAATAATTTAATACATATATACGGTTGGTTTATAAAAATTGTTCAGACAAAAAGTTGTTTGCCTTTTTGCATTAAACCAGAATGTGATTAAAAAAATTGGGGTTATCTTTAAAAAAAATTAAGTAGCCTTGAAAACTCCAATAAATAAAAGGTAATAGTATTTTTTTTTTCAGATGAAGAAACATCTGCCATAAATTGTTTTATTGAAATGATGTTAAAATGGGGGGGATTAATAAAACACCCTATATATGCACTGTAAAAGGAAAATCTTCCAGATATGCATTATGCATAATTTACTCACGAAAAATGTCGAAATATGCATCTATTTCGATGAAGTCCTGAATTAAGTTTACGCAGATTATTCTCAATACTTTCGCGTCTTTTACATCTCAACCAAAGTCACATGAAAGTAGACTATCTTAACGCCATTTATGTTGCACGAAAACCGCTATCACTTATAACAATACTCATGCACTGCATCATACCATAGGACGGTTGCACGCTAAGCATGCGAAACTCACAGCGAGAAGAGGATTCCCAACGTCTTGGTAACAATCCCCATGCCGAAGATGTTCCTCGCACGCAGCCAGCTTTCACACTGAGTCACTTAGCAGTAAGCACGTTTTAACTTGGGTTTCCTTTCCTTCCCGACCGGCACGGGCCCAGCTGAATTTCGCTATGAGCTATCACAATATACAGTAGACATGGCTTGGGTTTTCGCGGGATCGAATTCTGAGTGCGCATGTCACGAAATACTACTAAGTTTATTCTCCTACAGATGGCTCTATATAACGTTTATTACTACTGATTAAATAAATTAAACAGCTATCAGGCATGTGTATGCTATCGAAACGCTAATAACAACAATAATACAATAATACAATAATAATAATATTATTATTATTATTATTATTATTATTATTATTATTATTATTATTACTGAATGTAAATATTCTGAAATACTTACTACTGGGCTAAAGTTTTCAGTCACCAGGTTAGTGGGCTTGGCATTACCCGCTCTTGTAAATTAAGGACCGCGCATTATTTTCTAGTTGCAAAGGTTACGGCTATAATACAAAGGTTATGCTGAATTCCTCTGAATAATTCTGACCAAATTCATAATTTTTTACTACTGGAAAACACCGAAAAGTGTTGCAACAAATAATAATTAATACTGGTACAAACTCTAATACTAAATTGGGTGATTCTTTCTTTGTTAGGCTATGCTTGTGCAGCAATAATTCTGCCAAGAAAATTAACCACTCCAGGTGGATTTTTGCAGTGAAATTAGCTTATTTTACATATTAATTTTTCACACCACCACTCCATCTCTTTGCGATATTCGTTTCTCTTTCTGTCAGTTGATTATCGAGAAATATTTAAATACAGTTGGTCCTGGTGGTAACCATACTTGCCTCGTACACCTAAGTTCGTAGGTTCAATCCTATCCAGGTTCGATTCTTTTTCCGGGCGTAAAAATCTTAAATATGGCTTCTTTCGGAAGGTAAGTAAAGCCGCTGGTCCTGTGTCGTAGATTTACGGCATGTAAAAAGAAACTCAAGTCTTAAAGAAGAGGCCTCTGAGCAAAATTTATCGGCCGTTTCGCGCCCTGAATTGAATAGGACACCGATGATCTGAGATATTTAAGAGCGTCCGTAAATAAGCAAAATAAATAAAAAAAATCGAGTAATAGATATATGGTAAAACTGCTGCAAAGCGCGGAAAATAATGGAAACATAAATGATGTGATGTCAGCTGCAAAGCTCTAGAACTCTGGTCTAAACAAATGAAAGTCCGATGCCGTCAAGTCAGGACTGTATGATGGATGTTTTAACACCTAACAATTCACATCACATTGCAGTGCACGCGATGGGGCTCTCCGTTTAAGAGTAGTGGCGTTCAGATCAAACTTGCTCACCCGCATGCTTTATATCCAACACTTTTCCTGTTAAGTGCACCAAGACATTCCACAAGATCATCAGCGTCACTTTAACAGAGGAAGTCTTGTGTCTTGAAGGGAGACAAAACCAGAATGACAAACAGCTTGCCGCGCATGCTTGCGATAGCCAGAAAGCTGCCTTGGAGCCCATCCACGAAACATGAAAAATATTTGTATGCAAGGAGACTCATGCTGAATTCTACGCTCTGTAGTCCGCAATTCACCACTCGACCTGCCGTTCCACAGACAAAAGTTGGAAGAGGCTCACGCCCATCTCCTATTCTATATTTTAAAATTGTTGTTAGGTGGTTTGTGAATTTCTTATGGGTAGCGAATTGGGCATTTCATCATTATTGTTTCAGGGATGGATGAACTCACAAATACTGTTCTTTGTTACGCGCTATTCGGTAGTTACGGCTTGGCCTTTGCAACATGGCGGCGAACAGTAAGGAGAATGCATATTGTACTCCCGAATATCATTAATTTCAGTCCTTTCAACTGTCAAGTGCCACTTCGGCAAGGGATTTGGAAAATATCTTCCCTACGACAATTCCGTTCGCAGTTTATGCAGCGGGGTGCTCGTATAAATTAAAAAGTACTTTGTGTCAGAGGAAACAGTGGATCAGATCACAGAAGCTTAGCAATGCAGTCCTAGAAATCAAGTGCAAGGGGCGTGTGTTACGAAAGAGCCTAAGAATGAACTGTATCAAGCAAACACCTCGAGACAAGCATCGCACTGCAGCGAAGGTTTTATTGACAAACTGATTTCAAGATCAACTACATTACCAGACCCCGATGAGGTATCGATAGTATACAAAATGCCGGAAATTGAAATCGGGCTATGAACCCAGATGTTTGTTTGTTTATTTGATTCGTTGCGGTTGCGCGATTTATACCTGTAAGTAAATCAACAGTAACGTATTGTGAAATTATACCTGGAACTTGTGAAATAGAAAATGGTTAGTACAACATGAGTTCCTCTTAATTACAGCAGTGCACCGCATAATACTCTATTTAAACGTCCTAAAGAGCTGTCACTAAAGGAGGAGTGGATAAAGAATATACACTGCGCATTTTTTTAAGTTAATGATGAAACTGTAATATGTAATGCATTAAACATTTCGTACAAAATACGTGGTTAGGAAGGACATTTTTACCTGTGCAAATATCCCTAATCTACCATTGTATTCCACAGTGAGCCTTAACAATTTTTTTTTTTTTTTGAGTAGTGTTTAACGCCCGTTTTTACTACTGAGGCACCACAGGCGGTGGACACCGATGATACATGAAATGAAATGATAAATTGGGAAAGGATTTTTTTTTTAAGGAAGGAAGCGTTCCAGGCCTAAGTTTAGGTACCTCCCCGGCATTTGCCAGTTATGAAGACTGAGGAAAACCTGGAAAAAACCCCAGTCAGGGAGGACGGTCCTGGCGGGATTCGAACCGCAGACCTCCCGCTCACAAGTCCGTGCCTTAACGACCTCGGCCACCCGTGGCGGTTTTGCCTTAACAATGAAATGAAAGATCCTGGATCAAGATAAAGAGAGTTTTAATGAATGATGTGAACAATATGTTATCACATGCTTCGATTTGTTTGCAAGTGAGGTTTACTAAGACCGTAGTGGAGTCCATCATGCTGCTGCTATCAAACATATGATTTTTTTTTTATTTTGTTCGTTACCGTTACATGGTTTATTACAGTGGCTTAAAGTTGGAAGTAAATCAATAGTAGCGTGTTACTTCTTTTATTAAGTTAATTTTTATTTAGTAAAATCACACCGGGAACTTGTTAGATAGAAAGCATTAGTACAACATGGGTTGCCCTTGTGTACCTTAATTATGGTAGTGCAGCGCATAATACCACATTTACATTTCCTAAATAGCGGTAATTAGAGGAAGAGTGGATAAAGAGTATACACCCAGCAAATCTTGAAGTTAATGCTGAAACTGTAGCCTGTATTAAACATTTCGTTCCACAATTTGTGGTTAGGAGGGCATTTTCCTTGTGCAACTTTCTTTTCGCTATGTACTCTCTTATGTTACAGTGAGGGTTGGCAATGATAGGAAAGGCAAGGATAGGAAAGACCCGGAACAGCGGTTTTTGGATAGAGATGAAAATTTCAATGAATGGTGTGGGTAGGATGTTATGTTTTGACTTGTTTGTAAATGAGGTTAAGACAAGTACACTGTTTATAACTATTGCCAAGGAAGACTATGTCCCTTAAAATAAAATAAGTTATGATAAATATGATGCCGTCCCAACTAGTGGTCATTATAAAGTGTCCAGTAAGTGTATTTTATAAACACTTGTGGTCATTTGTGAACAAGTTTATAATTCATATTATTTTACATTTTGTTTATATACAAGAAATAATGTTCGTAAATAATTTCAGATTCTTAAAAACCATCGAAACCTTTTCTAGCGATAAATAATATCATCTTGTAAACATAATACTGTGTAAAAGTTTCGATTTGGTAATAGTAGGGCGACTACGGCCGCCATTTTTCTCAATGGGGGCTGGTAAATGTAGTCGGTCTTGCTGATTTTTAGTAATGGATCAATATTTTATTTAAATGGAAAAGTTAATAAATACAATGTTCGCATATGAGGTACAGAAAATCCCCATGGGCTAGGCTCACAGAAAGCAATGATCTGTGCTGTTTTTGTTTGCCAAAAGGACAGCAACAGAAATGGCTCATCTGGAGTGAAGTGCTGCTACCACAACTGGATGAGGACAGAGATGATTAAATACTGCAATAAGATGAAGTTCCACTTCATTTCCATCGGGAAGTCATGCAAGTTTTAAATCACAGCTTATCACAGCGATAGACTGAATGTGGAACAGACGGTGTTTTGGTCACCTCTGTCAACCGCCCTAAATCCTTGCTGTTTTTTTTCTGTGGGATTACTTTAAGGATCGACCTTTTCTCCCTCGTCTACCTGCGACTATTCTGGATCTAAGGTGCGAGTAGAAATCGCTTTCAAAACATCACAGGTGACATGCTGAGATGTGTGTGGGAAGAAAAGAACTATCGTATTGATATCTGCAGAGTGACATTAAGCCTTTGTGCTGCATGTAAAAATAAACTTTGAGCTTTATTATACATAAATAACATTAGTATTCCTATCTCAATTGTCTATGCATTAATTTTTTGAGACCCCTACGATATTAATTTTGGAAAGCCCTGTATAACAAATTAATGGCATTTGCACTGATTATTGGATTCCATCTGCAAATACTGTTACTGTTCCTCCCTTACACTGCTCTCTCGCCCTTGGTTGCAAAGCAACTTATCCCCATACTGAAATTTCATTCAGTTGCTCTTTTACGGCGCAATTCGACAAAGTAATGCCATTTTTACGATGTATTGTGTACGATTATCACTGCTTAAACAGTTGTTTTATCGTGTACACGTCTACTGCTTTACCTATACATTCACTCTTTATAAATATTATCAAGTTTCGTAGTATACTAATATAGTTACCTTTTTTTTTTTTTTTTTTTTTTTTTTTTTGGTGTAGGTCCTGGTGATATAGTGGCCATACTTGCCTCGTAGATCCAAGGTCTCGGATTCAAACCTGGTCAGGGCTGTGGATTTTTAGGACGTAAAAATCTTAAGTATGGTTTTCATCAGAAGGGAAGTAAAGCTGTTGGTCCCCAAAGCACTAGATATTCAGAATTTGAGCACATCGAATTATTCCACAAACAAACATGAAATATGATTGTAAAAGAAGGAATTCGCTTACCCTAAACTTAGGCCAAGAACGCTTCCTTCCCAAATAAAATATTTTTTTTTTTTTGCAAGTTATTTCGTCTTATATATCATCAGCAAGGCTACGATTTGTGTAAATATATGTTTTTTTACCACATAGACACACACAGGATAATATTATAAACTTATCTTTATCATTTGTTATTTGCAATACAAATATCCAAATTTATTTCACATATTTAGTAGTTTTAATGAAATATTAAAAAATGTTATAACTATAGTTGTTTTAGCATTTACTCGTAACTCTTGCGATGTTTCGTTATTCCGCTCTTCGTAATCTATCGAGTCTCGAACTCAAGACAACAATGTTCCGCGTGCATTTCTCCCAATTTTCCGACTTCCGAATCTCGAAGCCCCTTTCCCGTGCTTCGCTGCTCGTGACAATGCAGCCAGCCTTTGTTAAAAACATTTTCCCTCTTCATTCACGTGATGAACCCTCATTTTGCTGCAGCCCATCCGTCTGTGTTCTGTTGTTATTTCGTGAAACGCCAAAAGAAGCCACATGTACAATCGTGAAATTAAAATAATAATAATAATAATAATAATAATAATAATAATAATAATAACAACAACAACAACAACAATAATAATAATAATAATAATAATAATAATAATAATAATAATAATAATAATGTCTGTGGTATATTCAGGGTTATTCCAGGAAAATTTAAAACCTATTTGTAGCTGTATATAATATTTATAATTAAAAGTTAAAATAAAGAATGAATTGGAATTATCGTGCATGTTGATAACTGCTAACATGTAATGTATAACAAACCTACAATGGAAACTCAACAATGGGCACGTGTAAAGCGGCAGGGCTGATGTAACGTAATAAACTTTCGTTATTGTAACAATTTTCAACTTCTGGCAGTTGCAGCTATTTTAGTCAGTCAACAGTCATTGTACCCTAGCTAAAATTTAGTTAGAAAATCTATACTTTCTTTTTCAAATAGTTGTTTGCCTGCGTTCAGGGCACTTCTTCCTTTACGAACCGGCATGAACATCGCCAAAGATAATACTAACGATAAGCAAAAAGCTAGCACGCTTGTTGCAAGACAGCATTAATCTAGAAATTACTTTCCTCTCTATTATTATTATTATTATTATTATTATTATTATTATTATTATTATTATTATTATTATTATTATTATTATTATTATTATTATCTGACGTTTATTCGTCTAACATGTCTAGGAATTAACAGCTCATCTTAGCTTTTACTACACGAAGTATGGAAGTGCTTATATTTTTATGCACACAAAACCCAGTAAATAGTTATAATGCATAGCATAAGTAAATGCTAGCTTTCATTCACATAAGCCAATAAAAGTGGAGATGTTGACAGTAAAGCAGTAGTCAAGAGCAAATGCACTTCCTGAAGCAATGTGTAAGGTTGCCTGCCACCTGTTCCGAAATGAGTATGACAGGACGCCCAAAACGTTTCAGTTTTTACGTTACATGCTCAGTTTTATTATTGAGTCTTCTAAGTTTATATGTCAAAGAATATTTGTAATAATATTAGTAATATTTATTTTCTTTAACATTCCACAGTTGGCTATCTTGATAACTGTTTAAATTTGCAAACGGAAGAGCGAGCAACAGCGAGTTGGTGTTTTTGTCCCTAACAGTAAGAAATAGAAGTTCGTGTTTCATTGTCGCGGATCGGTGTGAAAATTCAGCAATTCACAACTGTCCGGTTGGTGACAGTTGCAAACTGCAGTGCAAGAGTGCACGTGTGTTAACTGCTGTTAGGCAGTTTTGCAAGACGCAGACATTGTTTTCAATATTTTAGGAGTTCATTTCAGTAAGAAGTTAGCTGAATTAAAGAAAAACAGCAGTGGAAGGAAGTGATAGTTATGACAATCAAAATGATGAACGGAAGAAAAAAAAAATGTGAGCATTTCGTAATGAATGGTTACGAGATAAACAGTTTAAAAGTTGGTTAGCTAAATGTGATGACGAAGGTATGGCAAAATGTATAGTGCGTCCTCTTCGTTTTCAATAAAAAGCGAAGAAATTGGGGCGGTGAGAAAACATTTACAGAATGAGAAACATAAACTTTCTGTTGCATCAGGTACTGAAAGTAAAACAACAATTTAGCGTGAAAGTGATAGTTGCTGAATTGTCGTTTGCAATAATGCACAACCATCATCATCTTTCTACTGACTGTAGCATTAAGTTAACGAGTGGCATTTTCAAAAATTCGAATTTAAGCCAACACTTTACTGTGCAGGTAGAAAATGTGAGATGCTTGTTCAAAATGTAATGGTTCCTCATTTCATAGAGTTAGTACAGAATGACTACGACACTTTTTCTGTTTCCACAGATGCCTCCAATAAAGGCAATGTTAAGTGCTTTCCAGTCAGTGTTAAATATTTTTCTGAGTTAAGTTGAGTTAAAGAAAAATTACTTTGTTTTTATTTGTATGAAACAGCTGGCTGTATTTTTGAGAAACTGAAATATATTTAGATGGACAGGATTTGAAAGTTTCTAATATATAAAGTTTTGTTCAGACAATACAGTGGTCAACTATGGAAAGTACTACTTTCAAATCTTTAAATGAAACCATAATTCAAGGGAATTGTAATTGTCACGTTATTCATAACATAGCCAAAATGCATGCAAAGTGATGAAATTTGATTTCGAATGTCTAGTACTAAATATTTATAACAAGTTTTCGTCTTCTGGTAAGAAAACTAATGAACGCAAAAACGTTTTTCTGCTCGTTGAACAAGAGTATTAAAAATTTTAAGGCATATTCCAGTTTAGTCGTTATCCCTATTGCCAGCTCTATAGCGTTTGCTAAAATCGGATCTTATACTATCCAATTTTCTCTGCGAAGAAGAGAAGAAGAAGCAAGTCCTTTACTTTCGTAAGAGGAATGAACGATAAAGATGAATTATCGTACATTGTTTTATATACATTCCGTGTATAAATATGTGAATTCTGTTACAAGAGTTTTTACATAAAATATTCAATCTAAATTAAAAGGTGAATTTTATGGTTTTAAAGTTAATCAAAATTTGAAGAAATTGTGCAAATTGAACCAATAAATATTTAGAAGAAATGTAGCTAATGTATATTAGAGGAATCTTCAGTATTTAAATAAATGGTTCAACTTCGAGACCTCACCTTTTCAGAAATTCGCTGTCTTGAATCTGAAAGAAGTGGTGACCTTTGATAGCCTTACAGAAACTGTAAATGTCCACAGCTTAGAAGTAAACGGTCATGATTCGTTGTTCTATGGGATGAAACTCTTAAAAACCTACATTTACCTAATGACAAAAAATGGGTCCATTCTTTATATAAATATGCAAGCCCTAACTTACTAAAAATAGTAAAATTTGTGTTTTCCGTTCCTGTCAGTAGAAAGAGTTTATTGAAAAACTTATGAACTTACAAGAAAGAAACGAACTTCCCATAAAATCCGTGGAAAGTAACTTCTGGTTATAATATGGCTTGTTATGAATTTCGTCAATATGCTGCACATGAGAAGCAACTTCTAAAGATAAGACGTACGCCTCAGCCCCATGATTTGTACAGCGCATTATGTTCATACTAAAGCCAAAATAACTCATTTCAATACCTTCAGAAATGTTTAATATAGTGTTTGTAGCTCAATTTGTAAAATGGAATGCCGCTCGCTTTAAGTGTCCCGACTTTTGACTTCTTCAAGGTGACAATGCTGAGTGTTTATATCAACCAAACAGTAATTTACATCGATTGTGACTGAACTTATTAGTGGTTAAAACTCCATTAATTTTATGACTCCAATGATAAACCATGTCAAATTAAGGAAGGAGAAAGATGCGCGCACTTGCTTCAATATTGTACTGTCATAGAAACACGGCTATAAAAGTAGCTGTTATTTAAATATGCAGTCATAAACTGCTCTCAGTTTTGCTGTTTCCAAGTCTGCACATTGCACCGGTAATATTTTCACGTGTTTGAGATCGATCAGTCCGCTGGCTTTTTTTTTTTTTCTCCCCAATTGTTGATAATCGAATCAACGATAATCGAAACATTTCGTAACGGAAGTCTCCGCATTTACTTAATGTGTGCTTAAATAATGACAGTTGTTTTTAGTTAGTGTTTTCAATCTATCGAAACTGAAGGTAAGTAGTGCATACAAATTAAAAAGCATTGTGTCTCAGTATGGTGACAAGATATTTAGTACCTACGAAAAAAAAGTTACTCTGTAAAAGTTGTATTGTTAGAATAGCGGCTGAGAGGAAGTTCATAGTGAAGAAGCAAACGAATAAAGAAAAACATAAATACAGGGTTCAGCGTCCACAGAATGAAAAAAGAGCTTCATTTGACTCGAACAGTCTTCTAGAGATTTTCATCTGTGTCGAAGTCCCTTTAAGTAAGTTTAACAATGAAAAACTGCCAGATTTTTTTTTTTTACGAATATGAAAATAAGTATCTGTCTAATATTTCTACTTTATAAGAAAAAGTTATCTTGTATGTTATTACGAGAAGAACATTTAAGAAATAAGGGGATAAAATCTGGATACTCTTAAGTGCGATCAGTGATGTTTTTCCCCATGGAGAGGTTTTTTTCCTATAAGCCGTGCTATGGAGGGGGTAGCAAGCCTGCTTTCATACTTGCTGACTGTCGCAATCGTAGCGCAGCTGTTCCCGGGTGTGTGTTGTGTTGCTCGTTACACAATTTCACAGTATATATAAAGTGTTTAATGTCTCGTGTGTTTACAACGGCACAGTGTCATTATATACGATTTATATGTGTTAACTCAGTGGTGAAAGAATCATAAGATCAACTTTTTAAAGCATGGTTGATTCTGTTACTTATCAGTAAACCGTACTAAGTCCTTTTTCAGAGAATCAACCGACAGGGAGCGTGATAATGCACTTTTTCAACAGAACTCTGCCACTGCTCACACTGCGAATAATCCCACGAGAGCAATTCACAATGTGTTTTCACAAGACAAAGTTATTAGTAGGGATTTGTGACTCCTCGGTCCCCCGATTTAACAGCCGGCTATTATCATCTTTGGGGTAAATTAAAAAGTGCAGACGAACCTGCATACCATAATACTTGTCAGAAAATTGTTCCGATTTCTCAGAATGAATTACAGTGAATGATGAACAATTTCCTAAAGAGATGCCAAAAAATGAAGGCGGACAGTTGCAACACTTCTTTGATCCTTTAAATTGGTTTGTTTTATTGTTTTAACCTCCCGCTAATTATCGAGACCCGGTGGTTGGCTAACAAGCTAACGAACGACTCGCTCGCCTTACATGCAAAACAAAAATGAGCGCACGGTAATGCCTTAAGACTTATGTACCAAATGTAATGGTAGGCATTGAACCTTTAGGACGTATTGAAGACAAAAATACGCTAGAAAATGTTGTGTTTATTAAAGAAGAAATTCATTTTGGTTAAAGACAATGCTCGCCCTCACACATGTATTGTTGCAATGGCGAAAATCAATGAATTGGTATACGATTTGCTGCCAAATTCCCTGGCTTGACTCCACCGAATTTCCTAAACTGAGAAAATTCTTTGATAGAAAGTAACTTTCATCTGATGAAAAATGACGTATTGCAGGTCTGGAGGAATCTGACTTTTGTGATGGGATAAAGTCTTTGAAGCATCGTTGGAGAAGAGTACAACAATGTCAAGGTAGACCATGTTGCAAATTAAGAATAATTTCAAAAAGTTATGATTTCATTTTGTAACTTTTCAAATGACTCTCGTATCATATTAACTGCTGATACACAGTTATTTCAGTATCTGTGTAAAAATTCAGTAGTGGGTTATTTCCCATTTCTGTGCTCCTGAGTGGCACAAGTTCGGCGGCTTACTGGAACGAATATATAACCATTAGCAAGACAGCCGTTATTTTCTGAACTTCAGGTAAGAGTAACACAAATACACAAACAACCAGCACCGTTATAGTTTTTTAAAGGAAAGTGTTTTGTAAATACTAATGTAGCTACAAAAATATTCCATTCCGGTGGGACTTGCGGATCGTGTTCAATCTTAGAAAGGTTTTTGCTTCGGTTAGCTGCAGTTGATATCTTATTCAGAGCTGCCAACTTCACTGCAGCTAAAGGCACATTACCTATCTGTTCTTCCATAATAAAAATGCTTTGTGGCATGTTTTTCATTTAATATCTGCTTTTCTGCTACTTTTTTATTCGTCTTGATCTTATGATTAACAAATTGTCCGAGTTTTGTGCTGGAGGAGGACTGGATTTTGTCCCCCCCTACTTTTTAATATATATCCCGCATGACATTGAAAACTCTGTAGTTTTCTTCACTCTCCCCTGAAATGCCCAGACAAGTTCAGATGTCTGTAATCAACGACCCTGAGAACCATGTGGTGCACCTTATGGACAATTTCTGATGTCTTGACGGATTTTGGTCGTCCACCGTGAGGGTCATCTTCCAACCTTTCAAGACTGCGTTTTAACTTCGTCGTGCACTTGGAAACGGTTGAAAATGAAACTTTCTTTTACATTCATACCTTTCTTTAACTGCACGATTATTCGATATTTGCCATTTTCCCCATTTACAGTCTGCACTGCAACAAACGGCTACGGTTTTTGACTAATCCATGTATTACTGCGCAAATGTTTCTGTGAAAGATGGTGGTTTCGCTATCAACTATTTCGGGAACTGCTGCTGCAATCTGTGGGGTATTCTGAGACACATTTACTCTAATAGACAAACACACCATACTGTACAAAAATAAATGCTGTTGTTGTTTGTAGCATTAGTCACTGTATTAAACGGAAGTTATAATTTTTATTATTTGTTTTATTTACGGACGCTCTTTAACATCTCAGGTCATCAGCGTCCCGTTTAATTCAGGGCGACAAATTTTGCTGTTCTTTATTCTGCCGTAAATGTACGACATGGAACCCAAGGCTTTACTTCCATTCCGAAGGAAGCCATACTTAGGATTTTTACGCCCGAATAAATCCATCGGTCCTGGCAGGGTTTGAACCCGCGATCTTGGGTTTAGAAGGCAAGTATGGTTACCACTACACCACCAGGACAGACAAGTGATGATTTAATACTCTGCATAGTTGCCAGTTGGAGTACATAGAAGGAAGCTGGGTTGTAATAAGTTGACTTTTCAGTGATAATTTATCCTTTGATTGTAATGCTGTAATAGTGGGGGGATCAATAATAATTAGGGTCAAACCGTAATAGTCATAGATGTTATAATAGTTTTAAATTTATTCCCGTGTTAATATACCAATGTAATTTATTTTTAACGGTATTCACAATTGAAATTTCTAAAACTTGCAGCTTGTATTACGGTTTAATATTGATAGTCAAAGGTTTTCGTTGATACCCATGTCTTATTGTTTTTATTGTGCTAAATATTCTGCACAATACAAAATTAAGCGTTTTGACAAATAAAAATATAACAATTTGAAGGTAGTAAAAAAATTGCCATAATATGGATATTTTTGGATCTGCTTTGTTGAGAAAAAAAATTTAACTTTTGATATTGCATTTTTTTCATAATTAACAAAATATATCATCTAATATCTTGCCTCACAAAACTATTCTAAAATTAATAGGGACATTTTTTTTTTTTTTTTTTGTTAATTTGTTCTAATTAAATGTTGAAGATGTGAAGAAAGTTGTATGAAAACTGCATTGTACGGAACAGAATAAATGATCAATTTAATGGGGAAAAACTCACTCTGAAATTTAATTATTCATACCCCTTATCGCTTTTGCAAGCCTCATGCAAAAAGATTACGAAAGAAAAGTCTGTTTTTTTTTTTTTTTTTCCCTAAGCATTAAAACAAAGCAGAATTTTTCAGAGATGTTGACATAATTTCACCTTTGAGATGTGTTAACCCCTTACTTTTTAAAAACTATAAGAAGCATTAGCGTAGGAAATACGTATTAAACTTTGGGCCTTTCAAATCTGATCTTATATTGTATCTATTACAAGAGTTTTCCGGATTTACTTACACAAATACAGAGCTATTCGAGTTTGTTGCTATTGTTGCGTCACTCTGTAGAATACCGCCACGGGCGGCCGATGTCGTTAAGGCATGGACTGGTGAGAAGCGCGTTTGGGGTTCGATTCTCACCGAGACCTTTCTCCTGACAGAGGTTTTTTTCCAGGTTTTCATCAATCTTCATAAATGGCAAATACCGGGCCTGGAAAGTTTCCTTCCTCCAACCCCCCCCCCCCCAATCTATAATTTCATCTTATGTATCACCCGTGTCCAACGCTGATGAACAGTATTACAAAATAGGCGTTAAACAATGTTAAAATATTTTAAATACATGTGTGACCTTGTAAATAAAAAAAGGTGTACAATCTATGGGAGAGCACAGAAGAAGAAATAATAAAATGGCAAATAAGAAAAGCCAGATAGCAAAAACTGATATACTGCGCACGAGAAAATAGCGAAATTATAAACAGCAATAATTATTATATAAACTGGTGCCAAATGTCGACTTTCAGTGTGCGTATCACAGACTATATCATATTCGCTTAAGCTTTAACGAGGTTCGAGTATGTCACGTTTCTTCACTCGCTGGTCAACAACCTTGAGTCGATCCAACCCCTAACGAACAAAGGATATCCTTCTCTTGGGACTAAGGGTTGCCAGACAATGACATGACCTCCACTAGAATGGAAATGGGTTGTAAAACTTGGAACACACAAAGCACTTCCATCCTTTTTAACTTGGAGGTGTTTGAATTTCGGTAAACAACCTTTCTAACTGTAACAACAAACAGAATAACTCAATTCTTTCCGAATGTAGGAGGAGAGAAAGCTGAAATATTGGAATACAAAGTGACCAAATGTTCCGGAAATCCTGTATTGTCCTGATTTGACGAGTTGTCAATTGTGATGTAATTTACTTGACTTTTTAAAATAATATTCAGTCATAGTTGACATGATCTGTACGAGTGGCATTGAGTTTTTTTCTCTATTTACCTCTAGAGACATTTTGAAATTATACACAACTATATGTAGAATAAATAAAACAATTTCTCTTTTATTGTACTACTGAAGCTCGATGTCACAGTACAAATTACACTGATATGAAAGTCTCATTTTCTAAATTTGATGTGATTTCAAAATTGCAATCCGATTTTTCACCACATATAAATTTTTTTACAATTAGCAATTGTATTCATAATATTTTCAACATATTTGTGTGCATGGCTCGTTTGAGGCAAAGAAATACTGTGCATTTCATTGTTTGAAACAACCACAATCTAACATACAATACTATTTTTCTTATTTTCATTTAAATTCCTGGAAATTTAGTGCAGTTTGTGGTTGCTTTTCAAATAATGAGAATCTATTTTTGTGAGTGGCAGTTGTATTTCATAGATTTGTGTCCTTTAAAGCAATAATTCTTCTAGAAAGTGCAAAAACAACCCTGGCATTATTGGTCATATCTGTAATAAATTTGTTGTTAGAAAGAGAAGACAGAACATCACAAACTTTGTTACAAAGGCTTATAAAGCCTATTTTCATATGAAGTTTGGCACAAGGACAAAAAATGGATTCAAAAAAATGTCATACTTGCGCAGAACAACTAAGGAAATTGAGTCAAAAAAGAAATCTAGCGTGTACTTTGCTGTTCCAATGAGCTGGTATGAACATCGCAACCATGTGGATGATTGCTATTTTTTTGTGTGTGCGATGTTACAGGCTTAAAAAGAGAAAGAAAGAAAAAGAAAACAAAGAAAAGAAGGGGGAAAAAGAATGAATGAAAGCATCAATTATCCAGATTTGTTGTCAGCAAAGGACATATCCCACATGTCCTGGTCTTCCGGTGCCTTTTCCATCAGAAACATTTGGAAAGGAATTCTCAAGAAAGTGACAATGATTTCGATACAGCTCAAGAACAAAATTTTCAACAACCTCAACCGACACAACTTAATGATTTGGTTACGGACTTAATTCTTTCAGAGACTTCTGCTGAAAGGCTAAAAGGGAAGAAAGAAAAGAAAAAGTCTGGCTTTGAACAGACACCGTGAAGAGAAATTGTTCCATATTTCTCACAAGAAGACAATGTTACAAATTGTCATGATATTCCTGGTTTAGTGATTGCCTTGGAAGCTGTAGAATACACTCCAGAGATTGGAGACGTTCTATAGACTCTTCCGAAATTAGTATGAAAGGTATACTGCTGCATAACGGAAAGATATATGCAACAGTTCAGTTGCCCATTCAGCTCATCTCAAGGAAACATATCAGAACTAAAAATTACTTCTAGAAAAAGAGAAAATGAAGAGCATATACGGCATCTGTGTGGAGATTTAAAAGTTATCGGCATGCTGTTAGGTCAACAATCAGGCTATACTAAAGTCCATGTTCCATATGAGAAGGGATAGTAGAACCCGATCTGATCACTGTGAAAAAAGCATTGGTTGCAGAGAGACAATGTCGTGCCAGGAACGAAAAATGTAACTCACGAGAATCTAAATATAAAATTAGGCTTAATGAAGTAATTCATGGAGACTTAACAATGACAGCAACTATTACAAATATATACATTTTTTCTCGTCGAAACTCGGTATTTAATGATAAATTAACGAACGATTCATTGAGTTCCTTAACCAGCAAAATTGAATCATTAGGGGTGGGGATTAACCTAAAATGAAAATTTAAAATCGCTCTAGAGGCCGCAATTTTTGCTTTTCTCAATGAAACTCTGTACATAAAATTGAAATAAAATAAGAAAACAGTTCTGAAAATCAAGGAATTGGAAGCTCTAGGAGTGGAAGTATATCTGAAAACCGAATTTTTGTAATAGCCGAGGATGTCGATTAAGGTAGCCCGCGGTGAGTTGCGGCAGACGGGGAGATTGTTATTGTTAGCAAAACAATTGAGTATTCGCACCAAGCGATAACTCGGTATATTGTAAAAAAGTATGCGCATGGACAAATACAAGTGAACTTACCCTTATTGACAGCGGCCGTCTTGCGGCTTCAGTACCGAACGGCAGCGAAAAAAGCCGAATTCCAGGGAATGCTGGAGCAATGTACAACAAGCGGTAGTGTGTGTACTCTTATCAATCTTGGCAGTGTTGTTTTAATGCAGGCGGAGAGAACAAAGAAACAAGCAATCGCAAGCCTAAAATTAACCGTATAGCTTAAATATTAATTACATTCCTTTAGTTGTTACACAGCTAAGTACAGTTGGAAACGTTAAGCTAAAAACATAACGCATAAATAAAATAATAATGTTCCGGCAAAGTTTTTACTTTTAAGCCTGAAAATTGCGTTTTTTATTAAATACAGTTAGCGTTACTTGTCCTCTACTCTAGCGCCTGTAATAACCTCCACACTTCCCGAGGAATTCTCTCCCGAATGACGGATTTTTTCTTTATTTATTTTATCCTAATATACAGCGCATTCCTCCAGTTACTGGCATATCTTGATGAATTTCTGAAAGAGGCATTCCTTTCATTTACAAATCTTTGTTAGACTCGTTCCATTTTCCAACTAAGCCAACAGCTGCTGTGACGTAATGCAACACTGTAAACATAAACTGGAGCAGTGATTTTTTTATTTATTTATTTTGCGCGGACGTTCTTTAACTCAGGACATTAGCGTCCCATTCAATCCAGGGGGTGAAATGGCACATAAATCTTGCTTAGAGGCCTATTTTTCAGACCTGAGGTTCTTTTACATACCTTAAATCAACGACATGGGACCCACGGCTTTACTTCCCTTCCGAAGGAAGCCATACTTAGGATTTTATGCCCGAAAAAATTCATCGATGTCCTGGCCGGGATTGAACCCGCATTTTTAGGTGGGTTTAGGAGGCAAATATGGTTACCACTACACAATTAGAATGACAGTGATGCGGGGGAGGGGTAATTCAAGGGCTCTACAATCCTCCAAATTTACCTAATTTTTATACACGTTCACTTGTTCTTTAGTATGTTGTATTAACCTTTATATATCACATCTAAACATTTTCATAATGGACCCCTTTACCCAGTCATAAATTAATTCCTGGATATGCGTTCCTTGCAGTAATGTTTATAAATTTTTGGCAATTTTTGTACCGTTAAAAAACTTTTAGATAAGGTACATGTATTTTAACATAATTATCCGCGTCGTACTTAGCAAGAAATGTGGAAATGATGGTATTAATACATTTTATTTTATTTACTTTATATATTTTATCCAGACTTGATACAGAAAACGTTTTGCATACCATAGGATATTTCAGATTTAATTGTTAGCATGATTCTAGCCTTTATTGTTTGTAATAAACTATAGAGCGATTATTATCGGCAAGCTGTAATGTTTCTGTGGTTTCTCTCAACAAATTAAAATCAGGTTCTTTCGTCACCAGAAGTAGAGAAAATCAGCAGTGTTTATAAAATTTCCTTGAAGTAAATTTAAAT
The DNA here is from genome assembly GCA_030762175.1 of Metallyticus violacea. Classification (NCBI taxonomy): domain Eukaryota; kingdom Metazoa; phylum Arthropoda; class Insecta; order Mantodea; family Metallyticidae; genus Metallyticus; species Metallyticus violacea. The sequence continues at coordinate 24,737,036 of CM060836.1, forward strand.
GAAATACAAACAATTGTTGAAGAAGTGATAATTGTTAATAAATACAGGGATTCCGCTCGCAAGGGGTTTTGCCTCACGGTCATAACGCTTATCTATCCCTGAACTTCCGAGCAGTCACTAGTTTACGCTCGTTCGCGAAGACTTTAGAGCAACGCGATTTTGTGTGTAAATGTTATATTAAATTAGAATCAGCTCGTCCTGTTCAGAAGTTCCCGGGGCAATTGCCTGCAATTCACGATCTTGTGAATAAATTTGATTCTACCGATGCAGTGTAAAACATGAAACGCGCGAAAACGTACAGTTTTAACAGAAGATAATTTAGGCGAAATTGATGCAAATGTAGAACAAAATCACTACCGAAATTTAATAACAAGTAGGGGATTTAGTGTCTCCTGTACATACAATAATAACATTGTTAAAAATCAAACCTTACAAATGTACTCGACGTGTAATTGTCCACGACAAGGTGATCCCATAGCATGTGTGTGTTATTGTGAGTGGTTTCTTCAGTAACTGAATGGTTAATCGGCTCAGAGCTTGTGTTCTTTTCAGACAAGGCGTGGTTCAACCAAAATGGTTGTGTGAACACTCGCATCACTCGCTATTGGCGTTTTGAAAATCCAAATTGTATACAAGAAACCCCTCTTTTTGACAGGAAAATTGCAGTTTGGTGTGCGATTAGCGCAAGACGTATAAGGCGCGGCCGACTGTAGAAGGTCCATTTGCCGAGACGCCATACCCCGTGCGAGCGGTAAGGACATATTCTGGAAGGCAAGTATAAGATAATTTAAACTTCAGACAATGCAAACTTCAGGGCGTAGTAAATGTTTGGATAGAACTATTTAAAAAAATTGGAACTACTTAATTTATGTAAAATTTTAAAGGTAACAAAAATTATTTACTGTCTTACTGGACATCAGCATTAAACCGCCACGGATGGCCGAGGTCGTTAAGGCGCGAACTCGTGAGCGGGAGGTCTGGGTACGAATCCCACTAGGACTGTCCTCCATGACTGAGGGTTTTTCCAGGTTTTTCTCAGTCCTCATAAATGGCAAATGTCGGGACGTACCCTAAACTTGGGCATGAGAACGCTTCCTTCCTTAAAAAAAAAAGTCTTTCCCAATATATAATTTCTTGTATCATCAGTGTCCAGCATCTGTGATGCTTCAGTAGTAAAAACGGGCGTTAAACACAATTAAAAAAATCAACATCCATACAGATAATATTCTCTTTTATGAAAAACACCTGCATTCCGCACAGCAATAGATTAAAAACCAGTAAATTAAACATTTGCTGGAAATTAAATTTTGTCATGTAGTGAAGTCTTTGATTCGATATAATAGTTTTTCGAAAAAGTATGACTGGCATAAAGAGCCTACTCCTAATATCTCATAATGTGCACTGTGTTATGTAAAATCTGATCATATATAATGTAGGGTTAATGTTGTTATAAATGATTTATCAATAAATATTTAGTGATATTTCTTCCTGTTCTGTATTGGTAATTTAATTTCCTCGGTTTCTGATTTCACAGAGAAAAGCTATTTTTTTCCCCTCTTGCAGAATTAAGGCAAACTTATTTTTAGATATACTGGAAATTGAGCAGGGTTGGAGCATAAGAATATTAACTCCCCTTAAACTAACGCTAATGGAGGGAGGAGTCATCGAATTCTTATAATACATTTAATCGTTTACATTTAACCCGTTAGTTTCGATACAAACTTGATTTTTCGTTTCTACTTTAAGGTGATCATGGTTCGGATTCGCTTATTCATTCGATAAGATTAGCAATCCTTAAATATTACTTGTCAATACTTAAATTCATTCTACCTTATAGCAATATTGCAATAAGAATGAAAATGTGCAAAGCAGGTTTCATTTTTCTTAGGCCAAACAACCAGAGTAGGTACTATGCATCGTCAGAAAAAGTAAAAGTCCGTCACGCAGGAGCTACGTAAACTAAGCAATTTCCTCAGAAAGTAGAATAACTTTAATATATATAAATCCTAATTATGGCCTCATTAATTAATAAAATAAATTAAGGATTTACTGTGTGGTATTAGCATGACAAACTCTAAAAATAACTATAAAAGAAAGCTGAACTATAATACATTACTTAACTAGGTTTGTCCGTTTTTTCACCCTTCAAAATTACTTGAAAATAAATGTCTCTAGTGAAATTATTCTAATTTTCATAAGTAAGGGGAATAAAATTAGGACTCGTGCAATCCATAAGCATTACTAAAGAAAAACCTTATTTTTAGAATTCTTTATTATTATTATTATTATTATTATTATTGATATTAATTCACGAAAATCAATAGTAAACTACTAATTAAATTAAATGTATGATCAATGATAGATACAGCTGCATTGTAGCGGTATTTTTAAACATTTTTAAATGTAATCATGTTTATGAACTGAGCCCTTGATATCATCTTTACATTTAGTAAAATAGAGAGAAATAACAGAAAGTTCCCAATTACATTATGTATTTAAGTATATGATGCTCATATGTTTCAATAAAACAACAAATAATAGTTTTTTAGTGGCTTTGAAATTTAATTTAAATACTGTAGTAAAAATATATATAGCGCAAACGTTTTCTGAAGGTTATTACAGAGCGCTCTTAAATACAAATACAATTCTCAAACACATATTAGATTAATGTTTGACATCTGATATTTCACGATATTGCATTTGTTAAATATAAAACATATGCAACATTATAAAATCAGTTTATATGCTGAATTAATATGTCTTTTTATTTTGAAACAATATGAGAAAATTAAATGCTAGAACGCTTTTTAAATTTCGGTTTAAAGATATACCGCTGCTCCTAATGGTCCGATTCCCCCAATTTTCAGAAACTATTTTTACTATTTTATTTAAATAGTACATATCGAGTTTCGTTGGGAATAAGCAATTATTGATACCGCTAGGTCAATTTTTAAATTTTGGGTTTCAGGTAAACCCGCACTCATAATAATCTGATTTCACTGATTTTCAGCAATTATTTTTCTTGTGTCATGCCGAGTTTCCTTTAATAAATATATAATATAATTAATTTCGGCTGCTAGAGAGATATTATTGTTCTTTAACCCGCACTCTTTAAATTTGGGTTTTCTGGTACTTCTAATGGTCCGACTCCTATCATTTTCAGAAATTGTTATTTTTATTTTATTTAAACGATTTACACAGGGTTTCGTTGCGAGGGGGGTATACAGTGGCGACGCTAGAGCGGTTTTTAAATTTTGGGTTTCAGATAAACCCCCACCCTAATAGTCTGATTTCGCTGATTTATGTACAATATTTTGACGATTAACGAACTCGACGAATGAGAAAAAATATTTTCGATGAGAAAAAACAAAAATTGCGAGCGTTAACACAGGTACACATTTTTTTCCATTATCTTTTTCGGTACATAGAGGTAGGGTCGATAAAGAATTGAAGAAACGTTTTCAAAAATCTTTTCATGGATACAACCGCAATAGCTACATTCCTTTCTGGGTCCTGTTTTTATTGTCAGAGGAGGGAAAATGTTTTTCGCGATGCGGGCAGCTCAAAGAAACGTGGGAACCAGCTTCTCAAAGGGTTTCGTCTTCACGTGGGAATAGCCGGCACCTGTCACCCTTTTGTGTGTAACCATAGCAGTCCTTCGGCTGCTCAGTAAAAGTCTCAGTTATTGTCATAAGTCTGAAAGCATCCCATCCACTATGGTTTTACATAAATCTTGCCAAAATGTATTTCTGGATTCGATCCTGTGGTTCTGAGACCGTTACGTGCCTTGGCAGCGATATTCATGAAGCAAAACAAGAAAACGAGTTTGTAGTTTACAACAAAAAGGAAACGAGTGCCTTAAGGACTGGGTTTCTATTTATAGGCCAGACTAGGAGGCCAGACTCTCAACACACCCCTCAGTGCCCTGCATGTGGAGTCAGCTAGGACTCAAACCTCAACATAACAGTCACATAGCAGGATTCTGTGCTACAACTAATAAAGACGGCCAAGGTTACTAAGCTATCGCGTGACTTGCAAGATGGAGGGAAAGCTTGCACTGTGTGATATACCAGCTGCTTCAAATGTTATTTATTTTTCCAAGAAAATGCTAACCCAATTAATAAACAAACATTTTGTGAACTTTTTTTTATTCGTTTTATTTAAGGACGCTCTTTAACATTTCAGGTCATCAGCGTCCCATTCAATTCCGGGCGTGAAACTGTCGACAAATTTTGCTCAGAAGCCTCTTCTTTCAAGCTTGAGGTTCTTTATCGTGCCGTAAATGTACGACATGGGACCCACGGCTTTACTTCCCTTCCGAAGGAAGTCATTCTTAAGATTTTTACATCCGGGCAGGGATCGAACCCGCGACCTTGGGTTTAGGAGGCAAGTGTGGTTACCACCACCAGTACCGACTCGTCCGAAAGTGAACTATTACGCCTAAATATTTACAAATTAATAATATAGCATTTCTGAGGGAAATGCTATTCTTGGCTGGATAGAACTCGCGATCTTGGGTTTAAAAGGCAAGTGTGGTTACCACTACACCACCAGGACCGACTCGAACTGCAGCAGTTTATACTGCCACACGTCTGTTTTTTGTTCTATTTGCGTGCTGTCTTCACCTCCTACTGCGACGCTTCGGTATATACCAGCTTAGGAACGTCTAGTTTTTAGTCGACCTTATAAATAAATGTTGCTATACTTTCTATACAAACCAGAGTGTCGTTTCAATTTTTGGTGAAAAGGTTCAATTATCTTCGAAAGTATAAAATGGGCAATTTTTCATGCATTTGCAGTCTCCAAATACAGTTTCTTATTTTACTATCAAACATATAATTAATACAGGGCTATTCAAAAAGAAGGAACATATTTCAAATGTTTCTTTCTTTCAAATTACAAAAGGTAGAACCATAATTCCAACGTTCCTGGACAGACAAAAGTTTAAAATTTGAACCGTCCAGATAGAAGTTCCAATCACGGCGGCATTGGCGCTGTTGCTTGCCATCTTGATTGTCTGTAGTAAAATGGCGACATATCAGGAAAAGGCATTTTGTATGCTGCAATTAGCAAAACTAAGAGTTCATTATTGGAGTTCAACGTGCTTTTTGGCGTCAGTTTAATAAACAACAGCCTGCGCATAAGCAGATTTACCAGTGGCATTGAAAATTCGTAGAAGATGTTGCATCTGCAAATGGTAAAGCACAGGACGTCCATGCACATTGAATAAAAATGTCGAGCGTATTCGTACAGTTTACGAAAGGAGCCCAAAAAATCCACAGAACGAGCAAGCAAGGAACTTAACCTTCCTCAACCGACGGTATGGCGAGTTCTGAAACATCGTCTGCACCTGAAGCCGTACAAACTGCAGTTATTGCAAGCATTGCATCCTGACGACCACAACAAAAGGTACGAGCATGCTAGATAATATGGAAGAAGACAATTTTTCTGAACGATTAATTTTTTCCGATGAATCCACTTTTCATCTCTTTTCCGTAAAGTTAATCGGCATTACGTTAGAATTTGGGCAAGTGAAAATCCTATGTCAGTCTTTGAACGTGATAGAGATTCACCGAAGATTAACGCCTTCTGTGCCATATCTGTAAACAAAGTTTATGGACCTTTCTTCTTCATGGAGAACACTGTGACAGGACAAACCTACCTACACATGCTTCAAAGCTGGTTATTTCCTCAACTAGAACATGATTCAAATGACTTCATCTTCATGCAAGATGGTGCCCCGCCTCATTTCTCTAAGCACGTCCGACGTTATCTGAATGACACCATTCCAGGATTGGAAGAGGAGGAGCAGAAGATCAACTTCATCGCCGGTGGCCTCCCAGGTCTCCAGAACTCACTCCCTGTGACTTTTATCTATGGGGTTATGTAAAAGACCGTGTTTTTATCCCCCTATGCCTTACACTCTTGAAAATCTGCGACATCGAACTGTTGAAGCTGTGAATTCGATAACTAGAGACCAGCTGATTCGTGTGGCAAGAAATGAGTCACCGTTTTGTTATTTGTCGTGTAACACATGGTGCTCATATTGAATGCATAAAAAAGTGAAAATTAAACTTTTCTCTTTCCAGGAACGTTGGAATTGTGTTTCTATCTTTTGTAGTTTGGAAGAAATAAATGTTCGAAATCTGTTCCTTCTTTTTGAATAGCCCTGTATGTAATATATATGACGAAAATGGCTTTTGTTTAGACGTAGGGAAACCCAATAGTGACCGATGTCGTTAAGCCGAGGACTCGTGAGCGGGAGGTATGGGATTCAATTCATGCCAGGGGTTCTCCCTGACTGAAGTTCCATGTTTTCCTCAATTCCCATAAATGGCAAATGCCGGGGAGGTAACCCAAAATTCAGAGTGGAACGTTTCCTTCCGCAAAAAAAAAAAATCTTTCCCAATTTATCAATTCATCTCATGTATCATCAGTCTCCACCGCCGTTGAACGCTATATACTTGTATTCCATTATTTACCGTTGAATCTGCTTTTATGAAAGTTCAATCCTGCAATCCTCTTTCTGCATACACACACACACACACACACACACACGTATTAAAATGAATTCTTCAGCTTTCGCTGCACTTTTACAATCCCTATATTGTAAGATACTGTACCATACAGTTGAAAACTACAGGTTGAATGGGAAGTTAGTAGTTAGTTCAGTAAAAAGGTGGGTAGATCATTAGGTAGATAAGTGGGTAGTTATGTAATTATGTCGGTAAGTGGTAGGTAGTTATGCAGGTAAGTGGTAGAGAAGTAATTATGTAGGTAAGTAGGTAGTTATGTAGGTCAGTAGTTAGTAGTTAGGCAGGTAGTTAGGTAGGTAAGTAGGTAATTAGTTACGTAGGTCAGTAGTTAAGCTATATAGGTAGTTACGTAGGTCAGTAGGTAGGTATATAGGCAGGTAGTTATATAGTCAGTAGGTAGTTAGGTCGGTAAGTGGTAGGTAGAGAGTTAGGTAAGTAGATAGGATGTTAGGCCAGTAAACTTAACAAGTTGATACGTGGGTAAATTTATAGATAGGTCGGTAGTTCGGTAAGAGGTCAGTATGTAGGTAGGTCTGTCGTACATAGATGGGTATGTAATGAATTTGGATAAGATATATAATAGCAGTTATAGTATCAGTCCGGTTATTATTTGATTTCCCCATCCGTGTAAAATTGGAAATAATATACCTTTAAAGCAATGTGCTTCAAACTATTCCCTATGTATTTAGTTTTTGGATTATAAATACATTAGCATGAACAGTTTAAAAGACTGACATTAACCTAACGTGAGCATTCCAAAATTCAATATCTAGAATGTTTTACTCATGCAGTTCCGCGCATTCAACCTTTTCTCTTTTATTGCTTAATCTCGTCTGAAGTACAGTTGAATAACTTCGACAGTGACATGTCTGGCTGTATTTATTATTCTTTTTGTCAGGTGTAAAGACGAAGTAAAATCATCGAAAATTACGAGCAGTTCACATAATGTAAAACACTTCAGCGTAAGATAACCAGACTGGTTTTTTTTTGTCAGAAAACAAAAGGGATCTACAGAGCGTGAGGAACACCCTACGTCATGTGAATGCTTAGGGTAACCGCTCCAAACACCGCTGCGTTTTTACTTAAAATGTAGTGACAACAATGAATGGTTTACAAAACGTGGCATTTTCTTTGTCTAGAACAAAATGAGGTGAAGGTATAAGTATTTTTATGCAGAACTGGAATATATTCTATTCTACAGTCAGTTACCAGTCATTATTTTGGCAAATTTTTATATTCTGCAAAAATAAAAGTATAAATTTGTTCGTAAAGAAATTGGATTTTATTATAAAAAAAACAAAAAGAGCAAAAAAGCACTAACGTATTGTTTAAAAGTCCATCACGCAGGAGATACGTAATCAAAGCGAATTCCACATCGAGTTGTATAACTTTTAATATAAATCAATATAAAATCCAAATTAGAACTTATTAATTAGTAAAATGAAATAATTTGTGGTATTAGGGAGATATAATTAAAATTCTTGCAATCTATAATTATTACAAAAGAAAAATTACATTTTAAGATTATTATTGTTATTGTTGTTGAGATTAAATAAAAATTGTAAAATACTAATTAAAATGAAATATATGACCATTGATAGATAAAGATATACCATGTTATAAATGCTATACATTTTTAAATGTAACCATGTTCATGAAATGATCCCTTGATATCATCTTTACGTTCACTCACAGAGTTTCGAGTTACATTGGGTATTTAAGAAAATTATATGTTTCAATAAAACAAAAACATGTTACTATTTAAAAACAATTTCGATGTAGTAAGCAAAATCAACAAACAACAATCGAAAGTTTCATCGATTTTCATTGGCTTTGAAATTTAATTCAAATTTTATTTTAGTAAAAACATGTAACGTAAACGTTGTCTGAAGGTTATTACTGAGCGCTCTTATATACAAATATACTTTTCAAGCACATTTTAGATTAATATTTCACATATGCTATCTTCACAAGAATGCTTTTGTTAAGTATAAAACATATACAAATAGAATGTATATGCTGAGTTAATTTCTCATTTTACTTTAAAACAATATAGAGAAAATTAAAAGCAAAGCCCTTTTTAAATTTCGGTTTTCAAGTATACCTTTACTCCGAATAACCCAATTTCTCTAACTTTCAGAAACTATTTTTTTTTATTTATTTAAATGATATATACTGAATTTTGCTATGAAGAAACAAATATTGGTGATGCTTGAGGGACTTTCAAATTTTGGGTTTCAGGTATACCCCTATTCCTTCCTAATGGCCCAATTTCCATGATTTTCAGGTACTCTTTTTTTATTTTATTTACATAATATATGCGGAGTTTTGCTGCAAAACAAGTGGTGCCGCTAGAGTAATATTTAAATTTTGGGTTTCAGATAAACCCCCCCCCATTCATCATAATCGGATTTCCCCGATTTTCAGAAAAAATTTTCTTACTTGATTTAAATGGTATATGCAGAGTTTTGTTTTGAAAAAAACAAACAAAATTGGTACTGCAAAGAGATGTTTAAATTTTGGGGTGAGGTAAACACCTCCCCTGCCAATAGATGATTTCACTGATTTTCAGGAACTGTTTTTCTTATTTATTTCAATGGCATATGGCATATATCGAGTTTCCTTAAAAAAAATCAATTGCGGCCGTGGGAGCGATTATTAAATTTGGGCTTAACCCCCAAAAGTTTTTCGGGTATACCCCCACACCCAATAATCTAATAATTTTTAAAAACGTTTTTCTTATTTGATTTACATGGTATGTGCAGTTTTGTTGTGAAAAAAACAACTATTGATGCTGCTAGAGCAATTTTTAAATGTGTTTCAGGTAATTCCCCCGTTCCTAATGGCTAAATTTGCCTGATTTTCAAAAACTATTTTTCTTATTCTATTTAAATGGCATATACGGAGTTTCATTGCGAAAAAAAAAAAACATATATTAATGCCACTAGAGCGATTTTTAAATGCCCTGATTTCTCTGCTTTTCAGAAACGATTTTTCTATTCCATTTAAATAGTATATGCAGTTTCGTTGCGAAAATTATATATTTATGCTACTAGAACGATTTTTAAATTTTGGGTTTGTGTTAGTCCCCCCCCTTAATAGTCCGATTTCACCGATTTTCGAAAACTATTTTTTCTGCTTTATTTCAATGTCATATACAAAGTTTCCTTTAAAACGTTTAAAATTGCAGTCGCAAGAGCTACTTTTAAATTTAGCTTTAACCCCCAAAAGTTTTTCAAATATATCCCCATTCCAAGTGGCCCGATTGCCATGATTTTCGAAAACCACTATTTATGAATTTATTTTAAAGATTTTTACTGAGTTTCGTTGAGATAAAACAATGAAAATTGGAGCGATATATACTAATTTTCGCTTTAGGTTAACCCCCAGTCCCAATGATCCAATTTTTCTGGTTAACGAACTCCACGAATCGTTTGTTAATTGATGGTTATGTTCAGAGTTTCATTGAGAAAAAACAAAAATTGCGACCGCTGAAGCCTTAATGACACACACATACACACACACACACACACACACACACACACACATATATAGAATTCGCCAATAAGAAATGTTTGTTGTTCTATTCTATAAACGGCATTCGTATTTTACTAATTTTGGTCTAGCCAATCGCTTTTTATCGGTAATCGCACCAGCTTACAAATGATTTTCCAATAACGTAATATCCGAACTCTTCTCACTGCATTGGGATATATTCTAAATGCACTGAATGAACCCAATGCGAATTCTTAAAGGCAAAACTATTGTAAAAATTGTTATCTGTATTATGAACCCACATTTGTTTATACAAACGTAACAACGAAGGTTAAACAAATGCACACAAAAAATTTTAAACCCTAATACCCTTAAAGCAGGGGTTCTCAACCCTTTCCCAGTTTTTTTAATGGTGATTAACGCCCGTTTTTACTATTGAGGCACCACAGGCGATGGGTACTGATGATACATGAAATAAAATGATATATTGGGAAAGGTTTTAAGGAAGGAAACGTTCCAGGCCTAAGTTTAGGGTACCTACCCGGCATTTTTCATTTATGAGGACTGAGAAAAACCTGGAAAAAAACCTCAGACAGGGAGGACGGTCCTGGCGGGATTCGAGCCCCAGAGCTCTTGCTGACGAGTCCGCGCTTTAACGACGCTTTAAAGGATTGCTTGAGAGACTTTTGTTACAAACAACACCCTTAACCAATGCCCACAGCTTGTAGTCTAAATGTTGAGGTCAGATCTACTAAAGGGACAGTCTTGGGTGCAATAAAATCGGGAAAATTTCTCAAGATTATGGGCTGGAAGCTACAGTTCTCATTCATGAACAAATGATGTTCAAACGTTTCACCACAGGCTCAAGTTTGATACCCTCTCGTCGTTGTCTTGATTTCCTTTTGCCAGACATGCAGCAACAGCAGCAGCAAGATGTACACAGGCTGGATTAGTGCATCTACCCGAGCTAGGGTTTTACCACAGAGGGGAAAAGGAGTATTAGGATGTTTTGTCGTGTTTTGGGGGTGAAGAGTTGATAAAGGACAGAAAAGCCTTCGTAACTCCAACTAGTGAGCTCCCCACCAATCATTGAGAAGGGTGCACGACTGAGCTTTGGAAATGAATGAATAGTGTTTTACGTCCTTTTTTGCTACAGAGGCACCACAGGCGCGATGGACACTGTTGATATATGAGATGAAATGATATATTGGGAAAGGATTTATTTTTATGGAAGGAATCGTTCCAGGCCTAAGTTAGGGTACCTCCCCGGCATTTGCCATTTATGAGGACTGAGGAAAACCTGGAAAAAACCTCAGTCAGGAAGGACGGTCCTGGCGGTATTCGAACCCAGACCTCCCGCTCACGAGTACGAGACTTAACGACCTCGGCTATCCGTGGCAGTGTAATACGTGGGTGGAATGATAAGTGTGACCAAGAAAAAAAGGGGGGCATAGTAATTTTTTTTTTTAAATTAAAATCATTTCTCAACATAATGTTCTGAATACATTTAGTCCATTCCAATTTTGTTATTTCCCAAGAAAAAAAAAAGATTTCGAACTGTGCATAATAGTCTTTTACAACACAGATAACCTCTTTATCTGACGAACATTTCGTCTCGAAGTGAATTTTTGAGGTTAGGAAAGAGAAAAAGTCACATGGGGAACACGACGGATGGGGAATTATTATAATGAATATGTGCCTATTACCCTTTGTGATTTCTGCAAAATTACTAAATAAGAGTTGTTTAATAAGTGCGCGGCAACGACGCCGTTATTGATAAGAGTGTTTCGTGTAACGGTTTTAGACAAATTTTCAGTCAGATGTGATGCCCAATTAATTGTTGATAACTGTCTGAAGTGACCAATGTATTACAAGTGCCGTAGGGGAAAGAAGAAGAGACGTTTCGTGCTGTTATTAAACATTTCCATTTCAAGTATAGGTATTTCTGAATGAATGAATGTATGAATTGAAACATGGAAGAGATGCGCGCTCCGTCTGCCTAGTTTAATTTTTTTTTTTGAATGATTTATTTACGGACGCTCTTTAACAGCTCAGGTCATCAGCGTCCCATTCAACTCAGGGCGTGAAACGGCCGACAAATTTTGCTCAGAGACATCTCTTTCAGGCTTGAGGTTCTTTTTCGTGCCGTAAATGTACGACACGGGACCCACGGCTTTACTTCCCTTCCGAAGGAAGCCATACTTAGGATTTTTACGCCCCGAAAAAATCCATCGGTCCTGGCCGGGTTCGAACCCCGGGATCTTGGGTTTAGGAGGCAAGTATGGTAACGACTACACCACCAGAACCGACTGCCTAGTTGAGGTCACCACAAAGGAAACCATTGAAAAAAAACCATGATATCGTAATGCAAGACAGCTCAGATAAATGAGACTGTAGGCATCTTAACTAAACGAGTGCACAATATCCTACATGAAAAATTAGAAATGAGAAAGCTGTGTGTACGTTGAGTGTCGCTAGTGGTGACCCACAAAAAAAAAAAAAAAAAAAGCGAAAGAACATTTCAATCACAGTGTCTGGCACTGCTCAATCAAAATCCGCAGGACATCTTGCGCCGATTCGTGACTGTGGATGAAACTTGGGTCCACCTTACACTCCGGAGACAAAAGGACAAAGGCGAGAGTGCGCCAAACAAGGCGAGGACGTTTTGTTGGCTGGAAAGGTGATGACTTTTTTGGGAGGGGAGGGGGGAGATTCTCAGTGCATAATCCTGATGGATTTAACTGGGGCCTATTATACTTCATTGTTGGATCGTTTGAAACATGTACTGAATGAAAAACCACCAAGATGGTGCTCGTTAACCAGGACAATGATCTAGCCCACACAGCAGCTGTCACAATGGTCAAAGTTCATGAATTTGGCTTCAATGGATTCCACAATTCTCTCCAGATTTAGTCGTCCTAAGCGACTTTTTCCTATTCCCGAACTTGGAAATTTGACTTGGTGGGAAGAAATTTGCATCAAATGAGGAAGTGGTCGTCGCTATCAATGGGCATTTTGCATAATTTGACAGACCTTTTCTTTAAGATGGAATAAAAAAAATTGAAAACTCGCTGAATCAAGTTTATCAAAGGATACCACGTTGAAAAATAAAGTATGTTACGAAAAAATAATTTTGACATGACTCTGGTTCTTAACCCGATTTTGTATCAGTAGCTATTAATTACAAAAACATTTCATTCAATTAAACATTCCAAACAAGACATTCAAATGTGCTGAAATTTCACAACAGGAAAGATAATTTCCCTAATTTTGATATCTAACCTTACAAATGTTTAATATATCCTCACCATTTTCAAGTTCGTCCCAAACTTGGCCCAGGATATCAGGGTTACTCTGGCAGATCCTGGAGGTCTTGAGGCATGGGTGGTATGTAAACCCTGTCCTTCACATAACCCGCAAGAGGGGTCAAGCATATGAACGACTGATCATTATCCGACACTGCAGTCTGTAAGGTAAATGTTTGCTCATACTTTGCTTTTCGCATGGACCTCATAGGACTATATGAACGCTTCCCTAACCTCTTCGACCTTCAGGCCGCCCCGAACACTTGTCGTTACATAAACATCTGTCTCTTGTGCCATTTCATTATGCTGTTAAAAACAAATGAATCCTTACGAATGCTCTGTGCACACTCACGATTACAACGCAATGTTAGCTGTACTATTTTGTATAAGTTCTGGTGCTTTGTTGCTTTGAATTGTTGCCATAACCCTCCCGGTGAACGCCAGCGAAACTAAAATGGCAGCTGTGGTTGGAAGTCAAAAGTTGGTAAGTGAACCTTTATGTTGTGAAATTTCAGCACATGTGAATGTTTTGTTTGGAGAAAATAGCAAGGAGTTTGCATTATTCGGGGGGGGGGGGACTTTTCAGGATTAACTTGCAATTTCTAGTTATTCAGCATTAAATTTTGAATTATAGCCGTAACCTCTACAACCAGAAAATTATGTGCGGACTTAAAATTTGCAGGAGCGAGTAGTACCAACATAATCATCAAACACCACCAACCCGCTGATTTAAAGGTTAGCGTCAATAATAAATATTTCCGAGTGCTTACATTCAGTAATAACAATTATTAGGTTTGGATGGCATACCCCTGCCTGATAGCTCTTTAATTTATTTCTAAAAATAGCTATAATTGATCTCAATTTGTATTCAATTATGCCATTCGTCGTTTATATAACAGATCCATCTGAAAGAGAATACCGGTCGGTAATAAACCCAAATTCATGAGAATTCACTTCAGCAAACACCCAAGTTATCATGGTAACATTTCAGTAAACTCGAATTATAAGTTCTTTGTACTAACATGAACAGGGAGTTTTTACCCTAAACTCCCACGTGCAGTAGCCTCGTGACAGCGATGAGTACAATGCAGTTGCAGTAATAAGGAGAGATGCTCACGTGTCACTATGTATCCCCCCCCCCCCCCTTAGCACATCTTCCCCTATACTTCCACAAATGAATTCATAGGTCAATACCCTTGATTATGAAACGTTACCTAGATAATATTAATTTATATGTATAACAACGAAAGACTTATAATATGCACTCTGATGCGAAAGGAATTCTAAAAGTTTTGCGACCAGCTTATCCATTGTTAGAAAATAATATCTACAAAATGTAATTAACGCCAATGATAACAAAGGACCTTAAACTGTCAAAATAAGCACACGTTTAAACTTGCATAGTCCCTGTCGTACAGTCTATTGAATTCAGTCCTATGTCAATAGCTGGTAGAAATACCACGAATATTTCTAAAGAAAACAGTTTATACATTTTCATGCGCTATAAGCTGGTGAAAGAGCTAAGCAGCTGTTCATGGTGAACGTGTTCATTTGATATCATTGCAAGACAACCCTCGCTCTGGCTGGCTTCGGAAATCTGTGAACAATTCAAAGAGTGAGGAACTTGGTGAAGGAAAATCGACTTATTGCTGTTGAAATGGAGTGTTGGCAGCATTGATAGTGTGATACTCCCTGACTTGCCTCCATCAGACTTTCATTTGTTCTCTAAACTGAGAAAATTCCTTGGTACAAAAACATTTTCTCCTGATGAAGAACTTAAATCATCAGTTGAGGTCTGGAGGAATCTAACTTTCGTGATGGGATAAAGATTTTGGAGTATTGCTGGACAAAGTGCAACAGTGTCAAGGTAGACCATGTTTAAAAATAAAACAATGCCGTGTGCTTCATTTCGAGAACGTCGCAAATAATCTTTGTAATTTATCACTACGCACTCATAGTTGTTACACATCAATATTTGAGTTTGTTTATTTGAAGCACCTGTTGCTTCGCTCTATTTCCTGTTCGTTTCGACACCTCTACAACTCGGTTCCGCCTCAACTTCCAGTTCGAAATCCAAACTCGCACTTACAGTTTCTTCCAATTGTCTCGTGGCAATGCGTGGAAAATTGGAGAAAAACAGTTTGTTAGGCAGAAGCTGCGAAAACAAGCGAATTCCTCACTAAGTTGAATTTGTGAACATTGCTACAGAGCGCTAGAGCAGAGAAGTTGCATATTGAGTTTACAGAAATTGGGAGGCAGCAGTGACGCCGTGTCTACTACCAGTAGCCCAGTTCAAAATTTATATTACGACCCGCCACCAATTAATCAACGACTCATCACCTCCTGACAATTGCAATTACTTATTTTTAAGGATAGATGACCAAACATTGCAACAAATGCCATGAAAAAATTCAAATTACACTGTTTAAAGTAAATGTTCAAAATGTCGACGGCTATTGCGATTGTACTCACGAAAAAAGGATTTTTGAACATTTTTTTTTTTTTTTTTTTTTTTCAAATTTCCATTCATCGTATCTACTAGCCATAAAAAATAACGATATTCACCCTTCGGAATTCGTTAAAAAAAGACTGTTAAGTAAACTTTATCCCCAAAATGCTTCTTTATTATGTTTATTTGTAACAAGGACCCCCCCCCCCCAATGTGGTGACTTCTTTAATGGCAACTACTCCCATTCCAGCGAACGGTCTATATCTAGTTACGTGTTTTTTTCCACTCCCCTTCCATTAACTTTAGTTGGACCTGTCTTGCCAACCGAGAATATGTCATCTAACAACAAGCTGCTACGATATATTTTGTGAGATTCTTCGTCCGCACAAAGGCAATTAGTATGATAGAGATGACTCTTGAAACAATGATCAACACCGAACGGTACTTCTTACTGCTTTGCAGCATTCCCAAGCGTCCTTCATCTCACGAGAGAGGGGAAGGGCAGGATGTCTGCTTAACAAAGCCTCTACAATCCTAAACGTGGGTATTATTTGATCACTTGACATCGGATGTTAAGGCGCTAAAAATTGTAGTTTTAGATGCTCAAGATTTAATAAATTACCGTCTATTTGAGTAAGATTAGGCATTTCAGGCACACAGGACTAAGGCTTCAAATTTATTTATTTCACTGAAATTAACAAATAATACACAAAACATGGCACAAATATTTAAGAAATGGAAGCGGACTATTCTATTGCCTATACAAACACAGCTACATAAATTGAATATATTAAAAAAATTAAATATACTTTTTAAGTTTTTAAAATTCAGTTTCATGTTCATACTCTTGTAGTGAGGATCTTTTAAATCAGGAAAAAACCTCTGGAAAATTTTACTGTAGAAAATGGTGATGTATTGTGCAGATAATTATGAAAGAGAATGAGCAAATGATAAATTAGTTATAGTAGAAACATCAATGCCGACTGGAACATTTACATTCCCCCCAGCACATCACAAATGTTGCTCAATATCTTACAAAAATCAATGTGAAGTATTGTCCTTTATTGTACCTATAGTCCAGATTTAGCCTAGTGAAACTTTTTCCTTTTTTCGCAAATTGAAGAAACATCGTCGTGGTAGTCAATTTCCCTCAATAAAAGCAGATGGCGAAGGTAGTGGAGGTGAGAAATAGAATCGCTGAGATAGGTGCATTGATCAAACGGGATTACTTTCAGAAAGGTCATCAAAATTATTGTATAAAACAAGGATGACGCCTGTTCTGGGCACTGCGAACTGTATTTTGCAAATCGACTTATCTGAATCAAAATAATTCGATTTTTCGAAAGGAAGTTGAAGAAGAAGAAGAAGAAGAAGAAGAAGAAGAAGAAGAAGAAGAAGAAGAAGAAGAAGAAGCAGCAGCAGCAGCTCAAACTTACAGTCACTGATGAGTTTTTAGTGTCAACGTTCAGAGATTTCGCTCTTTTGTCAAAACTTCTCTCACAAGGGAGTAGCGAAAGGAAATTTGTGTTTTAAAGCTTTCGCTTTCGTGGCATCTCCCTATTAAAAACAAAGAACCTTACAGCAGTATTTACTTGCCTCCATATATGACGGTCGTTAGAAGAGTTTGGTAAAAATGCAAGTACTCAATTTATGTCTCCATCAATGGCTATACACTTGGTTTAGGGTCCCAATTTCTTCAATAGGATCAGTCAGACTAAAATACACAATGAACTCTTCCTCATTTTATGACATTTTCTTCCCACCAAGCCAAACTTTCAAGTTCGAGAATAGAAAATGTCACCTGGGGGGGATATACTCGAAGAATAGAGTTGATGAGAAATCAATTCATGCACTTTGGCCATTTTGACTGCTGCTGTGTGGGCTGGATCATTGTCCTGTTGTGTGCTAATCTTAGTCGTTTTTTACTAAATGCATGTTTCAAACGACCCAACAAAGAAGCATAATAGACCCCAGTTATGGTTCTGACTTTTATCAAGTTATCTATCAGGATTATGCCCTAAGAATCCCCCCAAAACACTGGCCATCACCTTTCCAGTCAACAAAACAGTCCTCGCCTCCTTTGGCGTGCTCTCACCAGCCTTTGTCCATCGTTTTGACTGCTGCTTTTTCTTCGGAGTGTAATGGTGGACTCAAATTTCAATCATAGCCACGAATCGGTCCAAGAAGTCCTGAGAACTTTAATTAAACAGTGTCAGAGTCAGTGTTGAAATGTTCCTCCGCATAGTCAAGTCTGAAATCGCAGCACCCAACGTGCGCACAGCTTTCTCAGTTCTAAATTTTCATGCAGTATATATATATATATATATATATATACTGCATTTTCCTGAATTTTATATACAATGTTTTATTTATTGTCGCTTTGGTCTTCTCTCGAGTCTGTAGGTTGTGATAAATACTACAAGTATTAAGTCTGTAGGGATGAATGAAATTAATGACGGCACAAATGAACTCGAAATCCTTGGCGCTTTAAAGTTATCTGGCATTCGCCTTTTCAGTATGAGGAAAAACTTCGAAAAAAAAATACCTTACCCAGATAGCTTGACATGACCGGGATTCGAACCCCGGACCTCCCAATTAATAGTCGCAAAAGCTACCATTAAAGCACGGAGGCTGTTTTGCAGTCCAACCCGTTAAATGTTTAATAACACAAATCTCGGTTTTTCCTTCCTCTCCTTCCCCTAAGCACTTCAGATAGCTGTCAGCATTTTACTGGACATTAAATCTGGCTGAAAACCTGTATAAAACGATTACATCAATCATTCTTATCAATAATGGTGTCATTTAGCAAACTTTCTCGCCATTTCAGGGAAATTTACTTATCTAAAGAACCACCGTAAATTATTTCGGAATATTTACATATTTCAATAATAATTATTATTAGGATTTCGATAGCATACATATGGCTGATAGCAATTTAATTTATTATTATATTATATAAGGACGCTATTTAACATCTTTGGTCATTAGCCTCCCGTTCAAATTATAGCTTGGAACGTTCTACGACACGGGACCAACGTTTTACTTCCCTTCCGAAGAAAGTCATACTTAGGATGTTCACGACCTAAAAAAAACCATCGACTCTGGTCAGGTTTACAGAAAATAACCTGGGGTTCAGGTCAACTCAAGAAACCATTAAGCAAAACAAAGACACAGGAAAGCAACATTAACAAGCGGTAGAAATGCAGGACCCGCAAGACATCTAGTCTGGACACGAGATAAAGATCTCAACATCTGGGATCTCTAGCCAAAATATAACAGAAAATGACGCCAAAAGTTTCAAGAGCTTTATGCAGAAGAGAAAGTAAGCACCCAGCAATAAATCTCTGAAAGGTGTCATAAACCAAACGGACAGAGAATAAACCTCTTAACCTTGAAAATGACACGTTTTATTTATGATATGGTGAGGTTTCCTGAGTTCTAAAGGCATATTATTTGCATCCTTTCGGGAGACACTGTAGCGCGTATACAACTGAAAACACCTCATACCATCCTTTCGGAGTAAAGAAGGCAAGAAGTAATAAAAGAAAAGGGTTAACAAAACTATAAATAAAAAGCTCAACCATAAGAGAGAAGGGTTAGAAAAGCCTCCCATAATGAACACAGCTTTTATTTCAATAATAAAACACAACATTTATTTGAAAAGTACTAATATTATTAAGTCAATATGAAGCACATACATTACCATTAAACATGAAACAAAACATGAGGCAAATGTCCTCCACAGCTTCGTTGGCAATCTTCACACTATTGGCAAAATTTTCAACGATTTACGAGAAACTTTAGAGCAAAGTTCCAGCCGAATTTCACCCATGACAGGCCTAATTTCTGCCTTGAGTTGAGGGATGGTTCGTGAATTGTCCACATAAACACAACATTTTAATATCCCCACAAAAAATAAATCACAAGGTGTCATATATGATCTCGGTGGCTAATTTTGATCGCCGTTGAGTGAGAGACGTTGCAAATGGTCCGTCGGCTTCGGCTTCAGCTCTTGTGTTTGCTCGGTCTTAAAAGGATGCATATGCAGATCTTTTATTAAAATTTGCTGCAAACTGCTTCTCGGAATAGTTACTTAAAGTGCATTTTCAGAATCTGGACACGTTTATCCTTCGTGTATCGTTCCATTTTAACTGATAACAATACACACAAATGACAATTGTTAATTGCAACATAGACAGATGACAGTCTGTTAAATTTCAGATCCGGCAACTTAACAAACCAACGCAGGCGTTCAATTTCAAAATTGCAGTTATTATGGGACACCTTATAGAACCAAAGAATTATTTATGATAAAGTGCCGGGCAAACTATCCATCGACTTCTGAATGTCTAGTGCTATCGCTTCCTCTTAATATAACACACTAAACGCGGGGTGCTGAAATTTTGCACTTGATAGCCAAGTTTTCAATTGGCAATGCTACATATTAACAAATGAGGAATGATACCCGTTACACCTTCTGGACCTATTATACAAAGTAGTATTGATCGTGACGTGAAAACTGTTCTGTTGCCAATTTTATTTATTGTGTGTGCAGCTGATTTCTACCACGTGTAAATCGAGTTACTGTTAGTATGATTTGTTCATCGGAAGTTTATAGTGGATATCAATGAAAGCATGAGCCAGAAGTGATTTTTATTGACTGATCAGCCTATTTACTCCCAAATTAGTTTGCGAAGTAGTACCGTTTATTAAGTGATCACTCTCACTTCTTTGAACGCATTTCTATTTCTTTTTGTTACTTATAGCGTAAAGAAATCATTTTGTTTTATATATATAAGATATTTTGGTTTGCATTTTTATCAATAACTAATGTTTTTATGAAAGAACACGAACACAACGGACAGTGAAATCCTAAAAATAATCGCAGAGTTTACAGGCGTTTTCAGTCTAGAGCCAATAGCAACAAACGGTAACGGTAAAGCGGGAAACGCGGAGTAATATTTTTCTACAGTGCAATCAGTTGCGTTTTACCCCGGAGTGTTTTGTCTATAGGAGAGCGCGCCGCTCATGAGCCGACCAGCCAGATCTCGGTGATTAGAGGGAGGAAAACAATAAAACAAATCAACCGTACAATGCCAACCAATTTAAGAGGCTTGTTACTTACCAACTTATCAAATGGTCGAAACTGCCAGCCTTCATTCTTCACACATTTTTGGCATCTCTTTAGGAAATTATTCTCACTCGCTGTAGCTGTCGGTCTTGGTGGTGTAGTGGTTACCATACTTGCCTCCTAAACCCAAAACGCGGGTTCGAACCCGGCCAGGACGGGCGTACGCATTTCAGGCGTAAAAATTCTAAGTATGGCTTCCTTCGGAAGGGAAGTAAAGCCGTCGGTCCCGTGTCGTACATTTACGGCACGATAAAGAACCTCAAGCCTGAGAGAGAGGCCTCTGAGCAAAATTTGTCGGCCGTTTCACGCCCTGAGTTGAATGGGACGCTGATGACCTGAGATGTTAAAGAGCGTCCTAAATCAATCAATCGCTGTAGTTCATTTTCAGAATTCGCTCAATTTCCTGACGAATGTTATCTTTAAGTGCTTGTATGCTGTGCGGGTCCGTCTATTACACGGCATTTTTAATTAACCCCAGAGATAATAATCGCAGGCAGTTAAATCGGGAGACCGAGGAGGCCACAAATCCCCATTAAAGACTCTGTTTTTTGGAAACACATTGTGAATTCTCATGGAATTATTCGCAGTGTGAGCGGTGGCAAACTCCTGTTGGAAAAAAAAAAGTATGATCACGCTTCCTGTTGGTTAATTCTACGAAAAAAGAGGTAAGTATGATATTCACATAGCCAAATCAACTGTATGATGTTTCTTTCATCACTAATGGCGAACCATACACAGTTTTTTCTTCATGGGAGAGGGCTGCATAATAAATAAGGACATAAAACATCTATTGTAAATCATTTCATCACACTCATAGTGCCATTTGAAAATTCGCAGAACAATGAGATGCTGTCACAGGCTACTTGACAGCTTCAGCAGACAATGGTATTCCGAGCTCTATGCTTCTATGTACAGTACTGTGCTATTAATTTTAACTATTTTTTTTAAAGTGGTCAGAAACGAATCAGGTAGCCAAAACAGAAATTCCGGGTCTAGCAACATTGCCTAGTGCTTGAATAGCGGAATGTCCCAAGAAATTGAAATTAGGGCAATTTTCGTCACAACTATAAAATTTATATAATCCAAAGCCGCACTAAGGTTTCTTACCCTAAGATCACCAGACCTGGCGTGAATTGCTATTAACTTGGGAAGACAAAGAATGAATGGGCTAATGATTTCCTTCGGGAAGAAAAGAACTTTGCTGTGCTGGGCCACGTCATCCTGTAATTACTTCCGACTGCCCACAGGCAATGAAGCTCCCATATTACGTTTACATAAAAAGGGCAAGTTTCTTCCCCTTTTAGCCTAGTTAATAAGATTCTCTGTTGACCTTTGCTAGGAAACCCAACTTCCTTGCAAATAACAGCAAAACTATCAAATTCTTATTATTCAGATCATTACATTCTTGCATTTTCCAAACACAATTTCTTTTTAGCTATTCCCAAGTTTATTGTCCCGAGATATATCAAATAAAAAAAAATTGGCACTTTAGCGAACTCCGAAGATTGTGCCCGTGAAATCTCCGTCGCTCCTACTTACTAGGTACCGAAAATGAAAAAAACTGTATGTATATGTATGTGTGTCTATTAACGCTCTAGCGGTCGCAATTTATTTTGTCTCAAAGGAACTCGGCATATAACGAATCACATAACAAAACAATTCATCGAGTTCGTTAATCAGCAAAATTGGATCATTAGGGATGGGGGTTTAACCGAAAGCGAAAATTTAAAAATCGCTCTAGCGGCCCCAATTTCTTTTTCTCAACGAAACTCGGTAATGCCACTGAAATAAAATAAAAATAATTTCTGAAAATCCGCGAAATGAGATTATTATGAATGGGGGTTTACCTGAAACCCAAAGTTTAAAAACAGCTCTAGCGGCAACAATATTTGTTTTTTTTTTAAAACGATACTCGGTATACAAAATTTAAATAAAATAAAACAAATTCTTTCTGAAAATCTGGGAAATCGAACTATTAGAAGTAGGAATATATATCTGTAAACCAAAATTTCAAAAGTGCTCTAGCATTTAATTTTAAATCATATGTTTTATATTTTTATTTTTAACAAAAGCATTGTTGTGAAGATAGCAACTATGAAATATTAATCCATTACTGCCACTCTCATCATATACCCCACCAGTATCAAAAGAGGCAGCAATCTTTTGATATGATATGATATTCGATACTCCAACAATAACACTGATAAACTCTCCCACGGCTGTATGTTTGTCTGCTGTTAATCCTAGACTGCAATTGGATGAAGCTAAAATAGTAACGGTGTAGTAAGACAAAAACTTTATCACTAAATAATTGATTTCAAAGGCCCTGAGGAAAATGTGGTTAATTATAGGCTGCCATTCATTATCACTCCACATCAAGTTTGTCTGTTGTTAAATCCAACAGTAGGTAAACTCATAACAGCCAACTAAATTTGAGCTTCCATTATAAATATTATTATTATAAGAAATTCACTTACCACTGAAAAGGAAATCTCAAATTTAAAAAGCTCTTTAAAGAATATAATATAATATTGGCTCCCCATAACAAATTTAGTATTAAAAACATATATAAAAAAAAGGTAGTGCCAAACTATAAGAAAGTTGGTATTTATCAACTTAAATTGTGAGAACTGCATATATATGTGTACACAAACACACAACACACACATAGAATGTTAATGAACTGTACTGAAATAATTTCAAAGAGTGTAGAGAAGTTGTATATAAGCAATTTGGAATAGAAAATCTATGGCCTATCTTTCCAAATTTCAAAGCTATGGCTATAAGTTTCTAAGCTCCAGTAACTACTGACTAATGAAGATGCCCCTTGAAAGTATAACACGATAATGAAGGTAGGTTTCTCAACATACCACTCTTGTGCCATGGTTGTGACAGCTTGTGAGTATGAGGTGGTCATTTGTTTTTCATTTCGAGTCTCATTCATCACTTATTTTTTTTTGTTGTTTTCTGACTAGTACCTAATATTACACCTTTTAGCCTATGTTTTAAGTTGATGTTTCAATTTATACACTTAAATCTTAACATACCAATTCATATAATTACAATCTCTGTTACTAAGATAGAATTATGGGTAATCTTAATGAGTATATTTAAAGACTACCTAAATTTCGTTCATAATTTTGTAGCATGTGTATTGCAGCACTTCATATTAAATAAAAAAAAAAAAAATGAACAGCATGACAAGAAATGAACCTGCAACCTTTGGAACAGCAGCTTTTGCTAAAAGTGTTAATTTGGACATTGCACACTAAAGTTAATCATATATTAAGATCATTGCATGATTGAGCCGAACTAACACTCTTTTGCTCCACTTACTTCTTAAAATATGTAGAACCAGTTTCACAAATCCTTCGTTCGCATCATCAGCCCCATTGTCGACTGGAGGATTAACCGTTATGCTGTGGGGATATGTAATCTGCTCTAGTGGAGGGGTAATGAACTTTGTTTTCTTCCCCAGAAGTGTCATAGTTCATTAAACTGTCTGTGTATTTGTACAGGTACATTTTCTCCCAAGTTGCTAGTTCTGTAGGTCCTTGTACTGATTTTAATAATTTTGCTTTATTCAATATGTCGTGATTTTCTGTCCAAAAATGATATGCTACTGCTGATTTCTCTATTTATTTGTATTTTATGTTCCGGAAATGTTCCTTTAACTGTGAGCCTATGTTTTTCTTTGTTTTTCCAATGTAGTTTTTTTTTCACATTCTGCACAGTTTATTTTGTAAATACCTGCTTTTTTCTCTTGTGGAATACTGTCATTAACATTACCTATCAGTAGACTTTTAATATTAAATCCGTTGACCAGTGCCAACCTGATATTAAAATCTTTAAGAATATTCTGAAATTTTTTGTAACCTATGGATGATATGTGAATTTTTTAAAAATTAGTTTATCTTTTCTTGCTGAAAGTGTTGTGGTTTCTTTGATATGTTTTTGTCTCTTGAATTTCTGTACTAGTCCTTTTTTAAAACCATTTTTAACTGCTGTTTCTTCTATTTATTTGTATTCATTAAAATATTCTTTTTTCCTAATTTGTAGGTTAACTAGCTAGTGAGTTAAACTGTTGATAACTACATGTTTATGCATTGTGGGGTTCTGTATATTCCAAATTCAAGGTTTCCTTGATGTTTCATTATTTTAATATCCAAAAATGGCAACATGTTATCTGTTTCTGTGTCATATGTAAATTATATGTTTCTATCTTATATATTCAAAAGTTTTAAGGCATCATCAATGAGTTTTTTGTTAACTATGGCAAATATATCATTGACATATCTGTAACATACCTTAAATATGTATGGGAAAGCTGAGTTGACGTATGTTTAAATGTACTCATGAAGAGGTTAGCTAGAAATGGAGACAAGTGACTTCTTTAACAAGAATTGAACCTGCAGCCTGCGAAACATCAGCTTTTGCTTTATGCATTATCCGATACAAGCAATTAAAGGGCTTCTTCTAGAGTAAGCCACATAATGCAAGAAGGCAGATAATAGATGTTCAGTGTCGCATTGTCAAAAGAATGGTTTAGAGATTTTAGGGATTTTTATGGCACTAAATCTTTAAAATGCTAAAACAAACTGCGGAAAAAGTGATATTT
Organism: Metallyticus violacea; assembly: GCA_030762175.1. Taxonomy (NCBI): domain Eukaryota; kingdom Metazoa; phylum Arthropoda; class Insecta; order Mantodea; family Metallyticidae; genus Metallyticus; species Metallyticus violacea. Next base: position 24,762,570 of record CM060836.1, read on the forward strand.
ATATGTTGGGAAGGCAGTTTTAAAGACATTCTAAACCAATTTTGCGCATGGCTTGATTATAACACCGACTTATCAGCATCTAATGCAAAAATGTTTAACACCATGAAACTGCATTATATTTAGTCGTGTACCATACATTCCTTATCTCAAATTGCTTAAATATGACATCTCTCCACTCTGTAGTTATATATATGGTGTTAATGAACTACACCAAAATATTTTCAGAGAGTGTAGATATGTTGTATATAAGCACTGAGATAGCCAATGTTTAGACCACAACTAAACATAACGCAGTTTTATGGTATTAAATACTTTTGCTTCAGATGCTGATAAGTTTGTATTAAAGCAAAGCCGGGTGAAAAATTAGTTTACAATGTTTTTAAAACTAGCGAGCTTAGAAATACCGATTTTGCTCAGCGCATTATCAGCATTTTCAAGATTTAATGCCATAAAAGCCCCTCAAATCTCCAACTAATCATGTGACAGTGCAACATTGATCATCTATTAACTGCCTCCTTGCACTATGTAGCCTACTCTAGAGGGAGCTCTTTAACTGCTTGTGTGATGTAATGCACAATGCAAAAACTGATGTTCCACAAACTGCAGGTTCAATTCTTCGCATGGCATTAATTTGATTTTTTTATTAAATATGAAATGTTTCAATATGCATACTGAAGAATTATGAATAAAATTTACTTAATATTTTCAATTTTTATTCCCTTTCTCAACAATGAATGTATTACCAACATACAATGGCTAATAAACTCACTACTAACATGATGCCTAAAACTTAATTTATCTAAAACATACTTAGGACACAACTATGATTGGTAAGTACAGAACAACTAGAAGGTTGTAAACTATATGAATTGATATGTAAAGATTTAAGTGTATAAATTGAAACATCAACTTAAAGTGTACACTAAAAGCTGTATTATTAGGCCAGTCAGAAAAAGAACAAAATAATAAAAAAAAGTGATGAATGAGAGTTGAACTCAAAAGCAAATGACCATCTCTTATTCAAAAGCTAATGTAATAATCATGGCGCCAGAGTGATACGTTCAGAAACCTGCCTTCATTGTCATTCTACATTCTCTGCAATTATTTCAGTGTAGTTCATTAACACTCAGAGAAATTTGGAAATCTGCACAAAAGAACAATTCAGATACAAACAAATTTAAAAATTTCCAGTTCCAGCACATTTTTGGGCCAAAAATCATGACTTTAAAAAGGAGACTATATTATTACCAGTCAAAAATGAAGCATAGTTGGGAAACTATTTTTATTGTAAAAAACAATAATTCCACCATGAACTTCGAGTTTCCACTATTGGAGTGTCTAAGAAAATTCTTCTACTGCCTGCAGAGGACAATTCAGTCTCCAGCAAGGCAAGAAACATGTTGTGTATTTTAAACATGTACGTGAGGATAATAGTGATACTATTGCCTACCTCAATAAAATAGTCAGATCAATGTCATCGCTTAGCCGATCCAGAGCCATTGTTCCATCCACACGCACAGCATTGATCTTGTCTCGAAGTGTTTGTGACGTGCCCACAGGTGCATGTCTTTCCTTCAAAATATCCAAGATGTTTGGTTGCCGCAAGAATGCCACTACTTTCTCATTGTATGCTGTTGGAATATCTGGTGGAGCCATAACACGTGGCACTACAGGTCCTGACAAACTCACAGGACTGCAACCACAGTTCACAGTGGGACGTGGAGGAGGTGCTGGTGCCTGAAATTAAATTTGCAGTGTTCACAAATTATCAACTAAAGATGTAAGGATGTCACCAGAGTGAGGAGTGACATAAAACATGCTTTGCATAAACAAGCCTAAAACAGGACAGCACATGTAACTTATAGTGCTACCAAATAGACGGAAATATGCTGTACTTACATTATCTGCAGTGGCTGGGCTGCAGGGTCCTGCATGATGTTTATACTGTTGCATACTGTGGTAATAAACTTTATGAATAACTAGTAATGAAAATGGTGAAGGTTAAGGAGAATTTAAGCAACACTTTTTCATTTGAATCCTAATTTTATTTGGATTCTGAGGTTTTCTCATGCACATTTTAATTTTAATGCTGATGGTAGGTACACTGGGCTGCAGAAGAAATTATCGATATGATATATTATTGTTTCTGGAAGATATAGGCAATCACGGAGAGGTGTAAAGATTTTTAAGGTCAATTCTTAATCCTGAATCACATTCCTGCAACATATCCACATGTCACTTCTGATGTATAAGGCATGGCTTTTTCAAATGTTATAGTTTATTTATAGGTTATTGAAGACATACATGAATAAGCTGAATTATATGATAACAGAATAATATTTATATGCAGGTCTTCTATACATCATATGCCATTTGTTTCCTCAGTGAAGTCCTCTTAACGTCATAATATCACATTTATGCAAATCTATTGACCCATCAGATACAATGCACACCCCATTTCAAAACTTTAAATAAATAATAATAAAAAATTGGTACATTGTTATACAGCATCTTAAGAAATAAGCCCATTCCCTTCATAAAACGATTAAAACATAGAATTCATTAGTGGACTACTGTTACGTCTTGGAGCACATAGGACAAAATTCATCACTCGTGCTGTTGCCAGGACAGTTGATTAGATCAAAGAAGAGAAAAAGTTATTTCTTATGATGTCATTGGTCTTAGGTTGCCCATTCTTCATCCTTTCATGTATGAAATCCAAAATTTTTCTTCAATGTCAGCATGTCTTCCTTTGCAAGGACCAGTGAATTTCTTCATATTAGCTTTAGTTGCAAATAATGCCAAGTTGCTCTCAGCTACATTGAACTCTCTTCTTGTCTTTCGTTACCATTTTTTCAGTATAGAAAATTGCTTTACACTTGAAAATAGCATTATAAGATGTTCTTCTCAGTTTGCCCTCCATTTCGTGACCAGCTACTATTCAAAGGCTCTATGCAATAATAGGCTAACAATTCTTTGAGAATTGTAGCAATGCATTATGAAGTAATAAACGATAAATTTGAATGAAGTTACCGGCAAACTACAGAACGGATTTGAACTCAAATGTAATGCACACCACAATTCTGAATACTACATTTGGCGTAAAAGTTGCCATTAGATTCAAATCGATAGTGACTGCACCTTGGCTTTTCTTCTGCATGGGATAGTATATAGTCTTCCTAATGGTATAAAATTTCCATATTAAACATCTCTTTAAAATCGCATACCTCTATTCTTTCATTCCCTTCGCTAGGTTTTCCTTTAAGAGCAGAAAAATCTAAACACCCTTTAGTTTTGATAGTATCCCTGCCTTCTTTCGTTACTTTTTTTAACAAACTTTTTAACACATCAGTAGCCATGGCTGCTGAATCAATAACATCATATGACAGTTCACATTTTTTTTAAAATGTATTGAATATTGCATAACATAATTTCATAAGCCTGACCATGCTTACCATGGCCAATTGTAACTCTGTATTTCATTTTATTTTTATTTATTAATATATTGACCCCTTGAGCATATGGTCTTCATAGGGGCAGTATATTTTATATTTCAGGTGGCCTTTGAACATGTAAAATCACAGCAAATATCATTTCACAATTATAATATTATTACATATTATATGATATTATAACTTGCACATAAAAGTGTATTTTGCATTAATTATTTTAGGTTTATTAACATTTTACACATGTACATAATAGATTTACATGTACCTGATTTTCAATTACAAAAATTGAAAAATTATAGGAATGACTCACAGATTACAGCAGCAGTTCCAAAGCAGTTTTCTGTCCTCTCAAGATTAGGTTATTTGCCCTAACAGTGTTTTTAATTGTAGTGTTATAATACTTTCAACCATGAACAGGTCAAACAAATTTGCTGACATGCTAGCCTCCTACCTGCTATCATAATTTATGCTTTTCTCAGACCTCAATTTGTAAGTAATTCAAATCAAACTTACTTTAATACCAACAAATCAATGCCACAAAAAATAAGGATTTAAGATACGTTCAAACAGAACCATGGTACACTTGAAAGTTCAAAGTCTTCAGAAACACATTCAGTATCATTTGTGAATCAAGTTATCAATATATTTTTATTATTGTTCTTCAAATTATTCACTTATTAAGAAGTGCCATTTTTTATACATATGCTTAATAGGGTATGGCTAAAAGGCAAAAAAAATTTCAGTTTTAATAGAAAATGGAAGGAGGAATGTTGTTCTACTGAATACAAAGGAAAGTGTGTTGTTTATGTGTAATGGCTAAGTAACAATGAACAGCATTTTTTGACCAATCACAAAAACTTTCTTGGATGAAGCACAAAATAAACCATAACTTTTTGAAATTACTCTTATTTTTCAACATAGTTACCATTGACACTAACACACTTTGTCCAACAATACTAAAAAGCCTTTATTCCATCATGAAAGTAAAATTCCTCCAGGCCTGCAAAATATGCCTCAACTGATGTATTAAGTTCTTCAAAGGATGAAAATTTCTTATCACCAAGAAATTTTCTCCACTTAGGGAACAGGTGGAAGTCCAATGGAACAAAGTCAGGAGAATAAGATCAATTTGGCAGCAAATCATACCAATTCATTGATTTTCATCATTTAACGACACATTTGATGACTTTCTTCTTTGATAAATCCAGCCTTTTCTAACATATTTTTGTTTTCAATAGGTGCCAAGGATTGGCATAATATGCACCTGTGAGAAGATAATCAATTAGCAATATACCCTTGCATCCCAGAAAACAGATTCCATGATCTTCCCAGCTGATTTCATGCACTTGGCCTTCTTTGGCAATAAAGAATCTTGATACTTCCATTGTTTAGACTACTGGTCATAGATTGATGCGTAAAGTCGGCAGGATCTCTCTTTAAAGTGTCAAACTTTGCTGAGATATCTGCACTCTGATTCACTTTTGATCCTGAGTCAGCAATTGTGGCACCCATCTTGCCAATCATTTTTCCAATTACAATTCTTCCCTCAAAATGTGAAATGCGCATTTCCCTGAAATGCCCACAGTTTCAACAATTAATTGTCGATCCTCTTGAATTGCATCATGCATCTTATCAATAATTACTGATGTGATGGAATTTGATCATCCACTGCATGGGTTATCTTCTAAGCTTTCATGGCCATGTTTAAATACCTTGATATAATTGAAAATGATGATGCAGAGATCTTTATAATGTTTGCCATATCTGTATGAATTTCTATTACATTCATATTTTTCTTTACCAAGTACTTAACTACATGATGTTTGATATTTGTATTTTTCCATATATGTACATCTGCATTGCAACATACAGTTATAGCTATTAAGATTCTTAACCAATTCATATATTGTTGCTCAGATGTTCCTATGGAAGATGGCAGGTTTTGATAACAAAACTGCTTTGGAGCTGCTGCTGCAGTCTGTGGGTCAAACTTTTCAAATGACCCATATTTAAAAACCTCTAAAGATTTTTGTAGTGGTGGTGGTAGAACTAGTGTCAAGTTTTTTTTAATAGTGTTTAACGCCTGTTTTAACTACTAAAGCATCACAGGTGGTGACACTGATGATACATGAAATGAAATGATAAACTGAGGAAGGTTTTTTTTTAAAGGAAGCAAGTGTTCCAGGCCTAAGTTTAGGGTACCTCCCTGGAATTTGCCATTTATGACTGAGGAAAACCTGGAAAAAACCTAGGTCAGGGATGAGGTCCTGGTGAGAATCGAACCCCAAAACTCCTGCTCATGAATCCACACCTTAACAACCTTGGCCATCCTTGGCGATAGTACTGAGTGTATATGAATGTTGAACAGCACAGGTTAGGGAATGCAGTGTTTTGCACAGATTTTTTCTCAGCTTTAAATATTAGGAATATAGTGTCCATGCTGCCTACTGGAAGTGTAGCATATATTATGTAGTACCAGGGTGCTTCCAAAAAAGGTATTATTTTTATTATTAATAGAAGTAGTAATAATAGTACTGAACTATTTTTATAAATACTACTGACCCACACTAATCAATTTCACATTAAGAAAAAAAGGGTGATTACATGATTATTATATATTCATATGCATACATCGAAATTGTTTCCAAGGGTCTCTTCCCTTGTTTTCTGTTAATTGCTGACTGGTACTCATGACCTAATTAATATATGGCATGGTATGGTCTTCCAACTATAGGTGGTGGTTTGTTGAGTTTCATGAACATCACAAATAAAATATTGCTTACCAACAGTTTTTTTTTCTAAACTCAATGATTATATTCATAGCACTGATACCATATTCACGGTCCTTTGCGCTGCAAAGTATGGATTAAATTGCATTTTGTCATTTTATCAAGATGTTAGGAAGATTCTTGCCATCTTCTTTTAAATAGTATCAGAAACCATTTAGTATTGTATGTTAAGTTGAAATTGTGAGCACATTTTTATTATACTTTAATAGGAGAGTAATTACATAAGTGTTGAGACAGCAAATAATGAATATTCACAGAAACATTTTGTTTATCCCAGTTTCTGAAAGTATTCCCTTGGCACTGTATGAATCACTCCATCCTCAGGAACTACTTCTGGAAGCATCCATATCATTCAGATTCAGCCACTACAGATAAATCCTCCTCATATGTTGCAACCACTTCTTCAGGGCTAAAAAGTGGGTGACTTCAAAATCAGTTCTTACAGCAGGAAACAGGAAGAAACTGCATGTGCCAGGTCCAGACTATAGGATGGATGAGTCATTGATGTTGCCTCAATTCCTTGCAGAAATTATATTGTTACATTAGCGGTGTGAGCTGATGCATTGTTAAGGTGCATCTAATTATGCCACTCTTGGATTTTTTCAAACACTTTCGGAAGTCAAACTTCTGTGTACTATTTTGCAGTAATAGAGCACAATGGTTGCCACATGACCACTTGTGGAGAAGAAAGCGGAAACCATTTTTTTCCCCACATTCTTTGGCCTCTTGACTTTGATGGATGGTCGGTTGGTGCATCAGGAAAAATCCAAATGGAGGACTGGCATTTTGATTCTGGATCAAATTGATGCAATTTAATTTGTTTCCTCACCTGAAACAATATCTGAAACATAGCGAGACTTTCCACAGTTAAATCTTTACAGCATTTCTTGGCAACATTCCACACTGTGGAGCTTCTCTGCTTCAGACAAATTATGGGGCACCCATCATGAAGAAATTATTTTGCACAAAGATGCTCAATACTCAGTGATATAATTGCTAATGCCAGCTCATTAGCATTGTTTCCACACAGGTAATATTCTTCTCAGTCACTCAGTTGTTGGTTTGCCATTCTTCTCCGCATTTTTAAGAGATTGCCACCACGTCTTTAATCCTGCAAACCAGCAGAACATAGTAGCTTGTAAAGGGAAAAGTCCCTGAAAGCCCCCCTGAAACCTTCAAATAAATGAAACCATACAAATCATTGCATGAAAATATTCTCTCTGTATCTCCATTGCACTTACAAGAATGCTCACACTTTCCAGACTTAAAACATAAAATGCAATAAAATTAAGAACACAACAGTGCTTTGCCTGCTACCATGGCAATAGCAATAACTCAAGAATTTCAACCCATCAACAATACTTTCCCTAGGGATGGCCAACGTTCCATATCTCAATATTTATCTAGTGACCATTGTACTTAATAAAGCATCAGGGCAGTCCCAAGTTGCAGAAAAAGTGATGCCACCTGGCACCCTTACACAAGTACATTCCTGCTGCTAACACTGATACCCACTTTCATACTTAACATTTTGATAGTGATCTTCCTCCATCTCTGAACTATTCTTTTGTTCAATTTCCCAAGGCCAGCAAAAGTGTGTGTTTAAAACATAGCAAGCATATTTCAGTGACTGGTATGTGCATTTTAATGGTGTAAAAATATGCTCTAATTATAAAATATTCAGTTTTCATTCACTTGCAGCAACACATGAAATAGAAAAAAAATTGACAAAACTTTTACATCCTATATTCATGCAGGGACTTATGTGCTATTGCTTTCTAACTTCCAAATCATGCACTTAAAAATAAGTAAAAATGCATTGTGTCAGAATATAATGTAATGGCTAAATGCAACTCCCCAAATTTTCATAATACAGCTAAAACATACATTATTTATTGCATGAGGTGAATTTCAATTTAATGCAACTATTATAAGAAAGAAAGAAAGAAAAGATGATGAAGAGAGCAAATATAAATAAGAAAACAAGAGCAGAACAAGTAAATTAAATAATGAATAAAAAGAAATCTGTTACACTTTATGTGCTGCAAATATGCTGGACATTAAAGTCTAAAATGCACTTGTAGATATTGTAATGTCATCTTTATTTCTAACTTTTTAAAAAAATGACATTAAACATTTGAGTTTGTGCAGTCAAACATCACTGATACACATTTTTTTATGACCCTATATATCAGTCTACTGCTTTGGCTCATGTGCAAGTTGTCTCTTTTGTTCACTGTCGATCTTGGGTTTGATTCTCAGTTTGGAAAGTTGCCTGTTATTTTCTGAACTAATGATAGATATAAGTGCCAACAGATTTCTGATCTATGAACACTTGCTATACACAATGTTTACAGGCTGTTTCACTTGCTCTCAGCCCCTGATATTCTGTTACAGTTTTCAAACTAATGCACTAAGACTAATTTAATGACATTAGCATATATTTTGGTGTGTGTGTGTGTGTGTGTGTGAGAGAGAGAGAGAGAAGTATGATTGTTGAAAGTATTCCAGATGGATATTTCCAAATGCTGACGCACACTTCAGTTACAGGATTTGTAATTATGGAACAGTCATTCCTATCTTCAATTGTTGACTGACTGACTGGTAAGTTTTGGATTGTTCATGTGGTTGTGGCTGGATCTGAGTCGCTTCTCTATTGAGACCTGTTGGCTGGAATAGGAATTTGCTGAAATAGTCCAGAGGTGGAAAGTCAAAACTCATTAATTTAGCTCAATTGTTTTTTCCCCTGTGGATAATTCTATTGGAGTGTGCATTTCTTTTAAAAAATGGCTTCTTGCTTAATTTCATGGTTGTGTTCACTAAAATGAGTTGCTACTGTTAATTTTTCCAACTACTTTAGCCAAACATTTCTAAATTGTTCTTTATTTGTTTTTCTATGTATTTTAAATTGCTATCCAAGTATGTACAAGGGTAGGTCCATAAGTTTCTGGCCTCGCCGATAAGGATTATTGTCTTCACAAAACCCTTATCTGTGTCATACCTTATCTGTTAAGTAAATAATTGCAGCTGTAACTTCTGCTCCACTGTGTTCAGTTGTTCAGATATAGTTGCATAAAGAAGGCTATGTGTAGAGAATTGTGACATGGAGTATCAAGCTGTTATTAAGTTCTTCACAAAAGAAGCACTTACTCCAAATGAAATTAAACAGCAATTAGACTGTGCATATGGAAAGCATCCTCATCATATTCTGCCATAAAAGAATGGGCTAAACTTTTTCGAATGGGTTGAGAAAGCATTGAAGACAAAGAGCATGTAGGTTGGCCCTTGGATGTGCTCACTCCTGAAAACATCATTCTTGTGCAAGGAGAAATGATGGAAGACCGGTAGCTCAAAGTTACAGAAATTGCAGCAAGGTTGGGTCTTTCTGAAACAAGTCCTTCAAATAATTCAACAGTTAAACACGAATAAGATTAGTGCAAGATGGGTGCCTAGACTTCTTTCTTCAGTCCAAAGGCAGCAATGAGTCATCTGTTGTCAGGCATTTTTGGAGCTCTGCCGTGGCAACAAGAGAGAAGTCCTGCAAATCAGTAGATGAAACTATGGTCCTATACTATGATCCGTTGTCCCAAAGAGAATCAATGGAGTGGCATAAACATTGCAAAGCATCACCTCTACAGGTCAAGGTCACTCAGTCAACCAAGAAGACCATTAACAAACAATCTTTTGGGACTATGAATGAATACTCTTCATTGACTTCAAAGACAGGAACATCACAGTAAATGGAGAGTACTATGCTGGCGTACTACGTGCTTCCATCAAAAAGAAAAGGCGAGGAAAGCTGAGACTGAGACAATATGCCTGTGCACGCAGTTCTTGTTGCAAAGGAAGCTGTGAAGAAATGTGGCTTCAAGGAGATTGACCATCCACTCTACAGCCCAGATCTAGCTCCCAGTGACTATTTTCTCTTCTCAAAACTCAAGAAGGACCATCAAGGAAGGAAATTTAAGTCTGACAAAGAAGTGGTGCTGTTTATGCTCATTTTGCAGACAAGACTTCTGACTATTTGGGGGAGGGATTGAAATGTTAATTCAAAGATGTGAGAAGTGTCTGGCATTAAAAAAGGGTAATTATATTGATAAGTTTTTGACTTTATCATACCTAGAAAATGGTTAGGCTGGAAACTTATGGACCTACTCTTGTATGCCTGAATTTTTCTCTGGTGTTAATGAAGAGCCAAATATTTATTTATTTTGTGATGCTAATTTTATGCTATTTTCTTTGAAGATCTTGTGATTCATTCTGGATGATATGCATTTGTAATTCTCTAGATATTTTTAAGTGTAAAAATGTCTTTAATGGATTTTTGTCTTTTGAATATATTGCAAACCTTTCTTCTATTCTGTTTTTGTGTACTAAATTATTAAATTTGCATATTTTTGTGAACTTGGGTTAAAGCTACTGTTTTTATGTAGTAAATACCAAAGTTTGAGTTTTTCTGCATTTATAATGATTTTAAGTCTAAAAATGGGAGTTTTCCATTTTCCTCAGTTTCTATGGTTAATTTTATAATTTTCATTTGTAAATTTTGGAGTTTTAGAGCATCTGATGAATATTGTTGGTATTGTTGCAAAATATGCATTCCGTATCACTTATTATTCAGAATACCTTCACAAATTTGGGAAGATCTTCAAAGAACATGAGATAAAATTAGGATCACAAAATAAATATGCTATAAAAACTGATTAGATTCTAATTCTTCATTGAAAGTCAGCCTACCACCATAAAAAATAAATCAGCCATATAAGAATTGCTTTTTGAATTAATTTGTTTCATTTTCTTGCAGTCACTTTAACATAAATGTACAATCCATATTGATTCCTTACTTATATAAATAAGATAACACTTTTCAGATTATTGGTCTCTTTAAAGTGAGAAAATAAGTCAGAATGAAATGGGCATGGTTTCAAATCACTTCTGCTTGTGTGCAGTTTCTTCAGTGTGTGGTCATGCAGCAGGAGTGTGCTAAACAGTTAACTACAGGTCTAGCCCATGTTTCAACAAGAAAAGTTGCACCATATTTTTGAAACCTTATAATTATTCCATTTTTAAAGTAAAATATTTTAACATATATTTCAAAGTGAGTGCAGCTCTTTATAATGAAATAACAGCCCCCTGGTTAAATACATACATAATGGTGATATATCATTAATAAAGCTTCAAAAAGTGGAAGTAACATTCTATAACTTTAATTTGTGTTTCTGCAGTTTATTTATTTTCAAAGGCACAAATATTTTAAAATGCCAGATATTTAATATAATAAATTTTAATGGGAAAAGGGGATTCATATTTTCCCAAAATTGTTAATGCTTTATAAATTACAAAAAATTAATTTATTTTAAAAAAAAAATGAGGTCAATTTTTTAAACATATTGTTTAATGTCCCATACATGTTTAGAAGATGAAAGATAAAAAAGCAATTGGAGTTTTAAGCTAAAAACATCACAAGGCCTACAAGTGCATAGAATGGGACACAAGCAGATAAGTCTTACTCGAGAATGTCCTAGCTCCTCCTCTCCAGCACTTCTGCTTCTGCGCCGAACACCAGGAAGAACAAGTTTGTGGGGGTTCAGGTATGGTGACTCAGTTGGCACGCGTGGATCTATGAATGTAGTTGTCTTGCTCGTGTGATCAATGAAGAATTGCTACAAGAGGAAAAGATAGACCCACACCACAATATTGCTGCTAATACTTCACAATGTTTCCCAATATTCACTGAGTATCTTTATCACAAAATATTGTGATCTATATATATATATATATATATATATATAATTTTATTTTCCTCAGGAAGAGAGATAAAGCTACTTTTTACAATCCTTGGACTGCAGAGGTGCATTTTCCTCTCTGCCAATTTAAGTAATCAGAAATAATTTATAAACCTTATAAACCCAAGTGATCATACCAAAATGTACTCCTCTTGGATGATGTGTCTGATAAACAAATAAATGTAATAACTTTGTTAAGATCATGAACTGCACTTACAAAGAAAAAAACAAGTATAAATTTTATTATCCACAGTCTATCAACAAATCAAACAAATTGCAAACTATTTCTAACAACCAACTAAATTTATAGCATTTTTCTCCCATCGCTTAAGCTCATAATTCTACATTTAAGACTGTGTACTATCTTCTCACTCCAAGATTGTTAATTATTTTTACATTTTTCCAGCCATTGAGTTGGTGATTTAATTACCTGGGCCTGCCATTTAATCGCAAGGTTATTTAAAGCTTCTAATAAACTGTAAGATGTTATTTAATTGCATTAGGAAGCTATTAATGATTTACCCTATTAGAACTTATTAAATATTTTCACACTAACCCCACTTACTTTAATAACATTAGGACATCTTTGAGGGCAATTGCTCCAATCGTCAGTATTTTTTAATATTGTTTAATGTCCGTTTTAACTACAGAGGCGCCACAGACAGTGGACACCGATGATACATGTGATAAAATGATAAAACTGGGAAAGGATTTATATATATAAGTATTAAGTTTAGGATACACATTTGCCATTTATGGGGACTGAAGAAAATCTGGAAAAAACCTCAGTCAGGAAGGGGTCCTGGTGGGAATCAAACCCACACACCAGCTCATAGATCTGCACCTTAATGACCTCAGCCACCCGTGGCAGTCATCATCAACTGTTGACTGATTACTTGATGTGGTGGCTAGATCATAAGGTGGTTCTGTGGTGGTCTCTGATGGTTCAAATGGAACTTGCTGCGTTTATCTGCCGATGGAACATCAAAATTTATTAAGGTTTTTCTATTTTTCAGGATGAAAATTTTTCCCATGTTGATAACTCTATTGGTTTGTGAATTCCTTTCAGCAGCTTAGCCTCTATCAGCAGCTTAGCCTGTAGTGTATTTTAATAATTGTGGGTCCAAAAGTGAGCTGCTTCTGCTGATTTATGAATTTGTTTAAAACAAATGTTCCTAAGATGTCCCTTTTGTTGAATTTCTAAATTTCTCTTTGTTTTTCCAAAGTATTTTTATTACAACCTGCACATTTAACTTCATAAATTTCTGATTTCTGTCCTATTTGTATGGTGTCTTTTACTGTGGAACCTTGTACACTTTTGATATAATTGTTCTTTAGGGCTAACTTTAAGCCAAGTTCTTTTAATATCCTTTTGAATTTGTTGTGGAAAGATACAAATTCAAAAGTTTCACATATTATTCAACTTACTAGAGATCCAAAGTACTTCAAATTTTCACACTTTCCAAATGCTTGCTGAAGAAGCTGCACTGATTTTGTTTGCACCTACTTATTGTGACTGTTTTCATATATTTAGTCTTATTCTTGTCTATCTCTAGTCTTAATTCCTTTGCTTGTTTCTCAAACTTTTGCAAGGCACTGGCAGTGCTGACTTTGTTCTTGCTACTAACCACATTCTAGGCGTATGCTAAATACTGTGTTAGCCAATTATAAATAAGCCACCAGGATTGGTTTTGATTGTTCTTATTGTTCTTTCCATCAAGGATGAATATTATTGGAAAAAGTAGATCATTTTGTCTTAAACCATTACAAAGCAATTTTTTTAATATTTGAATTTAGCTTAGATAATTATTCAACAGATATGAGATTAAGAAAAAATAAGTTAGTGTTAACTTATAATTGTTTATAACTCAGTATATGGGGAAACATTGTAAGATGGAGATGCAATTTAAATGCTTCATGCATCATTTTAATAATTTTCTCTTACATTTAAAAGTTAATTAAAATATCTCACCTTCCCATTGCGATCAAATTTTGTCTCCCAACCTCTTGGAAGATCCCTGAGAGAGTCAGCAAAGAGATTGACTAGTGTAACAAGATCTCGGTTGTGTTGGTAGCGCTCAAAAGATTGTGGATCCCTTCGAATTTTTGACACCATGTGCTTGAGAGAGCCATTTCTGTTGTATAATGCCAGTGCCTCCTGCATACATTAAATACATTATTATTACCTAATATTTGTTTATTTGTGCTAAGCAATGTACAAATGATTATGACTGGCATTCAGCCCTGGCTCTTTACCAATAATATTTATGATTTACCATACCATTTTTGTACTTACATTTTATTCCTTAGTTCCTTAATTCATATTAGCTATGAATTATAACTTTACTATTTGTTTCTATTCCTGTCAAAATCTATTTATTTTCCACTTTGCTTAGATATTGTCCTTTATTCCTACTATCTTTGTAAAACATTTCAATTATAACTATATTTCTGTTTATCTTAAACCATTTCTTGTTAAAAAAACTCTTTTCTCCAAAGTTCTGTTCCTTAGCACTTAAATATCGTGTGTTCAACATTTTCTTTTCCACCACATATAAGACATTGATTTTGTGGAACACCATTCCTTAAACCTCGTAACCTTTATATTCCTGTTCTTACCCATGTGATATTTTCTCATTCATCCTTGCTTGTTATGTCTATATGTTTTCCTTTCCCCATGTACTTTCCATCGATGTATAAAAAACCAAATCTTTCTTTTCAGCTATCTCACTAAATATACCATATTTAAGCATATCTAATGTGTACCTTTTTGTCCAAAAGTAGTATTAAAAATTGTAGTGTGCATTAGTTTCAATGGCGTAATAGATTACCATTCAAATCCATTCCATAGTTTGCCAGTAACTTTGTTTAAATTTATTGTTTATTAAGTCATAATGCATTGCTGCAATTCTTGACTGCGTTACATTTATTGTTAGCTATTATTGCATAGAGTGTTTGAATAGTAGGTAATCAAGAGATGGAGGGCAAACAGAAAAGAACATCTTATGATGTTCTATTGAAGTGTAAAGTAATTCTTTATGCTGAAAAAAAATGGTAGAATAAAGGCAGGAAGAGAGTTCAATGTAGCTGAGAGCAATGTTCGCTTGTGGCAGCAACAGAAATTGGCATTATTTGCAACTAAAGCTAGTAGGAAGAAATTCACTGGTCCTCGCAAAGGAAGACATCCTGACATTGAAGAAAAAGTTTTGTAATTCATACATGAGAGGAGGATGAACGGGTAACCTGTGACGAGTGGCACTATAAGAAGTAAATTTTTCTTCTTTGACCTATGCCAGCTGTCCTTGCAACAGCACAAGTGATGAATTTTGTACTACATGCTCCAAGATGTAACAATAGTCAATATATAACTATATAAATTATAGTTCTGATTGCATTATGAAGCAGACAGGCTTATCTCTAAGACACAGTACAACAACATGCCAAAATCTTTGTTTGTTCTTTGTTCTTTTATGTTTTTTTCTTGGTATTCTAAACATTGTCTTAACAAATTTGTTTCATCTAAATTCAAAATCCTGAAGCAATATTCCGGTGTTGTTTCCCATGCTTGCCACTCTACCCAGCTCTATTTGAGCTACCGGTCTTAAAGTTGTCTTCTTCGGTAATGCTAGGATTTCTCTAAGGAACATCTTATGCACCTCATCTATACTTTCCAATTCTTCATCTAATCCCCAAACTTATATACTATACATAATTTTTGCCTCTACCACCATTACCTATTATATTAAAAGTTTCTATCATAAAAAGACCACATGAAAGTTCCTACACATCTATATATGTAATTACAAACACATTAGTCCATGCTGCCATTTTATCATTAAAACTATCAAACATCACTTGCAATGAAACTTTAATCTACCTAATGATATAATATCTATTAGAAATAAAATGAACTGTAAGACAATATATATATGAACAGATGCTTAAAGTGCTAATTTGCCTTAAGTTCTGCTCAGCTCAGCACTCAAATTGCAGCATGTCTCTGCATGCAGGCCTTACAGTCTTATTCTATCATCACCAGTCAAAATGAGATGAGATATCCATGGCAGATGTACAATGATAGTTCAGCAGTATAAGCAAGTGTCTAGCAATAAGAACTACTTAAGTTTAAATCCTATCGTAAGTGAATTGTTTTATTTGTTATTTTTGCAAGTAAAAATAATGTTCAGTATATATATATATATATATATATATATATATATATATATATATATGAAATATAGCTTCTAATTGCAAGGACTTATTTGAACTTTAAGGCATTTATGCTCTCACACACACCATATACCTACCCACCCCACAAAAAAAAAAAAAAAAACTTGTTTTCAAAATAAATTAACTATTTTTAAATGAAATAAAGGCAATTTATACAGAACTAACATGTTTCTTTCTTTACTTATATGGTTGGAAATTCACCCAATGTTGCAAGTTTAACATAAAATTAAATGTGATATTTCAGATTTTTGATTTCCTGCCATGAGATGTGCAATATTTATTCTTTATTCCTTATTGTTGGCTTTTATGTTTGGCAGCTATTTTCCATATTTCGTTCTAGTTGCTGTGAAAATGCAGTACATATATCAATGGTTCTTCCTTATGAAGTGATACTGGATTATGAATTCAATACAGCTCTACTGGAAAGGCATATCAGAGAGAATGTGGTGTTCGCATTCCATCCGAAAGAATCAATGCTGGCACTAGTAAACATACTGGAAACATTGTTAATTTTTTTGGGCCAGAATGTGGACATTGCAGAATACTGCCAGACTTTCATGGAGTTTGTTCAGCAACTGGACAATGTAGATCTGGGTTATGGATATTTTCATGCTACATGACATCCATCAAACCAATCCATAGCGCTAAATGAAAGTTTCTTTGATGACTGGATAATCTCCAAGAACCTGTGGCTGCTGAGATCTTCTGATTTGACAACACTGAACTTCTTCCTATGGGGTTATTTAAAAGATAAAGTTTATGTCACATGTCCCCAGACATGTGAAGCACAATATTATACAGAGGATTAATGGTGCTGACAACACAGTAATGTGAAATGACGTGTTGAGCTATGCTTTACATTTCAGTTATAATAAGTT
Organism: Metallyticus violacea; assembly: GCA_030762175.1. NCBI lineage: Eukaryota > Metazoa > Arthropoda > Insecta > Mantodea > Metallyticidae > Metallyticus > Metallyticus violacea. The sequence continues at coordinate 24,779,705 of CM060836.1, forward strand.
GTGGCTAGCATCATTCGTTTTGAAATAAATAAAGAAAGAGATGTGTTAGTTTTATATAAATCACTATGTATTTTCTTTTCAGCTTTTCACTTTTAGAATATTTTTTAACGTGGCATTTATTCTGAAAATGAAGATGATTAATTTATATTTGTGTTCAAGCTTAAATGCCTTAAAATCCAAATATATGTTGTCCATTATTTCCATATATTAAACCCGAATTTTACTTGCAAAAGGTAACAAATAAAAATTTCATGGTAAAAGTTTTTTGGTTTATGTCACGTGAAACTTAATGATAAACCCATCCAATATTTCAAGAAGCTTGCAAGGACGTGGTTTTTTGGCTTATGTTGTGCAAAACTTGATGATGCTACACCATCCAACTTTTCAAGAAGCTTGCAAGGACATGGTTTTTTGGTTTATGTTGTGCGAAACTTGATAATATACCATCCAACATTTTAAGAAGCTTGCAAGAAGGAGGAAGTTCTAGAAATGGGATGGTGTATTATCATAGAGTTTCACATGACATAAGCCAAAAAACTTTTACTGTGGCAAACTTTGGCTGCAAAGCATACATCATAAGTTAAGAAATAATAAATTTAAGCATAATTACAGTTCAAACTTTTTATTATCAGACTTGTATTTTTGTGTGCTCAACCATTAGGGCACATTATTCAAAGAAATGCTTTTCTTTGATATTAATTGTATGATTTAGTTGAACTACACACTCTTGATGCTTCACTTACTTCTCATAATGTATAGAACCGGTTTCGAGAACATTTGGTTCTCATCATCAGCTAAAATTCAACTATCAGATAATTCGTTGAGCTGTGGGAATGTATATTCTGCTCTGGTGGCAGTGTGATAAACTTGTAGCTTATGTTTTCATCCCCGGCAGTGTCAAAGTTCATTAGACTGTCTTTATATTTGTAGATGTAGATTTTCTCCCAGGTTGCTAGTTCCGTTGGTCCTTGTACTGATTTTAATAATTTTACTTTATTCACTATGTCATAATTTTGTGTTAAAAAATGATATGCTACTCCTGATTTCTCTATTTAATTGTACTTTATGTTTCTGAAACTCCTTTAACCGTGTGCCTATATTTCTCTTTGTTTTTGCAATGTAGATTTTTTCACATTCTGCACAATTTATTTTGTAAATACCTGCTTTTTTTTCTCTTGTGAAATACTGTCATTAACATTGTCCATCAGTAGGCTTTTAACATTAAATCTGTTGTCTGGTGCCAACCTGATATTAAAATCTTTAAGAATTTTCTGAAATTTTTGTAGCCCATGGATATGTTAATTTTTTAAAAATTAGCTCATCTTTTCTTGCTGAAAGTGTTGTGGTTTCTTTGATACATTTTTGTCTCTTGAATTTCTGTACCTTTTAACTGCCTTTTTTTCTATTTGTTTGTATTCATTAAAAGATTTTTTTTGCTAATTTGAGGTTAACTAGCCAGTGTGTTAAAATGTTGATAACTGCATGTTTGTGCATTGTGCGGTTAAAACTGTCAGTTTTGATGTCATTGTCTGGGTATGTATTCTTTCTGTACATTCCAAATTCCAGGTTTCCTTGACATTTCATTATTTTAATATCTAAGAATGGCATGTTATCTGTTTCGTATATAAACGATATGTTTCTATCTTGTATATTTAAAAGTTTTAAGGGACCATGAATGAGTTTTTTGTTAACTATGGCAAATATATCGTCGACATATCTGTACCATACCTTAAATATGTATGGGAAAGCTGAGTTGATGTGGTTTCAAATTTGCTCATGAAGAGGTTAGCTAGAAATGGAGATAAGAGGCTGCCCATACTAAATCCTGCTTGTTGTTTATAAAGTTTTCCTTTGAAAGAAAAATAGGCGTGGTTTATGCAAATTTCTGTGAGTTTGATGTATTCTTTTATGTGTGCATCATTAGTTCCATTTGTTTTAAGCCAATCATGTAGATAAATTAGGAGTTTTTCTTTTGGTATGCTTGGAAACAGTGAATCTACATCGAAAGATATTAGAGTGTCAAGAGGGATGTAATTTTATGTCCTTAATTTTTTCTATTAACTGAAATGAATTGTTTATACTTCTGCTTTGAAATTTTGGTAATGCCTTGAAACTATTAGCTAGCCATTTTGCTAAATAGTATGAAGGAGTATTGATATTGTTAATGATGGGACACATACCATTTCCAGCCTTGTGAATTTTTGGTAAAACATATATTTTTGCTATTGTGGAGTTGCTCTGTTTTATTTTGTATATTGTTTCCTTTGGAATAACTATACATGTTGTTAGAACCTCATTGATTGAATTAATATATCCCTTCAATGGGTCTGAATGGATCTCAATATATTCTTTTTTATTTAACAAATTTTGCATTCTTGTATTATAATCTTCTTTATCTAATATTATTATTCTATTTCCTTTGTCAGATTTAGTATAAACTATGTCTTTATCATTTAAGGATTTTATTGTATTCCTATATGTCTTGTTTGCTGCTGTTTTCTTTTTAACTATTCCTTTAAAACCTTTTCCTGATTTTACTCCATTTCATTTTCTTTGTTGTTTAATCCTTCAATGGCCACTTTTAAATCTAGCAAATAATCTTCTATTTTAGTGGAATATTGTGCACAAGTTTTGAAGCCTTTATTTTAAAAATGCTAATTCTTCTTTTTTGAAACTTTCATTAGAAGATTTTTGATATAATTCTGTTTAGGTTCTGGATTTTTCTTAGGTTTATGATTAAGATTTCAAAACTTTCTTTTCTGATTGCTGACTTTTTGTTTACTCGAAATTGTATATGTTCTAAATCTGTTTTGATTAAATTATCCCATATTATGCAACCTAATCTCTTTGATAAAAGGTAGAGAAATTCAAAAGACAAAAATGTATCAAAGAAACCACAACAATTTCAGCAAGAAGATAAGCTAATTTTTAAAAAATTCACATATCATCCATGGGCTACAAAAAATTTCAGAATATTCTTAAAGATTTTAATATCAGGTTGGCACTGGTCAACAGATTTAATGTTAAAAGTCTACTGATAGACAATGTTAAAGACAGTATTCCACAAGAGAAAAAATCTGGTATTTACAAAATAAATTGTGCAGAATGTGAAAAAAATCTACATTGGAAAAACAAAGAGAAACAGGGTCACAGTTAAAGGAAATTTCAGAAACATAAAGTACAAGCAAATAGAGAAATCAGGAGTAGCATATCATTTTTGGACAGAAAATCACGACATAGTGAATAAAGCAAAATTATTAAAATCAGTACAATCAGAGTAAACATAGCAACATACATACCTTGCTGAAATTGACTCCTCAGTCGTCGTTTTGGTTGACAATGTGAGGCATGTACCTCACGAAACATGTACCAAAATTACTTTTATAAGTGTGTTTGTGAAACTTAAAAAGAGTTTTAATGTGACAACATGATTTTTAGTGTTTTACTTTAAATCAAAATAAGATCAGTACAAGGACCTACAGAATTAGCAACTTGGGAGAAAATCTACATCTACAAATACAGATACAGTCTAATGAACTTTGGCATTGCCGGGATGAAAACATAAACTACAAGTTTATCACACCACCACCATAGCAGAATATACATATTCCCACAACTTAACGAATTACCCAACAGTTGTCATTTAGCTTAGCTGATGATGAGAATGAAATATTCTGGAAACTGCTTCTATATATTGTGACAAGTAAGTGAAGCATCAAGAGTGTGTAGATCAACTACATCAATTATATGATTGACTTCAGTGTGCAAGTTCCAATTAACATTTTAAATTTAATGCCTTTCTTGTTTAGGAACATGAACTGAAGGCAGCATTAAAACGTGTATTGTTACTGAATGCTTTAAATGTTTTCTAAATTCGTCATGGTTTCTGATCGTCCAATCACACTCTGTGGTTCACTTGGAAATGGTTGATATTGATATTGTAGAATCCCCTAGAGGTTGTCATATCTGTATTGCATTCACATCCTTCTTTACCAAGTATATGTCATTTTTCCATTATACACATATCTACACTGCAACAAACAACTATAGCTCTTGACCAAGTCATGTATTATTGCACAATGTTTCTATGCAAAATGGCAGGTTTTCAGAACTTATTGCTTCAGAACTACTAATGCTGCAAGTCATTCCAAGATCATTTTGAACGATCCTTATACAATAGTTATCCTAAAATCAAAAGAAACCTGGTTGCCATAATGCACAACTGCATCAGTGCCTTACCAGATAGTGAGAATTTTTCGTTTATGTGGAACATACTTGTCACATTAACACAATATAGACTAACTTAGGAATTAAACTCTTATTTCCTGCACTTGTTCAGTGCTATACACTACATAGCAATATATGAGAACACACCTGGTTCATATGAAGAATAGAAAAAAAGTCAGGACGTGAAATAAACCTCACAGCTGGCATGTGGTGAATGATCTCTGCATGCTGTTGTGATGGACGGTGTTCCCCTCCACTGCTACCATCTGATGACAATGTTTGACACTGGATACCTTCACTAACTGCTTCTTCTGATTCTGGACGGCGGGATGTAATAGTGCGGCGAATACTCTGGTATCTAGATAAAGAATTTGTTATACATTAGGCATTTCTGAAACAGCACACCATTCTAATGTGCTCAAATATGCACATAATATTCACTTTCTTTTTTGGTTGTTCCAAAAAGAATATGGATAAGTAAACATTATTCTATTTAATTGTACTAAGGAAGCTATTAGTAATGTATCCTATTAGAATTTATTAAATATGTTCCCGCTAACTTCACTTATACAACATTAGAACAAGTTTCGGAGGCAATTGCTCCCATCATTAGCTATTAATTGGTGAATATTCAGAAGATTCTTTACACTTAACTGTAACTGCCTTTGTTGATCTACTAATAATTTGAAAGCAACTTGTGATTGCTTTTTAATTAAAGTCATAGTTTAGGCTACATATTACGATATTCCTATTGGCTATCATAATTTTGTTTTCTACTGCATATATGGTCATTCTTACATCAGTAATCTTTTCCCCAGCGGGTGGCCGAATCTATGCAACATAAAAATTTGACCTTGAATGGCTCTAATGGTAATGACATCAGATTTTTGGATTTGAGTATTCAGAGAAAAGGGTTATTTTATATTCAGTTAAATACAGTATGGCACCAATCATCAATAATACAACACTTGAGGAAAAATTATCACACACAGTGACACATTTTTACAATTTGACATCAAAGCTTTGTTCCAGAGGAACAAGAGAAACTATTACAAAATAGTTAAAATTAGTCAACTAAATTAAATGTTGCAAAATTTATGCAAGAAAGAGCCATTCCAAACATTACCAGTCTTATACATAGTGGGACACATGCAAATGAATCAATCCATGTAGCCAATATTTTTAATAGTTACTACATAGCTATTGTTCAAAATATCCTACGTCTTTTTTGGTGCTGTTCAGAAGCTTTCCAATACTAAATTTATTTTGTGCAGCCAAACGTATATCATAATTTTTAAAAATCTTCATGAATGTCCTGTTTCCCCATGGATGATATGTGAATTTTTTAAAAACCATGTTCTTTTTTATCGTGGAGAGAGTTGTGTTTTTAATATCTTTCTGTCTTTCGAAATGTCATTATTCCACCCAGCATGAAGTCAGGAGTGTATTGGATAGATTGTTTGGAGTGTGATCAGATATATATATAGGCAAAACAATACAAAATTTGGAGACAAGGACCAAAGAACACTTCAGAAATTTAAGATATAAACAAGTGGATAAATCGGCAGTTGCAGATCACTTTTGGACTTACGATCATAACATTACAGGAGAAGTCAAACTGTTAAAAGCTAACGCCAATCCCAAGGAATTGGCAATATGGGAAAAGATTTATATTTTAAAAAATAAACATAGAGTTATGAATTTTGACATTCCACCAATGGACTTCCTGTTCCGTTATCTAATGGAACCACCAGATGCCACTATGTCACCAGCTAGAGTTAGTCAGTCCCTAACTGAAGATGAGAGAGAATGTTCTTGAAACATGTTTTGAAGAATTAACCAGTTAGTGAAGTTTTAGTGTCACCTAATACCGACTCATTTGTATATTTAACAACTTCACTGTTCCTTACTTCTTTTAAGATTACACTTACATCACTTATTATTTAAGGAGGAAAACAAGTTTCAAGAGCTAATTGCTCCCATCCTCAATTCCAGGTCGACTGCTGGCTTTGTTCCTCGTGTTGTTTTGGTGTGTCTCTGGTGGAGGTTAGATGAACTTCTGTATTAAGATGTCACTTGGTGGGATTTCAAAGTTAAAAATGTGTTTTTTTTTTCCTTCCAGATATAAATGTTTTCCCAGATTGTAAGTTCTGTTTTTCCTGTGATATTTTTAAGTAGTTTAGGATTCCTGTTAATACTAGGCTATTCTTCTAAAAAATGCGAAGCCAGTGCTGATTTTTCTTCCTGTTTTTGATTTATGTTCCTAATATGTTCTTTTGTTCGTGTTTTTCTTTTTGTCTTTCATAAAAAACACCAGCAAAAGAACATATTGGGAACATAAATCAAAAACCGGAAGAAAATTCGGCAGTGGCTGGCATTTTTGGGAGGAACAGCATAGTATTAAAAATATCACAGGAAAAACAGAACTTACAATCTGGGTAAAATTTATATTTGGATTTAAACAAACAAACAAACAAACAAAAAAAAAAAAACCAACCAACCTTTGAAATCCAACCAAGTGACATCCTAATAAAGAAGTTCATCCAACCACCACCAGAGACAAACCAAACCAACACAAGGAACACAGCTGGCAGCTGACTTGGAACTGAGGATGGGAGCAATTAGCTCTTGAAACTTATTTTCCTCCGTAAATAATTAGTGATGTAACTGTTACAAATTCCACTCAACTATATTAAATTCATTAGTTATTACACATCACTGTTACAAAAGTCCACCATACTTAGCAAATTTGATTTTAATGCATATTATTGCATCATAAATGCTTTGGTTTTTTGAATATTTAGTGTTAAATTATTACTTAAATTAAGTATTTGTAAATGGTATTTGGTAAATAATAATAATAATAATAATAATAATAATAATAATAATGAATGAGACACAGGGTCACATGCCATGGACAAGTCAAGGAATAATCTCATTTTCTCATCATTATCTAGAGCTTTAAGTATTGAGTGATAAAAAGCTGCTATTGCTGTTGTTGTGAATAAGTCATTTCTGACGCCATGCTGGGATTTGCAAAGAAATTGTTTGTTAAAGAAATTTAATAAGTTTATGCTTAGTACTTTTTTTTATATATATTTTGGTAAAGGTGGAAGTTAGCGTAATTGATTTGTAATTTTCTATTTTCTTCTTGTTTTCATTTATATAAATTTGTCTGGTTATACTAATTTTCAGTACATCTGGGTAGATTCCTTCACTTATAGAGAAATTTATCATATGAACCAATATTCCAGTTAGCCTGTCTTGACACTGCTTTAATGCTATTCCATCCCACCAAACTGAAATTTTATTCTCCAATACTTTTGCCTCAGCAATACTCATGAATGCCATTGTACATACATATTAATGTTGCACTCTTAATTGTAACAATAATTTTTAAATTATCCGAACATCTGCAAATCTGAACAGGCATCAGTCCCAATTAGTTTGGGTTCTAAAGCTCTGACTGAACCTACACATTATTATCTTACCATATTAATTCTTTACCTGCGATCTAATTGTTGTCGCTGAAGTTCATTGGCAATTGGTCGTACTCTTGTTACAGAACTGGAAGTGGGACGCTGCCATGTAGTGGTTCTGTTAACATGGTCTATGTAAAATATTCGCCCATGGCTGTCTATACGTGCTTCCCAATCTGAAAGCAAATAAATTCATGCTCATATATTTGAAATGCTGCCCACTATATAACATACTTTTAATGCAATTAATAACCAAATCATCCAAAATGACTTAAAGATTAATTGATAGACAAAATTCCCTCAGAAAAGAAACCAGGCATCTACCAGATGGATGCATAAGTTTCCATGACTTAAGTCAGTGGTGTATAAGCTTCTGGAGAAGGCTGCATCTTGTTGTGACTTAAAACTGATGTTTCTTCCAACATGTAGTGGAGCTTCTGGGTTGCTATCTGCTATCACTATATCCTAATCATTTACATATCTAAGAGTGAGTGAAAGTATTACCTTTTTGCTTCTCATGCTCAAAGTCAGCCAATGGAGGCATATCCTGTTAATGTTTTCCAAATGCTGTGTAGCTGTTTGCCATCATCTCTGTTTATTTTATTTGGTACTTTCAATATTTCTCTGCTTTTATGCATCAACCTTTGCATAAAATCGTTGCAGATAGCTAGTAATTTTGTGTTTTCAAAGTCTATATGATGTTCTGTTAATATGACATGTTCAGCTATGGCTGACTTTTCTTGTAAATTTGATTTTAGACTAAATATAGGTTTCTTCTGGTGAGTTTTAAATAAACTGCTTATCTTATAAATCTTTTAAATAAATGGCCTGTCTTATCTGATATATGCTTTGCCACAGTCACATTCCATTCTATACACACTGGCATTAGATAGAGGGTTGCTCATGTCTTTGATTGGATGAAGAAACTATCTGAGTTTTTTAAAAGATGATACCAGGTTTTAATATTGTGATTTCCGAGGATGGCTGGTATTTTATCAGTTATTCCCTGTATATAATGGAGATTGCCTATTTAGAATTCTGCTTTTCAGATGGGCCTTCAAACCTATTATGGACAGCCTCTTTTGTTAAAATACATATTCTTTTTCAACACTGTATAAAATATTTCATCTAGTTGGTAACAGTTATGAATCACATATGCATTTAGCTAGGTGAATTAATATATTGATGGCTCACCCAAAATAACTTTTTTCTGATGTATCAATTGAAAATTGTTTCAAACAAAAGCTTTTTAACATCATGGGGGAGTTTTTGCTGAGAGTATACTTTTTTGTATCTCCATTAATGTAGGCAATATGGGTTTAGGACTTTTTAAATGACATCATGTACATTTTATCCAAGAATATACCTACCCTCTCCAAGAGCTATTTAGAAATGTGTCACACTGTACCACTTTAGTCAAGAAAACAGTAGATATGGAAATGATAAATAATGCATGACTTCTTTTATTTTGCATTGTTTAACTAAATCATTTAATCTCTTAAGGCTGCTTTAAACATTTCATAATGATCAATAAACACTGAGGAATGAAATAGAATGGACTGTACTGTACACTATTGAACCTTTCCTCATAAATGGTAATCAAAATGGCAGATGATATGCCACATTCATAAGAAACACTATTCTTGATCTCTTATAGGCTGTACCTTGAATAACAGAATGTTCATGTGATATCACATGATGGATCCCCAGCGCATAATGCCATACAAGCATGATGCATTCTGAACCATAAGTACCCTGGCAGGTGGATTGGTCATGGTCAACCAGTTAGTTGGCCTGGCCTGGCCTGGCCTGGCCTGGCCTGTCCAGTCCCCAGACCTTATGCCACTAAACATTTTTCTTTGAGGAGTGGTCAATGCTATCTATCAAAATGTTCCAACAGCATCAGAGGACATGCAGCAACGTGTTACTGATGCTTGTACAGTCATCCAGGAGGAAGTAATTGAACAATCTAGGATGTCCTTCATCCACAGCGTGAACTTATATATGATTAACATTTTAAAAAAATTGAGTCGAGATTGTAACATACATATCACTAAAATTCAATAGAATGGAAGAATAGAATAGAATAAAAAAGAAAGGAATTTTATACAATTATATATGATTACCAATGGTCACCATTTTGAGCATAAGATTACAGTTTGTTTAGCAGGTAGTGGTAGTACTACAAAGGAACATTTTATTTTTGAATTGTGATAATATGTACAGTACAATAACAAGATGCATTTGCTGTACAGTACTGTCCATCCTGTGGCATTTCGCAATGTTTATTCATCATTATGAAACAGTCAGTCCTCGTGATGTAGTGGTAATCATACTTGCCTTCTAAACCCAAGATCGCAGGTTCAATCTGAGGTTGAAGATGAGACAAATGCCTTTGAAACAAGTCCAATTAAGTGGAACAAAAATAGTGAAATTTGAGTGATTTCGAAATAATAATTTGTCATATTAAGGTTAAGCTTCAGCCATTAGCATCCCTTTCAATTCAAAACATGAAAGACTGTCCAGAGGCCTCTTCTTTCAGGCTTAAGGGTCTTTAATGTGCTGTAAATCCACAACAGCTTTACTTCCCTTCCAAAGGAAGCCATACTTTGAGTTTTTATGCCCTATAAGAAATCCATCAACCCTGCCCAGGTGAATGGTAACCTTGGGTCTATGAGTCAAGTATGGTTACCTCTAAACCACCTTTCCAACAGATGATGATTAAGTTTCAAAATTAAATTTCACACCAGAAGTCAGTAGAAGTACCCCATATTATTTAACAAACAAAAAAAAAATGAAGAATCCCCTGTCAGTTAACTAGCAGTGCAGAGTGTTGACAAGGGTTCATAAAGCTTGTTCTGCCAACAAGCAGAGAAGCAAGAGTGTATAATTGAGCCATCAGCTAAAGCATTTAAAATGTTCTGGTGTATTGCAGAAATAAGTGTGTCAAATCAGCGCTAGGATGTATTTATACTAAATATATAAGTTCAAAATATGTACACCCTTTGACAGAAAAAATTAGTCATTCCCAGATTCTACATGTCAATCGGAGAACTTCAGGGATACTCATAAATGCTGCATTCACAACATGTATGCAAGACTAGCACACTGCAATGGGCATTTTATCTGTAAATGTAATGGTAACAATCTTAAGAATCTGGAAAGAGAATATTAGGGTGACCAAACTGTTTAGAAGGTATTGCTCCTCTGCGTAAGCTCCTGGTTTCAAATCTGAAATAATATTTTTGTTTTATTTTTTATTATTGGTTTTATAAGTACATATGTAAAATATCATATTGCCTTAATATCATATTATATTTTAATGTATCATTTTAGATTTATGTCATTACCTATGCACACAAAAAGTAATCACTAATTAATGCATTCTTTACAAATAAATAAATAAATACATACATGAACAGAAACCTTTGTCTTCTAAAGTCAAAACACACAGAAATAAACACAAATTGATATTGGGAGTATGAATCCTCAGCAAGTATAACTGCCCTCAATCTTAGGAGTAAAAGATATTAGATTTTTACATAGTGTGGATGAGAGTCTGACAACATCCTAGACTGCTTGAATTTGTACCCTAAGTTATCTTTTGTTCTCACATGTGCAGCATATTGCATTTAGAAAGAACAAATACTAAAGGAAATATTATATATATAAACCATGTTAACATTAAAGCTTGCTATGTATGGGAAACAATATTACAAAACTACACTCAGGGATAAAAAAAAAACCAGATACTTCTATATTTTATTCTTAATTATTTTAAAATGGAAGAATACTCCCTTAAACAAAATATTATTTTATTAAGCACTTTAAATTATGAAATTAGAAACCAAAACTTTTCTGGTGAAAAAATTTACAAAAGACATAAAACAATGACAAATTTTGTTTTAACTGTGAGTACACTTTTTGGTGCTTGAAATATTAAAATTGCATTTTAATAATGAGTCATCATCCCCTCTGGCTTGAATATCTGCATTCATACATCTTGGTATGCTTTTGATCAAATTGGCAATGGCTTATCGAGGAATATACTCCTTTTCTTCAAGAAGTGTTTGCCTTAACTCCTGCAAAGTTTCTGGCAGCGGCAGTCTTGTCTTAACATGCCATTCCAGCATGTCCCACACGTGTTCAAGCAGATTCATATCAGGGCTCCTTGCTGGCCATGGTAAACTAAGGATTACCAATTTTTGGAGATAATCCCTGACCACATCGGCAATATGGGGCTTGCATTGTCATGCATTAAAAGAAAATTATTGCCTTAAATGGGTTGAATGGTACAACATGATTAGTCAAATATTCATTTATGTACCTATCAGCAGACTTCCATTTTCTAGTAAAATTAACTCAGGATGAGCATTTATATACACTCCTGTCCAAACAACACTCCACCACTTCAAAATGGCAGCATTTTGCAAATCATTCTCCCGTCCTTCTCCAAACTATTTCATGTCCTTCAGGTGAGAGTAGATTGAAACAGAACTCGTATGCGAACAAAACACAGCTTTACTGTTCTTTTCTCCAATTCCTATAATCATTTGCAAAATGTAATCATTCAACTCAGTGAAATTCTGAACAAATGGGGACCATTTTAGGTATACGTGATTTCAGTTCACTTGCATTCAAACTTCTTCTAACCTTTTTGGCTGAAGTTGGACATCCATGTATGTTAACAAATTGCTGGGTTACAGTCATAGCTGGCACATGCTCCTTAAGAACTGTCAACACCATGTACCAGTCTTCATTTTGATTTGTAGCTCTCGGACGACCCAAACCTGGTCTTCTGGTATATTCTTCTCTAAACCATTTTATGGTATTATGGACTGTGCTTCTAGTCATATTTATTACATTTGCACTGTAATGTACACTGCATCCATCATCATTTAGAGTCACAGCTCCAGCCCCACCTTCAGGTTGTATTTTTAAGGTGAAATGTGACAACTCTACTTACATTTATAACTTGCAAAAATAAATAAATAATGGTAATGAAGCACAAAATGGTTAAGGCAAATTTGTTGTATCCGAGACTTTATGCACATAATTAGAATATTTGGTTACAATGGCTTGTTAATAAAACAAAAAACATTCAACATAGCCTACACATCTCCATGACAAATTCTTACCATAATATTTTATGACAAGCAAAGTGTCCAGATTTTTTTGACCCTGAGTGTATTTATCATATGTTACAAAAGTTTATTACAAAAATAAAAGTGCTCCATGCCAGGATACAAATCTGCACTCTTAACCCGGCATGACTGCACACTCTGCTACAGAGCTAACGGAACACACACACTAGTCAGCATCTTTAGTGCATGCCACATAATATAACTGCTGCATTGGTCACACAGTTTTGCTGGATACCTTGTGAAATGCGCTCTGTCTTGGGTAGGACTTAGAAGAATTTTGCATTCATTTTTTTTTTGTCAAAGGGTATAATGTGTTAAAACAGTCAAAATATGTGTATATATATTTAATTATATTTTCTTAAATATAAATAAATGTGGAACATTAAAAAATAAAAATATAGGCTTAACCATCAAACAATGCATTTTAAAAATTTTTTATGATCTACAAAAATGCACCAAACTGCTGAATTCATAAATTTTTAACATTTCTTTTTCATTTTACTTTCATTTTTCCCCTGTTCTTAATTTAATCTGCTACTGAAGTAGTATGCTACAAAATTCTGTTTTAAATTTTAAAATGTGAAGCTTATCTCCTATTAACCTGCAAAAGTGATTTATGTCCATTGAAGCTGCTCTCTACATCACATAACATGTATTTAAAATTCCTTAATTGGCCTGAGTTGCATCTGATTCTAAATTTTATATTTGAAGTGTCACTTAGTGTTGTACTAATTTTACAATTTTCCTCAAAACCTATAATTTTGGAAACATGCTCACTTTAGTTTTGATGAGATTGGCCAACTTACCACATAAACTTTTAAGTTCACAAATAGTGTCTTTCACAAAGTAAATTTTTTCAGGTAATGTTAGGTTCCTATTTTGCAATTTCTGAATTGTTTTTGATACATTATAAAAATTTACTTGAATGTAGCTCACATACTTTTTTTATACATTGATCACTCAACAAGGATTTCATGTTCATGGAGGGAGCACTTTCTTGACAGCTTCAAATAGTGCTCTGCAGCTTCTAACCATGGTCAATATCTGGTCACAGTGGCAAATATACATTTCTTTCAGAATCTGAATTCTGCTTGGGGCTTTCAACCATCCAAAATTGGCAGGTCACAACACTTATTGCTGCTGATAAGACTGGTTAATATGTGCTTAGGAGTTACCAATTTCACTTCTTTCTTTGCCTGATTTAATACAGACCAAAACATTTTATTTTGCTGTATCTTTTTAAGATATAAATCAGCTGTTCAGCATTATGCAGAATTTCAAGAATGCTTTCTGGGGGGTTCACCCACCTGGCATACCTATTGTTCATAAATATGCTTAAATTCTACACAGGATTATTCTTAATATTAAATAAATTTGGAATCTAACACAGTGAAACATGCATTAACAATTTCTTCTGAGGTGAACTATTTAGACACAACTCTTTTGGTTTTACTTACTGAGATTTACTAAGAACATATTTCCTGTACTCTTATCCACATCCTCAGCTGTTAAACAACCTTTGGATCATTTGTAGAAGTGTGGTTGGTAGGTGACTTGGTTGACTCTGGTGGTCTTGCAATAAACATTTCTGGCATGTCAAAATTCATTAAGTTTTGTTCATGTTTTTTTATGTAAATGCTTTCCCACATGTTTAATTCCTTTGGTTATTGAACTGTTTTTAATAACTTGATGTTTTATTTTATCTTATGATTTTCATTCCAAAAATGTGTTGCCACCTGATTTTTCTATTTGCTTGTAATGGATGTTTCTTCAATGTTCCTCCAACCTAATGCTGTATTTCTCTTTGCTTTTCCTACATAGATTTTTTCACATTCCTGACAATAATCTGCTAAATTTTAGATTTTTTATCTTTGAGCCTAGAATCTGTTTTGTTTAATTTCAATAAATATTTTACACTGTATCGGTTTTGAAGTGCTAAGATGATATTGTACTGCTTAACATTTTTTTAAATTTCTTATTGGGTAATAAGTGGTATGTGAACCTTTTTTTTCTCTAGTAAATATCTCTGATTTGTGATTTGTTTAATTCTTTCTTGTTTTTGGAATTTTTACATTTTTTTATTAATCATTTGTTTGCTGAACCATTTAATTTAGCAGCTTCTATTATGTGTAGATATTCATTCTTGTATTCTTCTTTGTTCAGTGGTATATTTACTAGCATGTCATGCTGTTGAATGTTTATGTGGTCTAGGATTGAAACTATGGGCTTTGATATAATTGTCTGTATGTGTGTCTTTTCTGTAGATGTCAAATTATTATTACATTTTATTATCTTCAGATCTAAAAATGGCAACATAATTTCTGTTTCAGTTTCAACGGTGAACTTAATTGTAGGCTCTTGTAGGTTTAAAAAGTTTCAAACTATCTTCCACATGTTTTTTGTTTACTATGGCACATACATCATCTACATATTTGTGCCAAACTTTAAAAATGTGGGGGGAAAGCCTTAGTGATATGCATCTTAAAATAGCTCATGTATAGGTTGGCTAGGAAAGAACTGTCCATTACTAGCCCTGCTTTTTGTTTAAAGACTTTGTTGTCAAATACAAAAAATGCTTGATTTAAGCACATTTTAGTGAATTCAACATATTCTTTGATGTAGTCTTCTCTTTGGTATTTTTATTAGGTTATTTTTTTTTAAAAAAAATATTTTGTGGTATGCTGGGAAACAAGGCCTTGACATCAAAAGAAACCAATGTGTCATTAGGAGATAATTTTTGGTCTTTCATTTTGTTAATGGGGGTCCATGGAGTTCAGCTCAGAAGAAATTAAGAGAGTCATTGTTGGACAAGAAAATAAGAACAGGCAATATGTGTTAACAGAGTAAAAAGTGAAAGATATCACTGCTCAATGAGAGTTTTTTTAAAATAGTGTTTAAATCCTGTTTTTACTACTGAGACACCACAGGCTGTGAACACTGGTGATAGAAGATAAATTATAAAAGGATATTATTTTCAGGAAAGAAACGTTCCAGATCTAAGTTTAGGGTACTTCCCCAGTATTTGCCATTTATGAGGACTGAGGAAAACATGGGAAAAACCTCAGTCAGGGAGGATGGGCCTGCTGAGAATCGATCCCCAAACCTTCCAGTCATAAGTCTGCACCTTAACGACCTCGGCCACCCATGGCGGTATCTCAATAAGAATAATCACATGCAAAATTAATGCAACAAGCAGGGGTTTGCTGTATATCAGCACATTCTGCTAAAAAATTGAAATTTCATCTCTACAAGGCAACTAAAGTAGATGCTTACAGCCTATCAACTTGAGTAGAAGAAATTTTATCTTCCGTGAAAAAGGTAGGCATGTTTTCAATATTTTGCTGAACACACAGCAGATTGCACTTGGGCAGCTCCCAGCCCAGTCTGCATGAGATGAAAAACAAAATGAAGACCAATCATTATTGTTTGTCCCCTATACAAGTACATAATACTAGATTTACAATGCACACTCATAAGAGACAAGATATTTTAAGAATATGAGATTTTAAACTATAACTACCAAACAGAAAGAATTAAGAATTCCTTACAAGGAGGTAGTGGCTCTTCTTCAGCTGTAAGATCAAGACGCTGACTTTTGGCTGAGCGTTCTGGTATAGATGGCAAACGTGTTGTGGTCAAATGGCGTAAGGGTGGAATAGTACAAGTGTTACTGGAATCCTCTTCTTCACCAACTGCTGCATTCATTTCTGTTGATGCACCTGTGATATATATTGCAATTTAGTACATACAGCTGCTTAACTTGTACACTTTACACAGAACTTTAATAGTAATGCGTTATGTTATAAAGTTACAGTCATGGCATTAATTCTGGACAGTTTTAAATGAGGGTAAATCATTAAGTAAGTTACAAATTGATGTGGAGTGCTATATGTTTGAATGAGGCACACGATGCTACTGTCACTAGATGGTAGAATTAGTCTGGTGACAATTGATGACATGAGACAATCAATGTTTACAAGATTTGCAAGATGGTGGCAGTTAGGTTTTCACAGTTTGTGTATGATCACCTCACAATACAAAATGCAAAGAATGGGTCTGACAGTACAGCATCTCAATTGTTACCATAATAAAGGACATGATATGCCAACCTGAACTGTCAATGATGATGAGTCTTGGGTTTATCATTACCAGTTCTTCGAGAGTGCGAGTTGATGGAATGGAAATATTCCATGTTGCCTGCAAAAATAGGTTAAATACCATCTGATGTAAAAATGATGCTCACAGTCTTCTGGCATCATGAAGGAATACTACTCATTGCATTCCAGCTTCAAAGAAAAACCGTAAATGCTGACGCCTATCGTAACATCCTCAAGAAACTTCATATTCAACAGAAGTTACCAAGACTCCTAGCCAAATGCTTGTGGTTCATGCATGATAATGCACATCCTCATACTGACAACAAGACAAATGAGATGCTGCAAAATTTCAAATGGTAAATCCTTGAGCATCCTTCATATAGCACTGACCTTGCTCCAAGGAATTTCCAATTGTTCTACCGTCTGAAACATCTTTCAGGTGAACATTTTCTAGATGACAAGGCTGTAAAAAGGAAACTCACCTCGTGGTTCTGACAGTAATTCAAAGTATTTTATGCTGCTTGATTTCAGGGGCTTATAAAATGATGGAATAAGTGCATCAATGTAAAGAGAGTTTATGTTGCAAAATAAAAATATTTTTCAAGTCAATACTCTTTTATTCTTAATTAGCTAGTGAATTTATTTAATGCTCAGAATAAGAGTATTAAATTGACTCACTAGCTAATTAAGAATAAAACAATTGCTTCACTGTATTAGCTCTGATATGAAATTAATTTTAAATCCAGTACTCTTTATTTGTTCTCAGTTTTATACTCACTTGTAAATTACTTTACTTAATGATTTATCCTCACATTATATTAATTGTTGATTTCAATTAATTTCACCTAATAATTGAATATAAAGTTTTAGGAGAACCAAATTAATATTTCATATTAATTTTACCAAACAACAGTTTTTAAAGGCAACATATTAATACTAAGTTACTGCTACAGTTTTTTTTTTTTTAAATATTTTGTTGAATATCCTAGACTTAATTACTGCCTCAATTCTTCACAGCATGGAGTCCAACAATCAATAGAGATCTTTTGATGTAATCTCCTTCAGCAATGAGTGGATGATGGCCTCTATCAGCTCTCCCTTGTTGCTGGGATTCTAACATGACACCAGAACTTTCAGCCTTCTCAAGCCTTCTATCAGACTGTTATCAGGTCAAGGCAGCAGAGTAACATGATGGTCACTGTCATTTTTTGACTAATTCTAATGGTGTGACACTTCGAACCATCCTGCTGAAAGATGCACTGCTGAGTGTTACCTCCAAATAAATCATGGATAGCAAACAGCAAATACTCCTTTCTTGAAATTTTTGGCATTAATGTTGCCTTGTGCACTGACATAACAGGGATGGTGGCGCATTCAGATGCCTAGTCATTGACCAAAAAAACTTTATATTATCGCTTCTAAAGATGTTGATCTTGGTTTCAACACTCAGTGCAAGGACCTGAAGAATTAGCAACATGGGAAAAAAATCTACATTACAAGTACAAATACAGTTTAATGAACTTTGACACTTCCGGTGATGAAAACAAACTTTAAGTTCATCACACCTCTACCAGAGCAGATTACACATCCTCACAGAATAACAGTTTATCCTCCAGTTGACTAGGTGCTGACAATGTGAAAGAAGGGTTGGTGAAACTGGTCCTACATATTTAAACAAGTAAGTATAGCAAAAGAGTGTTAGTTTGACTCAATCACACAATGATCTTAAGTTAGTATCTAGCTTTCTCTTATTCTTCTTCCTAATTTACTTTTTCTTCTCCCCCTCCTCCTTCCATTTTGCTTCCTCTTCCTCTCCCCGTTATGCTCTGTCTTTCCCCTTGTACTTGAGAAAAATTGTTGGAGAAACAAATGGAATTGTAACACCAACTTTCTACCTTTACAACCAGTAATATTTACATTCCAATATTAATTTGACTTTTGTGTATTTTTAAATAACTATGTACGTTATTATCTGTATTTTTGCTGGCTCTTCGCGTGGCAGAGTGGAAGAGAAAGCCCCTTGGCTTTACCTCTTGCCAGGTTAAATAAATAAATTGGGTATAAGAGGAATAAAGAAAATAGTTGCATTAATTACTGAACATGGTGATTTCAGGAAACATCTACGAAAAATGGGACTGTATAATGATAGACCCATTTTTAGAAAGTGCAAAAAGGATGAGGAAACTACCTCACATATCGTGTTTGATTGCTCATTCCCAGTAAGAAAGAAACATTCTTTCTATAATCAGGGAAGACCTGGGAACGGATGCTGACATTGGAACCAAAATACTGCATCTTGTTCAAGGAACAGATTTTAGGAAACAATTAAGAAGTCTCTTCCAATGGGGTAGCACAGTAAGCCTTATAGGCTGATGTACCAGAGGTCATTAAACTCCACAAAACTCCCCGTTATCTATCTTATATTCAAATTCTTTTTGTACTTACAGTAAAAAACCGCCTGTGGTGCCTCAGTAGTAAAAATGGGGATTAAACAATAATAAAAAAAAACCACAGTAAATTATGGTGCAAAAATTATATCAATCATGTACTGACTGAAAGACAGTAGAGTAAAAAGTGGTGTGTGTACTAGCTTCAAGGTCAAAGAACTTGCTCTCTTATATAAAAGTAATCTCAATGTAGTGAACTAATAGTTTAGCAGTTTTAAAGCTTCTGAGTAAGCTTTACATGTGTTGCATTTCTCCATTTAATTATTACTTTTTCTTTATTTATTTTGGTCAGTGTAAATTGTGTTATGTTGTATGAAAAAATAAAATAAACATTTCTTTAGGGAGGAAAAGGTTAACACAGCCTTTAATCTAAAGAATCTTTCAGAAGATATAAGCTTTCATTTTTTTATCTCCTGTAATACTCTGCATCTGAAAATTGTGAAACTTTACCAATTGCACCTGCATCCAGTTCTTGGTCCAGCAAATTAATAGCTCTATTAGTGGGACGTGCATGATGTGTTGGTGTTGGAGGGCATTGTGGAATACTTGGAGGACCTGTCGCTGCAGCTACACGGCTCAGAAGCCTGTGAACATTTCACAAAACCTGTTTATGTACCATACTCATAGCTTTCAAAGTATAATTAATTTTATATACTCTAGTAATGCTAAATTGTTAAAATATTCTACTTGAAGGAGTGTAAACAATTCAAAGAAATATTACACTCTTTCAGGCCATATATTTATGCCAACATTTTTACTGAGACATAGTTTGACTCTTTTACTTAATGTAAACAGATATAATCAGGACTAAGATATCTATGTGAATGCATATTTGCTTTTACATTAGTTACAATTAAAATTTTGTCATATGTTTATGAAGAAGAATATTTAGAATATTTTCCATATAGATATTGTTCTTTCACACTAATTGTGTATAAAATAAAATTTGGAAATTATACAACTAAACTGGAACTATGAACTTGTCTCATCTGATTCTATTGTGCGATCAGTGATGCTTTCCCCCATAGTACAGAATTTTTCCTATTAGCGAGCTTCCACTTGTTTGCTGCCGTGAAGGGAGTAACCAAGCATACTTGCTTACTGTTGATCTTGCCGACTGTCACAGTCATAATGCAGCTACATACATGTTCTCTGGTGTGTGTTGTGTTGCTTGTTTCTTAATTCGACTGCATACATAAAATGTATTATGACTTGTGTATTTACAATGGTACAGAATGTCTTTATGTATGATTCATATGTCAGTGGTAAAAGAATCATAGGGCCAATTTTTTTTTGAGCATATTATGTGAATACCATACTAACCCCCTTTTTTTTTTCTTCATAGAATTAACAACTGGAGCATGATTATACAATTTTTGACAGGACTCTTGTCACTGCTCACTCTGTAAATTAATTCCATGAGAGCAATTCACAATATGTTTCCACAAGAGAGTTAATAGTCGGGATTTGTGGCCGCCTTGGTCTCCCATTTTAACAGCCTGCAATTATTATCTCTGGGCTAAATTTAAAAATTCCAAATACAATATGAATCCACACACCACACAAGAACTCAAAGTTATCAAGAAATTGTCCAGATTTCTGAATGAACTACAGTGAATGATCTAATCACATGGTATATAAACCTTCTACAATTTCTCTACTATGAGAGATTTATTCTTTAAGAGGCAACTTGTAAGCTACGAGTACTTCTGACTTATATATATAAATTAACCCCTATAATGTTACTGGTTAAACTAGAAGTTTGGGCCATAAATATTTGTAGCATTATGAGTCGCCTCTTAAGAAATAAATCTCTCATTTGCCTCTTAAGGAATAAATCTCTCATAGTATAGAGGAACCTTAAGGAGGTCTTTGGGGTATATACAGGGCTTTCACATAATCCTGTTGGCAGTGAGCAGCTTGACACACCCAGTCACCGAGAATCAAATATTGCACATATGGGATAGCTTTTATGTGAAAACCTGATAGAATTTATGGTTCCATGCTTAAAGGAGAACCCTGTAGCTTGTTGGTTGAGAGCTAGATTGGAAGGCTAAAGATCCCATATTTGGAATGATTTAAAACATGTTTTATTCTTTATATTTGTTCATATTTTCAGACATAGCATCTATTTTTAATATTTACATGTCTTTACATAATTCTGAATTTTATTTTAAATATTTTCCACATTTTATGGTTTTTAATTATTGTCAGGTAATAATTTAAAATTTATTTTACTAGCACCACTATTTCAAAATTCATTCTGGTTTTTCCATGAAATGTGGAACACAAGTAGTTAGAGGCAGTATAATACTATATAGTTAACATTGAAGTCATTGAGAATGTGTGTGGTGTTTTAGACTCTGATTTAACATTTCAAATAGAATCCACAAAGTCCATAATTTTTGTGATAACAGTTTAAAAATTATGTAGCTTATGTACATCCAAGCAAACTTCTCATATCTCACAACTACACTAAACACTCAATCCAAAAGTCTCAACATTCTGAGGAAAAAGATACATTTCAGTGTTGAAATGGAAAAGTTGCACAAGTAACAAAAGTGAACAGTTGCGCACAATGCTAACCAAGAATCCAGACTACAGTAAGCTTGTGTAATATCAGTGTTATTTTAAGTGACGATTCAAATTTAGATCAGAATTTAACTTCAAAGATGTCGCCATTACTTCTTGGAATTTAATGAGTACAAGCAGTTTTAAGAGACAATATATACAGTTCCACATTTCAAAATTTAAAACAATATTTTGTAGCTCAGTGTTTTGGAAATAAAAAATTATCACAGAATAATTACAACCAAGCAAACTGTAAGAGTACAAAAATATTGCAATTGTTTTAATATCAACACCAAGAAGGTTTTGTTCTGTTAAGTAATATAACCATTAGCAGAATTTTTTAAAATACAGATATTTTTGCATTATTTTGCATATTTACTCCTCATTTTAGATAATTATAAGTCCATGTATATATTTAACCATGTTTCATACAATCTGAGATACTGCCTGTGGTGCTTCAGTAGTAAAAAAGGGCATTGAACACTTCAAAAAAAAAAAAAAAAAATACAATCTGAAATGAAAACTCTTATGTTTCAGTTCATTATTTTCCTTGTAGTACACTACGAATGGATGAACAGTTATCATTGAGTTGTTCCATTGGAATGATTGGGATTGGGCTTGGTCTTGTGCAATAAATGAACAGTTTTCAGCAAAATCACATGTCGGCATAGCTTCATCAGGGTAAATTTCAATTTTCCTTTCTTGAAAGAATGCAGAATGCCATTTAGCAATGAAATCATGCCTTTTGAAAACTTATCAATAAAATCGTCTGTGGTCTTATAAATAGTTTCAAATGAACAGCGATCCACTGAACCCACCTCTTGTAGGCAGTCTTATCAATCATTTCTTCTTCAATATTGTCAATAAAATTTCCTTGAAATCATCAATGCTAGGACATGAATCACAGTCATCTAAAAACTTTCAAGTTGGAGGATTACGCATAATTCTCAATAAGTGGTGTTCATATGTTTTTAAAGCAGTATAATTTCCTTGCAGGGCTATTTTGTTTAAGTTAGTGCCACCAATCATGAACTTTCCATTCTGATGTTTTGTACACACATACACAGAGTGAGGAACACAAGCTCCTCCTATAATGCAATTCCTTGGTTGTAACTTGGCAAATTTTGAAATTCTAATCTTTTTAAACGTGTAATTGAACTTTAAAATTCCTTTACTAAATTGCATTTAATTCTTTGTTACTACAAAGAAAAATTTAAGTTTTGTATAATATCACAGAGATACCACTTTGAAAACTAGAGTGTGTAGCTAGAAGACATGCACCTTTATGCATAATTTTTTTTTAAAAAATTTAAAATTCCATTTCCATAAAAACTCAAAATTAAAAATTTTGAGCAGTGAATTTGAAAAAACCCATAATAATGTCATCATGTTATTATCAAATGAAAGCCCTATTCCTAAGCTTTAAAATGACATTTGTCTCAAGCCTGTACACTCTTTAACAAAAAAAAAAAAATAGTCATTGCCAGACTCTACGTGTTATTCTGAAAACTTCTGAGATGCTCACAAACACTGTATTCACAAGCTTACAAAGAGTGCACACTGCAGTAGATGCTTTGCCTGTAAACATAAAGGTCACAATCATAAGCCCCTGGAAAAAGAATATTAGGATAGAATAGCAGTGGTCGAGCGGTTTAGAAGGCATTGCTCTTCTGCTAAAGCTTTTAGCTCAAATCTTACACAACACTTCCTTTTTTTTTTTGTATTATTGGTTTATAAGTGTATATTTAGAACATTTTTTTTTTCCTTAATATATTATATTTTAATGCATTATTTCAGTTTTATGACATTACCTATGCGCACATAAAATCGTAATTACAAAGTAATGCATTCTTTTCATACAACTAAATAAAACATAAACAGAAAAATGTATCTTGTATAAACACATAGAAATAAATACAAATGGATATCATGTATGAGCCCCAGCATAATAACTGCCTTCAATCTTCTGGGTACAGATGATATCAGATTTCTACAGTAGTGTGGACAAGAGGCTACAATATCCCAGGCTTCTTGAATTTATGCCCATAAACCATCTTTTGTCCTTTCATGTGCAGCATACTGCATTTAGATAGAACAAATACTAAAGGAAATATTATAATATTCATTATAATGTTAAAGCTTGCTGTATTTGGGAAACAATATTGCAAAACTAATTTGTCATATGTTACAAAGGTTTATTAAAAATAAAAAGGTGTTTCATGCTGGGAACTGAACCTGCTCTCTTAACCAATGCTGCATACTCTATCACAAAGCTAACAGAACACGCATACCAACAATGTTTTTACTGCATGCCATATAACACAACTGCTGCAGTGGCTATACAGCCTTCTGGTTACCTTGTGAACTGCGCACTGTAACAATTCGGACTTGAAGAATTTTGCTAACAAGAGATGTCTCTTTTTTGTCAAACTGTGTACCCCTTATAGTTTTTAAATAACTATTATTTGTAATCAGAAAAGTAAAATAACTACAGTTCATTTCCTTACCTGTTATGAGGGCGTGGTGTTGCAAACCTACACAGATGTGCAGGACTTTGTAACGGTGGATGACTGATCTGCCTTGACAGTGGCTTGTGAGCTCGTAATGCTGGTGAGGAAGGTGGACTGGTCTTTGAAGCTGCAGTCAAATCCTCGGTGCTTGTGGCATCCGCAAATTCTGTACTTGAGCTGTTAGCATTTGCCTCAAGGGTGGTTGTGCCCCCAACGGAATCCGCACTGGAACTGCGTACTATGGTGTCAGAACTGGTGCTGGATAAAGCAGCATCTGAATTGGGGGAGTTAGGAGACAGAGAGTTGGCCGTATTGGTGGGCACTGACAGGAGGTAAGATGAGTCAGGTGTTGGCACATTAGTAAGAATTACTGGTGTCCCACTGACATTTCCAGGCAGATTGTTGGGTCTTTGTGAGGGGTGAGAATGTGAACAATCACCCTCAGTTCCTTGCACCTCAGAAAGTATCACAGGCATTTCACAGACTCGATTCTGAAAACTATCCGCATTACTGAGCTCTAATATGGAGCACTCAACATTATTAATTGCATTTTCAGGCACAGTGAGGGCACATGCCCCTTCATTCTGACTAGAGCAAAGTTCATTACTTTGGTTACTACTTGCACCTTGTGCTTTTACTGGCCATTGCTCTGTACTACTTTGGTATTCCTGTCTAGGCAAGATTGCTTTCCCTTGTTTTGTTGAGAATGCTAGGAATGCCTGTTCCCCAACAACTACTTCTGCATCGTCATCGTCATCATCATCTGGTGTCAGAAAGACAGCATCATCCTCATCATCAAGAAGGTTCTCTACAGACGAGCTATCCACTAAGCTACTGTCCTGCTCTGGTGTTGCAAGAGGAGCTGTGACAGGAGGAGGATTTTCTTCATTGTCTTCTTTCCCATTCACTGCTAAAACTTCTGGTCTCTTTGTCCCTCCACTCTGGTTGTTACTTTCAGTTACATGAGCTGTTTGAGGTATAGGAACAGAATTATTGACACTTACACTGCTATGGGTACTACACTGACCTGTTTCCCGCAATCTAGTGCAAGACACCACCTGTGGCCTTGACTGTTCATTACCTCTATGACAGTGTTCACTAGCTGCACTTTGCTGAGCATCACATCGATGCAGACAAGACCCTCCCTGTGGCCTCAGTTCATCTACATCAATTATCTCAAAAGCAAAAGTGTCTTCGGGGTTCACAAGCTTTCTTGGTTTGGGTGGCAAGCTGGGTCCAGGTGCAGGTTTATAGTGTCGTGGCACTTCTGGTGGAGCTGAAGTTTGATAGGGCAAAGCTCTTGTTCGTTCAAGAGGACGATGTTTGGTGTTGCTGGGGGGGAAGGCTCTTGGTGGTAATGGAGGTGGAGGTGGTTCTGAAAGGGGATACAGTGTCTCATACACTGATCGCATTTCTTCATTACTTCTTTCTTCTGCTGGCCTGAAATAACAGAATGTCACTATAGAAACCAACAATTGAGAACATGTTGCCCTATTCATTTGTTTGTTTTTCTCCCCAGAGGGCATGTGGGTTACACAAGGGTTTGTAGGAGTCAAATGTAGTGCTGATATTTGTGTAAGGGTATATTATCACCATGCTCATCAAATATCCATGCCATTGCTGAATTATACCAAAACAACATTAAACTCTGCTGCAGCTGCAGGCAAGTTGCCATTTAACATCATTCCACATAGAGTTTGTCTACTAATAAATCTTAGACTATTGGCTTCTGATATAAATGAGCTTGTTGATATGAGGGTCATTAGATAAGTGCTGAGACTTCAAACACTGGCTACCCCTATGGAAAGCATTGTTACTGGGTTGAAATTGTTAAATCATTGGTGTTGCCATGGTACCAGGCATAGCTCTGTTGTATTATTCATTTTCTTGCATTTTATGTTCTAAGTGTGGAAAGTGTGAAATTTCTTGTAAGTGCAATGGAAATTCAAAGAGAGCATTTTTGTGCAATGATATTGTACGATTTCAAATGTGGCTTAAATGATGAATCCACTTGAAAATTTGAGGGAGGAGCTTTGGGGCTTTTCCTCCTTCATGTGCTACTCTGTTCAGCTGGTTTGCAGAATTAAGAGGGGGTGGCAATCTCTAAAGATGAAGAGAAAAGTGCCAGACCAATAACAGTAGTGACTGAGTAGAACTTCATTTCTGTATAGAAACAATGATCAGGAAGATGATAATCTTCCTGATCCTGATGATAACCTATAATAACATTGACCCAGCATTAGCCCTTAGTTCCCTAGTGTTTCAACTATCCTTCATGAGCACCTTTGTGTAATAAAAATTTCTTCAAGATGGATGTTCCATAGCTTGTCTGAAGCAGAGAAACTCCACAGGGTGGAATGGTGCCAAGAAATGCTGCAAATATTTAACTATGGAAAGTCTCACCATGTTTCCTATACTGTTATGGGTGATGAAATATAGATATATCAGATCCAGAAGCAAAACATCAGTACTCCATTTGAGTTTTCCCTGATGACCAACCATCCATCAAAGTCAAGAGGCCAAGGAGTATGGGAAAGAAAACGGTTATCTCTTCCTTCTCCACCAGTGGTTACATGGCAACCATTGTGCTCAAAAAATCAGAGAACTGCTGCAAAATGGTACACAAAAGCTTGCCTTTGGTAAGTATTTCAGAAAATCCAAGAATAGCATCCAAAGGAAGGACTAAGAAGCATCTTGTTGCATCAGCTTTGACTGCTAAAATGCAAAATGGAGTTTCTACAAGGAGCTGAATCAAAGCTAATGCCTCATCTATCCTACAAACCCCAACCTGGTATCATGCAATTTCTTCCTATTCCCTATTGTGAAGAACTGATTTTGAAATCATCAATTTTCTTGCCCCGAAGAAGTGGTTGCAACATACAAGGACGATTTTTCTTTAGTGATTGGAATGGATGCTTCTAGAAGTGGTACTGGAGACTGCAGAGAATGGAACATGGCATACAGCATCAGGAGGAATACTTTGAAAAACTGTGATAAACAAAACATTTCTATGAGTAATTCATTATTTAAATAACAAATATAAAGATGGCTATAATCAATGGTTTCAACAAAGACACAGTGATAAAAATTATCAATAAATCTAAAAGACAAAAAGGGATAAGGGAAGTCTCCACACTGAAAAATGCAAAAGAAGAATACAAATTCGAAAGTTTCACCTACCATCCAATTTACCACAACAAGTTCAAGAAAATCTTCAAAGAACATGGGATAATGTTAGCCCCAAAGAACAGATACAACATCAAGAATTTATTAGATTGCAAATAAAAGACTCCATACCTACAGAACAGAAATCAGGAATTTACACAATAAAATGTGCAGATTGTGAACAGAGCTACATAGGCAAAACAAAAAGAAATTTGGAAATTCGGAGGAAAGAACATTTTAGGAATATTCGGTTTAAGCAGGTGGATAAATCAGCAGTAGCAGCTCACTTTTGGACCAAAAGCCATGAAATAAAACCGGGAATTAAACTGCTGAAACATCTTCACAACCCATTGGAGTTATCCACTTGGGAAAAAATTTTCATATTAAAAAATAGAGAAAACCTAATGAATTTCGAGTTTCCTCCTATGGATGAGCTCTGCAACTTGCTACTTCAACCAACAGAGGCCACCACAGGAACATCTGTTTGTCCAGCCATAGTTTCCAGTATCAGCAGTTCAGTGAGCAACTGAAAATGGGAGAGATTTTCACGAAACACATCTTACTTTTATGTAAGTGAGTGGAGTTTAGTGTAAAAAATGAATACCTAAGTTTAGGTTTCATTATTTGTTGTCTCAATATTAACCTAGTGACCTTTGTATTACCCATGATTTCTAAAATAAGCAATTTAGGCATCATACAGTAAATTGCATCGTTTACCACTCTCTGTTAGATATGGGGCAAAAGGAGCATACATTTTATCTCACAGGCATTTTCTTTATGTTGAAAGTAATTATATAGACTTTTATCTACGATGCTAATGACATTCTTGTCTCAATAAAATATAGATTTTAATTCCTTTTAGGTTTAAAAGAAATTAAAAACTTATGGCCAGCATTCCATTTACTCCAGCAAGATATAATTCTGCAACAATAGCCATCATTAAGGACACCTGCAGTTATTCAATGCAATTATGGCATTGACTCATGAGTCACCAAATATAATACAAAATAGCAGTACTCCAATGTGACCCACGATTTATCCACCTTCAGTTATTATGTGATTTTGGTGATTGTGTGTTTTTATAAATGTTTGAAGTATCTACCATAATTGTGCCAATAGTGGGCTAATTAATATGTGTTGTTACCTCATGCTGCTTATTTAGTCTTCAGGTGTAAATATGAAATCCATTTCAACTATAATATGAAAATAATGTGTGATTTGACTCCAGCAGTTCACATATAGTATATGTATCTCCTAGTTGCAGCTTTAGGAAATAAAACAAAAAGTATATGGAGACCTATTCTTAAACATTACCCCAATACTTCCCAATATAATTACTTTTAAAAAAGGAAATTTACACTGGATGACATAAACAACATCCAGAATTGTTTAAGCAACTTCGTTAGCAATTGCAGTATTGGGGAAGTATATGCTAGTTTGGAGGCGAAATTTGGGGTGTCTATTGATATCTGCTCCATGAATGTTACAAGTTTTACCTTAAACAGGTGCAGTAGATCTATGCTAGTAGAAATGCAAGAATGAACATCAAGCAAGAATTTATGTATCTGCCCCAAATTTGGTATAACCTTAGAAAGAGAGGAAAAAAAGCAATGGCCAGAACTGATGACCTCTTTGGAAAACATCAGAAGCATTTGCTAATGCTCGATTCACAATACATGCTTTAAAGCTGCCTTCAGTTCATTTTCAAGTTATATCATAAACAGGAAATGTGTTTGCTTTTTCTTTACTAAGGTTTACTTTATTTATTTTTAATTATTATTACTATTTTATTACCATAAATACCTTGAAATTTAAATAAGTATTTGCAATTAAAGTTATATTAAGTTGATTATTCTGCTGTTTTTTGGGGGGGAGGGGGGGCTATTTTCATATGGCAATGTCATTTGCAAACAATCCTGTATTTGCCTTTGGAAAGTCAGATAGTATTTTGTTGATGTCATTTATGAAAATATTAAAAAGAATTGGACTGGAGACAGCACCTTGAGGAAGAACTATTTTAGTCATATGCCATTTAGAAAGGACATTATTCCATTTTACAGCTTTGCACCTTTGTGATAATAAATCCACGAACCATTCAATGTATTCCCTCTTATCTCCCTATTAGTTATATTATAAATAAGTTTCTCTCTCCACACTTCATCAAAGGCATTTTTGAAGTCAACAAAGTGAGTAATTACTGTTTCTTTTTTGTTGAAGACATTTTTAATATCCTGTGTTAAATATAAAATCAGATAAATTGCTGAATATTGCTTTCTGAAACCTGCTTGATAGTATGAAAGGAAAATATGCTTGATGGTTGGAAAGGAAATTTTGAGATTCAAAATAGTAAGTTAATCTTGTAGTGGCCATTTTCTTCATTTTTAGCAAGTACTGAGGCTAAGGATATAGACTTATAACTGTTGGACTCACCTGCTGGTTTGTCTTTTTTCTTAACTGAAATAACCAATTTATTTAAAACATAAAAATGCTGAATTTAAATTATTAACTCTATACACAGGAAAAGTATCTACAGATGAATTGATACGCATCATAAATAAAATCAAAAATAAAATGTCGATAGGGCAGATGAAATTTCAACATCAACCCTAAAACAATGTGTACCATTCACAATAAGGTGAGTCATAAAATGATAAGAACATATTCATGAAGTCCATCATGTATATAGAGAACAACTGAAATCAAATGTATGTGAACTTAAGCACATGTGGTTGCAAGTTCTACCAGGCTCTAGGTCCAGGGGTGCAACACAGAGGTTTGTGCCACCCGTGGTATTTTGCGTTAGGACGGTACCTTGTAACTCTAAACCGACCTGCCATTCGGCTGCAGACGATTGCGTCGCCCAGGCGCACTAAGTTCCCTTAGCTACCAGATCAAATTATATGACCTTTATCATACATAGTACAGGTTATAAAAATTGGCATTCATTTGCACACAGGTCAGAAGATACAAAATAGTGCTGTTGCAAAATGATGAGACTAAGCTGCACACTTCATACTTTCATTTGCAAATGCTGTTCTGCAGCTGTA
The DNA here is from genome assembly GCA_030762175.1 of Metallyticus violacea. Lineage (NCBI taxonomy): Eukaryota > Metazoa > Arthropoda > Insecta > Mantodea > Metallyticidae > Metallyticus > Metallyticus violacea. The sequence goes on from CM060836.1 coordinate 24,810,392, forward strand.
AAATGATCAGCCTTGTGTCTTGTGTTTGTGAAAAGCGCACAATTAAGTAAGTATTAAGAAGGTAGGGTTATCTAGCTTTGAACAAGGTAGGTTAAAGCCTACAAAGAAGAAAGATTTTCATTTCAAGAAAGAACAACAAGGCTTAGCAGGTCACTGCGTGTGATAGATAGCTTCCTGAAGCTAGAAAATTACAGGAGATCTCAAAACTTATGCCTGAACAAAAGAGGCAAGTGATCAGAAAGCTCAGTATTGGTGGAACATTGCTGGGACAAATTGATGTTGTCCAGGCAAGTCAGACAAACAAGCATTAAAATACAAGAAAAAGCAACCCTCTCTGATAGTCCATCATAAACAGAGATTGACTGGGCTAAGAAACACATCAACTGGAAGGAAGAATGGAAGTGTACGATATTCAATGATCAAAATAAATTCAACTTGGATGGTTCTGATGGTTGAGCATATCACTGGAATATCCCAGAAAAACACAGGAAGGGTTTTCAAAGAGGCAGGAAGGAGAAAAGTCTCTGATGGATTGATTGACTGATTTTGGTTTATTTATGGACACTCTTTTAACATCTCAGGTCATCAGCATCCCATTCAGGGTGTGAAATGGCTGATTTGTTTTGCATGGAGGCCTCTTTTTTCAGGCTTGAGCTTCTCTTTTGTGCTGTAAATGTACGACACGGAACCTACGGCTTTACTTCCCTTCCAAAGGAAGCCATACTTAGGATTTCTAAACCTGAAAAAATCCATCAATCCTGGCCAGATTTGAACCCATGATTTTGGGTCTCTGATGGTTTGGAGTGGATTCGGGAATGGAGGAGTAGTAGCATCTTGCATTCCCTGCAGGTTGTATGAAAGCCATACACTCTCACACACTGCTTGGAGAGCACCTTTTTCTGTTGCAGAGAGGGTTGGAACATAGAATTGAATATTTTAGCAGGATGGTGCAACCAGTCACACTGCCAGATCCACAAGGGAGTGATTTTGCAGCAAAAGTATTACTGTCATGAAGTGATCCACCAATTCCCCTGACCTGTACCCTAGCAGAATGTATCATGAATCTTATGCAAGTTAGTATATTGCAATGGGAAGCAATATGCCATGAGCAGAAATTGAACCTCTATTATATCTGCATGGAATGAAGTTGAACTGTCTGTGTTACAGAAACTTGGAGAAGGATCATGTGATTCAGGGTGTTCTGGAAAAGGGTTCACAATTTGAATCATCTGAATCTGCAGTAGCTGTGTACAAAGAAATTATTTGCACTCTATCCAAAGAAGCATGATGTTCAGCATTTACAAATGTATGAACACATGAAACGTTGTATAGAGTGCAATGGAGAATATTATGAAAAGCTGCAATTATCAGATCTAAACTTTTAAAATTTTATTGCATCCGTTCTCTAAACTTTTGGAGTGACACTCATAGGTAGGGCTATCTCATATGATGGCTGGAGTAACATATGGCATGCTACAAGGAACTCAAAGGTATGATGCATCAGTATTATTTATTATTGAATATTGTTTAATGCGGAGACATCACAGGCATGATACATGAGAGAAATGATAAATTGGGAAAGGACTTTTTCTTTTTTTTAAAAAAAAAGGAAAGAAGTGTTTCAGGCCTATGTTTGGGTACCTCTCTTGCATTTGCTATTTATGCGGACTAAGGAAAACCTGGAAAAAATATCAGTCGGGAGGGCGGTCCTAGCAGGAATTAAATTCTAGATCTCTCTTCATGAATCCCTGCCTTAACGACATCAGCTGCTCATGTCAGTATGATGCACCAGTAGAGATACATCCTATAAAAGTGTGAAGCCTTAGACACTCCATATAATGTATAAGTGTATGCAGGTGGTAGCAAAATGAATGGAAAAGTAGGAGCAGCAGCAGTCATATTTCAGAATAATGTGATTGAGCATGATCTACTTTAGGCAAAACACTGTATACAGCTTGTATGATTATTTCCTGTACTAAAAGTTTGAAAGTTCTGATATTTACTGTGAAGCCTTGGTCCAAATTGGATAGTAGTCCAAGCTGTGACTAAGAGGTGTGCTTGCAGTCCAAGAGTTATCTTCTGATTCCTCCTCTTGCTGCTGATGTGAAGGTGTAGATGGATATCCATTTACTACTGATGTACCCTTCTTTTTGAGCAGCCTTGCACTTCGCTGTTTTCGATACCTGAGAACACAGCAGAACATAAAGAATAATAAGGTTTAACTGTTGTATTGTGATGATGCAGCACAATATATTCTGACAGGCAAAAAATAAAGTGTAGTACTTATTGATATGCTTTATTTCTTAATTATTAAATTTGTTATATTTCAAACAATGAACATAAAATTATTCTATTTTCATTTTTTGTATGAACTGTTTATAAAAATACATACGGGACATTTCATCTCACATTAAAAAATTGACTTCATATTATTATTAAGTCAATGAATTTTTTTAATACATAAAGCACCAAGAGAAGACAATTTCTGCAAAACGTGTAACTCCTGTTCCCAGTACATTTTATTACAATAAATGTAGAATTGCCCTGGAAATTGCAATCATCTTTCCAGGCATTTCTTTCTTTGGCGCGCTGTTTTGTTTCCGGAGTATAATGGTGCACCCAAGTTTCAATCTTCAGTCACGAATCGGCATAAGAAGTTCTGCGGATTGCAATTAAACAGAGCCAGACACTGTTGAAGTGTTCTTGCGCATGTTTTTTTTTTTTTTTTTTTTGTTCAACAATCAGTGATCGCGGCACCTAAGTATACACAGCTCCTTTACTTTTAATTTTTCGTGCACGATACTATGCACTCTTCAGTTAAGCTGCCTACAGTCTCAGCTATCTCGCTCAGCGAGGGGGGCTTTTTAAAATTATTACCTCCATGATGACCTCTAAGGGGCGGTCGGAGTCCGGTTCATTTTCAGTGTTTCTTACGAGGAACATGTCAATACACTCATATCGAAACACATCTCAACAAAAATCCTGTATCATCTATGTGCTATAAGAAGTCCATGTTCCAAAATTGAGTTGCTCTTTTCAACTGGAAGTACAGTAAAATTATTTGACAAATTCTTGGAACATATAGAGAATATAACATGGTACTGTAGGGGGAAAAAACTGGACAACTCTGAGGGGCGGAAGTCTTTCGTCCGCAAGTGCATAACAAGTTTACCTGCTGTTAATCCTAGACTGTTATTGGTTAAAGCTAAAATATTATTGATGCTGTAACAGAGAAATCCTATCTTTAAACAACTGATCTCAAAGGCTCTGAGAAAAACGTGGCGACTATAGGCTGCCATTCAACATCACTCCACGTGGAGTTTGTCTATTGTTAAACCCTTGGCTCAAGCTAAAACATTACTGGTGCGGCAAGATAGAGACTTTCTATTCCTTATCAGCGGCTGTGAAAAAAAAAATGTGCCTGAATAATTGTTACCTACTCAAGGTGAGCCAATTGGGCACACGATGAACGCGGCAATTATAAGAGTATAGCACAGGCTTTGTTTATAGGCTCTACTTGCAACGAATATACGTGATATTAACATAGGTTGTGTTTCTTTAAAGAATTATATATTACCCCTTTCTGTAATTAAAACATTGTATGATCAATTATTTGCTCGCACTGTAGAAGCAAAAAGAGGAAAGAAAAACATAATCGACGAAGATTTTAAGCTCTGGGCCTTGAAAACTAATATATATATAGAAGAATAGATTTTAACAAATCTTCTTCTTGGGTATCTCGTTTCAAAAAGATTCATAAAATTAAAACCAGAAAGAAAACAAAATTCAAAATTCGTTTCAAGGTAGAAGAAAAAGACAGTGGCAGAAAGATTTTTGTAAAAGCTAGAGAGTGATTCAAATTATCCCCCTTCCTGTATTTATAACACAGATCACAGTGGTTTCGAGTGCGAAATGAGAGCAAAAAGTTTGGGGGAAATATGTTCAAACTGTTGCATAATCTATTATGCGCTAACCCATCTACTAATAGTATGGATGGATCTATTTTTCCCTAAATTTTTGTTGTATTGCAGGAGAATACGTGCAGTTTCGGGCCCTAAGTTTCAAGGCAGATGTTTAAGATGGAAAATTTAATTGTGAAAGCAAAGAAATCGGGGGAAAAGAACAGAGATCCTGGTTTAATGAGGCCTTTTTTCCCCTATTCTAAAAATAATAGTGCTCTACTTTTTGATTGGTGGACGAGTTATAATGGCACTACATGTCTTCAAAATATTTTTCCTTAAAAACTATTTAAATTCTGCAGATTCCTCCGGGAACTACGGGGAAACTTCAAACTTTGGATAAGTTTTTCTTCCGACAGTGGGGCCGGTCCTGGTTGGGTAGTGGTAACCATACTTGCCTCCTAAACCCAAGATCGCGGGTTCAAACCCGGCCAGGACCGATGGATTTTTTCGGTCGTAAAAATCCCAAGACTTCCTTCGGAAGGGAAGTAAAGGGCTCCCGTGTCGTACATTTATGGCACGAAAAAGAACCTCAAGCCTGAAAGAGGGGCCTCTGAGCAAAATTTGTCTGCTCTGAGTTGAATGAGACGCTGATGACCTGAGATGTTAAAGAGCGTTCATAAATTTAAAAAAAAAAAAAAGTGGGAATCCCTTCCTTCACCGTCGTCTAAACGAAATTTTGACTGCTAATAAAAACGTTCACTTCGAGGTTTTTCAATGGGACAGTGGTGCCACTTAACAAATTTCTCGCCATTTCATGGAAATTTACCACACTTATCACACAACCCTCGAAATCGATGAATACGCAGTCTACGTGGAACTCTTTAACGAGTTTGTGAATCGGTTGGAAGAAAGTTTCAACAGGGTGGTGCCAATGTCACCATGACTAAACTGTTTTTTTTTTCCTTTAAAAATTGTGCCATTTCAAAACATTTTAGCCTGCAAGGTTGACTGACCTTATTCCAAATTTCTTCCTAATGGTACAGTGTAGGTATCACAACAAGCCCTGGTGGAACAGTGGAAAGTTCAGTCTGTTCGTGAAGAGATTTATTTTATTTACGGGCTCTTTAACATCTCAGGTCATTAGCGTTTCGTGAAGAGGGGAAAGGAGGTGGAAGATTATGGAATAACACGGTATGTTCCTTGTCTGCACTGTTTTCTGAAGGCAGTTGTCAATTTCTTTTCAGTGAGTTTTGGGGCTCAAATGTGGCAAGTCCGTTAGTTTGTTAATGGAATTCTTATTAAAGGTAGTAGAAACTTTTATACATTTGTGCACTTTTCTTAATTTTCTTTATCAGCATACGGATAGGTCTATTCCTCTGTTAAAACGGCTACAAGCTACTGAAGTTAAAACCCTGCACAATTACTGTAGTGTAAGAACTTAAACCGGGTGACGCTGCATTCAGGAGTAGATATTGTGAATGGATTTTGAATAGTGTGCATGAAGGAGAAATTGACCCTAATCTAGGAATGTGCTGCATCATTAGCGGCGAGAAAATAATACCCCCCTTTAAGGAAATAATAATAGTTATTGGTATATGCAGAATATTTTGCAACCCTTTTTCCGTGAATTAACTGTGAGGGAATGGCGGTTCGCGACTTTCCAACAGAACTCTGCAAAGGCATGACGTATACGACAATTCATGAAATATTCGACGATAGAGTCGTCACTAACAACATACGGTCCCATCATTCCTCTGATTTAATGCTCTGCAATTTTTATATCTGGGGAGTATTAAAGGAAAAAGTACACGATAAATTCGCACACATCACATAAAGTGAAAATAACACTCGTGAAGAAATGCCTTCCATTTCTCAGAGGGAACTGTAGAGGGCAACGGTTAATTTCATAAGTCGACGCCAAGAAGGTATGGAATATGGAGGCAGTTCCAGCATCTTCTTGCTTGATAATGGTGAGTATGTACCTTTTAAGTGTTAGTTATAAGTAACTCACGCAACCATTATAGCTGCGGACTTTCTGACTTCCGTTCACAACGGCACCAGACCCCCTTCCCCTTCATATATGATCGTACAATGCATGGAAGACCTTTAGCTGTATTATACCTGGTAACAATTAAATTTCTAGTAAAGATGTGTTTTAAGCGCCTGTTATAGATGTTTCCTCAGAACAAAACAACATTTCGTAACCACCTCCTTTCCTCCACCTTCTAAAACATGGAGAGGTATGTCTGTAAGATAATGGCAGCCGTTTTCAACACGTGTGATATAAAGGTATGTCCATGTTAAATATCACTAAATTACATCAATTAGTTTGAAAATTATGAGCGAATATCAGAGGCCGAGAGCGAGTGAAGCACCCAGTACTTACCTAGCTGAGGATTCAACTTCAGAATCACTTTCCGAGCTGTTGTTGGAAAAGAGCTTGGAGCTAGTGCGTACTCTTGCCATCAGATCCAACTCTTGTTTCTTCTTCCTGAAGCTGAGTACGGGACTGCTGCGTGGCAATTCTGGCAAAACTGTTAGGGAATCTGACTGTGCTAGACAGTTGAGATTCAAACCACTATAGTAACGAAAACACATCAGCTTCCCACACTCTGCAACAAAATATGTTATGCCATTGTTCAACTTGCAGTAAAAAGTAATACAAAACGTTCATATTTATTTTGATCACTGGCTACAATACCTTGATGTGTGAGTGCTGGTTGAGACAGATCTAATAGCCACATGATCTCACCTGCAGAACTTGAACCCACACTACCTTCACTCAAACAAGCCAGCCACTTGGACGGGTCACGTTCATCTGTAACAAAGGTTTTCTGTTTGTACGCTGCAATAAAACTGTCCTCTGCCTCTTACTGCTTAACTTGGCACGTGCCAAGAACCAGAATATGAAGAATTTTCATGTATAAAGAAAGCTGACCACATTGTAGGTCATTGTATCTCTGCAATTATAACTTTTAGGCATTAAGAACTGTGCTGTTTTGCACGCAACCATTGCCAAGACCATTTCAAGATATGTTTCTTTTTCAACTATTACACACACACAAAAGTGACAGTTTATTCGAATCGGGTTGGCGTCTTTGGCGATTATGCTGGCACTACCTGCTCCTGTGAATTAAAGCTTGGGCTTTTGTTTCCTGATTGCATAGGCTACAGCTATAATGTAAAATTTAATGCTGAATCAATTCCTATGATTGATCCTAAAAGTTCCAAGTGCAGCTTTTTCACTGCTGGAAAATACTAACAACAATGAAAAGTGTTCTACCTAATTAATACAGATATTTAAACTCTAATACCAAATAGTGTAATATTTTCTTCGTTATTATTCCAGGTTATGTTGGCTGTTCTTGTGCGGCAAAAATATTGCGAAGGAAATGAATACAGAAAAACGAACATGTTCAGGTAATGTTTGTGCAATGAAATTTACTCTTGCATAAGCCGCAGGTATACGGTCTTCAGAGACCTGTCATTTACGGTAATTATAAAACTAAGCTAAGTTTTTGTATTTGAGTAAAATTTAAAAAGTTTACACTTGCTCGGCTAAATATAAACTAGAGATTTAAGAGAAGTAGCAGTAGCAGTAGCAGTAGCAGTAGCAGTAGCAGTAGTAGTAATTAATAATTATTTATTTCAGTAACAAATGTTAGAATTTCGTGTCTATTTTGAAAAGAAAAGGTGCATTTTTGACATTTAGGGCCGGTTTAATCACTCGATGTTAAAAACGCACTAACTGTTAACAATATGTTAAGACTACCGTGTTCCACCAAGCTTTTCCAGCACAATGTTAAGGTTCCCGAGTACTGCAAACAGCATGGACCGAGAAGGCGGTACCTTTAACGAACCGAAAGACATTTTTGTTTTGCAAAGAGCAATTAAAACATACGGCTCATGCAAAGAATATTAAAAGCAGCAGAAGCATAAAAGGTTTTAACCTCTCTGTATTTCATCTACAACTCTATCAACTGTTTTTCACATTCTGTAAACACTGCTCTTTTGCGTAAAAATGTCACTCACTACATCTTACAGCCCTTTCTCTATTATGAATGATTTAGTATATCCAAATATAGAATTTCTATTATCTACAACTGGGTTGGGTCGCCATTTTTAACTGATGGTTGTTAAACTTTTAACACTAGGGAAAGATGATGTTAACTTAATACGAAGTTTAACACGTTGTTAAAGTTAACACTGTTTCAGGAACAAATTTTTTGTTAATTTGAATGCTAAAGCAGTGTAACACCTTTGTGTTTTAATTAATGGACCTGCAACTTTTACGTTTGACACTTATCGTGCAAGTAATTGCGGTAATAGCAGCGACATCAGATGAATTCATTGAGAAATAAACTCAAGCTGAACGTGGATTTATGAGCAACAACATCAAAGTTGTGGTTTGTAATTTTGCTATTTACAAACATAAAACATTGCAGATGGAAGAAGTAATGCCGTAACAAAATAGGCATATTAGAATAATATTAGCAGCAAAGCTTACGGTTAAGCGTTTGGAAATAAAAGACTTGACTAAACCTAACAATGGGGTAGTCGCAGTTCGCAAATGTGTATGCACTTAATAGGTTACTGCGTGCAAAGAACGCAGCACACAATCCACACGTGCCTCAGAGGATAACCGCTTCCCACCCGCGTCCATTGATGAGCCGTTTCCGGGTCGTGATGTCACTTTCTTGGAGGCTGGTGCAGAGTGGTCACCGTCATACAGCATAACGACTTCCTCTCACATATTCATTTATTGTGCGAGCGTGAGGAGCATGAAACAGTTATGTCAACGTCCACAGTTAGACACACAATTAACGTATATTTATTACATATTGCATTTATTTAGAATTCCTTGCCGGAAAGGAGAAAGCATTTACTATTCGATAAACTGAATCACTGCGATTAAACGTAAATAGCGACGCGGATATGAACTACACAATGAATGGTGTTTAACGCCTGTTTTTGCTACAGAGGCACCACAGGCGATGGACACTGGTGATACATGAGATGAAATGATATATTGGGAAAGGATTTATTTTTAAGGAAGGAAACGTTCCAGGCCTAAGTTTAGGGTACCTCCCCGGCATTTGCCATTTATGAGCACTGAGGAAAACCTGGAAAAAACCTCAGTCAGGAAGGACGGTCCTGGCGGGATTCGAACCCCAGACCTCCCGCTCACGAGTCCGCGATTTAACGACCTCGGCCACCTATGGCGGTGAACTACACAAGTTTCGCATAACACGTTTTATAATAATAATAATAATAATAATAATAATAATAATAATAATAATAATACGTTGTGCAATTTACGAGTGTACCGCTTGCTCGGGCATGATGCTATTGAAAACCAAACTACTGTACCAGACGAACCGGTTCGCCTTACTCTTGAAACCCTCACGCGTGACGTCTTAAAGGCGTGTATCGCTCCGTAATATTCACAAGCTGTAAAATCAAACGTTCGGCTTATATTTGATTCACTCACTCTAGTTTTTATTCATAAAAACTAGTTTAAATTTGGAATACTTGCATTGCTCCTCCCCCACTCAAACTGTGTAGAAAAATGAACAGATATATATCAGAAGCTATTAACTCCTTTTAAAAGCTCAATTTTGCTGCTCAGTGCTACACCACAGTATTTTTCATAAGCTCAGAGAACGATGTCCCTGAACAACACTGAGGGAATCCTGCTTTACAGCGACAATACCTCCTTCACACGGCTAACATCACCATCCATTTTCTGTAGTTCACAGAGGTCAGGCCGACTCATCTTCCCTACAGTCCCGACCTGGCTCATTTTCTCTTCCCAGAGATAAAAAAAAAATCGCTTGCGAGGGAAGATATTTTACAGCCCTGAAGAGGCTGTGGCTGATATCAAAATGAGCTTTTCACCCTTGAGAAAAATGAGTGGAAGGAGTGCTTTGATAAGCGGTTTTTGAGAATGACAAGAGTGTATGAGTATGGCAGAGAGTACTTTGAAAATGTACAACAGTCGGAATGAGTCTACCCACTCCCAATTTGACATGAATTAAAGCTTTCGTGGTGACCTTCTTATAAGACTTTTCAAATATCATGAACAACACACGGTCTCGGTATCTTGTTCATGTCGTTCCATCTTCTGTTACACTGTGCGGGATCCAGCGAGCGCAAACTTTCGTCTTTACTAAATGTTTATGAACAAGCTATGCTTCTTGTAACACTCTAAAGCACTGATAGTACTGAACATTCTTTAGGATGGTATTGCTTATTACTGCCATACTTTAGGAAGTTCACTATTGCAGATTAATGAGGATATTACTGCTCTGTTGCACAGTATACGCAGCAGGAACGGCTTGGGTATTTCACGAGATCGAATTCTAAGTGTACCTGTATTCTATTACAGATGGGTCTGCATAAATAAAGAATGGCATAACTGAATACAAACCGAGAGCATTTATTGCTATTTTTTAACAAATTCAATAGCCATCAGGCATGTGTATACCAGCGAAACTCTAATAATACAAGGGTAAGTAATGCTAATATAAACCGCATTTTTTTAAATAATAAAAGTATATCTACCGCTTACGATTACAAAAGAGAGTATATCATTTTTCTACAGAAAAGTATTTTCTCCACGGGAAGGTAATTTCTTTATTCAAAGAAAGAAAATGAGCACGTCAACAGCCAATTGCGCACAATATGCTCAACTTCTGTTTTGTCGCCGAACGTTTTTCTTATAACAGCCCGAGCATGTGATAATCACAAGGGAATTCATTCGGACTGTAAGGAGGGTGTTCTAAGGTGCCCAGTGAATTTTCCTTAATTGATCATGGCTTATGGCTGCTGAATCTAGAAGCAGGAGATCACGAATGAATTGCCGGCGTCTTTAGTTGCGGTATGAGGCTCTCACATCGCCCTACAGCAATATGCAGCATTGGATGAGCCCCAAAATATGATGACCGGAGCATCCTCCCACTCCTTCACTCCATATTCGTTCTCTTGTTTTCAGCGGTCTCATCACAGGTCATAATTTGTCACCTTCTTCCTCAAACGGATCCAGAAGCCTCTGACCTTCATTAATAAGGTGACGTGGGACCCACTTCAGAGAGAATGGTGTGTGCATTTCCACAACTTATGCGATTTCGAGCACATACGGCCTGAACGTTGTCTTGAGTAACGCTCATCACTGCATCACGACCGCTGGGGAACTTCTTTGGTTTCGTGAAAGCGTAGCTTCTCCAAAATGTGTACGAAGTCTGGGTAAAATCTCGGTAGGCTTGACTCATTCTTCAGGCTTGGTTGATGAGCCGCTGTGAACTCAAGACATGGCGATCAGTTCGCTCCCCACCACTCTTTCCTAGCCCAGAGAACAAAAGTTCCATTTTGAATGATCCTCGTAGCTGTTACCGAAATGTTTACTACTGAAGCTACTTGCTCGCCTGCGATCATTTTCAGGTTACAACAATAATATAAATTTTGACGTTGAATCGAATTCATCTGAACAAATGACACTTCCATATTTTTTTTACTATTGAAAATTTTAAAAACACTGAAAAGTATTCCGCCGAATTATAACTAATACTGAGACTAAAACAAATTGCGTGACTCATCATCATCATCATCATCATCATCATCGTCATTTCAGGTGGTAAAATGTACCAAGAAAAAGAATACAGAAAAATTAACAAATCGTGGTTGTATCTGTGCAGTGAAACATGTGTGCTCTTGGATAATTGCTTATTTTATACAGTAATTTTGCTGAACACTACTCAAGTCTCTTTCCGGAACTTGTATATCGAGCAATGGACATTATATGATAAAGCGCGGAAAACACAATATACGTAAGCTTTTTGAAAATCTGTCATTTATGATTACAAAACTAAACTACGCTCATCAGCTCCTTAACCTAATTTTTTATACGGGACACGTTATATTAAAAAATGTTATACTTTCTCAGTTAAACAACTAACAGGACTTTAGGAGAAATAGATATAACAGTAATGCTTCACGGTAGGTGAAAGTGCACCGAAGAAAGCAAAAAACGGTTCTATCTGTAGGAAAAGTCATGGCCATGCATTTCTGGGATTCTCATGGTATGGTGCTCGTATACCCTCCAGAAGGGCAGAACCAACACCGGGGAGCGTTATACGCTTCACTACATAACAAACTTAAGATGCTATTTAGGCTGAAAGTCCACACCTTGCGAAAAAGAAAGTTCTCTTTCATCACAATAATGCGCCTTCAAAAACTTCTGGGAATGTTACTGCAAAATTGCACGACCTTCCCTTCCAAGTACTTCCACATCCACCATATTCGCCGGATTTGGCTCCCAACGATTTTTTTTTTTTTTTTTTGTTTTGTTTTGTTTCCATACCTGAAGAAATGCTTAGGCGGAGAAGCTTCACATCAAATGATGAGGTTGAAGCTGAGACAGATTTATTTTTTACAATGTTGGACAAATGTTTTTTACTGAGGGTATTAAAAAGTTGGATAGTCATTGGACTATATAAATTGATTTACAAAGTGACCGTGTTGAAAAATAAATAAATAAATCTCTCTCTTAAATGTTGTGTTTTCTTGGTCAGGTCGAGAACTTTTAGAACGCCATGAATTATCGATTGTTTATCCACAGCATAAATGGCCACGGCGTTTCGTATTAGGGATTGTCTATCTATTTTTAAACAGTAGTAAAACGCTTTAAAGATAGCACAATCTTTCGTAATATATTGTAGGGTCAATCTTAATTATGTAACGTACACTGTATACAATTAAAAAAAACGCTTTTCGTTATTTTATTCGTACTTGGCCCATTAGTGAAGTGCCTTCTGCCTGCAACATGAAAGTTGCGGCAGCACTTTAAGGACACCTGCCGATGACATAATCGATCTGGCGGGCCAAGGTGAGCCTCTGACATGAATCCAACATCCGTATCGATATACAGCGTATACCTTCACCTTGCGTCAGGCGGGCAGGGCTTTTCCGTTCATTTTGTTATCTTTAGAGGCAGGATAAGCCAATAATGAAGCCTACATAAGAATGAAAGTAAATATGGAGTATCAGTAAATTTGCTATACCTTTCAGACGTTCCTATACAGATAAAAACAGATCGAATTTCAAAATAATTAATACAGCTTTCTTAAAAACACGAGAAAAGTTGTCAAATATATTTATCAAAAATAATTCTTAAGTTATATTACTTCGTTTTAACGACGTTTTGTGTGTGTTGTTTGGTATAACATTTAGTACGTTCAGATTCATCGCAAATTAACTTTAAGCATAAGTGCTCTGCGTGTGCATCAACAAGAATCTTAAATACTGTATAAAGAAAGTATTTTTCACTTAGAAAAGTCCGTCACGCAGGAGCTGCGTAAACTAAGCGAATTCTTCACCAAACATTACAAAGAGCTAGAGCAGAGAGTTGAGAGAAATTGGGAGGAAGCAGTGACTCGTGCATCTAGTTCCAGGAGAGCACAATTCAAAACATTTCCCTTCTCTTGTAGAAGACGGGCCCAGTCGATGTAATTAGCCGTCAGGCTTTTTTCAGATCCTTTGATAATATAGCGATAGAGATTCTCTATCTTACCGCACCAATAATATTTTAGCTTCAGTCAACACAAGTGTGGGTTTTAACAAAAGACAAACTCCACGGAGTGGTGTAATAGCTTCAGCCAACAGCAGTCTAGGATTAACAGCAGACAAACGCACAGCTGCGGGAGAGTTCATCAGTGTTATTGTTGCGATATCGAGTAACGGCCATATCAAAAGCTTGCCGCCTCTTTTGTTACTGGTTGGATATATGATGATTGTGGTAGTAACAGATTAATATTTCATTGTTGCCATCTTCATGACAATGCTTTTGTCAAAAACAAAACATATGCTATTGGTTATAAACGAAATTTAATTTGTGCTTGTTATTTTAAACAATAGAGATAAAACGCTTGGGCGCATTTTAACTTTCAGTTTTTAGGTATACCCCTACTGCTAATGATCCGATTTCCCTAATTTTCAAAAGTTATTTTATTATTTTACTTTAATGAAATATGCTGAGTTTTGTTGTGTAAAGACAAATAATATTGGGGTCGCTAGAGCGATTTTTAAATGTTGCGTTTCAGGTAAACCCCTACTCTTAATTATCTGATTTCGCTTATTTTCGCAAACTGTTTTTGTTTTATTTTAATGGCACATACCGAATTTTGTTGAGAAAAAACAAAACTTCCGGCCGCTAGAGTGGTTTTTAAATTTTGGGTTTGAGATAACCACAATCCTAATTTTCTGATTGAGCTGGTTTTTAAAACGGGTTTGCTTATTTTATTTTAATGGCATATAGCGAGTTTTGTTGCCAAAAACAAACATTGGTGCTGCTAGAGCGATTTTTAAATTTTGGGTTTAAAGAAACCCCCACTCCAATGATCTAATTTCTTTTATTTTCGGAAAATATGTTTCTTATTTTATTTTAATGGCATATACTGAGTTACGTTAAAACGAAAACAAAAATTGCAGCCTCTAGAGTAATTTTTAAATTTTCACATCCCCACCCCAATACTACAATTTTGTGGTTAATAAACTCGATGAATCAATGATCGAATTGATCATTATATGCCGTTTCGTTGAGAAAAAATAAACACTGTGGACGCTAGAGCGTTCACACGCGCACACACACAAACCGCCACGGATAGCCGAGGTCGTTAAGGCGCGGACTCGCGAGCGGGAGGTCTCGGGTTCGATTCCCAATACGGCCGTCCTTTCTGATTGGGTTTTTCCACATTTTCCTCAAATCTCATAAATGGTAAATGCCCGGGAGATACCCTAAACTTGGCTTGGAATGTTTCCTTTCCCAATATATCATTTCATCTCATGTATCATCATGCCCACCGCCTGTGGTGCCTCAGTAGTAAAAACAGGCGCTAAACACTATTTAAAAAATCCTCACAAACAAAATAATGCACTGTTTGAACACTAGTGACCAGCTGAATAGGAACCAATTTGGGTCACTCCGCAAACCGGAACAACTAACGCAATAATGGCAGTGAAACACTTTATGGAAGAAGCATCATCAGCCTGGATGTTCAAGGTGCTTTTAATGCGGTTTGGTGACTCACTATTCTTAAGGCATTGAAGGATTTTCTATGCCCCAAGAACCTTTACCTTTTAACAAAGAGCTGTCTTAGTGGGAGAAGAAGCATGTTATCAGTCGGCAATATAGGAATAGACAGAACCGTGGCAAAGGATCTTGTTGTGGAATATGCGGTATGATTCATTATTAAATCTAGGCTACAAACAAAGCACAAAGGTGGTTTCTTTTGCAGACGATGTTGTTGTTCTGGTTAGGAGAGGAACTAAACTAGAAATTGAAAACTACGCCAGTATAGAAACGTTAAAGATCTCAGAATGGGCTACAAATAACAAAATAACACTCAATGAATAGAAATCGCAGGTTATATACATCAAGGAGGAAATCCAACACAAGTCAGCAGTTAGTATTTACTTAAACAACAGCAAAGTTAATATTATAAAATATCTTGAAGTGATCTTTGACAATAGACTGAAATTTAATCAGCACATAGACAATGTAACCCAGAAATGTACACCGCCAAAATAAAATGGGGGCTACGATCTGATGTGCTGAGAATAATATACAAGACGCCATTCTGTCTCTTCTTTCTTACGGGCACCTGTCTGGATAGACGCTATACCGCGGACTTACAATGCAAGGAAACTGAGAAGAGTCGCCAACTTATACAACTTCACTACAGGAATCCAGAGAAGACCAATGATACATGGAGAACAAATGGTAGACCGTGAAACACCGTACAGGAAATGGCCTCATATACCTAAAATAGAGGAGAAACAAAATGACAAAAGAGTATTAACTGAAGATAAACAATAATGGCAGCAAAAGCGAATCAGGTATAGGGCCAGGAGTAATAATGTATATTAATAATATGTCAGTTCATCGACTACGTATAAGCTGCACCAAAAATGCTCACTCAAATAATCAAGCCGAGCAGTTCGCTAAATTGAGAGCCCAGGAATAGTTTGAAAATATAGACGAGGTAACCTATAACAAGCGAACAGCAGCAATCCACACGGATAATCGAATTCCAAAAGCTTTAATTAATAACCACACAAAACATAGTAATCTCTGTGAAAGAATAAGGAAGAAAATACAATCACTACAGCGAGAAAAATGGGAAATACATTTTACTTGGGTTAAAGCGCACATTGGTAGTGAAAGAAATGAAATAGCAGACCGACTAGCGAAAGAAGCAGAGAAAGCAATGCCAGTGGTACCAAAATATGAAATGAGGAATGAATTAAAAGAAGAAAGTCGGCGACTATGGTAAACAGAATAGCAATGACAACGAGCAAAACCAATTTTTTGGACTGTAGCTAAAAGGCTAAAAACTATGATATCTTTCTGAGCCGCAATATTACAGTCATCTTCTCAGGACAAGGGAAATTTGGAGCCTACTTTTATCGCTTTAAAATAGCAGAGAACCCATCATGTATATGTCTGGAGGATATACAAACGGTGGAACACATCTTGTGGGACTGTGAGAAATATTCCGGAAAGATGTAGCAAATGTAACTAGGCGATGACTAATAAACAATAGGAACTTGTTCTGAAATATAATAAACAGTTTAAAATTGTAAACAGTATTAATTTTGACAGTTTTCAAATTGAAACAACTTTATTTTTAGGCTAGAAAAAGTGGTGGCTAAGAATGTTAATATAAATAATGTAAAAGCATAAATAGCACCAATTTCACAATATTCAAAATATGATTAGATTAGAATAAGAACGTAACAGTGTAAAAAATAGTATTAAGGATAACATGTAACAATGAAATGATAACAATGTATGTACTATTATTATAGTAATGGAGCATGCGGTAAATAAAGAAGATTAAAAACACACACATGTAAATTTTCACGGTTATTTTTGGTGCCTTATAAGTTGGATCCATGGAGATTTGAGGAATTTTTTTCACAAAGTTTTTCATGAGTACAACCGCAATATCTCGGCTATAACATTTTTAAAGAATTGCTGGCAGACGTGCACCGATATTCAAGGAGAATATGTTGAAAATTGAGGTCGAGATTGAGCATAGAAATGATGCAATACTTAAATAGACCTATTAGCTTTTCGTCGTTCTGACAAAGGAAATTTTATTTAAGAAAATTACTTCATGGTATTACTGAATCAGGAATTTGTGGAAATGGAGCGGCAAGTTGTGAATGTTTCCGGCCTGCAGTGTCGTCCCTGTGACCCATATCAGGGGAGGAGTACAACAATGGCCGGAAGTGGCTAACTGGCTACCGGTCCGTGAGGTAATTTGAGGTTAAACGCCGAGACACCTGTCATGTCAGCGTTCCGGCAATAAGGCACATGCTGGATGTCTTAAAGACAACTTGTTCATCTGCGTGATTATATTGGTACCCCTATTATATATAGCAGGTCATCAGCGTCCCATTCAATACAAGACGTGAAACGGCCGAAAATGCTCAGAGGACTCAGAGGCCGGAGGTTCTTTGATGTGCGGTAAAGGACACGGGATCCACGACTTTACTTCTGAATTTTTACGCCCCCCCCCAAAAAAAATGACATCACTCCTGGACGGGACTGAACTCGCGATCTTTACAACAAATTTAGACAGCAAACAGTCTTCAACTGATCAAATAAACTTTGTTGACACTTTTCGCGTTCTAGCTTGTTTACTTGGCGTATAATATTTATTTCTGCAAGTTCTTGCTGGGTTCATATAAAAGTGCGTTTTTATTTGTGAATGTTGGCAGCTAAACTGTTCGTTACCGTATTTCTTTCACTCTTTTGTGCATCAGGAGGCGTGGGGTCATGAATAACTCTAAAGTGGGTGAGGCGTCTTTGAATTGGTATTCATTATAATAAAAGGTGTCGCATTAATTAAGACATTTCAGAGTTAGAACCTTATGAAAGGATCGATTTCACAAGCTGATACTTCCATCTGCAGTATATAGCTTTTCTAACTAACTCTGTCTTTTATTCTTTTAAGTTTTAATTATTTACTGCTCTTTAGATGCCTTGCTGATCTTGATGCGCTAATCACAAAAAATCGTTCGTCTACACATAGAACATAAACAGAAAAAGGGAATAATTTCACGGGGCGGTTCCATGCTATTACAGGATAGCATTTTCTAATGTTTTTGGGCCGTTGACGCGTTACGCAGAAAAAAATAATTTCTGCGTACTGAGAGTGTTAATAAGTTGAAGTTGAAATATTTTCATTATGATCTGAATATATAACAAATAACGCATATAGCTCCAAACGTTTTGATGTACAAGGCTATGTGAATAATTTACAACGCTCATGTGACGCACACAAAAAGCATAGCTTTATTTTTCAACATATATCTTCCCTTGACACTAATGCACTTTGTCCAGCAATACTCCAAAATCTTTATCCTATCACGAAAGTCAGATTCCTGCAGGTCTGCAAAATACGTCTGAACTGATGATGGAAGCTCTTCATCGGAAGAAAAGTTCTTTTTACCAAGGAATTTTCTCAGTTTAGGGAACATATGGAAGTCAGATGGAGCCAGGTCGGGGAATAAAGCGGATTTGGCTCTAAATCGTACACCAATTTATCGATTTTAGCCATTTCTACAATACATGTGAGAGGGCAAGCATTCATCTTTAATAAACCCGGTCTTTTCCCCCTATTTTTGTTTTCAATAGGTCTGAAAGGTTAGCACAATACGTTCCAGTAGCAAGATAATTCTCCTTGACATCCCAGCCGATTTCACGCACTTGGAGTGCAGTATCGTGATGCTTGCGTTGTTTCAGGTGTGTACTAATGCATCCATGTTTCATCATTAGTCATAAATCGACACATCTCTCTGAAAAGGTGCCAAACTTTGCTGAGAGTTTTATTTTTCAACATATATCCTCCCTTGACACTAATGCTGAGCTCTGGGCATTTCAGGGAACTATTATTTTATATTTTGTTCGGTCGGCAGGAAAGGTTATGATTTAGTTTATCGATTTTCGTGGAATGGTTTATCCTTGAAACAATGGTTAATGGAGAGTATTACAAGACAGTTTCCAGCGTCTTGACCGAATACTTCGGACGAAAACGCCCTGAGCTCCATCCATCTTCATAATGATAATGCATGCTCTCTCACGTTTGCTCACAGTTGGTGTACTCTTACCGCACGATAATGCAAGACCTCACACAGCTCACGCTACGGCATTATGTCTTTTGACCACTCAAAGAGGCACTAGGCAGCAAGAAGATGAAGAAAGATGCCGTGGATTAAGCAGTCAGTCACAAGATTTTTTTTTCTCGTGGAATTCAGGCAAAAGCTGGAATACCTGCATTGAACGCGTTGAAGTGTTTTCAACCCCATTCTGACTCAGCCACGTATATTCAGCAATAGCAGTTTATGCATGTTGCATTATACCCGTGCCGCTGATACTTTGCCAGTTGGAGTCAGTTCATGTAATGTTGGCTATGCTACGGTTGCGATGTTGCGACGTCCACCACTGCTTAATGGCTTTGTTGTTCAGTTTTTAACTTCGTCTGAAAACGTCCATGTAACACTTCAACACAAAGGATTAGATACCACTCCGTGAATCGCTTTGCAAATAACCTCTTTGGGACATTTTCTAACTATTACAATTAATCACAAAAACTAAATGGCAAACACACGATGAAAATCAGCTGCACACAACAACAAAAAACCGCAAAATAACAGCTTCTACGTCACGACTAAATGACCGATAATAAAACTTTGTATTTGGTTCAGAAGGTGCTGTGGGTAGCATTCCTCATTTGTTAATCTGTAGTATTGCCAACTGAAAATGTAACTGTCAAGTGCCAAGTTTCAGCGGCCGATATACCGGATATCTTCTTTTCTGCAGCCACTATCCACGCAGCTGAAAACCGTTAAGTATTGGTGTCCCGTGTATGCTGCTAATGATTTCTAATATTCCAAACACACAGCAATATACTCTAAAATTATAGACTTTATGAAATCCTAGCATTAAAACACACTTTTTATGACGCTATAAATTGTGCACAATGAGCTTAATTTTAGCACTGCCTACCTAGCTAGCAACTAGTATTCCATGAGGTTATCACTGCCTTCACAACACAATTGCAAACAATATTGTTTTAAAACTACAACAATGTGTTATTAATCATAAATGAACTTCCATTATCTTGGAAACAGTGAAAATACAATTAATTAATTACAGTATTTCTTTCTGGCGTGTGGTTATACAAGATGATCAGAATAACACAGAACAACTCTAAGGAGTGATTCAGCCGAGCTATTTCAGTGTTTTCTTACAGGGAATGTATACATGCTATCGAGCTACAGGGCACTAAGTTTTTCAAAAGACGCATAGGGTTAGGTGAAATTCCACTGAACAGGTCGCTATGTATTTTTTGCTACAAGCCATTGGGTGAGTTTTGGAATAAGAATAGTCGCGTATCTTTAATTTTAAATAATGCAAAACATTCTTAAAATTTACTTAGTACTTATGAATATTTATTTCATTATACGACACTACAAGAACAAACCGAGAATTGAATAAGTGATTATAAAGGATTTTCAAAATGAACTGGTATATCACTTTTTTTTTTTTTTTTTGATTGATTGATTTATTTAAGGATGCTCTTTAACATCTCAGGTCATCAGCGTCCCATTCAACTCAGGGCGTGAAACGGCCGACAAATTTTGCTCAGAGGCCTCTCTTTCAGGCTTGAGGTTCTTTTTCGTGCCGAAATGTACGACACGTGACCAACAGCTTTACTTCCCTTCCGAAGGAAGCCATACTTAGGATTTTTACGTTCGAAAAACTCCATCGACCCTGGCTGGGATTGAACCCGCGATCTTGGGTTTACAAGGCGAGTATGGTTACCACTACACCACCAAGACCGACCCCTAGTCAATGGATTGTTCTATGAAGTGTCTTAAAAATAATTTTGTTAAGGCTAAATTATAGTGAATGACACATGAATAAACTTTGACAAACTTACGTACTCCTGTACTCAGACTTACAATAAATAAAAGCTATTAACTTTACAAGTTTAACTAATTTCTGACTCACTTTGGTTTCAGTGCAATGGTCGCGCTTGTTTAGCTAAACGCAGTTCTTTAACGTTTGTTTCCCATCAACATTCGACTTATTTCTGCATTTTTTATATAAATTAGAGAAGAAATCCCATATTCACAAAGTAGTCACAAACACCAACAACATTTTACAGCTTTTTCTGGGATCATTAGGTATTCGTTTTTTCTTGCCAGTCAGAAGTTTGTCAAACCCATCTTCTTGATCATTTGTCTGGAACTTCCGTCACATGATAGCTCGATCAACTCGTCTTTCTCGCAAGGAGTTAAGGTTTCTGATAAGCAATAAAAAAAAACTGGTCTCTAATTTAAAATTCTGATTGCGGGATTTCAGGGAAATATGCATTGAAATCTAAGCAGACTTGATATTCTCACTGACTGTTCACATTGAAGAGCAATTTCATTTTCATTTCAGAAAGCATGCAACAACGGAAAGAAATATGAGTTTCTAATATTGATGTTATAACAAAGATTAGCTTTTTCTTTAGAGCTACAATTTTATACTGCATCAAAAGTAAGCGCATTCTGCAAACTCTTGTTCAGGCTGCAAAATACATCTGCCAAATAAGTGAACAGCAAGCCACCGCTCATAGGTGAAACAAACGAAGTCTGAGCATGAGTCGGAGCGAAAAGTCGAGTTTGAAGAAGTTCAAACAGCGGCTCGATACGTTTCCCCTCGACAGCCACGTAACTTTCGTGTGAAGTAAAAGAAAAGCATGCTCAGCCACACATTTCAATGCACAATTGTCGTGAATTCCTAACTCTGGTAATGAAGTTGACAAATTTCACTTTAGAGTCACAGGCATCGTTCTTGCAGCTAAAGTCTCAATGAATGCAACAATGTACAAATTTTGCTTCTAAGTCTACTGTTTAATCTTTGCAACAATGTCACTGTGTTTCCCAGTCATTATGCATACTCCACCAGAACAAACACCAACACATTTATTCCATTCTATACCATTAAGTTTTAAAATATCTCATTTGAGGTTGTTCGAGCAGACAGTGATTCACAAAAGAAGAATTCTTCCTTCACTATTTCCCCGTCTATAAATCTTACGTAAGTAAGAAATTGAGTCATATTCAAGTCGGTAATTTCATCTAATTGTATGGAAAAATATTGACTAGAGCGGACTTTTTTCCTATTAACTGCTGCTTAACATTTGCAGACAAAGCTAAAACTCTTCGGGGTATTGATGTCATTGCATAATGGAATCACTTTCAATTGGTTTTGCTGCCTTATCCTCCAACATTAATCTGGTAAGTTCCAAAGGTTTGTGTTTCAAATCACCATGCTTGGTGTTAAAATCACTCTTCAAAAGGAAAGTTTTGAAAGTGTTTCATGACAAATGACACACTGCGGTAATTGGGATGGCTTCCTCTCCATCTCCAATATATGTGAAACCATATGATAAATGGCTTATATTGTACTTATGTATTGCTTGTGTACGGGCCTTTTTTGTTGGTTTTTTTGCACAATGATGTCCTTGTAAGATGCTTAGCATTAGAAGTAGTGACTTCTGGCAGAGTGGAATTATTTATCCCGCTTACACTCACTTCTCCCTTTGAGCTTTTCAAACACAGTCCTCGCAGCTAAAGAAACATGATCAAATAATACATTTAACCTGCGCTCTGTCATTGTCGTAGGATTAAAATTGGACTTTGGTATTACTTTTGTACAGTATCACACAAAAGTTTTTTTAAGAATAATGTAAAATTTATTCTTTCCGTTAAGTTATAGTAGAACTGTCAAATATTTATTGTTCATAAAACAAATGTTACTTCATCTTATCTTTAACTTTTTTTACGTATCACCCGGCAGTAGCTCACGTACTATAGGTTGAGAATCCCTGCACTAGACACATAAGCACCTATTATGTGCACATTTTACCTATGTGGGAAACATTTATGAATTAAATTTTTCTCTAGGAGAAAAAAACGAGAAATGTTGTTAAATGTGTGGAAATTTTAATTCATACTGATGTCCACACTGCCGCTCGGCAACAATGAAAACGAGAGTTCTGTAGCGACCTAATTCCTCAACTTATAAGTTTTATGATGGTTTTCATAGGAGGGATGAACATATTGTTAACCATACACCATTTGCTTTGTAAATATAAAATCCGCCCAAAATATTCTTTACAGCACCTGCGTTGAATCAAACACGAAGCCCTCAACTACAATAACAGAAAATTTTGCAATAAATAAATAAACAAATAAATAAATAAATAAAAAATAAATAAAAATAAAAAAAATAAAATAAAATTGTGCAGAAATAGGCAGCAGTAAAAAAGGCAACAATAAAATCTTTTAAATAATTGACGAATATCATTTACATATTTTCTAACAGTCACCAATAAAATTTGGCAATTTGTCACATTACCGGGCTGAACTGATGACATATGAGATATAAATTGGGAAAACCCGGGGGGGGGGGTCAGGATAAAACCTCAACCCTGGCGGGAATCGAACTGAAGACTTGCCGTTCAGATTTACAATATGTTGAATCAAGATTTTGTGTTTACAGTGCCTTTGAAGTTAGCATTAAGTCGGACCTCGCGCTGAGTTGCAGACCGCACAACCATAGACAAGAGGGTGTAACCTTTCAGGTGCCCGGAAACAATTAGAAAGCGTATCCAGGAAGAACATCCGCTTCCGGTTTCCTGTATCATCCCTGATCCTTGCGATATGTTCGTTCTTCAACAAGATGCCTTCTCGCTTGTTTTTAACGTGCTTACCACCAATCTTCGAAAATTCTAAATGACTTAAAAATGCTGGAAAATTAACCTATAAAATAATCTTACAATTTACATTGATAATTACAAAAAAAAAGACCTGTTTCTATATTTTTTGTTAAAATGCCCTGCAAATACTATTTATGTGTTTGAATATAAAAGTGCGTAACATTAAATTATTTTGGTATCACAAATGTATTCAAACAAAATATTGATATATGATAGAATGAACTTGCACTGAAAAAAGGAGAAAGAAACAGAAC
The DNA here is from genome assembly GCA_030762175.1 of Metallyticus violacea. Classification (NCBI taxonomy): domain Eukaryota; kingdom Metazoa; phylum Arthropoda; class Insecta; order Mantodea; family Metallyticidae; genus Metallyticus; species Metallyticus violacea. The sequence goes on from CM060836.1 coordinate 24,834,389, forward strand.
GCATAACTTTAAATGTGACATAAAAGGTTAGTAACTTTTATGTAAATGAGGTATCTAGCCGATATGGCAAACTTAAAGTTTAAATATTTACTTACAGAGGCAAAACAAATATTGTAATAATGAAAATAGAGAGCACTTCTGGTGGGAAAAAAGGCAGAAATTTTATAAAACATTTAAATTAAGGGCACATTGGTTTAGAAAATAAATTTAGGCTGTACTGGTTATAGTGTAAAAACAATATTGCCTGTATTTATATTAAAATTAGCCACTATGAAAAACATATCTCACAGTAATTAAATTAAAACTAAAAAAAACACATAAAAGTATCATATTCTAAACAAAATATCCTTACGAGACCTCCTGGTGGTAGCGTTTGCGAATATTAATCACGGTCAGGTCAAGCTGTCTAGGTATGGATCTTTTCTGAGATTTTTCCTTGTTCTGTGAAAGTGAACGCTAGATAGCTTTAAGACCAAAGGGCTTCGAGTTCATTTGTTATCAGTAATTCATTTCATTTCATTCGTACCTACCTATAGTATTCAGTGCACAATCTATAGATGTCTCAAAAAGACTTCGTGCAGTCAAAACGACTTTAATACACATTTTCTTTAGTATCATATATGCAGTTTAGTTAAAAGCCCCGCACCATCAAATAACTTATGAGGTTCCGTGACACGAATTCGATGTATGGAGATAGCCGTATAATAAAAAATATTCTACTTCCAGTTTAACCGGAAATAACTCCAACTCTGCTATTTTAAATAGAATGCGCTTTTTACAATTTCGAATAATGCTCATTCAGAGATTTTCAAAAAGTGCTCACATTGATAATTCTGTACATATTTATTGTTGCTAAACCAGAAAACAAAAACAAAACAAAGCTAGCTCAAAGTTTAATTCTGTGTTCAAACTGGTAGCCCTCAACTATTTGACAATGTGCCAATCGATCATAGAAACAATTTAAGGAATAACTTAAACCAGGCTTTAGGATGTTTTGTGCCACTTCCATTATTCAATACCCCAGATCCTCTAAGTAGTTAAGTATTTTTCCATATACTACTGCCTTCAAATGGCCCCACAAAAATAAGTTCAAAGGCAACATATCGGGAGATCTTGCTGGCCACTCTATGTGACTTCTCCTACCAATCCATCATTGTGGTCAATATCTCAGTATAGCTTGTGCCTTGAACCCTCGAAGTTTGTTTCCAGCAATGCAAGATTTGACTCGAGGAAATAACCAGAAGTCGCACGGTGCAAGGTCACGGACTGTAGGGTGGGTGATCAAGCAACTGGACTTTGGCGACTTCCAGTAGCAGCTGTTCTGTTACGAGACGCACTGCCGTGCAAAAGCAACAGCTTTGAAGTTTCTATCTTCGGACGCCGCCGCCTCAGTTCTTCAAATAAAGAATGCCATAGTATTCTCCATTCATTGTCATTCCTTCTGACATACAGTCAACCACTAATGGTCCTTCAGAGTTAAAGAAAACAACGAACATTCGCTTTCGAGAACGAAAATCTTGTCAAAGAACAACTGGTCTTGGGTCATTCTCATTTACCCACACGCATTTCTGTAATAATGAACAATGATTAATAATAAAACTAACTTTCATAACCAGTACATATATTTGTCAAACGATTAGAACTATTTGGTGAAAATGTGCTCAGCAGTTTCCTTGCACATTCCTTTCTCCTCTTCTTTCCTTCATTGTTAGGGAATGCGGAACCCATTTTGCACAGATTTTTCACAGCTTTAATGTTCATGGAGTATAACTATCAATGCTACAACACTGATACCCATTTGCATACTTAGCATTTTAACAGTAATAAGTCGATTTTCCTCCATCAGTTCCTGAAACTTTGAATTATTCTCTTGTTCACAGCTTTACAAGGCCGGCCAACGCGTCAATTTTCAAAATCTCTCGCCCTTCTTCACATGAACGAATTCATTTTGCAATGGTATCAAATGAACACACTTGATCACCATGAACACCTACCAAGTACTTGTGGATTTTTTTTTTTCCCCGCTCTTTCACCTGGTTTATGGTGTGTGAAAATAAAGAATGTAAAGTTTTCTTTAGAACTATTCATGATTTTTCACCAGATACTGACAAAGGACTGAACTCAACAGACTCTACGATAGTGACTATGTAAGTTTAAATTTGCACTTATGAGTATTTGGATAGCTTAAGGCTCATAGTTGCCAGCAGCAATAGCTATATTTTCGAAGACATTATTGTTCAACAATAGATAGGCTGGTTGCACAATTTTTGAATGCCCCTCGTATCGTAAACCACTGAGAAGAAAGGTAACAATTTTTCACTATAATATACATTCAAACTTTGTGTTCCCGATTAAAATAGCCTAAACTGGCCTTAAATTTACATATCTATAATTGGCACTTCATGTCTAGGACTTAGTTATTGGGCGCTGTGATGACATTACAAAAGGAATGTTGGATTTGGCAGAATGCCTGCTAAAATCAGGAAGTACGTAGGAGGCGTTCCTCGTGCTTATCAGTACAAGGGAAATTCACTGCCGGAGAACTCATTCATTTCTATAGGATATCTAAATATAGATTTTTTTTTCCTTCATATAAATTCTTTTCCGCCCGAACTAAAATATTAGTCTTAGCTCTCGTTTGCAGCGATCTCTACAGTTATTTCTTAGAGCTAGAAGTAGTTGTGCGAAGAAAAAACAGTCGATATCCAATACCTTACTGTGGAAGTTCTAAGAAGCCACACGAGGTATATCGTGCAATAAACACGTTATTTATAGCAGCACAACTAACACAGGGGATTTTACCTCGAGCTTTTCCGCTTTGATTTTGTGAAATCATTCTGGGTATTTAATATCAAATTTAGCACACAAACGTATCTAACTTTGGCCTCCACCCTACATCGAAATATTAATTTGGAAATCAACTTGAAATAACGCAATACCTTAAGGCATTTTTAGTACGTACTGAATAACAGCGAACTGACTTCCTACTATTCATAGAAAAAACTTAAATAATCCTATCATTACTATAGAGTGTACATTGAGGCACATGCCCAGCTGCTGTCGGAACCAGGCGGCGGCGGCGACTCCCTTTCTACAGCTTCATCGTACAGAAAATGTTCAAGAAGTCTTGCAGCAAGGTTGGTGACACACCGAGGATTTTACACTTGACATTTCGCAGCGTCTAATTTGTTTTGTTGGCAATATGAGGACGCGCGTTGTCATACTACACCAACATGTTGAGTCCTGGTCGCTTCCGTTGTGGTCTTACGAAGTTTCCTGCGGATATTACAATAGGAGCTGCATTTATGAGTTGTCCTTGAGACTGGAATGCCGTGAGCATCACTTTAAACTCCCCCCCCCCCCTTTCCCGCAGACGACGCAGGATTTTCCACTGCACTGACGCACGATTTGGCTCGGGCTAGAAATGGTTAACCCAAGACTCATCACCTGTGACAATTCGAGCTAGCAGTAAGTGGTAGCGATTGAGATGCTGTAATGCAAACCCATTATTTGCATTTTGTGCCAATTTTGTTATCCAAACTCGGCATCTTCCATAGAAACATAGTAATACATGGATTGGTCAAGAATCGTAGTAGCTATAGCTGTTTGTTGCAGTGTATAGGGGGAAATGGTCAATATCGAGCATCGTGCGGTTATTAAGTACTTGGTAAAGAAGGGTATAATTGTAACAGAAATTCATACAAACTCTACGGGACTTTACACATCATTGTCAACCGTTTTCAAGTGAACCACGGAATTTAAACTTGTCCGTAAAAGCTTGGAAGATGACTCACAGAGCGGAGGACCAAAATTCGTCACATCAGAAATAATCGATAAGACGCACGCCATGGTTCTGGAATATCGCTGATTAAAGATGCCGTAAATTGTTAAGCTCTGGGAATTTGGGAACGCATATCTCACATTGTGAGGGAAGATGATGATGATGATGATGATGATGATGATTATTATTATTATTAAATGGTGATTAGCACTCGTTTTTAACTACAGAGGCATCACAGGCGGTGGACACTGATGATAAACTTAGAATGGATTTTTTAAAGGAAGAAAGCATTTCAAGCCCAAGTTTAGGATACCTACCGGCATCTGCCATTTATGAGGGCCGAGGAAAACGGAAAAAGCCTTAGTCAGGGAAGACAGTCCTGGTGGAAATCGAACTCCAGACCTTCAGCTCACGAGTTCGCGCCTAAACGATTATTGAACTTGAAAAAAATTATCGGCAAGATGGGTACCACGACTGTTGACTCAGCATCAAAAGCGAATCAAAGTATAAATCTCTGAGCAAGCTTTAAGAGAGATCGCGCCGACTTTATGTGTTGATTTGTGACCAATGATGATACATGGTGCACTACAACACACCTGAAACAAAAACGTTAATCGAAAATTGGAAGCATGACGATTCTCCATAGAAGGCCAAGTGTGTAAAATCGGCCGGAAAGTTCAGGCGTCGGTTCTCGGGGATGCCAAGAGTGCGGTGCTAATTTACTATCTTACCACTGGAATATCTATCTATGGGGCTTTTTTTTTTTTTGTTAATCTTTTTAATCTAATGAAGACAAAAATACGGGAGAAAACGCCGGGTTTGTCAAAGAAGAAAGTCATTTTGCATCAAGACAATGTTGAAATGGCGAAAATCAATGATATGGGGTACAATTTGCTGCCACATCCGCCTTATTCCCCTGACACGGCTCCACCAGACTTCCATCTGTTCCTGGTAAAATTCCTTGCTGGAAAGAAAATTTCATCCGATGAAGAGCTTAAATGATCAGTTGGGGCGTATTTTGTAGACCTGGAAGAACCTGACTTTCGTGAGAGGGCAGAATCGCTGGAGTCAAGGGAGACTATATTGAAAAATAAAAATAGTTTTAAAGGCTATGCCGTAATTTTGTGCTTTATTCCGAGAATTTTTCAAATGCTATTGTAGCATTATAACATGTTCTTGTAAGGGAATTGGTATTTTTCACCCAGGATGTAGAAACATTTGAGCATCGCTGAAAGCAATGCATCACGGCTCAAGTTGAATATGTCGAATACAGGTAAAAATAAACATTTTAGTTCTAGTGGATATGAGTGAGGGCACACGTTTCTTTATTTCATGATATGAGCAAAAGCTAAGTAATAGTCGTGTTCCTGACGGAATATGTTTCCCTTACGTTCATTAATAAAATTCAATACGCGACGACACACTTTGCACTTGTTGCAGTTGGTTATAGGCTACTTTCAACCTAACGGTGTCCCACCCAAGAATCCTCCTTGCCACGACACATTAAAACTGGTTCGGGCTCTGTAAAAGATCCGGTTTGTCTGATCCTATTGGAACATCGCGAGAAACTTCCTCTTTGGTAAATTTTTAAACAGACATTCAGTGGCGGTTCGCGTTTCTGTGGAGCACACGAGGATTTATGACTACGTATTATTTCAAAACATGTTTGTGTCATTGTTCTAGTATTACTTACTGTCCTTTATTTGAGAAAAAGTCTCAATAAGCAGCAGTTAAAGCCATGGACTGCACTTCTCCCTTCATAGGAACCCTTATCACAATTGGAGAAGTCATTTACACGTCATATATGTGTTAGCTAAGAAGAACCGCTAGACAGTGCACACCACTTACTTTAGAGTAAGCCTTCACTGCATCCTCAAAGTCGCTTCCCAGAACACTAAGAAAGTCTTAGGACGGTTAAATAAAGAATAAGAATGATCACAATTTCTCGTGCTAAAATTTAACTTTATAATATTGTAATCGAGGCACTAGTTTCATTGTTCTCACTTCTAGTTACCGCCATTAAGAGGTGTGCAAGTTGAGACATGTTCAGTCCCGCCCAATGCAAAATGGAGTGACAAACGACGAACAATGTGCTGCTCTGAAATTCTACATTCGTCTCAAACAAATCTGCAAGGTTACAGGAGGCCTATGGAGAGTTTAATCTTCCTATAGCACAGCTTGAAGATGGTTTAAAATGTGGTTCAAAGGAAGGCGAACCCTGCGCTCCAGTTTGTGTTGTAACGGAAGAAAACGTTAACACTAATAACTTTCAGAAACCTGAAAACTTCACTGCGTGCCACCCAATGTTGGTAACTGAAAAGTTGCACGGTGGTTTTCAAGACGCTGATTCCTCAACAAAAGGACTTTCGGTTACAGCTCTGCATGAATTGCTCCTGCTGGGAAAGTTAGGGTCATCTCATTTCTCGATACAGGCACACACAAATGTAGATATCCTGAAAACTCCTTGTGCTGCATCACCATCATACATCGCAAACGTTGTTTGTGAATATCTCACATATTCCCAAAATTAAAGAAACACCTTTGCAGGAGGCATTTTCCATCATCAGAAGCGGGGACTACTTTGAGAAATTAATCAAAATTGTGAGGACGAATAAAGATGTGTTGTCAATAAACGATCAAAATGTTGAAATATATCTTCAATGTTATTCACGATCACTCACTCACACGCTCGTCTTTTTTTAATAGTTTCAGGTGACAATTTAATAGAAACTACAGGTCACTGTATTGACACACAACGTTTCAAAACCACATCCGAGGACGCGGGGCTTGTTGCTGTGCGAGGTCTCCCAGACATGCCCTAGTGAACATCGCATACGGTACCACGAGTCTCAAATTTGTCTCGAATGCGTGCAAATGTTCCTCGCGCTGGTTCTGTTCTGTACACACGTCTCCATTGCCTTTGAACTTCAACAACATTCTCGGTTTTCCATTATCACTTCAAAATTGCTCTCCGCTGTTCAAACGATAACCTTGGCTCCATTTTGTTGTAGCAATGCTGCATAACGTAATGTGAGTCACATCTGTTTACGGAACATCTTACTACACGTTACTGTTGTTTTTTCGGTGTAACTTTGAAATTATTAAATAGTTATCTACTGTGAAAGTGTGTATACATTTTTTGGCACCCTCGGTATATAAATTGTGTACATTTAGCGAAGGTGATAGATCTATAGTGCACATATTCACCAAGTGCATAAGCTACAATGCACTATCTACCCTTTTTCAGACTTCTGAAATCTGGACAATACAAAACGTAAGTGTTACTACCGTTCCACGACCATATTCCACAAAAGTATGGTGTAATACATTAGTACAGCTCTTTGAATTATGTTATGTTCACTCTTTAGTAATAAATGAATATTTTTAATCTGCAGAGCTGATTGTCATTTCTGCTAAATAGGTCTTCTATTTTGCTTCGGAAAGGACCGACAATTTAAATACTTTATTACGCCTAATTGATCACATCGAGATGAAGATCGCTTACGGACACACAGCAGCATTAATTCAATCGTCGAAAGATGGCAGAAGAATCGAGCTTTGCAATATCGCACTGTCTTTTGTCACTATTCCATTTGATCATTTATATTTATATCCATTTGTTCATATACCACATAAAACATGACAAGGATCGTAAAGAAATTTACTCAAACTGGAAGCATAAAGGACTTGCCAAGATGGGGTCGTCCGAAAAATGCAACCAATGAGAATATTTCATTAGATGTTCTCCTCGTGTACAAGAAAAATCAAAAGTTTCTACTACAAATTTGTCGATAGAATCAAATAGAAGGCAAGGTTTCGTGATGAAAATCCTTAAAAATGCAAGCAGCATTCTTATAAAATGCAACTTTTGCAGTAGCTTTCAGCGGAAATCCCAATAGAAAAATGTAATTTTGTGAATTACTAATAGAGCACATTTAACAACAATCCATTTTTTTTAGACAAATTGTATTCTCTGATGAAGCCACGGTCTGCCGGAATAGATACGTCAACAGACACAAATGCCCAACGTAAATCAACAATGGATCCAGGAGAACCACACGCAGTATCAACAAAAACTTTTAATGTTTGTGTTCTAACCGATAATAGACATTTGAATTTGCTCTGAAATCACGTAGTACCAGCTATCGCAAATTTGTTTCCACATCCAGTCAACAATGGGCTACACAGAGAGATGACATCTATTTTGAAAAGACAGAGCTCCAGTTTAATAAGAACAGAATATTCGCACTGAGACAAGGATTTTCAACAACGATGAATTGGTAGGAGAGGTCATTTAGGGTAGCCACCACTATCCCCAGATTTGTCCCCTTTGGACTGCTCTTTGTGGGGTCATTTGAAGTCACAGCATATCGAGACAGACCCAACAAATTAGAGCATTTAGAAGAGCATGAGTATCAAATAATGGAAGCGGTGTATACATTCCTAAAGCCGGGTTAAGTCATTCCTTAAGTAGTTTCTGTGATCGACTGGCACATTGCCAATCATGTGAGGGCTACCAGTTTGAACACAGAATGTTTTGTTAAGGAAGGAAACTTTCATTATTCGTACACTTTTTTTTTTTTTTTTTTTTTTTTTGATTTAGCAATAAGAAATTTGTACAGAAATATCCAGTATGGATACTTTTTGAAATGAGCTTTATTCGAAAATGTAAAAACATAAATCGAAAGTAGAAAAAAGTCTGTAATATGATCTTTAAGTTCTTGGTACACACGTTAAGTTTCATGCTTCGAAAATTATTTAGGTGGTGTAGGACTTTCAATGCAAGTGCAAACATAAATTACAATTTAATACAACTGCATCAGCAACTCTTAAATAAATTTCACCGCATTTCTCATATTTTTTCCCAGATTTAAAATTTTCGAATACTCCTCTAGGTTTACCGAATCTTCCAAGATGTTGCCTGTCACGTGATTGTTAAAAGTTCAGGGATCGGCTCATTAATGTCGCTTAAATTACGTTTCTCATAAGTGGAAAAAACTCTACTACAAGATAACATTATCTCATTTCTTTTTTTAAGTGTTTAGCGCCCGTTTTAACTACTGAGGCTTCATAGGCGGCAATTGGTTAATGGAAATAGACCAATGTGGCTATGAGCCGTTCAGTTTGTTTCCTCTGTAGTGTAAATTATGTTCTTGAAACTCAGTAGCTGATTAATTTCTTAAACAGTTACAGTAAAGGAAAATGTGCTATTCTGTATTATATCTTTGTAATATATCAACAAGAGAAATTAAACTCAGTAAACCATTACAACTTCTTACTGCTCCGATAACCGACCTATCAGTGGCAATAAGCGCCCTGAATTATCCGCCTAAAGCGAAAAACTAAACAAAGACCAGCTATCGATTTTTTATTTAAGAAAGATTCGATTTTAGCATTAACTAAAGTGTAGCTCGGAATTAATACTTTAGAAGCTTCCCTATAAAACAAGAATGGCCCATTCCCCAACTACCTGTTACGTAATAGTGTTTTCACTGCTGATACACGAGATAAAATTACAAACTGGGAAACGGTGTTTTAAACGTTCCAGACCTAAGTTTAGGGTACCTCCCCGGCATTTGCATTTATGAGAACTTAGGAAAACCTGAAAAAAAACCTATCAGCGAGAACGGCCTGGTGAGTATCGAACCCCAAACCTCCGCCTACGAGTTCGCGCCTTAACGACTTCGGTCACCCGCGGCGGCTTCCACGGAAGTAACCAGGGTTGCTCACCAAAGGCATGTTATTCCTGCAGGCAATGCGTGTCCTCATACTGCCAACAAGACAAATGAGACGCTACGAAATTTCATGTGACAAATCTTGGAGCATGCTCCGTATAACCCCGACCTGGCTCCAAGGGACTTGCATCGTTCGGGTGATGAAGCTGTAGACAGCAGTCCAAAGAATTTCAGGGACCAAGTGACTCAATGCACAGAGAGAAATACAAGTATTCTTATTTGTTTAAGTCCTATATCCATCTGTAACCTACTTAATTATATAATGAAAGATATACTAATTTGCAACAGATGTTGAACTTTCATGGACGAAAGTCATTATTACACATATTCTACATATGTTTGATTATTTGATAAATTTCTAGAACTTGTCTCATTAACATGCATGGTGCGGTTGCGCCTGTAATTTTATAACTATGAAAAAGTATAGTAAACGTCGTGTATTTTAGCAGGACTGTTTCTTTTTTAACGCCCGTTTTTACTTAGGCACCACAGGCAGTGTACTGATGATACATGAAACGATATATTGGGAGAGGGTTTAATTTTTTTAAAGGAAGAAAACGTTCCAGGCCTAAATTTAAGTACGTCCCCGGCATTTGTTATTGAGGACTGAGAAAAACCTGGAAAAACCCTCAATCAGGGAGGACGGTCCCAGCGGGATTCGAACCCCAGACCTCCCGCTCACGAGTACACGCGCCTTAACGGCCTCGGCCACCCGTGGCGGTACTGAATATGTTGATTATGTTCGTAACTTAAGGTTTAAAGTTGTGTTACATTATTATTATTATTATTATTATTATTATTATTAAACTGCATTCATCTTGGAACAAAAATAATTAGAACACTTTCTGCAGAAAGCAACGAAACCACAAAAATATTTAGGTTACTTATAATTAATGAAATGAAATAGTTATTTTTAAGTGCGGTATCATCTAAAAGTATAGTGATTGGTTACACTAATTCCTAAACATTAATCGTATAATTAAGTTTATACATATTTCGGGTTTGTTCCTATTGCAAACAAAATCTGCTCACCTGGCGAAGTGCGTAGTTGGTAACATGTTTAGGCGCGCGCACAGACACACATGCACTCCTTACGGACATTAGCTGTCGACTCGCTGCCTTTCTGACCGTGCTAAGCTCGTGCCCTCACACACAGGTTAAGGGGAGGGGGAGTGTACTAGGAGGGGGGATTTCATTCATTGAATGACCGGGTATTCTAGGAGGTTAGCACGGACTGGCAGTTACAAGTATCTTTACGGACTGTAATGAAGAGATAGTAAGCGCAGCGCTAGTATCTAGCTGGACCACAGTATTCGAGAATAGTTTCGCGTCTTTATATGTTCGAAAGAAGTGTACACAGACACAAAATAAATAAATACAAAAAATAAATAAACACACACACACACACAAAAAAAAGAGTCATCTCTTGAACGTAAAATTCTTCTAAGTCCTACTCGAGACAGCGCGCAGTTTACAAGGTATCCAGCAAGGCTGTGTAGCCACTGCAGCAGTTACTTTATATGACTTGCACTAAGACGCTGTCTAGTGCGTGTGTGTTCCGTTAGCTCTGTGGCAGAGTGTGCAGTGATGTTAAGAGTGTAGATTCGCCTCCCGGTATGAAGTGATTTTTAAATAAACCTTTGCAACACATTATGACAAATTAGTTCCGTAATATTGTTTCCCATACACAACAGCCTTTAACGTTAGCATTAAGAATATTTTATAAGTATTATATTTTCTGCAGTATTTGTTCTATCCCAATGCAATATGCTGCACAAGCATTTCCTGCACATACTGTTGTAGCATCCACACTACTGCAGAAAGTTGATATCATCTATGCCCTGAAGATTGAGGGCAGTTATACATGCTGAAGGTTCATACAGCAGATATTCATTTGTGTTTATTTCTATGTGTTTTAATTTTAGAAGATACGTTTCTGTTCATGTATTTATTTAGTTATTTGTAAAGAAAACGTTAGTTTGTGATTACGTTTTTGTGCGTGCATAGGCAATGCCATAAAGCTCAAATAATGTGTTAAAAATAAAATGTTTGGGATTTAAACCCAGAAGCTTACGCATAAAACAAGGTCTTCTAAACCGCTAGGCCACCGGTACTCTACCCTGACGTTCTTTTTCCAGATGCTTATGATTGAGACTATTACGTTTTCAGGCAAAGTGCCCAGTACAGTGTGCACTCGCTGCATGTGCCTTTACGAGTGTCATCGAAATTCTCCGATCGACACGTAGAATCTTGGGATGACTCACACACTCTCTTTGGTCAAAGGATGTACGCAGTCATGTGATGATCGCAATCGTCCGTACTGCACATGCGCAGCAGTGAACTGAAACAAGCGACTGCCGCGGAGTGTATGCCCACACCTTAAGAGCTTGCGCCACAACTGGACGAAAGACGAGAAGGTTGTCCGCTATGAATGGACACGGTACAGAAATCTAAATGCGGCTTGTAGAGGTATAAAGTTCGGCGATGATGTCAGCAGTTCCGTAATGAGTATGAGTGACACGATTAACACCGTGCGTGATGTTGCCTCACCATCATTAGGGAAAGTGGCACTTGACAAGTGACTCCTCATCATGTGTCTCAAAGAATGGGAGCCAGTCTGGAACATCTCCACCATTATAAACAGGAAGTGATGGGGGATGATATTTGAACCTGGCCCCAGAGACACGGCGTCCAAGATCTCCCGGTCAAGAAGTTCAAAGTTCTGCTGGAAAAGTCATATTGGCTGTTTTGGGACGCAAATGGATGTTTTTTCTCCGACTTTCCACGTTTAGAGAGGTGAATGACAACGCTATTGCGTTACACTGAGCAGATTGAAAGCCATTATTCGACAAATAAGACGAGACCTGCCATTGCGCTTCTTCATGACAGCGCAATGCCCCAAACGGCGATAGCAGCTGTTCTGTGGAGATTCGGTTGGGAAAGCGTGAATCATCCCCCTTACAGTCCCGATCTCCTGCCCAGTTATTTCACGTTGCTTCCACTTTTCTCCGGGAATGAGCGGGATTTTAAATTTCACTAAGAGGTATGGTGTGTCTCATTGTTCATCGAAACCACGTAGAAAAGTAAATAGAGATGATGTCTCGTTCTATTGCCACTCTACTCTGATTCCCTATAATGGTCTTGAACATGAGACTCGCGAAACTTATTTTCGGAACTACGCTAATATAATCGAGTGCGCATGTAACTGAATTGGGTTTATTAATGGCATTCTACTTCAGATAACTCTGCATAAATAAATGAATCACATAATTGAATACACAACCAGAACATTTATTTCTACTTTGTTAATAAATTTAACAGCTATCGGGCATGTGTACACCACCGAAACCTTAATAAATTCAGAGTCCGGAAGTTCAAACATTTATTTCGGTTAAAATAAGCAGGTAAAATGCACTTAAAATAGGCAGGAATATAAAAACTAGACATTCGTTAAAAGAGAAAATAGAGAGTAATATCGCTCGTTATTAATGAAAGTAGGTATTTAAGACACTTAATAATGTCTTCATCACTTTTCTTGATTATAAGCAACAAGATGTTTTTTCAAGGTATCAACTGTCATCGTCAACCACTTTCAGAGATAACATTTTTCATTGTGGAAAAAGAACGTTCTACTTCCACTAAGGTGATTCCAGCATATTCAAAACAATCTATTTCAGAAGAACTCATACCATTACAACAGAACATTCACCTTTCAGGATATCATGGAATGTTGATCAAGACAAAGTAAAGTAATTTTGAATAGTTCTGGTGAATGAGCAAAGGATGTGCAGTGGTTTCTGGTGGAGCTCATTTTGTGTTTATGCGTTTATAGAGGAATCAGGCAAGCATCTCACTTACTGCCGTACTGAACACATTGTAGGGGCGGTTTATTGCACCTCTGTACCGCTCTCATCTTTCTCGCTTGCAATTGTTTGTTACATTTATGTAGCTGAGAAGTTACCGCCGCCAAAACGTTCCTGGAATAGTTTCGTGCAGATCGACACAAGATCATTCGCCAGGACTATTCAAAATTAAACACTTCCCTCATCCTCTCTATTGCCTGCTATCCGTATGCCCGAGATAATCATGCGTTCCTTTCAAAAACGAAGGTTTTCCTATTTAAAACAGCCTACGTGAATGGGTCGAGGAGAACATTTTATACTGCTTGAAAAGAAACCAGGTTCTAGATGGATATTTTCGTAAGGTGAATATGGCATTTAATTTTTACAACGTTAATCACTTCGATAGATTTAGAAATGTGCTTTTCAAATGCGTAAATAATAGCAGAAAAAATCCATAAGAACCCAAAACAGGCAATAAATGCTTTTAAACCTTAAAATACCCCCCCCCCCCAAAAAAAAAAGAAAAAGAAAAGAATTCAAATCTGGCCCTACCGGCCCCAAATGTACGGAAACATGCTCATTTCTTAAATATATCCAGCCAGACAGAAAATGCATTTTGCCTAACTTCCGGGCTCTTAATAATAATTATTATTACCGGACGTAAGCGCTCAGAAATATTTACTTTTGATGATAAAGTTTGTCATCAGTTGGTTGCTATGTTGGTATTACTCACTCCTGTGAATTAATGCCCGCACACAATTTTCTGATTACAAAGTATCAGTATGCCCCAACGAACAGTTAGTGAGCGACAGTGGTCAGGAATGGAGGTAACGTGCTTATGTAAAAATAGCATTGTTCGCGGCAGGAATGCGGGAAGCATTCCGCGTGCTCACGGGGGTCGCCTTCCGTTGGTAGCACCATACACTTTCAATCGTATATCTTAGATTTTTCATGTTGTCCCTATTCGCGACAAAAATAAAATAGTTGCCATGATTTTCCCAGAATAGTTCTTTCCGCTGAAGCAGTCTTCATCATCCAGGGACTTCCGTTAACTGTTTAGTCACTGCTGAACTTTTTTGATGCTAAAGATGTATAGGCACAATGCTGTATGACCTCATACAGCCTGTCCACGTGATTAACTGTCACCGTTTGACAATATACCCCAACAAAACATGCCAGTCCATTCAATTTGTTGCACATTGTTTTTCAGAGATACACGGGATGTTCTAAAAGTCCTCGGCCTGACTCAGAGATATCGTGGCCAAATTACTATGACAGTCGTTAAGTATCGTATTTTAGATCGCGCTGTTAAGTTTCAGACGCATAAGTGTAGTCACTTGTTTGTTAACAAACTAGGGTTAACACTCTCTACAAAATTGATAAAACTGAAATACGAGCTGTGATAAAGTACTTCGTTCGGAAGGGTTTAACCCCAACAGAAATACAAAAGGAGTTAGGATTCTTACTCTTCGTTTTCGACGGTTAAAAAGTGGGCTGCTGAATTTAAGCGTGGCTATACATTCGTTCAAGATGATGAGCGCTCAGGGCTCGCAAAACTGCTATGACCGACGAGATTATGACAAAAATTCACAATGCCGCACTCAATGATAGCCGAATGAAGGTGTACGATTTAGCTGACATTGCAAAGATCTCGATATATCGTGTTGACATTTTGCACGAAGTTTTGGATGCGAGAAAGCTGGAAGTTTGATGGGTGCCGCGCTTGTTAACGAATGAGCATTTCGCAAGTGTATTTAGACTTGTTTAAAATCAATTCCAGTGAGTTTCTCCGACACTTCATAACAGTAGATGAAACGTGGATTCATCACTACACGCCAGAGACGAAGCAGCAGTCCAAACACTGGGTGGCAACAGATGAAAGTGCACCAAAGAAAGCAAAAACAGTTCCATCTGCAAGAAAAGTCATAGTTACGGTTTTCTGAGATTCTCATGGTGTGGTGCAGGGCAGATCCATCACAGGAAGTATTATGCTTCACTACAGGACAAACTGGAAGATGTTACTCAAGCTTAATGTCCACACCTTGAGAAAAAGAAAGTTCTCTTTCAGCTCGATAATGCGCCTTCACATGCGTCTGGGATTGTTGCTGCAAAACTGCATTATCTTCGCTTGCAAGTACTTCCATATCCGCCGGATTTGGCTCCTAGAGATTACTTTTTGTTCCCAAACCTGAAGAAATTGCTGGATGCTATCAAATGATGAGGTTGAAACTGAGAAGACGCTTATTTTCCACATTAGGACAAATCTTATTTTACTGAGGGTATTAAAATCTTGGAAACAGTTGGACTACAAGAACTGATTTACAAGGTGACTATGTTGAATTTTTTTTTTAAAAAAAATCTCTTAAATCTTTTGTATTCTTGATTGGGCCGAGAATTTTATATTACGAAAATTTGCATATTGGATGACCTTAAAAAAAAAAAAAAAAAAAAAAAAAAAAAAAAAAAAAAACATTTTTCTGCGGTTGAACTTATTGTTCGAGTAGAGAGTAACAGAAATGTGTTAGATAGCACATGACGTCTACCTGAATGATCTGCGAGGTTACCCCAAAATTTGATTTGTGAAGTAAAGCGAACATGAAAGTCAGGATAACAATGCTTGTCTGTAGTAGGTAGAGTGGCCCGCTTTTTGTTCTCCATCACTTCACTTCTTACAGCCGTGCCAGCTTTTAGAAAACGGAGCAGATGAAAAAAAAAGAAGAAAGAGTAACTCTCCAATGATCCGATGCGAATATCATGTGGAGGGGAAGAAAAAAAAGGGGGGGGGAAGAAGAAGAAGATGATGAAAATCTTTAAAAATATGTCTATTTTCCTAATTTCCGAAAGTTTACTGTTTAGAACATTTTGTGTTTGAGGTTCACTCTGCTCTCTGTCCACACAACAGGCCAGATACAAACCACATCTCTTTACTGGTGCATTTGGTGCTAAGCTAATCGCATTATTTTTGTTGTTATACTGCCGCATTTACAAATGATACATTTTGACACT
This sequence comes from Metallyticus violacea, assembly GCA_030762175.1. Lineage (NCBI taxonomy): Eukaryota > Metazoa > Arthropoda > Insecta > Mantodea > Metallyticidae > Metallyticus > Metallyticus violacea. Next base: position 24,850,753 of record CM060836.1, read on the forward strand.
TATGCACAAATTAACACGATGCAATTGCTGATTTTAAAACTCAGTAAAGTTTTAAAGATAAATGAGCATATTTTATATTTTAGTTTCAAACAAACTTTAGCAATACGGATGTCCGATAAGTCACTCCATATTTTTAAATTGTTATAATTTCTCCATTTAATGCTCGATTTTGTTAAACCTGGCGTCATTATTCTACCCATTTGTTGAGGTTTTCTTTCATTTCATTTCAGTTGAAATGCCTCCTGTCTTGAGAGTCACTCTCAAAGAGCGGGCCAGAATAGCAGCTCGGTATGAGGTCTGGGGATCTGTGGTATGGGTACAAAGCAGATGGAGGGCTGAACGTGAAATCCATGCAATACTGGATGTAAAAACAATTGTTTGCCATAGGAAGCTACTAACAACAGGCAGTATCGGCGATGTAAGGAGACCAGGAAGACCAACTTCAAGGACTTCATGATATGTTCACTAAAAGATTTAAGAAATCACTGCGTCAAGGAGCGCGTGAAAGGCGTTATGCAGTTTCAACCATTCTTTTAGACCATGCAGCCCCACATTATGTGCAGCAATGTTTCCTGACGAATGCAGAAGTTTTCTTGTGTTGGGCTGATCATTGGCCGCTGCGGTCTGACGAGGCAGTGTTTCACAACGATCATTAGCGTCCGAAAATGCTATACAGTTGTTGATTCTTTCTTTTTGCGGAACAAAATGAGTGCCAAAAGATACCTGGAAATACTTCAAGATCGAGTGTGGCAGTAATTTCAGAGCTTCACTTTATGCAGGATGGAGCACCCGCACATTTAGCAACTGTTGTCCGCGATTGGTTGCACGAACATTTCCCAGGTCGCTGAACTGCCCGCAGTCCTGATTTAACACCTTGTGATTTTTTTTCTCTGGGGATGGACTGTGGGGGAGATATACAAGAGAAAACCACAGATCTTGAATGAACTGGAAGCAACAATATCCGATGTGATCGAAACTTTTTGCAGGCAGCAGTATTGAACGTATGCATTTGCTTAAAGTAATCGTCAAGAATGCTGTGGAAATTTAACAGGGTGTCAAACAAAACCTCAGTAGTAGTTCTAAACAATTTGATTAATAAATAAAGAATTTATAACAATTTAAAAATATGGAGTGACTTATCAGAGACCCGGCATATCACTTTCTGCCTCTTGTATACCTTTGCTGTGCGATTCTGCAGGTTTGTCTCTCAACCATTTTGAACTGTCATATGGCTTGCTCGACATCGTCAAATTTCCTGCCAAGGATTCAACTTTTAAAAGACCACACAAATGGAGGATACAAGATTCGGGTTGTAGGGTGGGTGAAGACGGATGCACTTAAACCCTCTTTTAAATTTCCGAAGATGTGACTGATTCACCAGGATGCAATATTTTATTTGTTTTAATTTTTAATACAGACCAAACTGTTCTCAAATGTAAACATTTAATTTTTAAGGTCAAAGTAAAAAAAATATACGTTTTAAAGCAACAAGCATTAAATTTGTCTCTTATATTTAAAAATTAACTCTGTACTGAGTTGCTGGTCATGAAAACAGCGAATCATAAAAAGTGTAGACGATGTTCGAGATTCGAACCCACATTACTTCATAATCTAACAAGTAATGCCTTTAACCGCTTGGGCACTTTGAGATTGGAACGTCAAAGCTGTTCTGATACATATTCCTTTAATTAATGAAAATCCAATACTTCTTTAGATTTCCCGTCTTATTGCAGAAACAAATGTTGCATTGAAGGTTTAATTGTGTCAATACTACATTATGTAATGTACTGTAGGAGCCTCCTGCCTGTGTTAGGAAGCACGAAGTGATTATTTGAGTAAGTGTACGAACAGCGGCGGCTTTAAATCAGTCCGGAAGCACGAGAGGTGAACATTTCACCAAGATCGATGCCCTGGGTACATGATGATCTTATCGCTGGAGTACAGGGCATTTCTTTAATCCACAATTGAAAGAGGGAGCGTAAACCAAGGCGGGGTGTAGTGTCAATGAGAAGAGCTATGAGGGTGTCACAGGGTTTATATAGAAACTGTTGAACCCTCTTGTGAAGTCGCTGAAGCAACCCGTGGAACTTCCAGCAAGATTCTGCCCCAGTTCGTAAGGCTACGATTACGCAACAATGACTGGAGGCCAATGTACCGGACTTTAATTCCTTCTGCTGGTCCTGGGCGCTGTTTTACAACAGTACGATCTAATACATACAAGTGTATTAGTGCACGTCCTTGTAACTTTCTGTTCCACGAAAGAAATGCTACACTGGTAAAGTAACGTCATATGGACGCATATAAGAGCAAGATGGAAGAACAGCTTTTTGCCATACGTCGCCATACCTTGAATTAGGTTATGTCCACTCTTTAGAGACTTTTAATTCACGAAGCGGATCATTGTCATTTATGCAAAATGAGTCTTGTTTCTTTTTCTCAGACATAATGATAATTTAAATACTTTATTGTGTATTTATCGGTACTCAAGCGTAGTAATCCACTTTGAGTTGACGGAGAGGGCAAAAGAATCGAGATTCCCGATTGCTCTCGATCATTTATTTTATTAGTACATTTTATCCTTTATATTTGTTTATTTTCCTTGACCATCACGTTCTCATAAGGAAAAAACTGTGAACATTGTGCCAAAAGAAACTATTTTAAAAGAAATTCTTTTCGTGGCATGTAGCAGTAACCTTAAAAACATATTAACTAAGATGCTGGTCTGAAATATGCATTTGGAATAAGAAACAGCAATAGCAAATATAAGTCGTATTTTATTTGCACTTAATCTAACTTTATCATTATACACAAATATATATTCTTTCCTATATATATTCAACACCATCACTTTCGCTAATACTTAGCACATTTGGGTCAACTAGCTCTCAATATCATGTGTTCGATATACTAATACTTTCAATTTCACTTGTACATTTGTAAGTATGGAGTAGTAAAGTACAAGTGTAGCAGAAATCTTTGTGGAACAGAGTTTTACTCATGCATACAAGTTACCAGTCCATGCACTTGTAATGTACAAGAACATACTTTTGTGGAACAGGGCCCTGGTCTACAAACTTTGATCGGTGCAAGAATCACCGCACTATTGAACATTTGAAGTACCCATGATAGGAGCAGTGACCGCTCTGCAATAGATCCTTATCCAGAGATACTTCGGGCTTGAGCAAGGACAAAAGATAGGCATTTTGAAATCTGGTTGGTGCTAAGTGTAATAAGTTAAAACGATATTAAATGTTTTATTTATTTACAAAATAATGAATGCATTACAGTATTTATGGCCACACTAGGTACTTCAAGGATTCATAGTATAAATCAGCTACATTTAGAGAAACTATTTACAAAACAACATACTTGCTGTCATGATAAGTGTTTTTGCTTCTGTTCATGGGAAGGGTGCCAGGGTAAGAACTTTGAAAAACCTTAAAGTAAGTTTGCAAAGAACTATGGAAATGGAAAACAATCCTTGACCGTGACATGTTACATATTTACGTCGTTCATATTACCTTCCCGACAGAGTTAACTCAATCAAGAACGTGGGTTTAGTAATCGCCGTTTCCGGTTGCACACAACCCACGCTTGAAAGTACTTTCACATCTGAAATCTGTCTCTTGTTTCCTCGACACTGATATCGCATTGTCTGCGGCGAACTTGTGTGTTCTAACGTGCTTTATTTGAAAGAGCACGGGCTGGTACCCGACCCGGCTTAAATGATGAACCATATCTTTCAAAACATTTTACGAAATTCAGCTACATATATCATACTCGTGCTGTTAAAACCGATTTTGTATAACTCTGTCTGTCATGTATAGAGACAGTAAAGATGATTAGCAGTTTTTTTTTCAAAACTTTTAAATAAAGATAGGCTGTGCTGTTGCAAAAGCACCAGAATAATAATATACTTTATGCATACTGTCGAATTAAGAAACGAAAAACACAATAAAGACCTACGACTATGACAGTCAGCAAGGTCAACAAGTAAGCAAGCAGGCTTGCTAACCCCTCCACGGCGCGGCAAATTTGTTTCGCTCATAGGAAAAACCCGCGCCGCTGAGGGAAACATCACTGAACACACTGTAATTGTTGATATGAGAATTTATTAAGTATATTAAATATTAAATGTAGTAAGAAGAAATATGAATTGGAGCGGAGTAGACGATTAAAAGAAAGGATAAATGAGGAAAAGAATGGGCAGAGAACCTTCTGATAATGTGAAAGAACTGAACTTCTATCTTCTGATTATTCTTATTATTATTATTATTTGATTAGGTTTATTTACGGACGCTCTTTAACATCTCAGGTCATCAGTGTCCCATTCAATTCAGGGCGTCAAACGGCCGACAAATTTTGCTCAGAGGCCTCTTCTTTAAGGCTTGAGGTTCTTTTTCGTATCGCAAATGTACAACATGGAACCCACGACTTTACTTTACTTCCCTTCCGAAGGAAGCCATGCTTAGAATTCTGTCATCTGGATCTCCAATAGAAACTGCTGATGAACCAAAGACAGAGATGTCAACAAGAGTGTTAGATAGGGAGGACTCTAATTTAGTAAAGAAAGATATACATTGTATTCGTTAATGGCCAACTACATGAACGCCTCTTTTACTAATTTTTAAAACTAGCATTTCACTAAATATATCGATATCAATAAACTGTTTTTATATTACAAAACGTTCAAATACATTTTATACTGATGTGCACGGACAGACTGCTTGGATTAGATGCACGGAACATGAAAAGTTGGCAATGAGTGCATTATGAATATTTCAAGATATGATAGTGTTTTTGTTTTGTATTCTACGCTTAGTTGTGCAGCAAATTATGTATATGTATTACTAGGTAATTTATAGCCTTATATTAATAAACCATTAAATCTAAAATAAAGTATGTAAGATTAAAATTATTGAAAATGTAAGTAAATATTAAACAACAAAATAAATATCGTATACAAATTAACAAAAAATCAATAATATAATAGTGTATTGTAATATAAGTATTGAAATAGTATCATAATAGTAACTGTTTAATTTATAATAATTTGGAAAGTTAAAAATAACGAGAACTAGAAATATCGAATCGATTTGTATTTATGCCTGTAAGGTTACGCGTTAATGTATTGTTAGTTATTGATTTTATTGAAACGTTTATAAGCAAAATGGAATGAAGGTTAATTGAAAAGTATAATGGGATGTAACAAAAGCGATAAAGATTCAAGGAACTCCACCCACGGTGGGTGAAGCGGCGATTATTATAAGGAATGGTTTGCTGCCTGAGAAATCTAAAAAAAAAAAAAAAAAAACGATATGAGTGAGAAGATGTTTTATTCACAGCTTGGTGCAAAAAGAAAAATGTCAGGATTAATTTTACCCAATGCGCCTTGTGTAATATAGCTATTCATATTAAAAGCATGTAATTTGCATTGCTTGAATAATTTCGTAAATTTATTCTGTTCATTGTGTGATATAGCAAAACTGTTATTCGCAAAGTTACTTTGCAGCACTAATCTTCAATTGTTTTATTTCAGTGCCGCTAGATTGCTACTTTCAGTTCTAAAATTAGGTAGGCATAAGTTACATTAGGATATGTAAAAAACTTATTTTTAATACTGAGCATTCCAAATATGTTACACCTTAAATTCAATAAAAATAAAAACACATAGACAATATGTGTACAACTATTATATGTTTAATATTTTTATATTGAATCTATCGATTAAATGTGTTTGCACGTTAATATCAACGGCAGACAGTAATAATTAACAATAAATTTTAACCCATTGTAGATCAATGAAAAAACTTAGTCTGCATGTATCGGGTTTTGCAAAACTTGGGATTTTCAGAATTTAACTTAATTACGATAATTAGAGAAAATATACGAAAGAGTTCTTAGATGATGGAACTTTTTAAGCATTTAATAAAACGGTGTAAACTAATTGTTTAATTATCAGTATTTTAACGCCCTATTTATAAGAAATAAAAAACTATATAAGGTGAATGCAGGAAAAAGCTAAACACAAAATCCTACTTGTTGAAAATAAGCGCTGTAACCAATGACCAAGGCGCTGCTTCAGACGTATACAAGCTTTAAATGGTGAACTATGAACCCGCTTTATAGCGCTAAGGTGGATCCAATTAACAGCCCCACACATTGCAAGCAAGTGAATGAACGTTGCTTGTGGAGTACTACGATTTCACTAGTACAGTCCCTCACAAGAACTCGTTTTTTTACTTTTAAATGAACCCTGTCCTATTTAAAATGTCAAATCTGAACAACGGAAAACAATTAAGTTCAAAATATCATTATACAGGTTTAGCTATAAGTCCCCAACCACCTAAATAACTTTTGAAGCATGTGGTTTAGTGACACAAAATTCGGTGTGCGAGGATAGCCAAAATCACTCAAGAGAACTCAAAAATTATATTAACCATTTTTTTCTCCTGTTAATCTCATTTTAAATGAAATATCCTATTTATTTTTACATTTTAGAACAATGCTTATTAAGAACTTTTCAAAAAGTACAATATTTTTGTATAAATAGGTTGCTAAATCAAGAAGGAAAAAAATGAGTATTGTATCTGATGTTGAATGAAAGGGAAAAAATTATTGGCTATGGAGGTTGCCAATGATCTCGTCCAGAAGTGAGGAATTTATTTAATGGTATGCATCCGGATGGCAATGCAGTTCCACAAACAACAGTGACAAGGATCGTAAAGAAATTTACTCAAAATGGAAGCATAAAGAACTTAACCAAGATCAGATCGTCCGAAAAGTGCAAGAAAATTCAAAAGTTTCTACAACAAATTTGTTGTTAGAATCAAATGTAAGCAAAGTTCTGTGATGAAAATCCTTAAAAGTGCCAAGCAACTTTCTTATATAATTCAACTTTTGCAGGAACTTTAAGAGGACGATTCCAATAGAAGAATGCAGTTTAGTAAATTAATGATGGGGCGCATTAGCAACAATCCAGTTTTAATTTCTTATGTATGCAATTTTTTTATTTACTTTTAAGACAATTTATATTCTCAGATGAAGTCACATTCTGCCTGAATGAATTTGTCAACAAACACAATTGCCGATCCTGGTCAGATGTAAATCCACAATAGATGGAGGAGATTCACAAGCAGTATCCACAAAAATTTAATGTTTGAGGTGATACCGTGGATGATCATACCACTGGTCCTTTGTTCTTTGCAGATCGCTATATGCTAACAGATATTTGGATTTGCTTCGAAATCACGTATTGGAAATTTGTTTCCACGCCCAGTCAATAATGGGCTACTCATTTCCAACAAGATGGAGTTTCAGCTCACTTGAACAGAATATTCATTAGCACTTAGACCAAACTTTTCCACAACGATAGACTGGTAGGGGAGGTAAAATGAGTGACCAGCAAGATCCCCAAAATTGTCGCCTTTAGACTTCATCTTATGGAGCCATTTGAAGCCAGTATTATATCGAGAAAGGCCAAAAACTTAGAAGATTTGGAGTACTTGAATAAAAAAAAAAAAAAAAAAAAAAAAAAGCAGTGCAACACATCCTTAAAACAGGGTTAAGTCATTCCTTAAATGGTTCCTATGATCGACTGGTCAATCAGCTGAGGGCTACCAGTTTGAACACAGGACTTAGACGCTTTGTTAAGGATAAAACATGTTATTTACGTTACACTTTTTTGCAACCGTACCCATAAAATATATATATATATATATATATATATATATATATATATATATATATAACACATATATGTTGGGGTGTGCGTGTGTTCGTTAAGATTGTTTCTCGAGGAAACTCGGCACATAGCCATCAATTAACAAAAAATTCGTCACATCCGTTAACCAGTAAAACTGCACCATTGGGGGTGGGGGTTAACCTAAAGGAAAAAAAAAAAACAAACAAATAAATAAAACTTGAAAAATCGCTCTAGCGGCCGCAATTTTTGTTTGTTCTCAACGAAACTCAGTAAATTTCTTTCAAATAAATTGAAAAAAAATATTTTCTGAAAATCAGCGAAATCGGAATGTTGGGGGGTGGGGTTACCTGAAACTAAAATGTAATAATCGCTCTAGCGGCACTAATATTAATTTTTCACAACAAAACTCGACATTTACCACTTAAACCAAATATGAAAAATAGTTTCTGAAGATCAGTGAAATCAGCATAAGTAAAGATTTTTACTGAAATCTAAAATTTAAAAATTGCTCTAGCAGGACTAGTAAGTTTCTTCACAACAAAATTTTGTATATACCATTTAAATACAATACGAAAAAAATAGTGTTTGAAAATTATGGAAATTGGACCACTAAGGATATGGGGAATACTTGAAAATCGAAATTTAAAAAGTGCTCTTGCGTTTACATTTCTCTATATTGTTTTAAAATAAAAAACAGAAATTAATTCAGCATATAAAATGTATTTATAATGATGGACATGTTTTACATTTAACAAAAGCATCGTCCTGAAGATAGCAGCTGTAAAATATTAACCTAATATGCATGCGAGAATTATATTTGTATAAGAGCGCTTTGCAATAACCTTCAGAAAATGTTTGCGTTACATGTTTTTACTACAATAACATTTTAATTAAACTTCAAAGCCCATGAAAATCGATGGAACTTTCGATTGTTGATTGTGTATGTTTGCTTAGTACCTTGGAACTGTTTTTAAATAGTAATATGTTTTTGTTTCATTGGAACATATGAACATCTCATCTTAAATACATAATGTAACTCGAAACTTTCTGTTATTTCTCTCTATTTTAGTAAATGTAAAAGTGATATCAATGATTAAGTTCATAAACATGGTTAGTTTTAAAAACGTTTAAAAATATTCACACAGTGTATAATAATAATAATAATAATAATAATAATAATAATAATAATATAATAATAATAATAATAATAATTATTATTATTATTATTATTATTATTCTAAGAGTGTGGTCTCTCTTTTGTGATGCGTATAGCTTAAAAGAATTCCAATTTTGTTCTCCAATACCACACAGTAATGAAATAACTTATTTCATTTCATTAACTAATAAGGCCAAATTTGGATGTAAAAGTTATTCAACTCGGTGAGGAATTCGCTTAGTTTACGCAGCTCCTGCGTGACGGACTTCTTTGTTTTCTTGATTTAGCAAAAAATGAATTTGTACAGAAGTATCTATAGTGCCAAATAATCTCTTAATGATAGTGTGAAAATATATTGGATATTCCATTAAAATAAGAGTTGGAGCTACTTCCGGTTAAAACTGAAGTAGAAAAAAGTCGGTACGATGATTTTCGAGTTCTCAGTATACGGCTATCTCCTCACACAGAGTTGCATGTCACTGAACCCCATGCTTTGAAAATTATTTAGGAGTTTAGGGACTTTAACTGTGTATGTGTTAATAAAATTGATTAGCGATAAAATACTGCCTCATAATTTATATGCTTTTTGGAATAGAGACATTACTCTTAATAATAATAATAATAATAATAATAATAATAATAATAATAATAATGAGGCCGAAATTGGAATTTGGCTGTAAGCTTCTACAGGCGATTAGTGTTGCTTTCCCCCCTCCGCGCGTGGTTTTTCTTCCTATGAACGAACTAGTTTGCCGCGCTATGGAAGGGATAAGGGCGGCTCGAGAGAGAGACTGTACCTACCACGGCGGACCGAAAGAGGTCAGGGACCCAGCCGATATGATTTGATTTATTTATGGACGCTCTTCATCAGCGTTCCATTCAATTCAGGAAGTGAAACGGCCGACAAATTTTGCTCAGAGGTCTCTTTTTTTCAGGCTTGAGGTTCTTTATCTTGCAGTAAAGTACGATATGGGACTCACAGCTTTATTTTCCTTCCGAAGGAAGCCACACTTAAGGTTTTCACGACCGAAAAAAATCCATCGATCCTGACCGGGATCGAACCCGCGATCTTGGGTTTATGAGGCAAGTATGGTTACCACTACACCACCAGGACCGACGGACCCAGTCGCTGAAACACAAACAGCCGTCATCGTTATTTTGCTTCAACACGGCAGTCATCAGGTCATTATAAACATAAATTACATACCGTCAATATCAAAGATTATGTTAATAAATAGTTCTAACAGCATAGGAAGGAACTTTCTTTTACATCCTTTAGAGCTACTTCCCCAACAAGATAAGTCGTGACAATATGTGTAGCAACAGTGGATTTCAGCATTCTTGTATAGATGACAGGGTCAGTTTGACGGACATCCCAACACTGCGGCAGTATTTTCTGATTACCTGAAGGCACACCCAATTCCGGCGGCTTCCTGTCGGCAAACGTAAAACGCCGATTTATTGCAGGTAATATATTTTAGAACGTCCCTGTAGTGATTGTGATTTCAGCAGCTGCCACTGAGGACAACAATACACTCGGGTGTCCACCTCTCACAGGCATTTTTATAAGAGAAAGTATCGCTGTTTCCGTGACGAATACCTACAAATACATAAACCAAAGGCACGTCTACTCGAGGGAGGCACGAAATTTTTTTTCTTTCCCTTTAAAGCGAATGTGTGGCCAAGGGACGGATATATATATATATATATATATATATATATATATATATATACACACACACACACATTTACTCTGCTGCTTATGGAGGAAGAATTAAATTATAAGATTCACATTTAAACTAACAATAATTAAATACAATACATGCAAGCCTAGGATATATCTAATTGTTTAATTACGTACAATTCATATTAAATTAATGCTTGTCAATTATCTTAATTAACAATATGCATAATTCAATACTTGTAAATAATTTAATTTAAAACACATCTACTTACATAAATACTTGAAAATCTAATTAAATGAATATCAAACTAATTAAAATGTTCAACTAAATTAAACACATTTAAACCCAATTAAAATAGTTCAAATATATCAACTTAATTAAATGGTACCAGTTTAATTATATATAAATCAATATTATTTAGTATATTTCAAGCAAATGAAATATGTGAATCTAATTAAATACATGCCAACATACTTTTTATGAATATTAACCTAATTAAATAAAGGGTCATCGAGAAGTCGCTCCGTAGTTATTGTGTGGCCAAGATTTTACTAGGAATCGAGTTTGCGTGGCATATTGACCGCGCGTATAGTTAATGTGTTCACTTAACCAGCAGGGCAAGCACATACTCCAAAGTTCAACCTTAGTAACCGTGGGCGGATTACCTGGTAAAAAGCGGTTTCGAAGGAAGAAAGGAATGTCAGAAATATAGAAGTACCAACGTTCTCCTGTGCCATGTACATCACGAGTGCGGAGGAACTTGTCGATGATATGTCAGACAAGTACACTTCAACCTAAAATCGTCAATTGCAATAGCTAATCTATGAACTGTTAGAGGGCAGCTGCATGTAAGTTATTCCAATCATCGATGGTTCTGTTAAAAGTGAAAAAACCTGCGTCTGTTCTATGTTGCCTTCCTTTACTATCTCCCCCTGAGTAATATCAGGAAGTGCTAGATGCTACCATTCCCTACAATCCTTTTAAGGCGCACAAGTCTCGCTTTTTTGCATCTAGTTTCCAAGGATTCTAATCCCGAATCTTGCACTTTTTTCGAATTCATTTCCTCTGCCTCCTTTCATGAGTTTGGTTGTCGTTCTCTGAACATCCCCGAGAGAGTAATTTGCATGTTACTTTAAGGATTTGAGCAAGTCTTCTTATTTCATTATCGGACGAGCGACTATCAAGATTTAACTAAAGTGATTAACAAATGAGGAGGGTCGTGAACAGAAGCCAGTGGGAAACGATAATTGCGCTCCCTTCTTCTAAATTATGTAGGAATCTGTTCAAAAGCCATGTTTGAATGTTTCAGCTGTCATTTTCTCGTGATAGTATGAAAAAAGCACTTGCTCTCAAAGAGGACTCCTCTCTTAGCAGATCCTGCATGACAAATGTGAGATAGCTTCAGGCCACGCTCTTGCCAATGTGTGACTCAAGTCGCGTGTAAGCAAAATGCCTGTCTTAAGCCTTTAATGTACCGAGAACGAAGCGTCTTGGACTGATCTCCGTGGAGTTCAATGCCTCTGCTCATAATGCACTAAAAACAACCCACTTTCCACAGGAATCGAATATTTGTCCCATTTACCCTACAGTCCAGATCTGGCCACATGATTTTTTTTTCCATTCCCCCAAATAAAATAAAATTTTGCGGCAACGGTTTGAATCACCTGAAGCCGCAGCAGCTGCATACGAAGAGTGTATTTGCTCCTTATGAAATGTTGTATAGAAAGCAATGGGCAATACTTTGATCAGATCAAAATGTTTAAAATTTCAGGACTCTGATTCTCAAAACTTTAGAGTAACCGTCGTAACTGGCTTTTTGAATCACTGTTTTCACCACCGTTACTTAAACTTGCTTTGCTTAGAGCAGCAGCATAAATGTTCTTCCAGTTCTTACTTAGGATCAAAGATCTGCACGTGTGGAAGACGCTTGAATCAATACCAGGATCAAGGAGCGATGAGTAGTAACTTGCGATGGAAGACACCACTCTACTCCTGAGTCGAAACAGCGAGCATGGAATGGAGTAAAAGGGGAAGAACCCGATCCGTTACCTCTCTCTCAGAATATTACTAGCAACTTCTGGTAGAAACGAAAAAGACGTGATGACAACGCTCGTTCGTATACAGCTGCTTTGACAAAGGGAAAGCTCGAGCAAGTCCACTGCACAGCACTGGAATACCATTAGTCTGAAAGAAGCATTGGCAGTTCGGCGATTTCGACCGTTACGAAAGCATGCACGGATTCCTATACAACCTACCTCTTTCTTCAATAATGACATTTCACCCTTGTATATCCTTTCACCTGCCACTGAAGTACCAATACTTTAATTAACATTCAATACAACCACCCTACGCGCTATCAATACAGGGCAACAAGCCTAAGGGCGAATCCCAGAAAAGAGTGAAATTCTGTATTATATGGAACGTGTCCCATAAACGCAAAGCGTTGGTTAACTTCGCCTAGCCCATTGGATAGTCCTTATAAACCAAAGATGCATAACTCTCCTTAGCAATAAAAGGTCAAGAGGCACGGTGTACTTCGGTACAAAAGAAAAATCGACCTATGCGTAACGATTCGCCCGTATCTTACAGCGAGGAGCTTCACGATAAAACTAGAGCAACTTTGGTGTACGGGCTAAAAGACATCTGGGGTTCCCTTATTCATAAGAAAAATTATTATTTTAAATACATTCTTTAAATATTCTTGGCGTTTTATTTGCATGTTTCAACATCTTTCTGAACTATCAATGCTTAAATGGGCATATATGTATCTCGGCGACATCCCGATATAAATGTACGAATATATCAATATTTATTGTTTTAAGCAATACAAAATTGCAATAGATAAAATCACATAAAAGTTATATTAAAAATTCACAGTTTTAAAGTTAAAAAACATTTTTAAATGTAACCATGTTTATGAATGAACCCTAGATATTTTATATTCACTAAAATTGAGAAAAATAACAGAAAGGAAGATGACGTTCATATGTTTCAATAAAAAAAAATATGTTACCATTTAAAAAGAATTTCTATGTACTAAGAAAATATACACAATCAACAATAAAAAATTTAATCGATTTCATTGGCTTTGAAATTTAATTTAAATGTTATTGTATAAAAACATACAAAAATATTGGTGCCGGTAGAATAATTTTTAAATTTTAGGTTTCTGGTAAACCCCAAATCTTAATAATCGAATTTCATTGATTTTCAAAAATAATTTTTCTTATTTAATTTAAATTTCCTTGCGAAAAAAACAAATGAATGCCGGTATAGCAATTTTTCAATTTTGGGTTTCAGGTAAGCGACCCTCACTGATTTTCGTAAACCTATTTTTCTTATTTAATTTCAATGGCATATATAGAGTTTCCTTTAAAACATTTAAAATATTGATCGCTAGAGCATTTTAAAATTTCTCTTTAATTTCCAATCGATTTTCAGGTATATCCCCGATTGCCATGATTTTCGAAAATTACTCTATAAATTTATTTTAAAGAAATACACAGAGTTTTCGTCGAGGAAAAAAATGTGGCCGCTAGAGGGATTTTTCAATTATTTTAAAAAGTTTCGCTTTAGGTTATCTCCTACCCCCAATGGTCCAATTTTGTTGTTTAACGAACTCAACGAATTGTTTGTTAATTGATGGCTATGTGCCGAGTTTCGTTGAGAAAAAACAAAAATTGGGACCGCTACACCGTTATTACACATACTTATGCGCACATGTATACAATTTTTTTCATTGTAATTTTCGGTGCCTAATGGATAGGATCGGTGGAGATTTGAAAAGAAATAAAAATAAAAAAAAAATAAAAAAAATCTTTTCATGGGTAAACACAATTCCTTTGGAATGCATGTGTCGTTTTCACATGTAACATTATGAGCAAATATAAAGCTCTTGTCGGTCCTGGTGGTGTGGTGGTTACCATACTTGCTTCCTAAACCCAAGATCGCGGGTTCGAACCCGGCCAGGATCGATGGATTTTTTTCTAGCGTAAAGATCCTAAGTATGGCTTCCTTCGGAAGGGAAATAAAGCCGTGGGTCCCGTGTCGTACATTTACGGCACGAAACAGAACCTCAAGCCTGAAAGAGAGGCCTCTGAACAAAATTTGTCGGCCGTTTCACCCACTGAATTGAATGGGACGCTGATGACCTGAGCTGTTAAAGAGCGTCCATAAATAAATCATTAAAAAAAAAAAAAATCAAAGCTTTTGACAATCTATTACATACATATTTAGTTATACGTCAATTCCAAGATAATTTCTGGTCTATAAAAAGAATGAGATCAGAACAAACTACATTACATAATTTACAGATACGATTTTGAGTTTTATCCTAATTAATTAGAAAACCATGGGCCCTAAATCAGTTACTAGCCTGTACCTTAGAACACTTCATCATTGATTTAATACAATTTAAATTTGAATCAACACTCAAAAATGTTGCATCATCAGCAAATAATGTGGTATAGGAGTTTGAAATCTCAATATGTAATGTAGTTGTGACAATATTAAAATCTGACTTGATATCTTAGGACAATTAGCCAGGTATTAGGAGAGGCATACAGAGTGAAGCACCTCTAAACCCAACAGGTATGGCTCAATAAAAAGTGTCTTCATTTAACAAGGTGTCTATGATAGAGACACATACATAATTTAAAGAAAATTATGTGCATTAAACACTAAAGCCGCATGTAAAATAAGTTACATACAGTAGCATGAAAAGGTTATGTAATTAATGTAAATGTTAAACATACAAAAAAATTACAGATTTTTTTATCTGCGTAAAATCAGCAAATTTCTCAGTAAGTCGAATTTATGAATGGTATTACAGGGCGCTAGAGCACTTTTTAAATTTCGTTTTTCAGTTATACTCTAAATTCTGATGGTCCTATTTACTTTATTTTCAGAAAATATTTTTCTTATTTTATTTAAATCGTATATACAGAGATTCATTGCATTAAAAAATTGCGGTCGCTACAACGATTTTTAAATTTTCACTCTAGATAAACCCCTACAGCCAATGGTCCAATTTTGCTGGTTAACGAATAAATGAACCGTTTGTTAACTGATGTATGACAAGCCTGAATAGCATCCTTCAGTTGGTCCAGTAGTGAAGCGTAATGCTCCCCAGCGATGGTTCTGCCATTATGGAGGTAGTCTACGATCACCACACCATGAGAATTTCAGAAAACCATAGCCATAACTTTCCTGCAGATGGAACCGTTTTCTTTGGTGCACTTTCACCTTTTGCCACCCGGACTGCTCCTTCTTCTCTTGCGCATAGAGATGAATCCATGTTTTATCTTCTGTTGTGAAGCGTTGGAGAAACTCCATGGAATTCGGTATAAACAAGTCTAAACACGCGAAATGTTCATTCGAATGCGTTTCTGGTTCATTGTTAACAAAGGCGGGAACCATCGAAAGGAAAGCTTTTTCATGCCCAAAACTTCGTGTAAAATGAGGTAGACACGGCCTATCGAGGTCTTTGCAATGTCAGCCACCTCGTATACCTTCAATCGGCGATCATTGAATAAGACAATGTGAATTTCTGTCACAATCTCGTCGGTCGTAGCAGTTTTGGGACGCCCTGAGCGCTCATCATCTTGAATGGATGTACGACCACGCTTAAATTCAGCAGCCCACTTTTTAACCATCGAAAACGAAGGGGAAGAATCCTTTAATGTAGAATCTAACTTCTTTTTATTTCTGTTCCGATTAAACCCTTCAAAACGAAGTATTCTATCATTGACCAAATTTCAGTTTTATCCATTTTGTAGAAAATGTTAACACTAGTTTGTTTACAAGATCGTCACAAACAAATGACTATACTTACGCATTTGAAACATTACATCGTGTCATCTAAAAGATGATACTTAACAACTAACATAGTAATTTATCTTCACGACATCTGTGAGTCTGGTTGAGAACTTTTAGAATGCCCCTTGTATTTTGGTGCTGCAAACCATATATTCATGTTAGGTGTATGAGCAAAAACAACAATAACAGATTTGAAACAACCTGTATAAAACTTCTCTTATGACTATGGTGTACTTACTAAGGCTGCAGAGAGCAATCCAGTCCCGAGGGCTGACTTGATCCTTGACATGCCACTTTATATGCAGACGCTCCTGATGACCCAAACGAAGCACTCCAGCAATGCCTCCGCTGCCCCTGTTCACCACTGTCAAGCTGTTTTCACTACTACATTCCTCAGCATTTCCTTTCCACCAGCTCCTGTAGTTTCTATTGCCATCCCCCAACACATTCTTATCTTCCTTGTGTTTGTCTGGATTGAAGGGTTTTGGAATAAGACTACGACCTATGAATTTCTTCTTGTGTGGATCTTCAGCAACCACTTCGTCACTGACACCTTTCTCCTGACCTTCTGCATCTTCTTTCGCCTCTTCCACATTCTGTCCACTGTTTCCATTGCTGTCCAACTGTGATGCCACCAGGTTGCTATCACTGCAGTGTGCTGCAAACAAAACCATCAGATATGACATTTAGCAGATAGAGGAACAAATGAAAAACAATACGAGGGGAATCACATATTTGTTTATTTATTTACTGAAATTTCACGGGTCCTCCATTAATCTGGCCAAGGCCATTTTTAGGTGTAAACCCTCCCCCCCCCCGGCCCAACAAACACCAGGCCCAGTAAAAAGCAACCTCAATATTTTTTATTCATAAAGTATCTATGTATTGGGATTGAAATCACTTCGTTTTTAACGTAGTGGTTTGAAGATGTTCCAGCGTGTTACAAAAGCCTGGATTCCACGAGAAAAAAAAAGATTGTGAATGACTGTGTACCCCTCCCTTGCACCGTTCAGTGTGGAACTTCTTGCTGCCTAGTGCCCCTTTAAGTGGTCCTAAAATATGATAATCGGAAGATTCCAGATCCGATGAATAAACAGGACGTGGCACATGCTCAAAATGATGATGTGCAATTTTTTGTGCCGTTACATGAACAGTGTGAGGTCATGCTGTCAGGTACACAGTTGTGAGCCGATTACAGGTTTCAAATGTTTCTCAAACAGATCACAATATGAGTTGCTGTTAATGTTGCGTCCTCTGGGCTTGTAACGTTCCATGATTGTACTGTAGGGAGATGGGACAAATATTTGACTCCTGCAGAAGTTTGGTTGTTTTAGTGCAATGTGGGCAGAGGCAGTGCCGTGGTGCTACAAGATTCCACGCACACCAATCGTAGGGCGCTTCATTCTCAATAAATTGAAGACTCGAGACAGGCATTTTGTGATGCACCATCTGACAGGGACAGTGTTTTGTCCCTCAGGTGGAATTGTCACAATATGACTGCTAGCTGAGAAGAAGGAACAGATTATCTTCTTGCCAACACTTCTCGTTTGCCTCACTTTTGTTAGGGGCTCCTCTCCTGGAAGGACCCAGACCGATGACTGTCGCTTAATTTCTGAATTATACTGGCATATCCGCTTTCGTCATTTTTACGGTGTTAAATATGTTTTCGGATCTTCCAACTTCAATTTTTCCCATCATTTCCTGCCACGAATGTACACGTGTATTTTTATGCTCATTTGTGAGGAGGTGGGGGGGCCCTAAGACTGCACGCTTGCTGACGTTAAGTTTTTCTTTGAGAATTGTTTTCACTGCTGTCGATCCAATATTTAGGGCTCCTTGAACCTGATAATATGTATAACATGCGCTCTGCTTTCATCGCATTTTTAAAATCGTCACGGGTGGCCGAGGTCGTTAAGGCGCGGACTCGTGAGCGGGAGGTCTGGGGTTCGAATCCCGCCAGGACCGTACTCCCTGACTGAGGTTGTTTCCAGGTTTTCCTCAGTTTCATAAATGACAAATGCTGGGGAGGTACCCTAAACTTAGGCCTGGAACGATTACTACCTTAAAAATAAATCCTTTCTCAATATATAATTTCATCTCATGTATCATCACAGTGTTCATCGCCTGTGGTGCCTCTGTAGCTAAACCGGGAGTTAAACACTATTCATTTTATCATATTTTTACCAGTTGTTGCTGTAGCCGGCCGTACTGCGCGGTCTTCATCTTTGAGGGATTTCCTTCCTCTTCGAACATCTGCAAACCATCAATAAATAATGGATTACGAAGGATAAAGACTTCAAATGCAAGAAGCATTCTTTCATTGCATTCATTCTCTCTCCCCTAAACTGACTTTTAAAATCGTAGGGAAATGCTATCGCTTAATATCCACCCCTAGCGTCTGGCACGGCAGCTCCTGCTGTGCTGACAATGCATATCTAAAGCTGGGAGTCTACACTTGTCAGTTCTCGAAACGTTTAGCGCGACCCTCGTAATATCTCTAATGCTTTACACATGCAGATCATTATTTGTGAATCTTAAGATGATGTACACACACCAACGTTTACCGTATATTAAAGAAAACTTAAATAACTATGCATCAAGGTAATTTATTCATAACTTTAATAGGAGAGTTGTTAAAAATGATTATAATTTCACGGGTTAAAACTTTACTTTACAATATTTTGTTAGCTTAATGTATACACAGTATAGTTTCGTGTTGTCACAGTTCCGCCTATAGCAAAATGGACCTGACACGCGACGAACAATGTACTGCTCTGAAATTTATCACTGAGGTCCATGCAATGTTACAGGAGGCCTAAGAAGATTTTTTTCTTCCCTAAACATTGTTCGAGTATGGTTGAAAATGTTTAAAGAGGGAAGAAATTTTTAAAGGAAATGAAATAGAATTTTTGCTCTAACAGTAGAAAACATCAACACCACTGCTGTCATTGTGAGAGAGGATCGTCGAATAAGTTTAAAGAACGCTTTCAGAAACTAAAAATTTCACTGGGTGCCGCCTACGCGTTCATAACTGTAAAGAGACGTGTTTGTGCTCGTTGGGTTGCAACACTATTGATTCCCGATCAAAAGGATGATCGCGTGCAGGTTTGCATTTGGTTGATGACGATACAGGAAGATGCCGAGTTTCTTTCATAGGTAATCACTGCTGATGAAACTTAGCTACTCCATTTTCTTCCTGAGAGCAACAGCAAAACTCTGTGGGGAGGAAAAAAGGAAAGGGGTGAATAAAATGGTTATGTTGGGAAAGTTATGGCAATTTCACTTTCCTATATTCAAGAATCGGTTTACCAGTGTGTCGTAACTGGACAATACTACAGAGAAGTCCTAAAAATCTGCAAGGTCATACCACACACTGCAAAAGGCCAGATTTCCGTGCAACAAACTGGATGTTGCATCACGATAATGCACAACTGCACGTTCAAATGTTGCTAAATATCTCACAAAAATCAATGTGAAATGTGTTTCTCGCCCTCCCTATAGTCCAGTTTTAGCCCCCTGTGACTTCTTCCTTTTTCCCAAATTGAAGAAACACCTTTGTGGAAGGCATTTTCCATCATCAGAAGCAGCTGTGAACGTTGTGCAGGCTGTACTAATGGACCTGTAAAAATATGGTTTCCAGAATGACTTTGAAGACTGACAGAAACGCTGGGAATACTCTCAGTGAGATCAAAATTATGCCGATGAGTGCAGGTATGTTGTCAAATAAATAAATAAATAAATAAATAATACTTCTTTATTAAACAGTCCTCTTATCTGTATATCTGGAATAATTTTGGCAATATCTAACGTCTAAAGGTCTCAGGCAGATAATAAAGTATTATTATTATTTTCTTTTTGGCGCACTTCATTATGATATTGAGAGTTACGTGAGTGAATAATAACTAACTTAGAACTGTTGATATTTTTCGACATAGGCATGGCCTGATACTTCCGGCAGAAAAACAATCACTAATTATCTCCTGTAAACACTATATACTTGTTAAAACATAAATCATTGAAGAAATTTTGAACGGTGTTCCATTATAATTAATTTTGTTGATTTGGTTGACGCTCTTTAACATCTAAAGTCATCAGCGTCCTATTCAATTCAGGACGTAAAACGGCCGACAAATTTTGCTCAGAGGCCTCTCTTTCAGGCTTGAGGTTCTTTTTCGTGCCGCAAATGTACGACACGGGACCCACAGCTTTACTTCCCTTCCGAAGGAAGCCATACTTAGGATTTTTAGGCTCGAAAAAAATCCATCGATCCTGGCCGGATTTGAACCCGCGATCTTGGGTTTAGAAGGCAAGTATGGTTACGACTACAGCACCAGGACAGACCCATTATAATTAAGAATGACAATTTTTTGTAATAGCAATAAAATGTGAAAGCTCTGTAAAATGATTGATCTTTGTATTTTAATTTTTCATAATCAAAAGATGCATATAAATGCTGTTCTGAAAGTATGATAAAATGCCTCAAAATGAGAATTCTAGGCAAAAATGCAATTAACAAAACATAAAGCAAAGCCGTCAGTAGAGAATGAATCTTAAGCCCAGTGCCTGTTTTTGCCACAATAGAAATTACACAGAAAGGCAGAATTTTATGCTTTTCGGTATCAGAAGTTTAAAATAGAGCATATAAAAGCTTATTTTGAGTGAGTGTCTGCCTATTCCTTAGTTTCATGTTTAAAATATGCATTTGGGTATAAAACAATAAAAGTAACAAAACCAAATAATTATAATTCTCATTTTTCTATTTTAAATAGTTTTTATGTTAAGTGACTGAATTTTGCCTAGCTGAAATTGAGAACTCAGGCAAGAAAATGAATAAATATGCATTTAACTTCAAAACATGCTTTTGCTTTTACATTTGGTGCGTTAAAGTGACTAATAGATTTAATTACACATATATGGCTAGTTAAAAGCCCCAAACCACTTAAATAACTTTTGAAGTATGTGATTCGGTGACGTGAAACTCGGTGTATGGGGATAGCCCATATACTGAGAACTAAAAAATGAAATCTACTTTTTTCAACTTTCAGTTTAAGCAGAAGCAACCCCTATTCTCATATTTTAAATGGAATACTGAAATATTTTTACATTTACAAATAATGCTCATTAAGAGCTTTTCAAAAAACCTATATATTTCTGTAAACATTTGCTAAATCAAGAAAACAAAAGAGTTTAGCAAACAAAAAAACACATTTTCTTTAACAAAAACAAAACAAAGTGTCTAAATTCTGTGTTCAAACTGATAGCCCTCAACTGCTTGACAATGTGCCAGTCGATCACAGAAACCATTTAAGGAATTACTTAACCAGGCTTTAGGAATATCTTGCACTGTTTCCATTTTTCGATACTCCAAATCTAAGTTGTTGGGTCTTTCTCAATATACTATGAACTTCACAATATCCCATAAAAAGAAATACAAAGGCAACAAATCTGAGAATCTTGCTGGCCACTTTATGTGATCTCTCCTACCAATACATCATTATGGAATAACCTGGTCTATGTGCTGATGAGCATTCTGTCCATAGTGAGCTGGATCTCCATCTTGTTGGAAATAGATGTCATCTGTGGGTAGCCCATGGTTGGCTGGATAATGGAAACAAATTTCCAATAGCTAGTACTATATGATTTCGAAGCAAATTCAAATATACTTATATATATATATACAAATGAGTCCGTATTAGGTGAAACTTCTTTTAAGAGTACAATCAAATACACTTATTAGTGGTTTGCATTTCTCTAAAGATGGAAGAACCAATGAATGATCACCAACAATACCAGCACAAACATTAAGTTTTTTACATATTGTGTTTGGTTTTTCTCCATCCATTGTGGATTTACGTCTGACCAGTATTGGCAGTTGTGTTTTTGTTAATAAATCCATTCAGACAGAATATGGCTTCATCTGAGAACATAATTTGTCTTAGAAAACTGGACTGTTGTTAATGCACTCCACCATTAATTCACAAAACTGCAATCTTCTATTGGGATTATTCTCTCAAAGTTCCTGCAAAGACTGAATTTTATAAGCATGTTGCTTGCATTTTTAAGGATTTTCATAATGGAACTTTGGCTTATATTTGATTCTAACGACAAATTTGTATTAGAAACTTTTGGATTTTTCTGCACACGTAGGAGAATATCCAATGAACTATTCTCATTACTTAAACTTTCCAGGATGACTTTATAGGATAAATCCTTTACATTTCCAGTTTGAGTAAATTTTTTACTATCCTTTCCACTGCTGTATATGGAATGTTGTGATCAAAATGCATATCATTAAATAAATTTGCTACCTCTCAATGAGACCGTTGCCTGTCTTCAGAGCCAATCATAATTAAAATTAGAATCTCTTTTCTTAACATCAGATGAAAGTATTTAACACATTAGATGTCACATATTTAGGTATGAATAAAAAAGATTTACTTCATGGACATAAAAAAGGACAGTAATAAGTAAATAAAAAAGTATGTTATTATTTGCTACACCTTTTTGTTTTCTTGATTTAGCAGCAATAAATTCTTCAGAAGTATCTAGTGTGGGTACTTTTTGAAAAGCTCTTAATGAGCATTATTTGAAAATGTAAAAATATATTGGGTATGCCATTTTACATATGAGAGTTTGGGTTACTTCTGGTACACAAAAATTGGTAATATGTTTTGAGTGTTAGGTACATGGCTATCATTATACACCAAGCTTCATGTCACTAAATCATATGCTATAAAAGTTATTTAGGTGTTGTGGGACTTTTTAACTATACCTGTATGTATTGGGAAAGAAAACCCCAAAAACAACAATGCATTAACATTTTGGCAGACCTATTTTTGCTCCATTGGAGTAATAATTATGAGATATCATCTGATATAGTGTGCCAGCAATCATAAAACCATTTATTCATGCTACTAATACTTTTAATATTTCTGTTATGGAAGAAATATTCAAGTTTATCTACTGCACAGATGCATTTAATTTGTTCCCCCCATTTTCCTGTATGTTTTTTGTTATTTTTATCTCCAATATATGTTTTTGTATTTTGACATTAAAAATAACAAAATCAAGTGCCCAGAGGATGAAAAAATGTAAAGAAAGAAGAAAATTAATTCCTTCATTGTTAGAAGACAGAAGAAAATAAAGAAAAGGAAAGCAAAGAAAAAACTGGAATTAATCAAAAGTGGAAAAATGCACAAATTAAATTATGAAAGAGATTTAAAAAATGCAAAATGACTCCATCAGCTCTAGGGAAGCTACATATAAGGTAAATAAGGATTCTTAATTATTTTCCTTGTAAAAGAATGAAATCCAATGATGCTATAAATGTGTGTTTCATTATATGCAGTCTCCCTAAACCATATAACCCCAATGGGTGCTAGGGAAGAAGGTATCTTCCATTTCCTCCATGTTAAATTTGCCATTTTCCACAGAACCATTAATAGTAGAGAATTCTTTTGCATAAATTATTTCAAAGAAAAGGAGTATAAGATGAGAAAAAATTATACTTTTAGAAAAAGCAGCTTAAAGTACTCCCGCACTTTTAAAACAATCCTGCTCTCTATTTCTAGAGAATTTAAAATTATGCAGTATCCTTTTCAATATAAACTTTTTTTTTTTATATATACTTTCTAATGTCATTATCAAAACTGTTTAACATTTATGTTAATGAATTACCAAAAAAAAAGAGGAATAAAGTGCACATTAATTAAATTGTACTTAGAAGCTGTACACAATGGAGTGATAATATATTCTATTAGAATGTATTAAATATGTTCATGCTAACTCCACTTACCTATTTTTAATGACATGTGGGGGCAATCACTCCCATGAGCTGTCAACCCACTACTAGATTTGGTGGCGATCTCTGATGGTTTGAGTAGGAACTTTCAGAGTTCATTCATGGGTGGAACACCAAAATTCATTGAGTATTTTCTGTATTTTAGGATGAGTTGAAATGCTTGTTTGTTTTTTTGAAAACTGTGGACAGCCGCTTCAGAGTGTGATTTCTCTGCTTGTCTTCAAATTGGAAAGTTCACACTAAACTTATAATGCGATAGAAATAGAAAAAAGTTATTGAATGATCTTCTATTGTAAATACAAAATGTCTGCCTGATATGTAGGAGCTGCATAAACTAAGTGAATTCCTTACCTAGCACAGTAGCTTTAAAAATGAATATTATGGAAACAAATTTAGAGTTCTTGCAATCTATAAGTATTACAAAAGAGAAACCACATTTTTAGAATCATTCTTATTATTATTGAGATTGAACCACAAAAATGAATGGTATATTATTAATTAAATGAAATATAAGACTACTGAAAGACAAAGCTATACCGTGTGGGTATTTTTAAACAAGTTTAAATGTAACCATATTTACGAACTGAACCCTTGATATCACCTATATATTCACTAAAATAGAGAAAAATAAAAGAAAGTTTCGAGTTAGATTGTGTATTTAAGATGAGATGTTCATATGTTTCAATAAAACAAAAACATGTTACCATTTCTGGACACTTTGCATTTTGAAGGAATTACAAGCAGGATGAAGTTCAATACCGATATTAAAAATGTATCTGCAGACTATGAATTTGCTACCGTGTTCATTATGTATGTGCCAGCAAAAGGCATGAAACATTTTCATCTGTTTCATGTAATTTATTAATAATGTTTACATAATCATTTTTGTTATGAAATACTACATTATTGGTCGAAAAAAGTAAAATAAGGAGGAAAAAATCCACCTACTATGAAAGATTGGAGCCCGAATTCTCAGAACACAGTGCTGAACAAAACGTAAAATTCCACTCGACCACTCAAATCTAGGAAACGAATATCTATGAAACCAATACTAGCTGAGTAGTGCGGGAACTCTGCTCTCGCCTCGAAGCTTTACTTGGATATTATAACCCTTTAATGTTGTTTTAGGTTCCTTTTGAAAATTTTACTCGGCGCAAGCTATTGCACCTCCCACACAAAACATTTTGTGCCGTAGATTATGCCAGAGTTGAATTATTAATTTATTAAATATTTATGTGATTGTACAATATTCACTGTGTAGGTGCATCTTAAATTGGTTGTAGCCTATCACTTTCTGCTTTGCATAGATCTACCATTTTCTTTTAAACAATTTTTATATTTGATACTTATGATAGGTGACTCGTTCAATGGGAGTTTCCATGGAGTAAGTAAGAATGTATACAACAGAATAAAGTTTATAAAATGTATAGGAATCAGTGCAGTTCTCAGTGAAAGTACCATGTTTGTGGAATGGATTTATATCGCGAGTACCTTCTGTCCCTTATGCTACTTATTCACCGAGTTTTCAGGCTGTCTTCTGTCTGCGTATATGGTGAGGTATAGAGTGAACGGTAAATATTTATAATTTTATGATAAAAAGAATTACTAGCTCTTGCTCCAAAAAAATTTTGGGCAACCAGTATCAGCATTTAACTCCTCGTCTGGAAGGAAGTCCGCCCAAAAGAAATGTCACAAAAGTAGTGCACCTGGAGCCTCCTTTGACATAATGGTATGTAATTTTAACAGCTCCCTACAATTTCTTTCCAATTACAGTGCTGAATAACCATTACAGCCAATATTTATAAACCTTAAAATTATCGTTACAGTTAAGCAGATATCTATAAAAGAGAACGTCTAGTATTTGTTCAACATGATACACATACAGACATCTTAAAAGCAGTCAATAAAAAGGAGAATTCCACTGAAATTTTTGAACTGACATTGGAAACCATCAATATGAGTTCAGATAAATTGTTGATGCTCACTTATAACAGAAGAATACTTGGAGTGGCCTTTATAGTAAGCACATCAACCATTGCATTGCAGGTGGTCAAAATAAAACAGTTTTAAAGGTAATCTGTTTGCTCTCACACAACTCCTTTACAGACAGATTTTATTTGAAAAAAATGAGTTATTCTAGTAGATTCAAACTATATTATACTAACAATCTACTCCAGGCAAAAAGTAGCACATCAAAAGAAATAAAGATAAATTTAACAAAATATCTAAACTTAAAAACATACAGCTATAGAGTAGATTCTAGCTCATATAATAATTCATGGTAATGAAATGGTAGATTCCCCAGCAAAAAGGGAACAACTCTATTAAAGCAAACAAACTCATGCATGTTCAAGAAATCAAGACACTTCTTAGGAAAATACTTCTCAAAAATTATAAATACACCAACCACAGTAACATCAAGGTTAAACCATGGTCAAAATAGAAGAAAAGTGGACAGTCAATAAACATAAATCACCGAAGGAAACGTGGCAACTTTCCAATTAAAGACAGGCCATGACTATCTTGCAGCACATCTTTGTAAAACACGATCTCGCATTTGAGTAGTGCACACTGTACCAGCAGTCAGGAACAGTCATGAATGCTGACCACCTTCTCACCTGTGTGACATATGACTCCAACCAACAGAGCTTAGCCAAATTGTATTGGACAGAAAGATTCCAAATGAAAGAAGATTTCAGTAATAAGGCCATTGAAAGAAGGAGGAGCAAGAGGAGAAGCAGTGAAGGAGGAGGAGAAGAGGAAGAGGTGGAGAAGAGGAGGAGGAGGAGGAGGAGGAGGAGGAGGAGGAGGAGGAAGAGGTGGAGAAGAGGAGGATGAGGAGGAGGAAGAGGTGGAGAAGAGGAGGATGAGGAGGAGGAAGAGGTGGAGGAGGAGAAGAAGAAGAAGAAGCAGGAGGAGGAGGAGGAGAAGGAGAAGGAGGAGGAGGAGGAGGAGGAGAAGAAGAAGAAGAAGAAGAAGAAGAAGAAGAAGAAGAAGAAGAAGAAGAAGGAGAAGAAAAAGAAGAAATTAAGTCTTTTTCTGAGGAAAAATGCTGTATTATTAATTGCTATCTAGAAAAGGAACATTGAAAGTTATAAATTTAATATGGTTCAGATAGAAAGTACTTTCTCCTCTTAAGGCATATTGAATCAGAACTCATGCATTGGGACACTACAGATTACAGTTCAAAAAGAGTAAAAAGGATATTGTTTCCTTCCTTTTAATGATGAATTGCAGTGAAACAACACATCATAGCGGTAGGCAATAGAAACACTATTAACTTCACTTATTTAAAAAAAAGGGCAGTTTCAAAAGCAATCACTCCCACCATCAGCTGTAGACAGACAAAGTTTTATTTTTCTCTTGTTAACACGAAAATTACTATATTTTGTTGTTATAAATAATAAATTTAGGTATTCAATAAAAATACATTTTTCTGAGCATAAGCAAATCAGGCGTTTATGACAGAATATTTTCTGCCAAAATGCATGTCCTTTTCCATTCCATACATAACAGAATATCCTTTTTTCTTTCTTTTTCATATCGTAAACTATGCAACTGTACAAAATTGCCCAACAGCAAATATTCATGGAGCCTAATATAGTATATAAATTACATACTCCAAATTCATTTGCTTTAGATATTTTAAATAAATTTCAAAGCACCACTGAAAGTGAGCAATAACTTGCATGGATGAAATGGATTAAACATAAAACTGTTGAATATTGTGCACAGGAATTAAACGATCCCCTTAAAAACATTTACAATCAGTCATGTTAATAGGGATATTTGCGGAAAGGATGAAGCTAACTGTAATTAGGCCTTTATTTAAAAAAGGTGATAAATGTGAACCCTTCAGTTACAGATCTATTTGATTTTACCTGCATTTTGAAACATTATTGAGAAAGCTATGTATAATCATTCACATTGTGAATTACCTCAAACAATATCCCTCATTCACTATTTATGCACATGTACAAGATATTTTTTGTACATAGATTGTATGTTACTGTAGTAATTGTAAATGACGAGTTCTATGTTCGTAGGTCTCTGTGACTGCTTTGGGAACTCACTAAATGCTCCAGGAAATGAACCAAATAAACTATCCTACAAATATCCCAGTTGAACTTTAGGAAGGGGATGTCAACTAGTAAGCCACTTTTAATCTTATTACTGAAATTTTATCAGCCTTAAATAGAAAGGAATTTTTTCTAAGAATATTTTGTGACTTAGCTAAGGTTTTTGATAGCATAACTTGTACACTCTGTTACAGAAGATGTATTTTTTGGTGTTGACTAACCAGCTTTAAATTGTTTTAATGCATATTTAATAACCAATAGGATCCAAAAAACTATCATAAATTTTTTAATCAGCTGATGGCATTATTGAAGTTGGAATACCACACTGGGCCCTATTCTTTTCCTACATTTTATCAGTGATTTACCTTGCAGCCTAAGAATCTAAGGCAGTGCTTTTTGCAGATGATACCAGTGTGTTTGTTTCTGGGGATTCATATGCTCAACTTTCAAATTTAGCACAAAGACATTTGAAGAGCTAAATATTTGGTTTGAGGCTAATAAGCTTTCACTAAATTTTTAGAAAACAAATTTTATCCAATTTACTACTAAAAATAAACTGGTGTCAGAGCTTACCATTAGTTATACACTAATTACACTATTAAAATTCCTCATACCAAGTTCTTGGGGCTAGAAATTGAAGCTAAATTGCAACAAATATAGAGAGCACAGTTCAGCTTTGCATGGAGATTCATGAGCGGAGGTCTGCGATTCTATTTCCACCAGGGCCATCCTCCCTGACTGAGGTTTTTTTCATGTTTTCCTCAGTTCTCATAAATGGCTAAAAAAAAAAAAAAAACAACTTTCCTAATTTATTATTTCATCTCATGTATCAACAGTGTCCACCGCCTGTGATGCCTCTGTAGTAAAAACGGACATTAAAATTATTCAACTCAGCTCTTTTGCTTGAGAAGCTCGATTTATCTTAAAAACCAAACTGCATTTAGTGTATTATGCATATTTTCATTCCATTATGAGATATGAAATATTTTCTGGGGTAATTCTGTTCTCATAGTAAGAACTTTCATCCTGCAAAATAGAGCAATAAGAAATCTCTGTGGCATTTGTATTCAACAATCATGCAGACTATTATTTAAGAAGGTGAAAATTCTAACTCTAACTGGAGAACATATATTCTCTCATGAGCTTTATGGCTGACAACTTAGATAAATTTAAACTGAACTTATCTGTACATAATAACACTAGACATGCTGTTGACTTGAACACGCCTATAAATTAACACTTTTGCAGAGGGGCAACTATTACGTAACAGTCTTCCACACTCACTTAAATTGTTATGTAATTCACAGAATTACATTACACGCAAACTTTTAAAAAAGAAATTAAAGGAAACTTTAAATGCCCATGCCTTCTGTAATATATATGAATATTTTAATTTCAGTATAGCATAATTAATGAATTTATATGTTATTACACTAAGTTGTGTTGTGTAATATAGTGATGGGTCTTTGTTGCTAATGATTATAAAAGTTACATGGCATGTTTGTTATAAATTGTGATGGTTATGCTTTATAATTATATGACATATTCAATATGCTTGAGCTTTGCTCTCCAAAGGACCTAAAGAATAAGAATATCTACATCTGAAATGAACACCCTATTAATATTAAGTACAATATAAAAATATTTGTTCTACTTAGTTTCTGCTCCATAGATCCCATAGTCAGCACAGACTCGAGGATGTGGAGCATGTCAAATATAATATTCTGCAATACTTCAAATAAAATTTTAATAATGTTTAATGCCCGTTATAATTACTGAGGCATCACAGGTGGTGGACACTGATGATACACGAGATGAAATGATAAACTGAGAAGGAATTTTTTTTAATGGAAGGAAGCATTCCAGGCCTAAGTTTAGGGTGCCTTCCTGGCATTTGCCATTGATGAGTGCTGAGGAAAACCTGGAAAAAACCTCAGAACTCCCAACTCAGAGATCACACCTAAACGACTTGGCCACTTGATCCTATAGATAATGGATACGTACAATAAATAAAATAAAGTATATTGTATTTATAACATGCATTACAGATACAAATACAATAAATATAAAAGTACAACAGAGCATTCAACTTAGCCAGTTGAAGAACTGAAGTATTCTTTTATATTATAAGTATTAGTGATGAACGTTCATTGTTTTTAGCTATTCTTAAAGTCTTTGTACTTCACATGATTGCCCAAGGATTTTAAAGAACTAGGAAGTCTATTATATATTTGAATTGGAGAGTAATGGCTGCTTTTCTAAATATGTATTGGTGAGCTGGTTGGTTGATGGAAATCAAATCTACCCCTGATGTTACAATTATGAACTTTTGAAATTTTGTTTAAAACTATTTAAATTATTAGCTGTATAGCACATCAGTGAATAAATGTATTCACATGAGAGAATAAGGACTTTATTCTTGAACAGAGGTCTACAAAATGGCTAAATCCAATGCCAAATAATATTCTTAACATTCTTTTTTTGCAGAATAAATGCTATGTTAATATATATTGAATAATCCCCAAAAATTACACCCTATCTTAGAATAAAGTGAAAGTAAGCAAAGTAAACAGTATACAACTCTTTCAGGTGCAGAAGATTTCTCAGGTTTCTTAAGGCATAATAAGCTGAAATGAGCTTGTTAATAATGATGTATGTGTGTATATATCTATTCCAACTTAGCTCATGATCAATTTCTAATTCTAAAAAATTTTAGTGCAAGACTTCAGTAATGCTAAATTCTTTATATTGTTCAGGGACATTATTTTCATTTTAAACAAAAATTGTTTTATCAAAGTTTAAGAACAATTTATTAGCTTGAAACCACAAGTTCCATTCCTTGAATCCATTATCTACCTTTACTGAGAGCACTTTTGATTTATCTGAAATGAATGCACACATATGATTTACACGGGAGACAACAACCGGTACTACTACCATCACGGGTGGCCAAGGCCATTGAGGTGCGAACTCATGAGCACGAGGTCTAGGTTTTGATTCTTACCAGGACTGTCCTCCCTGACTGAGGTTTTTTCCAGATTTTCCTCAGTCCTCATAAATGGCATATGCTGGGGAGGTGCCCCCACATTTAGGCCTGGAGCATTTCCTCTTTAAAAAAAAGGGGGGAAATCGTTTCCCAATTCATCATTTTATCTTCACCAGTGCCCACCACCTGTGATGCCTCATAGTTAAAATGGGCAGTAAACATGAGATGAAATATTGGGAAAGGATTTTTTTTTTAAGGAAGGAAAAGTTCCAGGCCTAAGTTTAGAGTACCTCAAGGGCATTTGCCATTTATGATGACTGAGGAAAACCTGGCAAAAACCTCAGTCAGAGAGGACGGTCCTGGCGGGATTGGAACTCCGGACCTTTCGCTCACGAGTCCGCGCCTCAACGATCTCTCTAGTCGGTCCTGGTGGTGTAGTGATTACCATACTTGCCTCCTAAACCCAAGATCGCGGGTTCGAACCCGGCCAGGACCGATGGATTTTTTCGGGCGTAAAAATCCTAAGTATGACTTCCTTCGGAAGGGAAGTAAAGCCGTGGGTTCCGTGTCGTACATTTACGGCACGAAAAAGAAACTCAAGCCTGAAAGAGAGGTCTCTGAGCAAAATTTGTCGACCGTTTCACGCCCTGGGTTGAATGAGACGCTGATGACCTAAGATGTTAAAGAGCGTCCATAAATAAATAAATCAATCAAAAAAAAAAAAAACAATCTATCAACGATCTCGGCCAGTCGTGGCGGTAAAACTGATAGAGGTTACATATGTGGATGGAGGGAAAATTACCGGCCATCAATTAAACAAACAAGAGGTAAAACTTGGGAGTACCTCAGGACTCAATACTAAATTCAGTGCTCTTTTTACTTTTTATGAATGGTTTGGAAAAAAAAAAAACAAAAACTTTCTACTCAAACTAATAATATGCTGATGATACAAGCATTATTGTGGAATGTATGGGGTGTGAGAACCTTCAACCACTTATAGGCAAAATTTTATCAGAAACAGGTCATTGGTCTGCATATAACCAACTGAAAATTAACAGAAAAGACATTCGCAGTGCATTTTCACCTTAAGCAAAACAGGGAGATACCAAAACTGGCAGTAATATTTAATAATAACTACATTGAAACTGAAAGTAGTATTAAATTCCTTGGAATTATAATGGAAAATGATCTAAGATGGGATAAGAACACAGAAAATTTAATGAAAAAATTTACTGTAACTGGATATCTGTTCAGGAATTTAACAAAAATTGTAAATCTTGATACAATAGAAGTGTTTATTTTGCTTGTTTACACCTGACTAAAGTATGGCATCTTGCTTTGGAGTAACTCTCCCCCATCCTAAAAGTGTTTGTAATGCAGAAAAAAAATCAGAATAATAGTTGGTGCAAATCACAAGTCTTCCTGCAAACCAATTTTTTTAAAACTGATAATCTTGCCACTTCCCTGCATGTACATATATGAGGCAACTTTATTTATAAAAAGTAAATTTGTAGCAAAAGAATTACATATAACAAATCATAATACATCAACACAATAAAAGAAGAAAAGCAGATCTTCATATAATGAGAACCAACACCAAAACATGTCAAAATAGTGCCACTAAAATGTCCATCAAATTATACAACAAAGAACAAGTTCAAATTAAAGCAATTGAAAAGTTAACTTTATTTAAAAGGGCAGTAATGACATATTTATTTGATTACTGTTTCTATTCATTAAATAAGTTTTTCAATAATAGTGATAGTATCTATAAATAGAAATAAAATTTATTTTATTATAGCAGTTTACTATATTTGTAAATTTGTTGAAGTTAATTCATTTATTTTTATTTTAATAAATCATTTTGTTTCAGTTTTTGAAAAGGTTTTAAAGATTTATTTTACACTATGGTGTAATGTATAATAAATTTGTATATTATTACTAGCCTTATATAATTTTAAAAGTTATGTAAATTCACAAATTTTCTGACTTGTCCTGTATCATCTAGTATTCTGTGCTTTGCATGATTTATAAGGACCAATAAATAAACAAACAAACAAGCATATCATCTGCAAAGAGTACTACTCTAGCTTCAGTAATGCGACTGCCAATGAGTCATTGATATATATCAGAAAAAGAAGGGGACCAAGCATGGATCACTCTGGAACTCCATGCTTAATTATAGCCCTTTCATTCATAGATTGGTTAACAACAGTCTTTTGAGATGTGTTTGATAAATATGATGAACCAGGTATCGAGGTATTTTCAATGCCATAAAAGCACAATTTTTTTAGAAGTTCATGGTTGAATGTGTCAAAAACCTTTGCTAAACACAGAACATTTCACTCAAAGTCCTTTTTGTTTAGAGCTGTTATTATATTGGTGAGGAGATATGTTGATTGATACACCTCTATTAAAGTCACATTGAAATAGGGCTAAAATATTGTTATGTGCAGCATATTACACTAGTTTTTCCAGAACCTTGGAGAACAAAAATTGATCTGTAGTTTATGGTAAACATTTGTCCCCTATTTTTTTTATTTATCTAGTGTTAATTTTTTTAAGTTTCTGGGAATGTTTCAACTATCACATAAGTAACTGAAAAGTCAACTTATTTCAAGAGTGCAACATTTCAGTGCTCATTCAGTTCCATCCACTTGAACTTTATGATCTAATTATTCTTAAAATTTCTAACTGAGAAATAGAATTCATAGTGAATATGCAACACATGTTTATTGCCAATAACTATTAAATTAAAATATGATTGTACACATTTAAGCATAATTCAATTAATATTGCTCAAAAATGACATAGTAAATTTATAGTTACCTAGTTTCTTACAAAAATAATGCTAAATGAAAAAGTGTATAAAGCTCCAAAATGTTGAAATTCTAATTTTAAAATGCTAAAAATTATCACCAGTAATTATAACAGAAAATAAACCATAACCACAAATAAACAACACTGATTTGTAAAATAAATTTACCTGTATTTGAGGAACTAGCATGATTTCTTTGTTGTTCCGGAGGCGGCGAATCTTGGGGGTGATTTTGATCTGCTGATTGTGTTACAGAAGCACCCCCCACCACATGCATGAGCTCTGGCACTGTAAGATGGGAAAATATATTCTCAGGGCTTCTTCATTATCAGAAGCACAGAGTGCACATACATATTATTTAACATTATTAGATAATGAACTAAAAGTGCCACTCCGCTTTGTTACATTTGACAGTTCATAGCTGTCAAGATCCATACCTCTTTGCTATTTCGATAAGCACTACACTTTCATTGTTAAGTGGATATCACAAACTTTTTGTAACCATTTTTAAATTTGTTTGTATGCAAAAAGGTATCACTGAGTACGGTTGCGACACAAATGTTCATGTAATATTTTTTAAAAAATTATTTTATTCCTACCAAAACAAATCTAGTACACCCATATATCATTCACTACAAAAACCAACTGCAGTACTAATTTTTCCATGCGCATGCGCCTTTGTATATGATACTGCCCGCCACCAAACGTTACTTTCTCTAACTAGGTGTACGATTCGAATCTAGTGCACCAACCTAATGGCACCAACATACCAATATCGAATCACCTTCAAGCAATGTTGGTAAGAGAATTTGTTACCAGCTGTGGTTGCGATGCAACAGTAAAAACCCTAAACAAGTTTATAGTTCCTTCCTAGGATAATTAGTGAAGTATAATTAATAAGTTCGTGGCTACTGGCAGATTAGCAAATATCTAAAATAGTTTATTTTGTAAATTCTGGAGGATATGCTGGGTAAATATGTCGACAATACTGATTACTGACCACAACGAAAATATATATAATTTAATTAAAAAGGAACCAAGTAAACCTGCGCCAAAACCAGTGTGAGTATTCGTTAATAATAGCTGTAAAGAGGGAACAATTAAAATTAATCTTATAGGTCACTTTATTGATAAAAATAATTAAAACGAGGTTATATAACTGGCTGGGGCTCCGTTTGTACTTCAACTACATTTTTTATAATTATAAGCATTTCTTGTTGATTTGGATTATTTACGGACATTCGTTAACATCTCAGGTCATCATGTCCCTCCCATTCAATTCAGAGAGTGGAACGGCCAATAAATTTTGCTCAGAGATCTCTTCTTTTAGACTTGAGGTTCTTTTACGTGCCGTAAATCTACGATTCGGTACTCACGTCTTTACCTCCCATCTGAAGGAAGCCATACTTAGGGTTTTAACGCCCGAAAAAATCCATTGACCCGATATATTGCCGCGATATTTTGGGTTTACAGGCAAGTATATTATTACGTATAAAAATGCTGCAAAACAGCATTGTATTGGGAAAATATTAAGTTCTGATTTTAAATGTTTTCCTTTACATCCCCACTTTTGCTGTCGAGCTTCAACATTTTCCCCATTTTTAGTCTAGTTTTTCCTTATCTTCTATTTTTGTTTTACACTTAACAAGTAGATTCAAATTTGTGCGAATATTGTGAAGAGCAATTCTGTAATGTAACACAAATGATCAAGAAATGTTTGAATAAATTCTGCACTCATACGATGGGTGGTTTGAATCTAAAATAAAAAACTAGATTAAACGTAAAAATCCATCGCTCCAGAGTCATCTATGTAACCTTCTTCAGGGATGAGCTGATACTACTGCAAGATGAGAGATCGTTTAAGCACATAAAGAAAGGTATTTGCCGAGATGTAAAATACCGCATGGACGGATAAGATTTATAACTAAAGACTTATATTGCAATTGCCTAAGTGGTTATGGCAAAAATAACAGAACGGGACTTTTAGAAGGGATATTTCACAGCTATAAACAATAATTTGTATAGCATATATTCTTTTAATAGTGTTTCATGCCTCTTTACTGAGGCTTCACAGGTGATGGGCACTAATAATATATATGTCGGTCCTGGTGGTGTAGTGGTAATCATACTTGCCTTCTAAACCCAAGATCGCGAGGCCAGGAACAATGGATTTTTTTCGGGTGTAAAAATCCAAATGGCTTCCTTTGGAAGGGAAGTAAAGGCGTGGGTCATGTGTCATACATTTACGGCACGAAAAAGAGTAAAAGAGTCTCAAGCCTCAAAGAAGAGGCCTCTGAGCAAAATTTGTCAGTCATTTCACGCCCAGAAATGAATGGGATTCTGATGATCTGAGATGTTAAAGAGCATCCATAAATAAACCAATTCAACTGATGATATATGACATGAAATGATAAACTGGGAAAAGAATGTTTTTCCTTTCCCCCCCCCCCCTTTTTTTAATTTAAGGAAGGAGGCATACCAAGCCTAAATTTAGGGCATCTCCCTAGCATTTGCCATTTATGAAGACTGAGGAAAACTTGGAAAAAACCGTCGGTCCTGGTGGTGTAGTGGT
The DNA here is from genome assembly GCA_030762175.1 of Metallyticus violacea. Lineage (NCBI taxonomy): Eukaryota > Metazoa > Arthropoda > Insecta > Mantodea > Metallyticidae > Metallyticus > Metallyticus violacea. The sequence continues at coordinate 24,887,372 of CM060836.1, forward strand.
TACCATATTTGTCTCCTAAACCCATGATTGCAGGTTCGATGGATTTTTTCGGGCGTAAAAATCCTAAGTATGGCTTCCTTCAGAAAGGAAGTAAAGTCGTAAGTCCCGTGTTGTACATTTACGGCATGATAAAGAACCTCAAGCCTGAAAAAAAAAAAAAAAAAAAAGGCCTCTGAACAAAATTTGTCGGCAGTTTCATGCCCTGAATTGAATGGGACGCTGATGACCTGAGATGTTAAAGAGCGTCCATAAATAAACGGAAAAAAAAAAAAGGAAAAAACCTATCATGAAGGAAGGTTCTAGTGGGAACCAAACTCTAGACACCCTCTCATGAGTCTGCGCCTTAACAACCTCAGCCACCCGTGGCTGTGCATATATATGTGCTAATATGTTCATATTGTCCATTAAAGCATATAGTAGGTCACCAATTCTGTACTAGTTGGTAGATAATGAGTTTGTCATTTGAGTCATTTGAAGATGATGTTTGTCTGCAACATTTGACATACTGCACATAGTTGGGGTCTTCTTAAACATTTCATTAGAGGGAAAGGACAAGATTATTCAAAAATTGAAATATGTATACATTTTACGGTGTATTATTTCTTTAGGCACCTGTTTTATATTTAATTTTGTAAAGTACTTTCAGCAGTGTTATATAATATTGTACTATCCAATATAAGATACATGCATAATGTATTCTCACAATTAGTAGTATTATTTACAGACCATCAGATGAAAGTTACAAACTAACATTTTTTGTTTATGTTAAATGTAGTTGAAGTAAATTACATTTATATTCAAGTGATTACCTGTTTAGAAGATTAAAGGTATAACAGTTGCAAAAAGAAACTTGAATTAAGATTATCTATTGTTTATTAATATTTTCAATTAAACCAGCACATACTAAAACTAAACATTATACATAGGACAAAACATGTTATGGGAACATTAAATGCCTCAAGTTATATAAAGCCTGCTCTTGGAAAAATCAGAAAATTATGTTATATTTCTGTTCTCAAAGAGAGTATTAATGTTCTTGAAGTAATTTATCTTAAGGTACTGAGACCATTTATTGGAAGCGTATATGGCTGTTCTGATAGAAAGTAGAAAATGTTGCCAGGATTTGCAAATGCAATATCATTAACATCTTCAAACTGATTAAGTTCAAGATTCTTCTTATGAAGAAATTGGAATTTAATTTCCTCTTTCTGAACAGAGATTGTACAACTAACAAACAAGTGCTGAAATTGTGTTCTAGAACTTAAATTTGATGTTCAGTTGACATACTTCAGTTTTCTTGAATGAAAAGAGCAAGCCTTCGCTTACGATATAAGGATACTTTTGCTATGAATAACTGTTGTATCCAAATGTAGCAAAGCTCATATATGTCTCCAAGCATGTTTCATCTGATTCTAACAGGTGTTTATCAAAAATATTTGGGACAAATGTCGGAGGTGGATTCCTCACACCAAAACAAGGAAACAAAATGTCATTTAAGTATATGTCCAGAAATGTGTTGTTATTAGTGAAAAAACATTTGACAATGACACATCTGTTTGAAATTGTCAGCTCATAGAAAGTGTTTAAAATGTCCTCTATTCATAGAAACTCAAAGAAAAAGTTTGAAATGACATGCATGAACTATAATCTGTAGGCTTTAATGTTTAAAACAGTTAAAATCTTCTGGGCTGTTTTGCCATAGTCCATTCTTTAATATGCTACCATAGCTTTCGCCAATCGCAGCAGTTGGTGAAAGCTATGGTGGGATATTAAACGATAGACCATGGCAAAACAGCCCAGAAGATTGTAAATGTTTTAATGCATTAACTAGTTAGATTATGGATTATCGTCTTCAAAGACTGCACAGTGTTGAATGGTTTCGCAGGCTTCCATGATATGATTAAACATTTTTGCATTTGAAATTTCCATTGCATAAACTAATTATTTTATATCCCCACAGATACAAATTCAAAAGATTAAAGTTGGATAAACATGAAACTGGCCCTTCGCCACCTATCCATTTTTCATGGTAAATATCATGCTTTTCAAAGACTCCATAAGGTGTTGAATGGTTTTGCAGGCTTCCATGGCATGATTAAGGACCTTTACATTTGAAATTTCCATTGCATAAACTAATTCTTATGTAAATTCAGAAGATTGATGTGGACAAACATGCAGACCATAAAACTGGTCCTTCCCCACCTATCCATTTTTCATGGTAGGATCATGAAGTGCTTCTTGACAATGTGACTAAAATGTGCCAGAGCCCCATCATGCATAAACCACATGATTCTTCTTATTGTCAAGGGTACATTCTGTAGGTTAGAAGAGTGTTAAGTTCCTATAGACATTGCTGGGAAAACAAATGTACCTATCAGACAACCACCAACAATTTCAGCTCACACATTGATCTTAAATTGATGCTGGTGTAGAGTCTGAATGATTTGAGGATTTGCATCAGCCCACAAATGTTAGTTGCGAAAGTATGTGATACCATTTCTAACAAGGCTGAAGAGACAAACAACCTGAAAGGCATTCATTTAAGATCTTTCAAAAAATTATAAGAAACTTTTTTAAAAAATTCTGTTGGAACTCAAGCAGTGAAGCTTGTTAAATGTAAATTCTATCTAATTTGTCATCTAACACATTCTTAGGCTTCACTTACTTTTAAAAATGCATATTTAAAAGTAAATGAAGCACAAGAGTGTGTTAGGCAACAGATTACATAAAATTTACATAAAACCTAAAGGCAGTTTGTGCAACAAACCATGGCAAAAGTTCTCACATGGTGGGTAATCAGCAAATGAAAGACCCTGGACATGCTGAAGATGATGATACAAGAGCTGTTCAAGATGTATCACATGCTGGGGCCAATTGTCTTGTGCTGATACTTGTATCTTCTTTGACAGCATGTAGAATGTGCTGTACCTGTTCAGGCATACATACAACTCTTATTCTTCCTTGATCCGCAGTTGTGGTACTATAAATCCTGTCTGAACAACTCAACACAAACTGCAGCAAAACTTTGATGACTCAGCTGCCTTTGGTCTGGAAATGCCATCTGATGCATCCATGTGCCGATTACCATCCATTTGACTATACATCTTATAGATGGTTAAACAAATATAACTGTAGTAGATGTACACAACACAAGCTACAGACTAACCATAAATGTAATCAAGTCTCCATGACAGCCCATCATCATCTAGGATACAATGAGTGCATCAGCAGATTGACTTGTACCAATAATGTCACAAGATTATCTGACAAAATGAATTTTGTAACAAACTTAAGTTTAAAACCATTGTATGATTGAGTCAAACTACACATTCAGTTATTGGATTGTGCCTGCAAAAGCAGTGGACATAAACTTTCAAAGCATTTCCGAACATATATTTACATTTGTGGAAGGAACCCACCCATAATGTTTGTCCAAATATTTTTATACACTCTATATACCTCTCTGGATCCCCCTAAGGTTTCTATATGTGAGAGATTTATTCCTTAAGAGGCAAGTACTTATGACTCAGGCTTCTAGTTTAACCCCTAACTTTATAGGTATTAATTTTTAGAAATTATTCTTAATTTCTGCTTGTGATCTATATGTGGCTAATATGAAAGAACAATTTCCATATCTGTTGTTTTACATTATTTTTTAATATGATGAGTTGATATTGTTAGGGGACTTTTCTATGAGTTTGAAAGGTATTTTTACATTATATGTAAGATAACAAATCATTAATTTATGTTGTGTACTTTAGGAAAAATAATATAACAGTTTGAAAGGATTGTAATTTTTTTTAATGAAAGATAACAAATCATTCATTTATGTTGTATACTTTGGGAGAAATAACATAAAATGTTAAATTTTGCATTTGTTATAGTATTCAACATAAATTTAAACACAGTGTACATTTCCCTATCCACTTATTCAAATTTGATACCTACTTGCAATAATATATTATACTTCTAAATGAACAAATACACAAATTTGTACCAAAATCTTAATCGTGAAAATTTCATGGAATGACACAGATACTAGAGCTATTAAAGCAATTTTGGCTTATTAAAGAATAAAGTATAAGATAGGATTAGAACAATATAGCGATAATAGTTCAAGTTCTTGGGTCAATTCATTATACAATGACTTCTCAATAATCACACTTGTTGAATATCATGCAGATTTAGTTACCTTTAAAAAAGCAAATGCAAGATTCAAGGTTGCTTTTAAATGTTTTGATAATTTATTAAACTGGATTGCACCTATTATTAATACATAATTAATGATTTTTGTAAGTCTGTAATATTGTAAATGAATTAGCTGATCTAGTGTGATGCACATGATACTTTTTGTTATTCTTAAAAAGCCGTGAATTATTATGCACAAAAGATACAGTTTCTAAAATATACATGATGGTAGAATTTTTCATTCCTTAAAATTGGTCTATTGGGAGCATGAGGTGATAATTGCGGCATTATTCTTAATATTTTCTTTTGCCGTTTAAAAACCATAGAAGATGAACTCAATGCTTCCCAAAAGAGTATACCATAAGCTAATATAGAATATACATTACCAATATATACTATTCTCAAGATATCTTTAGTACAACTCCTACTTAATATGCACATTGCATAAGATATTTGGCTTAATTTATTACATAAGATAAAAATGTGTGCATTCCTAGATAAGTCTGAGTCAATGACAACACTTAAATTTTTGTATTCTTAAGGTTCTTTGTAGGTGTGTTTTTAACTTCTATGCTATATGAATTATTAAGAAGAATATGTTTACTGAAATTTATGTAGTTAGCCTTGTTGATATTCAATATTAATTTATTGGATTTTAACCAATTAATAATTTCTTCTGAGTTGAAATATTTAGAACACTCATAATGGTTTCACTTACATGTTCTGAGTAAATCTCATGTAAGTGAAATCGTAGAGTGTGCTCTAAATATTTCAACTCAGAAAGATTATTAATGTGTGTTTCATTGTGTTCCAAGTTGAATAAACATTTAAATTTTACACAGTTGTTTAAATTTTGCATTGCATCACTGATATACAATTGCAAGTTACTTTACTTGGGTTCCTAAATATAAGATTGGCATCATCAGCAAACAGAACCCTATTTGCAGGTGAAGTTAATACAGATTATAAATAAAACTGGTCTCAATATTGAGCCTTAGTACATGGAACTTGGTCAACAGGGGAACACATTGTATTCCATCTACATCTACAAATTGGGTTTAAATTTAAGTTACATAGCAAACCACTTATTTACAATACCTCTTACACCATAAGTTTCCAGTTTTTTAACAAAATTTCATAGTCCACAACCTAGAAGACTTTAATAAGATCTACAAATAGACCTAGAACATTTTCTTTATTGTCTTTTGGATTTAAGATATTCCCCAAAAATGAGAATATTGTATTTACTGTCTTGCCTTTCTGAAAGACAAATTGGGAGTGTGAAATTATTTAATATTTTTCCAGAAAAGATACCAGAGGCTTATACTGGGTATTAGTAGCAACTACTGATTTATATACAATAATGCATAACCACACTCATCTTATTCTTAAACATTTTATTTTTACAAAATTGATACATATATAATTTTTTAACATCCTGTAGTCCATGGTCATTAATTTCAGCTGATAAAATTGCTTTGGTATGTGGTATTTATTACACCTTGCAGATACAACAAAATTTATCAGAACAAAAGTTTTTAACTATTACATTTAAACCATTCAGTAACAAGCTCCATGATATTTATGATTTAGAGTGGCATAAGAGTTCACACAGTGCAAGTTTCAATTCTGAAGTTTTTTCATAATGTACTGGTGCAAAAATAAATGCATCCAAATGTACAAATATTTGTATTTAAGATAAAAAAATGTTAATGTAAATTAATAACTTAAGTATAATTAAATTTTTCCAGAACAAAATCAAGTCATATGAAGCATTTGCTAGCTAAAGAAAAGCAACAGATAAAAAAATTTCCAAATAAAACAATGGGATATGCTGAAGTTCCACTTCCAAAACCAACAATGTTTTTGAAAAAGTTTCAAGGAGTTCCTCGACCCAAAATTGTGGTAGGTATGTAAAATTATTAAAGTATCTTAAAATGTCTCTTGTTGATAATAGAAAATGGATTTTAAGATGCAAAATTATGGTTGGAAAGGGAAAGAAGGTTCTAAAATTTTATATAAACAGGGTTAAAAAAGATGCTGATAAATGCCTATATACAGGTCTAAATCAGTTAGGAATATTAACATTCTTTATTCTACTAGCAAATAACATAAAGTAACCAATATTTAGTAAGTAAACATGGCATTTACTGAGTTTCAACCAATTTGTTACACACACATGGATATACGCTCAACATTTCTATGTTTTCAAATGTGAATATGCGTATTGAGCTTAGGAGATCCTTATAAGCAGAGAAACTGAACTGAATGTGTACTGAAACCAATGGAACATATTTTGAGGAAGCTTCCTCATCCAAATTTTTTCTGCTTGATGAATTCAAGTTCAGCTTTCACAAATCTATCTAGGATGTCCCTTACAGTTGTCCAGTTCTCCCATTGTTCCTTCTCCTTCTCCTCCTCCTCCTCCTCCTCCTCCTCCTCCTCCTCCTCCTCCTAAGTTTCTTTTTTTAAACTGTAAATCACATCAGGCAAATACTTGTAGCCATGCACTGTGAAAAGTTCCAATTCTAGGTCCCTGAGCAATTGTTGGGTATGCTTGATGGCTGTTGCATTAGTTGAATCTAAAAGTATGCATATGAAACTTTTAATTTTTTCGAAGCTTTCACAAAAGAAAAATTTGCATCTTACCCAAGTACCCAACCAGGTTATTACAGGAAATTGAATAGGTAGAGCCCATTAATTTCTCAATAGAAAATTTAATAATGTAACTTTACAAGAATCATCTTCACAGCAGTAATAAAGTCATTTCCCCTGTACTCTTTCACAAACACAGAGTAGTTTGAGTGCAATATATGTCACATGGTTGAGGTTGGGGTACATATTAGGAATGTGTGTGGTGATCAGTCACCACAGCTTTATGCATTACTGTTCATCGAGATGTACTTCTGATTTGGTACATCTCAAAAAGCATGGGCTTTTTCCTTTCACTAGATAATGGAAACATCAGCACATTCAATATATATCTTTGTAGTGCATCAGAGTTTCATCTAACATGTTTGCCAATCACTTTTATTTCTCAAAAATATACTCATAAATAGACTTATTTAAATTTTTCTCAGGTTGCTTTCATTTGGTACTGATCTTTTTATGCACTTCTCAAGGAATGATTTAAATGCAGGACCTTGTGGACTGGAATTGCTGACTGAATTTATGCCATGGTAAGATCTACAGAGAACTGACTGAGTGACTTCTACTTTTCAAACCCTGAAGTGAAGGCATATATAAAAATAATTTGCTTAGATTGCAACATTCTTTGCATGCTTGCTATTTTGGATTTGTTAAGTGGAACAAAATTAGTGAAATTTGAGTGATCTTCTCATAAAAATTGCAAAATTATACTATATTTCATTGTGAAAATTCCCATTATTTAAAAATACTTATTAAAGTTATGCATTATTTTATTAGTTTCCTTTTTTACTAGGTTCAGGTTTACATATTAAATATATTTATGTCTAAATATTGTACTTAAAAAACTGTTGACAATGGAGTGGTATTCATTTTTTTACACTAAATTCCACTTACATAAAAATAAGGCACATTTCGGGAGAATCTCTCCCATCTTCAGTTGCTCACTGAACTGCCATTACTCGAAATAATGACTGGACACCCGGATGTTCCTGTAGTGGCCTCTGTTGATTGAAGTAGGAAATTTCTAAGTTCATCTACAGGAGGAAACTCAAAGTTTATTAGGTTTTCTTATTTTTATACGAAAAAATGTTTTCCCTAGTGGATAACTCCAATGGGTTGTAAAGATGTTTCAACAGTTTAATTTACAGTTTTATTTCATGATTTTTGGCCCAAAAGTGAGCTACTACTGATTTATGCACCTGCATAAACAGAATATTCCTTAAATGTTCTTTCCTCTGAATTTCCAAATTTGAAATTCGGAGGAAAGAGTCTGTCCATCTTTCTTCCTCAGTATCCCTATTATCTCGCCTTCAACAGAATTGTGCTCAGAGAGGAGGAGGAGGAAGATTCTTCTTCTTCTTCTTCTTCTTCTTCTTCTTCTTCTTCTTCTCCTCCTCCTCCTCCTCCTCCTCCTCCTCCTGCTCCTGCTTCTCCTCCTCCTCTTCTGAATTTATCACAATGTCACTTGTACTAATGTTTTTGCAGGAGTTCCTTACACTTAAACAGAATACACAAGAATGACAAAAGACATCTGCTCCAAGAAAATGTAACTATTAGATAAACAACTTGGGCTATTTGGATCAAACAAAAGAAACACAATAATTAATATATAAAAATAAGCTACTGAGAAATTCCATCTCAGTAATTCATCACTATTGATAACTATGACAAAAATTACAACCAGAAGTGTAAGTGTGAATGACAGTCATCGGATCACTCCAGGATTTAGCAAAAGTATATCTTAATCTGCACTATAAAATATTGAATGGAACTTTATAATTATTAATATGTTGTGATGAATCAAGCTAAACACTCTTGCAGTTTTACTAATTTACTCTTTCACTAGAACATGTTTTACATATCCTTAACTACTTCATTAACTACTTGCCATAATTTTTGGAGGACATACTGTTTGGCTCTGGTGGACATCTGATGAATTTGAAACTTCAAAGTTCATAAGCAGATATTTGTAGAATTTATTAAATATTTTCACACTAGTTCCACTTACTTATATAGTGTTAGGGTATGTATAGGGGCAGTTGCTCCCCTCATCAGCTGTTGAGACCGACTACTTGATATGGTGGCTGGATGCCAAGATGCTTCTGTGGTGGTCTCTGATGCTTCAAGTAGGTACCTGCTGAATTCATCCATGGGTGAAATATTAAAGTTCATTTAGTTTTTCATATTTTTCTACTTTTTCCCAAGCAGATAGCTCTTTTGGATTGTGAAGTTCTTTCAGCAGCTTAGCCTCTGGTTTAATTTCATGATTTTGAACTCAAAATTGAGCTACTACAGATGATTTATCAAACAAATATTCCTAAAGCATTCCTTTCTCCAGATTTGTAAATTTCTCTTCATTTTTCCAATGTATCTTTGTTACAATCTGCACATTTAATTTCATAGATTTCTGTTTAGTTGATATGGCATCTTTTACTGTGGAACTTATATAAATTTTTGATATTATATTCGTTCTTTGGGGATAACTTTGTGTCATGTCCTACAAACATCCTATTGAATATGTATTTGTTGATGTAGATTTTTCCTCATGTGTTCAGTTCTTTATGCCTTTAACAGTTCTGCCTTTTTTTCAGTCGTCAATTGGTTGACAATGTGAGCAAGTGACTCATGAAACTAGTCCCAACTTACTTTTTAATAAAAAAAGTTTTAATGCAGTTTAATATATTGACATGATTTTAGAAGTTTTTCTTTTAATTCAACAAGATTATTATAGTTTCACCGTGTGGATTCCTACATTCATTTTTAATTGAGTTCTGTCTTTTCTTCAGTTTCATGATTTGCCAATCTAAATCTTTTTTTCTATGTATTTCAGAAGATGAAACCATTCAAATGTTATGCTGTTTTTATTTATTTGTTTGTTTATTTATTTTTGGTCCACTGTTAGGAAATTAATGCACTAATTTAGCTCTTTAATATTTATGCTCTGTTTCTTAAGTCATTGTGGAAATAATAAGCTATCTTCTTTTTTTTAGATTACAAGGAACATTGCAAAGATGGTAAGAAAATTCTTTAGTTTAAGCATGAAGGGTTAAGGGAAAAAAACTGGTAAGTCAGTTTTCTTTCACAATTGCGTTATTGGTACAATTCAGGATGAATAGAGGCTTATTGTACCAGTGGAAAAATCAGGGGAGTTGAGCGGAACAGGTAAAAGAACCAGGCAACTCAATTTCTTGCTGATTGTAGTAATAACATGACTGAAACTGGTAATCTCAACTGTCTTATTGACTTTTCTTCCATTTGGCCTTCAGATCAAGCTTTTTACATTTAAATTTATTTGTTAATTATCGTTTTGAAATTCCCATTTTCTGGATATCAAAGAGAGTTTACTTATCTGATTATTTTCCCTTAACCTTTCATATGTTTTACTGCCTTGACACGAGTTCTTGTCACAATAAAAATTAAGTTGAAAGTAAAACAAGAAAAGATAGCCCCTAATTTTCCCTTATAACTTTTAAAAAAATGTATGTAATGCAGTAAAATTTGACACAGAATAATCTCATAAAAGTGTTGAAAATGGTTACCTGCTGCACCAACTCCATGAAACTGAAGACATGTTAGCAGACACATACTCAGTTTTCTACCATTGCATGAGAATTCATGTCTTTTTCCTTTCAGCATTCTGTTTAGTAAGAAGTCTGGTGGTGTAATGTAATATGATATGATCTTCAAAAAAGACTACCATTATAAAGTTATAATCTTCTGGTTTTCATGTCTATTGTTGTATGGAAGAAGATGGGGCCAATAATTTGGGGCTGTAAAAAGCATATAACCCCATTACCTAAGAACTCTCCATTAACAGTTATGGTTCACATTTATGATATAAGTGCTAAATAGTGATTTTTATGTATGCAGTGTACCTATTATTTAAAAATAAATCTCCACCAAAGGCCAAACATCTCACAGTTTGAATCTATTGTTATTTTTGGCAATATAACCTTGAGCTTTACTCCATATCAGCTCTATTTATGCCCTACATTAGCAATATTTGCAATGCTCACATGCTCAGGTTTCACCATTTCTTTTATCATTGTCAACATCCTTCTGAAATTCACTAGCAATGCCTTTTATCGTGAGTACTTTTTGGCAAATTTGCTAAACACATTTATAACCATTGGATTCTAACCACTACTTAAACCCATTGTTAAATAACTATTGGAATTTTACTTTCACATAGGCCATTTTGTTTTATTTAACTAAATAACTATGTTTTTATTCTAAAGCAAATGAATAATAGCCGTTAGTAGACCACGACTTTTTATGATAAAAATGCTATGAATGAATTTTATTTCTTCCATTTTCCAATTTACATACAGATATAATATTTTTAACATATAAGTAGAATAAATTTCATGCAGTTTTAACAAACAAATAAACATGCTAAAATCAAATTAAACAATTACATTTCCATATTCTCATTAAATGTTAGAATTTAAATTTCCCATTTAATAACCCCCAATTTATGGAGTTACATTTCCTTCCGTGCTCCACATTAACATCATGTTGAGTATGTAATGGGAATATATATTCATTCCTAAATTGGGCCATTATAAACATTGTTATTCTCTTTTGTCTTACCGTTTTCCATAACCATTTTTGTCTCACCTTCCCAATGCCAGTCCTTCCCTTCCTGCCTTATCAGGTTTCAATATATCTTTCCATTCCCCAATTATTTTTAATGTGCTATATAATTTCAGAGATTTTTTTTTATATTAAAGTTAGCCCATGATTCCTTTTTTTCAATATTCTAAATTCTTGTTATTTTTTTTTGAGTAGTGTTTAACGCCCGTTTTCACTACTGAGGCACCACAGGCAGTGGACACTGGTGATACATGAGATGAAATGATAAATTGGGAAAGGATATTTTTTTTAAGGAAGGAAGCGTTCCAGGCCTAAGTTTAGGTATCTCCCCGGCATTTGCCAGTTATGAAGACTGAGGAAAACCTGGAAAAAACCCCAATCAGGGAGGATGGTCCTGGCGGGATTCGAACCGCAGACCTCCCGCTCACGAGTCCGTGCCTTAACGACCTCGGCCACCCGTGGCGGTAAATTCTTGTTATGAAATACTAAAGTATTATATGTATAATTACAGTTTATTTCCCATTTTTTTTACATGCATGCAGAATGTGCACATGTGTGGGTAAGAATGTCATACAATCAATGCCACATGTTTAATGTTTACGTTAGGATCCATTCTAAGAATGAACTGAGAATTTGCCAGAGTTCACATTGTTGTCATTGAATGGGGAGGTTTTCTTCCCCATGAAAAAAATATTTCAACAAGTGCAATTAAAGTTCAAGCAAATGGTCTGACATGAGTCCACCAGACTTCGACTTATTCCTAAAGTTGAAAAAAACTTTGCATGGATGTCATTTTCTATTTGTGGAAGAGCTTTCTATAGCCATTACGTTAGTCATTCAACAGGTGTGCTTTGAATAGCTTTCAAAATGTTGGGACTTGGTCATTGAGAAGCAAGGCAAATTTGTAAAGAGATACTGACAAAAAAAGTAAACATGCAAGTAAAATAAATGTGTGCATTATTTAATTCAGTTTAATTACCTGTTGCAGTGAGGAGGGCACCATAGTGTGTTGTTTGGCAGAGACAACTATAGAGTCAGTGGTGCACATGATATCACAGATCATTAGTTCATTGTTTGTTCGCAAACAAGCAGTCCTTCATTTCCCTGCTACAAGTAATAATTGTTTTTATAATTTATTGACTAATCCTCATTATATTCCTTCCATCACCTAAATGAACCAGGCAAGTCTCCAGCAGAAAACATACATCTGAATCTGTAAGAACATTGATCCAGGGGAAAGTTCTGTTATTACTTATTTTCAGCAATGTCCCCCCTGCTTTGTTTTCACCTTTCTGTATTCTGCTCATTTTCTTTCCAATAAAATTGTCTAACAATATTATCTATAATCCAGTTATTAATATGTTTTTAATTTTCAGTAAATATTCCTACGTATGTAAATTTACCTCAAGTTTGTTTTTAGATCGCTGTCATCCTTGCAGAAGAATTCAACCTCTTTCTCAGAGAAAAGATAAGAAACCACAAGAACCTGTGACTGGTATAATTGAAAAAGCACAGGTTAGTCAAGCTTAGCATTACTATAAGCTCTTTTCTATTATAAGATCCAGGTATACATTCCCAACTTTTTTTAATGCCCTTTAGCACTACTGAGACATCACAGGCTGTTGACAATGATGATACATGATGGTTGTAGATGCAAAAGGGACAATGATCCTTTATAAACTTTTAAGAAATAAAATAACTTATTCTGGTACCTCCAGAATTTCACCCTTATTGTAGAAATGCAAGGTAAAGCTCAGATTCATCAGTTAATATTAAATTATAATGCTTGCATTCAGTGTTACAAGTGTTTTAATATAACTTTTTATAAATATTTTATACATTTCAATTTATAGAAGTGTGTTGCAACATTGGAAAATATAATTTGAACAGTTTAATTTATTATGATTGATGTATCAACTGAGCAGTTAATAGGACTGAAATTTAGCAAACACAACCTTTATACATAAAATGTCTTTATATACATTAATAATAACTTTATCGTAATAAGTTTCATAGCTCATGTCCCAAGAATTTATGAACTGTCTACATTTCAGAATTATCTATATATTTTTTCAATTAATTATATTTATATATTTGCTTGTACACTTGTGGATATAAGTGTAAGCATTCAAATAACATGGGTGTTTAAGGAAACAATATGGACTCTTATAGAACTGGAATACAAAAAATATTGAGTGAATTTATGGCTTCCACAGAAAATATGTGCTGACTTCCAAGTTTCCACTTCAGGTAGTAATAGAAATGCTATATCCTTTAGAATTTATTAAAATATGTTCACGCTAACTGCACTTACTTATACAACATTAGGACATGTTTCGGAGGCAGTCGTTTTCATTATCATTTATTACTTACTTCTTGTGGTGGCTGGGTCCCAAGGTGCTTCTGTAGTGGTCTTAGATGGTTCCAGTAGGAGCTTGCTGGGTTTGTCTGTGGGTAGAACATCAAAATATTTTTCAGGATGAAAATTTTTTACCAAGCAAATAGCTCTATCATTTTGTGAGGTTCTTTCAGCAGCTTAGCCTCTGGTTAATTTCATGATTTTGGGTTCAAAAGCGATCTGCCACTGCAGATTTATCATTTGTTTAAAACAAATATTCCTAAAGTGTTCCTTTCTCCAAATTTATAACTTTCTCTTAGTTTTTCTGAAGGTTTATGACTACAATCTGCATATTTAATTTCATAAATTCCTGATTTCTGTTCTGTTGGTATGGTGTCTTTTACTGTGGAACCTAATAAATTTTTGATTATATAAATTTGATACTATATTTGTTCTTTGGAGCTAACTATGCCATGTTCTTTGAATATCCTATTGAATTTGTTATGCTAAGTTAAATGATATGTATTTGAATTTGTATTTTTCCTTGATATTCTTTGGTATGAAAACCTCTGTTATAGATTTTTGTTTTTTTAATTTATTGGTAAATTTTATTATTGTCTTTGTTAAAACCCTTGATTATTGCTGTATTAATTATTTGTTGGTATTCTGTTTTGTACTCTGTTTCTGTAAGTAGGATGTTAATTATTCTGTGTGTCAAGCTGTAGAACACTGCATATTTGTGTGGGATGGAGTTATAACTGTTATTTTTATGTGTGTGTCTCTTTTCTATGGGTTCCAAAGTTCAGTTTTTAAATCTAGGAATAGCGCTACCTATGAATCTCCTCTGTGTAGATTTGTATTATAAATTAAGGAGTTTCTAAGCATCTATTGATTATTTATTTTGGTATTATTACAAATATTGCCCACATACCTATACCCCATGTCTTGAAAATGAATGGGGAGGCTTTGGTGATATTTATTTCAAAGGAATTCATGAATAAATCTGCTAGAAATGAAGGCAGGAGGTTTCCTATTGCTAAAACCAGAAACTTATTGGTAAAATTTTTGGTTAAAACTGAAGAAATTTTGTTGAATGCGTATGTTAGTAAGTCTTCCATTTTTAAATTTAAGGAGCTCAACCATTTATTGCCGCACTCAAACCACTTGTAAAATGTTTCCTGACATATATGTTCTTTATTAATGTTCATAGCATCCATATACTGCAACTGTTTGACAATCTGATGAAAACTCGTGCTCCCTGAACTGTTCTTTACTTCTGGGAACACATGGGTCCAAGTCTCTCTCTCTCTATTTTTTGTGTAGTGTTTAATGTCCATTTTTACTACTGAAGCACAATAGGGGGTGGGGTCCAAGTCTGGAGAATAGGGTGAATGTGATAGCACTTGAACACCCTGTTCGCTCAAATACTCCATTGTTCTTGCAATAAAGAAATTGCTGCGGTGGAGCAGGAGGTGTCCTTGGATGTTACTCCTTCCATTGAAGCCTCAGGAAGGCTGATCTTAACATACCATTCTGCAGTAATGGTGCATTGAGTGTCGAGAGGATTTGTTGTAATGTAATACTTTTTTTTTTTAGAAAAAAGAAGCAATAATTTTTTTCCCAAAATTTTACTCCTTCTGACTTTTATTGGTGGTTCTTCATATTCAAAGCACCAGATTCATGAATGCTGTTTAGTTTCACAGTCATAGTGACATATCCAAGTTTCATCCCCTGCGACAATATTGTAAACATTCCTACTTTTACCTCAATAAATTTTTAAGCATAAATTCACACTAACCAGTCCAAACTGCTCTCTGATGGTCAGTAGGGACAGTGGAATTAATTTTACATAATAGATATTAACAAATGTTAGTTAAATTAATGATTCATGAACTCAAGAATAATTGGAAGAGAGTAGAAGCCTAAAAGAGAGCAGTAATGAGGAAAATAAATAAGGAAATGAATGGAAAGAGGACCCTCTGATGTGAAAGCATTATCTGAAGTAGTGGCTGAACCTCTGTCTTCTGGAATTCCATTAGGAGACTACTGACACACTGAATACAGAGGTTAGCAAGGATCACATATGTTAGATGGGGATACTCTAATTATGTTGTTGTTGTTGTTATTATTATTATTATTATTATTATTATTATTATTATTTTATTTTGTATTGTTCATAAATTGGAATTAGAATAATTATGTTTAATTTATAATTTAGTAAAGAAACTTATTGTAAAGAAACTTATTGTAACACAAAATTGTATTTATGGTGGGTCACACATATGAATGGAATGGCCAGGGCCAATTAGGTGAAGGCCTCTTGAATTTATTTTGTGTCTTAGCTGTATATCCATAAATAAATATTTGTATCTGCATTAATACCCTGAAAAAATTTTCATCAGATTATGGAGTCATAAAGGCTGTAAACCCAGTGATTTGCAGAGGTTTGACAACCCTTCTGTTACAAGATCCCTGGGAGAAGTGCATCAATCTTCAAGGACAGCATAGTGAGCAAGTAAGGTGTACTAGAAGGGGTAGAGTACAGGAATCTGCTGTCCTAATGATTTAGAAAGCAGGAATCTTTACTTTATAACTTTTTTATTTGTAATGCATAGATGAAATTAATTTATTTTCTGAATATTTTATTTATAGCCAGCAGACAGCAGTGACAAAAAGCATTTAAAGGAGATAGAATACCAGCAGAAAATAACAGCACATGAAAGTTCCAAGAAGGTGCCACAAATCACGTTAGAAAAGAAGAGCCTTGCCCACAATTTTCTCCAGGAAAATTACATGTTTGTGAAAAATCTTCCTCCTCAACAACCTAAACTCTGCTATGTGGACACCAACAAGGGAACTTCTCATGCACTCAAACCTTCAGGCCTTCAACTAAACTATTCTTTGAAAAAGGTAGATAGAAAAAGAACCACAAACAATAAAGACTTAACCTAAATTTAGGTATTCATTTTTTACACTAAATTCCATTCACTTACACAAAAGTAAGATGCATTTCGGGAGAATCTCTCCCATCTTCAGTTGCTCACTGAACCGCCGTTATGTTAAGTTTAGGTTATATTGCCCCTCCATTGTCAACAGCTTCGTAAATACAATATTTAAATAAAGACTTATCCTGTACTATAATACGGTTGTATACTTGTCCAAATTTAAATATACACCAGCAATAACAACATGACATCCTGCACATGCTTAAAAATTAATGCTTTTAAAACTTCTTTAAATTAACTCATTTTCCACAAAATAATTTAAATAAATTAAACATTACAATTTAAGCTTATCTCTAAAAATTGCAAGCAGGGGTAAGTACACTAGGGCACATCTTCACAATTTATGCAAATAATGGTTTCCTTGCATATTCTTCTTTTCAGCATACCATACACTTTCAAAATGGATGCAACTTTTAGGCAATGGGTGGGGGACCCTTTTAAAAAAGCGTTTTCCTGTTATCTAAAGGTTGCAGTTGTTAGATTTTTCTACCCTCTATGTATACAGGCCTCAAACGTTATAGTCAACGATTAGGCTGCAATCTATGGATAATCGGAAATCCAAATATGTCATTGTTTTGTTTGGGTTTATAGGTATCTAAATAATCAGATAATTGTATATAATGGTGTCCAGCTTGCGGAAAATAATTTCTTGTACCATTTTATAGTTTTTTTTAAAAAAGGGATAAATTTGTAATACCTCAGCCACTAAATCAACACCATCCTTATGCATATTACAGTGCGATCAGTTTTGTTTTCCCGAGTGTTTTGCCAATGGGTGAGCCTGCCGCTTATTAGCCAATCAGCTGGGTCTTGGTGTTTAGAGGGAGGGTAAAACAATATAATAAACCAACCATTAAACAATACACAAAACAATTTAAGTGGATCATTACTTACCAAATTATCAAATGAGATGTTGGAATTGCCTGCCTTCATTCTCCACACATTTTTTGTATCTCTATAGGAAATTATTCATCATTTGTAGTTCATTTTGAGAAATCTGGACAATTTCCTGGCAAATATTATCTTTGAATTCTTGTATGGTGTTGGATTTGTCTTGTACACAGCATTTTTAAATTTACCCCAGAGATAATAATTTCAGGCTGTTAAATCAAGGGACTGAGGGGGCTAAAAATCCCTAATAATAACTCTGTCTTGTGGAAAAACTTTGTGAATTGCTCTCAAAGAACTATTTGCAGTGTGAGCAATGGCAGAATCCTGTAGAAAAAATGCATGATTATGCTCCCCGTTGGTTAATTCTCTGAAAAAAAAAAATAATATGATATTTACTTAAGCAACATAATCATGTCTTGTACACAGCATTTTTAAATTTACCCCAGAGATAATAATTTCAGGCTGTTAAATCAAGGGACTGAGGGGGCTAAAAATCCCTAATAATAACTCTGTCTTGTGGAAAAACTTTGTGAATTGCTCTCAAAGAACTATTTGCAGTGTGAGCAATGGCAGAATCCTGTAGAAAAAATGCATGATTATGCTCCCTGTTGGTTAATTCTCTGAAAAAAAAAAATAATATGATATTTACTTAAGCAACATAATCAACTTATACTCAAAAAAATTGGTCCTATCATTCTTTCACCATTGAGTTAACACATACGAATCACATATAAAGACACACTACATCGTCGTAAACCTACGAGGCATAATGCATTTATATATACTGTCAAACTAAGAAATGAACAACACAAAACACACTCAGGAACAACTGCAACAGTCAGCAAAAGTCGCTCATAGCCCCGGGAGAAGCATCACTGATTGCATGGTATATTCCTGTAGAGTATCAGGCTTGAAAATAGTTATACCATTAATGTGGACATCCATTTTGCCTGTAACAACCATAAGAATTATTAACTTGAAGTGTAAATTGGAACGTATGTTGTTGGTGGTCTAATGGTAACTTGCTTTGTAAACCCAAGATCGCAAGTTCAACACTGACCTGGGTCAGTGGATTTTTTTCAGGCGTAAAATCCTAAGTATGGAAGAGCATCCGTAAAAAATCAAATTAACAAAAAAGAAACTTGTTAAGTGCAGCAAATCATATAATAAAATTATTGTATGACAGAGTCAAACCACACACTCTTGTGGTTTCATTTAGTTGTTTATATCTAGAACATATTTCACAGGCCAACCACTGCTTACTCAGCTAATACTGAAATAATAAAACATCAAAGCAACCTGGAAATTGAAATCTACAGGAAAAATATGCACACAATCACTCTAAAGCTGATGGATTTAATCCAAGAAATAAACATGCAGTAATCAAAAGATTAATGCACAGATTCATTAACCTACTCATTAACAAGAAAGAATACTCCAAAGGATACAAGCAAAAAGAACCATAACATAGTGAAAATCAACACAGAGCTACTAGCAACATGGGAGAATACACATACACATACACATACAGAGAGATAAATTAATGAAATTTGACACTTCTGGATGAAAATGTTCATTTTAAGCACACCACACATCCACCAGAGCAGAATATGCATCCTCAAAGAAATACTTGTTAATCATCCAGTATTCAACAATTAACTCAGGATACAGATGGTCTTCTAAACATGTTCTAGATATAAACAAGTGAAGCCACAAGAATGTTTTGTTCAGCTCAGTAATACAATAATTTAATTAAACCTTAAGAATTTTTAACTACAATTTGATAATTCTTGACCATCCTTCTATCTTGCCAAGCAATGTATGTCAAAGGTGGGAGATGATGCACTTCCATATATTATTGCTTCATTCTGATGGACAACAGTTTCACATCTTTACATATACTTTATCTATATCTTTGCATATGCTTCACCTGATGTGGGTTGTGTGTATTAAATGAAACCGCTTCTGAAATGATTACCATTTCAGGGATTAGATGTTGCCAGTTCTACTGGCGTAATGCATATACTTCTTAAAAAAGAACGTCATGATTGGTATTTAGCTTGTATAAATGCAATATTAGTATTTATTTTAAATGTGGATGAAAGAATAACCATTTCAGGGATTAGATGTCAGTTCTATTGGAGTAATGCATATATTTCTTAAAAATGAATGTCATGATTAGTATTTAGCTAGTATAAATGCAATGTTAGCATTTATTTTAAGTGTTGAGCCCTTGAGAAAACATTTCTATTGATTTGTGACTGGATGCCTTATTCGTGTGTGTCAAAACATTTGGGTATCATCACCATACAACCAGGAAATCTTTTAATAAAAAATTGTATCCATGTTGTTCTCTTAGAATAAGATGTATATACCTTTACATTAGTGGCACCTCTGTGAATTTTCAGCTGCCCCTGAATGCAGTAAACTGCAATTACCATGATACCCTTGAAGAACTTTTCTCTTTTTTCTTAGATGGAATTAGAGTCCCCCTTTTGGCATGCTGGACAGTACTAAAAACATGGGTTTATTTGTATCATCTAGATAAATCCATGCTTCATCCATTGCCACTTTTTACTTCCAAATGGTGCTAATACAGTTTCCTAACTTTGATGAAGGATTCTCAGGTGTGCTGTTCTCTCAAGACATGTCCACACTTTTTATGCTGCCATTCCAGACCAAAATTTCCATGAATTATACTACAAACTATACCTTTAAATGTTTCAGTACATTTGTAGTTGCTTCTTTGTTATGGTAGATTTTCTTGTTTCATTGCAGCCCTCATGTGGTCACTATTTCTTTTGTTTGTGTTGGTTGCAACCTTTTTCTTGTTAATTTTTTTGCAGAATCCACTTCAATTGGAATCCATTTTTGTCTAGTGTGTATGGCCCTCACACAACTTACTTGTGATAAGACCCTTTTCTATAAATTAAAAGAAAATCATTAAAAGAGTATAACTGGCATTGGAGAGTTCAACAAAGTTCCTCTACCACAAATTCACACTTTTTGAAGCCATTATTGACTGCTATCTATTGCACCAGAATGTACCAGCAGTGTCTCCAGACTCAATGATGCAATTGCAAGTGCTAGCAGTAAAAAAACAAGCCATTGATCTTTGGCCTACCATGGTTCATAGTTAATCACACTATTAGGGATTAATTAATATTAAGTCATGTAATGGTGGTGGTGGTGATATTCCTTTGTCCCATTCATCAATACAATTTTGTATAGGATATGTCATATTATTTGTAATATTTGTTTACATGATATATTTATATACACAATTATTAATAATACTTATGTTAATCTTCTAATGTAATATATTGTTGACAAATGTCTACATTTTCCTCGTAATCTCTAAATTCTTTTACTGAATAAAAGATATGTTGCAACAGTTGTTTTAGTTGAGTCTGAAATTGTATAATATTATTAATTTGTTTCAAAAATATTGGCAACCTATTTAGCAAATAATGTAGTCCAATGAGCAGTTATACTTACATGTTAATAAATAAGCAAATGATACGGCATACTTTACAATATAACAATACAGCAATCAAATCACAGGGTTAGTTAAAAGTTCCGCACCACCTAAATAACTTTTGAAGCATGTGGTTCAGTGATATGAAACTCAGTATGTAGGGATAGGCATGTACTAAGAATTCAAAAACTGCAACTCTCTTATATTAAATGGAATGCCCAATATATTTTTGCATTTTCAAATAATGCTCACTAAGAGCTTTTCTAAAAGTACCCATACTAAATACTTCTAAACAAATTTATTGTTGCAAAATCCAGAAAATAACAAACCTAGCTCAATGTCTAAAATCTGGTACCTAGCAGCTTGACAATGTGTCAGTCGATCACAGAAACCATTTAAGAAATGACTTAACTCAAGAATTGTCTGGCATTGCTTCCATTATTCAATACTCCAGATCTTCTAAGAAGTTGGGCCTTTCTTAATATACTAGTGACTTCAAATGGCCCCAAAAATTGAAGTCTAAAGGCAACAAATCAGAGGACCTTGCTGGCTACTGTATGTGACTTCTCCTACCAATCTAACATTGTGTAGAAATATCTAAATGCTGATTAACATTCTGTCCATAATGCACTGAAGCTCCATCATGTTGGAAATAGATGTCATCTCTGAATAGCCCATTGTTGAATGGATGTGGAAACAAATTTGCAATAAGTGATTTCAAGCAAATCCAAATATCTATTAGCATTTCTCTAAAGAAGAAATGACCAATGAATGATAACTAACAATACCAGCAAACATTACATATTTGTGGATACTGCATGTGGTTATCCGGCATCCATTGTGGATTTAAGTTTGATAGTACTGGCAGTTGTGTCTGTTAACAAATCCATTCAGGCAAAATGTGGCTTCATTTCAGGATACAATTTATCTAAGAAAAATTGGATTGTTGTTAATACGCCCCATCATTAATTCACAAAACTGCAGTCTTCTATCAGGGTTTTCCTCTGAAAGTTCCTGCAAAAGTTGAATTTCATAAGGTGTTACTTGGCACTTTTAAGAATTTTCATCACAGAAATGACGTTTATTTGATTCTAACAACAAAGTTATAGAAGAGGCTTTTAGATTTTCTTTGGAATTGAGAACATCCAATGAAGTGTTCTTATCAGTTACATTATTCTGGTGATCCTGATCTTGGTAAGTCATTCACACTTCCAGTTTCAGTAAATTTCTTTATGACCCCCTATCTTTGTTGAATGTGGAATTGGATTTCAATCCTGATGCATATCATTAAATAAATTCACCATCTCTCAATAAGAATATTGCCCATCTCCATAGTCAAACATAATTAAAATTAAAATTCTTTTCATTTTGCTAAACATCAGATAGAATTATATAACACTCTAGATGTCAGATTTAATCCTTTAAATAACATGTTTCTGTATCAATAAACATGATTCAATTAATATAAACAAAGGACAGTATTTAGTTATTACTGACAAAACACAGTAAACAAATGAAGTGTTTTATAATTTGCTATCTTATTTGTTTTCTTGATTGTGCAACAATAAATTTACTTTTTGAAAAACTTTTAATGTTCAGTTGTCTCAGAAGATGCGGAGTTGAACAGTTGCGTTATAATCAACTGGCATACTGTAAAGCATTTGAGGGCTATCATTGACACATTAAGCTAGCTTTGTTGTTTTATTGTTAAGGAAGGAGCATTTTATAACTTGCTATACTGTTGTTTTTTTTTATTTAGCAACAATAAATTTGTATAGAAGTATCTAGTGTGGGTATTTTTTGAAAAGCTCATAAAGAGCATTTTCAAAGATGTAAAAATATAAGAGAGTTGGGGTACTTCCAATTAAACTGGCTATTTTCCCCACACGTAAAGTTTCACGTCACTGAGCCATATGCTTCAAAAGTTATTTACGTAGTACAGGACTTTTAACTAACCATTTTAGTTTGACCAGATTCAGATGTATATTAAACATTTTAGAGTACTTTTAAAAAATTTTAAATGTGTGTCTCAAAAGTTCTGAAAGCATATTAAAATATATTATGAAAAATACATTTCATTTTGGTCAGTTTCTGGTTGTTCTTGAAAGTACATTAAATAATGTTTTACTGATATATTATGTGTGTTACAGAAATTTGGAAAACTGCCAAAATATCTGACTTTACAGAAAGAGAAGCAGCAAAAGCTTGAGAAAGACATGGAGATGGAGGAAGATAGAAAATTACCTGAAGGTCGTTATATCACTCAAGAAGAGAGACAAAACCTGTTAGAGGTGATTAATAATATATGGTTCACACTATCACAGTTTGCAGTGTAATGTCCTGATATGTGAACATTCATTTCCTTGGGTTGCTTTATATTGTTATTTTTGTAATTCATTAGCTTTCTGTGTGCTTTAAGGGCATATGTCTGATTTATTAACCACTTAATCACCATTGG
The DNA here is from genome assembly GCA_030762175.1 of Metallyticus violacea. Lineage (NCBI taxonomy): Eukaryota > Metazoa > Arthropoda > Insecta > Mantodea > Metallyticidae > Metallyticus > Metallyticus violacea. The sequence continues at coordinate 24,910,975 of CM060836.1, forward strand.
GCCTCAGAGGTCCATCTGTGATTTTAACTGTCTTCTCAATTAGTATCTATACATTTTATTGTAATTAAATTTTTAGCACTTTTCTAATTTGTTGTTAGTCATGATTATAAAAATTTAAATATGTTAAGTGTGTATGTGGACCAACAAGGAAGGTCAAATGGTTTACAAGGGCTGGGTGGATATAGGTTTGCATGAAATGAAAGTTTTCTTGGCATTTGGATCCTGACTGGTGTTTACAAGTCAAGAAATGAAGATATCAGTCTACTGTAGAGTACAGGGATTGGCCATTCATTGTTCAATGAAAATATATCTCTTTTTCCATGCTATTCTGAGATGTTGAGCTTTGACAATGCAGCAGTCCATCGCGACCAAGGTCAATTACAAATTGGAACCAGCCAGAGAAGTTTTTGATATGTGGGAGACACCTTGAGGGAAGCATACATTCCAGGATATTGCATGACCATGGATGAACAATCGGTCACATTTCCAGCTTACTGTTCATTTCGACAAGACATCCATCAAATCCGATAATGTGTAATAAAATGTAATGTAATAAAAAACAAAGGTGAATGCCCACCTAATTTGTTACACCTAAAGTCGGTCCTAGTGGTGTAGTGGTAACCATACTTGCCTCCTAAACCCAAGATCACAAGTTCGATCCCCGCCAGAATCGATGAATTTTGTGGGGTGTAAAAATCCTAAGTATGGCTTCCTTTGGAAGGGAATTAAAGCTGTGGGTCCCATGTCATAGATTTGCGGCACAAAGAAGAACCTCAAGCCTGAAAATAGAGATCTCTGAGCAAAATTGGTCAGCCATTTCATGCCCTAATTGAATGGGATGCTAATGACCTGAATGTTAAAGAGTGTCCGTAAATAAAACAAATTAAAAAAAAATGTTACAAGTGATGTGAAGTACACTCTACACTATTTGGTTTTCAACCAGATGTGATGATAGCTTCTTATATTCATAAAAATAACAAGGTTGTTACCACTCTTTATGGCCAACCAATAGCATTACCATCAGAAGCAAATGTGTCTGAAGTTGTAATGATGTGTAATGCCACAAAAGACGGTATTGATACTGTGGAACAGAAGATGCAATGCTACAGTGCAAAGAGAAAAACAAGCCATTGGCCATTGGTGGTGTTCTTCAACTATATAAATATCAATAAGTGTGGTGAATGTATACATAATTTGGATGATGCTGGCCAACAATGAAAAAATGACAAGTACAACTTTCATTATCAATTTGGGAAAGCAATAGAGAAGAAAGATAAAAAATCCAAATGTTATAAGTGTACCAAAAAGTGTATGCGCAGAACATTCTGCTACTGTCTGTAAACATAGTGCAAATTTACAATAAAAATTATAAAATGAATAAGAAAAAACTACATATTCGAAAATGAAAAAGTATAAAAATGTAAAGTTTGAATATATAAAATTATTATAAAGATTTGAAACTCAAAGGTGTTTCACATCATAAACAATGTCAATATATGTTTAAACAACATGGGCCTGAGAGCCCAACTTTTAAGTAATGTTATATAGAGTGTTAATATAAGCTTTCTACCTTCTGTTATTTCTTGAACAATCTCCTTGTTAGTGAATGTTAAGCTTTCTTGTCTAATCAAAACTGCTTTTATTATTTTCTTTCTCAGACAATCTGAAAGTCAATATCCTTACATTTGTGAGTTTAATGCCATGAATTCTAAAAGTTGAGATAAGTTTTGTATAGCAGTATTAGTGTGAGGGTGGTTTGAAAGTAATTTGGTTTGCACACTAATAGAGGGCAACAGCAACATTTGTTTACTTTCTGAGTATCAATATTCTGTAGTCTCAAGGCATTCAGATGTTAATTTATTGTTTGGCAGTTGATTAAAAACAAAAATTTTGAATAACAGTGAAAAATGGATAAAATTGGAATTCATACTGTGATTCAGTTCTTTTTTCTGGAAGGGAAAACAGCAAAGGAAATTCATGAGAGAAGTTTGCATACATTCAGAGATGCTTGCTCTTCCTATGAAACCAATTTTGAATAAATGAGTTCAAGCTTGGCAGAACAAGCATCAAAGACTCACCATATCCTGGAGCTCCCAAATCAACTGTGAGGTCACAAATTATTGATAAAGTCTAAGATATTATTTTGGCTGACAGAAGAGTGAAAATGTATGAGCAGCAGAGGCCATGGGGATCTGAGGGTTCATTTTATTTTGCTTAATAAATTAAACATGAAAAAACTTTGTGCAAAATGGGTGCCACATCTCACACTCTGGAGCCAAAGCAAACATCAACAGACTGTTTGAGAATGTTTAAGAGGATTCGAATAAATTTTTATAGCATTTTGTGACTATGGACAAAGCTTGAATTTATTACTATACACCAAAAACAAAATAGCAGTCTAATCCGTGAGCTGAATGAGGTAAACTCACTCTGATAAGTGAGAGATATGTCCCATTCTGCTGTGAAGGTGATGGCTTCAGTTTTTGGAACAAAAAAGGAAATTCTCTTGATTGATGACTCGAAGAACAGGAAAAACAGTGATCATGGAAAAATATCAGAATTGTCAAAAAGAAGATTCACCATGACAATGCAACTGTGCATTAAAGCTGTATCATCCAGAACATATTGACTAAATTATGACTTGGCTTGAAAAATAAAATATGATCTCTTTAATCTCAAACCCTCCTGTATTCAACATGATAGGAGAACTAACATTGAAAATCACTCAAAGACTTGTAAACAAACATAAACAGGCAGTCCATGCAAATGTTACAAGTCAGAAATTATCATTCTTTTTTTTAAAAAAAACAGACTTTTGGCTGCTCAAACATTTGTTTTCAATCAATAATCACAGCTTTCAGTCCATGAACTTAAGACATTTGTAAACAAAAAAATGTTATGTGCTAAGACAAAATGTTAAGCAATTGCTGTTCATGTTTTAACTCCACATGTTGAGAAGAAGATTAAAGAAGAGTTAGACAGTGTACATTTCTGTGTTCTCTCTGATGATGCCTGCAACTATATTAATGTGTAATGGTGCCAGTAATTAAGAGAAATTGTACTTTACCATGAGATTATTGATAAAATGCTTGCTTACACTACAAATGCAAACTTGGAAATAATAACCAGTACTTAAAATTAAAGAGATATTATAGGTGCCATATTGTCAATAGTGTACACAGTAGATACTTTTTCGGTGGATGTCCAAACTGTAATTTCATAAATCTTCTATTATTTTCACACATAGACTGTAAGGTTGGAAAGTTTGAGATAACTGGATAAATTTACTGAATTTGATTTAAAAAACATCTATGGACATAGTTAGACCAGCTGTTATTAGGATTGAGATGTATGTCTTCTCTCCTATATTTTAAGTACTGAAAAGTGCCCAATTGTCATCAAAGGACTCTTTGAGAAGAGAAGAAAAATATGTCAGATTCTTACAAAGTCAGATTATATTATTTTCAAAAGATATCTGATGCATTTCTATTTCTCCTATCATTAGCACCTCTGTATTTACATTCTTTGGCAACTCACTATGTTGTCAGTTGTTGCAAACATTCCTGTTTTCAATACTAATTTAACATAGTGAAGTATGTATTAATAATGTGTAATCAAACTATTTACAAGTACTCTTCCTTGCTTCATTTACTGGAGATGTACTAAGAATATGCATCATGGATCTCAATTCACATCCTCAGCTGTTAAGCAACTGTTGAAGTCTGGTTGGTAGGTATGAATTGATTCTGGTGGCCTTATGGTAAGCTTAAATACACATCTGTCTGCTCCAGAGGCGTTACAATTCATTAAGTGTTGTTAGTGTTTTTTTTCCAGATATTTAATTCCTTTGGTTGTTGAACTTTTATTAATAACTTGATGCTTTTTAGCCATTTCTGAAAGAATGTAGCTATTACAGTTGTACCCATGAAACTATTGTTGAAAAATTTCTTCATATTTCCATCGATCCTACCTACTAGGTACTGAAAATTACAAAGAAAAAAGTTTATATAATGTGTGTGTTTATTTAAGCTCTGTCATAAAATTTTTTTTTGGACAAAAATCGGCATATAACCATCAATTAACAAACAATTCCTTGAGTTCATTAACCAGCAAAATTAAACCATTGCAGGTTAACCTAAAGCAATAAATAAATAAATAAATAAATAAAAGTCACTCAAGCAGCCACAATTTTTGTTTTTTACTCAGTGAAACTCAGTTTATTTCATAAATAAATTAATAAAAATAGTTTCTGATAGTCAGGGCAATTGGGCCATTTGCAGTGTGAGGGTAAAACCAAGAGGGGTTTAAAGCAAAATTTAAAAATCACTCTAGCATCTGCAATTTTAATTTTTTTTTTAGAGGAAACTCTGTATATGCCACTGAAATAAAATAAGCAAAATAGTTTCTGAAAATTAGTGAAATCAGAATAATAGGGAGTGGGGGTTTACCTGAAACCCAATGTTTAAAAATCACTCTAGTGGCAGAATATTTGCTTTTTTTTGCAACAAAACTCAGTATATACCATTTAAATAAAATAAGAAAAATAGTTTCTGAAATCTGGGAAATCAGGTCATTAGGGTTTACCTGAAACTCAAAATTTAAAAATTGCTCTAGCTGCACCAATATTTGTTTCTTCACAACAAAATTTGGTATATACCATTTAAATAAAGTAATAAAAATAGTTTCTGAAAATTAGGGAAATCAAATAGAAGTATATAAACCCAAATTTAAAAAGTGTCTTGTGTTTAATTTTCTCTATAGTGTTTTAAAATAAAAGGACAAATTAATTCAGAATATAAACTGTATTTATATATATTGCATATATTTCATGTTTAACAAAAGCATCACCTTGAAGATAGCAAATATAAAATATTAATTTAATATGTGTTTGAGAATTATTTTTTATGTAAGAGCATTCTGTAATAACCTTCATAAAACATTTGCATTACATGTAAATTATAATTAATCTGTCACCTAACACACTCTCATGATTCACTTGCTTTTAAATACGGGGGGGACCGGTTTCAAATAGACATCCTCTCCATCTTCAACCAGTCATAACAGTATGTTAGATGACAGATTAATTATAATTTACATTAACAAGCTTCACTGTGTGAGTTCCAACATATTTTTTAAAAAATGTCTTATTTTTCAAAAGTCCTTAAATGAATTTGCATTACATGTTTTTACTACAATAACGTTTAAAATTAAATTTCTAAGCCAATGAAAGTCAATGAAATTTTGATTGTATATTCTTCATTCTGTATATTTACATAGTACATTTTAATGGTTTCTGAATAGTAATATTTTTCCATTTTATTAAAACATGTGAACATAATTTTTTTAAATATGCAATATAACTCAAAACTTTCAGTTATTTTTCTCTATTTTAGTGAATGTAAAGATATAAAGGGGTAAGTTCAAAAACATTGTTATATTTAAAAATAGCCACACAGTGTAGCTTTGTGGTCATATATTTCATTTAAGTATTTTGTAAGTAAATCTCAATAATGATAATCCTAAAAATAATGATTTCTCTTTTGTGATACTTATTAATTGCAAGAATTCTAATTTTGTTTCCTTAATACCATGCAGTAATGCCAAAACTTATTTCATTTCATTAATTAATAAAACCATAATTTGGATTTTATATTCATTTTTAAAGCTATTCAACTTGGTAAGGAATTCGCTTAGTTTATGCAGCTGCTGCATGACAAACTTTTTCTGTTTCATGGTTTTCCTTCCAAAATGCAATGCAACTACCAAATTTTCCATTTCCTTGCATTGGATTTTTCTCCAATGTTCCTTCAACCTTATACCTATATTTCTCTTTATTTTTCCTATGTAGATTTTTTTCACAATTTCTGCAATTTTTTATATTTCACGTACCACCTGGGAGACAATCATAAATTTTAATAAACTTTCAATATCATCAGATCAGATCATGGTAAACAAGAATTTGCACTCTATATTAGAATATACACAAACTGAAGAATGGAGAGGGAAAATATGAAACAAGAAATGGAATAATTTGCAGGCAGAAACTCTGGCATTAAAGATTTTTGGGATTAGCGAAAAGAATTTTTAAATCAGTTTTGAAGTTATGTAGGGAAAGTAAGAGAAAAATGGAGGAAAGTGATCAAGGCTAAGGAAGATGGTAATAAGGTCACAATGAGGGAAGATGATCACCTGTAGGGAAGTATTTGTAAAGTTCACTTGATAATATGTATAGTTAGAGTGATGTAGGATACATATACACAACTGGGGTGTAGTTGTATGGGATCCTAAATTAACAAGCACTCAAGGATTAAGGAAATATTGTGAAATTGTAATTGTAATGTGTAAAAATAATAAATATACATTCATACATAAGCAAAACAAAGGGAAATATAGGCATATGGTTGAAGGAACATTGCAGAAAAATCCAGTACAAAGAAATGGAAAATTCAGTGGTGCATTGCATTTTTGGAAGGAAAACCATGAAACAGAAAAAAGCATCAAGTTATTAATAATAGTTTAACAACCAAAGGAATTAAACAAGTAAGTGGAGCCAATAATAGTGAGTAGTTCAACTCAATCATACAAAGATCTTAATTACATGGGAAAGGATTTACATATAAAGCACTAACAACACTTAATGAATCAGAAGCAGATAGCTCTAGTTTATCATAAGGTGATCTGAGTCAATTCAACATCTACCAACTTGGCTCGAACAAATGATCCAACAGCTGAGAATATGGATGAAGATCCATAAAACATGTCTTTAGTAAATCTCCAGTATGTGAAGTCAGGAAGATTGTGTTTTAAATAGTTCAACCCAGAAGAGATTATACCCTGTTTAACTTTCATAAAGATCAAAATTCTTTATGCTAAATCTGGCCTGTTGGATTTCCATGAGGTGTATTACTGTGGAACCAGACAATCCCATGTCATTTCCTTATGTAACAATAGATTAATGCAATTGGAACATATTCATAATAGAGACAAAGATACCATAGATAGATTCACAAAGTTCAATGTTCAGCCCCTTTTACACACTTATTCAGTCCAATTCCTTTAATAAGACAAAAATAACAAATTATACAAATATGTTGTTGTTCCATAAAGTTTTATATAGAACAAACTGTATCCCCCCCTGGGTTAGCAGTCTGATAGAGTGTGAACAAAAACCAATGTGCATTCAGTTTAAGAAAGAAAACTATTTATACAAATCTTCCCCTTAATTTAACAGTTTTCAAAATTTTGTAAATCATGACACTGTTATTTGAAAGAGCCAGTGTGTCATGCATGAAATATTCTTTAATTCCTTTTTTGTTTCATTAAAATAGCTTAAGTTTCCATCTGATTTAAATGCTCATCTCTGTTTATTCAGTATGGGAACTGCCAGGCAATTTAAATGGCCATCTTGCAAATGGTTAAGATAAATGCATTTAATAACAGATTTTTTAAAATATTAATAATATTTTCTCTTTCTTATAATAAATATGCACTTTTTGCAGGGGCTACAACATAACTGGGCTGAACTGCAGAAGCAATATTTATTGCTACCAATAATTATTGACACTGTACCTAAGAAGAACCGCAAACTGAAACTTGAAAAAGAACTGAAAGAATTAGAAAAGGATATTAAAATCATTAAAGAACATCCTTGCATTTTTGTAATTGATGCTGATGTTCCAGAGTCCACACATGAAGCTGAAAATAAAAATCATACCTGATCTTGCATAAGTCTCTCTTAATTTTTTGCAATGATCTGTACTCGTTAAAATGGCATAAACTATGTTGATACTGCTAATTAAAAACTTTTTTAAAATAAAATTATAAATGTAGCTCAAAACCAGATATTTTTTCTAAGTAAACGAACTTTTCTCCTTTCCAGAGCCAACACTATATTTAAAAGTTAGTTTTATTTAATGTTTATTTATTAAAAGTTGCCTTTAAGCATCATAAGCCATAGACATTGCAAATGGTAAACACACAGAACATATTCTATATACAAACCCTATCAATTTTCCATATTTCATTTAATACTCAACTTTTTTTTTATAACTCATATTGGTTAGGTTTCAATGTATATATGTATATTACAGTACAACTTAAACATATTCCTTCGAATTGTTCAAAAATAATTTAAGCAAGTGTATGCAGAAACACTTTGTTATAGTGTGCAGGAGTTTAAGAAAGGCTGTAAATGAGATATTTCAAAATAGTATTACACAAAGAATTACATTTTTTACAATGTATTTTATATAAATGTACTATTGATGTTTCCCATGATATATGCAAATTGTCTTAGTGAATGTAAATGATTATAAATATAATTATGTGCAATAACATTTCAAATGCTCTGTGTTTACTCACTCTACAGAAAAGAACATCAATATCATCACATTGATGTGTATTATAACATATTCCTCTAACCTTATATTCATCAATCCTCTCCTATGTAAAAATTAAAATCTTGTATGTAAGTATGTTAGTAAGCTACAAATGGATATAGAACTTAAATAAGAGTACTAATTGAAAAATATTTTTCTTTCGCAACATAAACTCCCTGTACATTGAGGTACTTTCTCACCATTTCACAAGCCCCAGAAATCCAGCAGCATTAAATTCTTTGGTCTATTGTCAGAACCAGGAGGTAACTTTATTTATATAACTTCATCGAGAAAATGTTCACTGAAAAATTATGTTTAAGAGGGCCAAACAAATGGAAGTCCCTTGAAGCACAGTCTGGGCTGTACTGAGGAGACTTTAAGACTTCCCACTTAAAATATTGCAACATCTCATTTGTCTTATTGGCAGTATGAGAATGCACATTGTCATGCAAGAGAAACATGCCTTTAGTCCTCACTACTAGTCCTGGTTGCTACTGTTCAATGGTCTTACAAAGTTTCCTGAGGATGTTACAGTAGACATTTGGTATTTAGAGCTTGTCCTTGAGGCTGAAATGTGGTGAGTCTTTTGTGATCCCAGAAGACTGTGAACGAACATCACTTTCCTGGCAGATGGTGTAATTTTCATCTGCGATTGTTTGGGGTAGCATATCGTACCCTTAATTGTGGTAGCAGTTGAGATGGTATAATGCCAGACCCATTCTTTGCCATACATGGCATTTGTCTTGCACAGACTTTGTGACAACCTAACCTGTCTTGCATTATGAGGTAGGTCATGCCATATACAACCAGGAGTTATAGTGTCTATAGTAACCCTTCTGTCTCTCTGCTTGAATTATTAACTCATTGCAAATTTGCTTCTGTTGGAAGTCTCTGTTGGTGGCAGACTCTGTGATTATATTTTATGTGTGTCCATCCTTCGGAGAATTTCTGCATCCATTGTAAGCAGCTTGACATGATAAGCACTTCTCACTGTAGATGGGAAGCATTTCTTTATGAATATTCTTTGATTCTATAACTTTTGCTCACAATACAAAACAGCTTGTGGATTGTAAACTTACTCAGAAATGCTGCCATATTGGGACTACTGTTTTACTATTGTAAACATAGATTGTCTTATGTCACCAATTGCTAGCAGACTAATGCTGTCAATTAGTGGTAATAGCCTCAGATGAACACCAATTTGTAACCTACTTAATGATTTACCTTCATATAAAGATTAAAATTTTAGTCTGAATAAATAAAAGTCTACAACATACTCTCTAGTGAGATCCAGTTGTTAGTGTAATAGCTTCCTTCTGAATAAACAAGATACAATTTACCTTAGAGCAAATTATCCAAATTCCCAATTAATAATTCATCACCAGAGCCTCAAAGTTTGGCAAAACTCTTTTCTATTTGCATGGTCATATTTAAGTCATTTAGAAATGAACATGTTTCTGTATATTTGGATTGGTAGGCAAGTTTTTATTTTGCCTATTTTAAGGTTTAAAACTTTTTTTGGCCTGTTTTGAATTGCTATGGATTTTTCCTGCAATTATTTATGCATTTTAAAAGGAACATTAAGAATTTCAATTTATCAAAGTGAAAAATTAAATGGCATGTTCACCTCACAAAAATATATATTGAGAATCATTTATTTCTTTTCAAGCAGTCAAAAACTTTGTCCTCGGCCCATTCACTTAAGACCTTTAAAGAACAGAACTTTCATTAGTGAAAGGAATGCATAGTTACCTCGGGCATATGAATACCAGGAAATAGAGCAGATGAGGGAAGTACTGTAGTTTTGAATAGTCCTGACAAATGATCTTGTATTGATTTGCATGAGATAATTCTAGGAAATTTGTGATAGGAGTAACTTCTCAGCTGCATAAATGTAACAAACAATTGCAAGCAAGAACAATAAGGGCAGTGCAGTTGTGCAATTAATTGTCCCATTGTAATGTGTTCAGTATGGAAGTAAGAGAGATACTAACCTGATTCCTCTATAAATGCATAAACAGAAAATGGACTTGACCAGAAACCACCATGCATCTTTTGCTCATTTGCCAGACTATTCAAAACTTCTTTACTTTGTCTTGATCAACATTTGCATGAATACCTGAAAAGTGAATGTTCTGTTGTAATTAGTATGAGTCCTTCCAAAATAATTTGTTTTAAATATGCTCAAATCACTTCACTGGAAGTGGAACATTCTTTTTCCATTATGAAAAACATTCTCTCTGACAAGTGCCTGATTATAACAGTTGATACCATGAAAAAACATCTCACTGATGCTTGTAACCAAGAAAAGTGAGCTGCTTAAATACTTTCATTGTGTGATAAAGAAATTAAGAGGTATCTGAAATACCTATTTTCATTAATGAGTGATATTGCTCTCTGTTTTGACTTTTAATATATGACTATTTTAATTGTAATACTACCTATTTTTAAGTGTCTGCCTATTTTAATCAAAATAAATTCTTGAACTTCTGGGCACTGTTCATCAAAGAATTAGAAAAAGTCAAATTAGCACAACAAACATTGTGTAGATGTATAGAATGCATCAAATTCCTAGACACAAGACTAGACAGCTTGGTGCAAAATATGAGAGCAACAATTCAAATTTACATAAATTAAAAATGCCTAAAAATTTAATTATCTTGTAGTCCACATCTATATTGCATAACTGTGCAATCAGTATTTCCCCTAGTTTATAGCATTATTTTCTCAGAATTTTATAGAAAGAAAACACCTATGCTGAAATATTTAGATCTTTCTTTTATATCCTTAATAGAGCTTTTGCTTTATGGACTAGCAGAGCATGGTGGCATACTTGGGAAGCCAATCATCAAGACTGAATAATGCAAGTGCAGGTAGTACCATAATGTTATTTTGAAGGGAACTCTTCAGTAAGTATACGTTACTCTGTGTTTTCATTGTGAATAAATCGTGTGCTAATTATTCCTATTAGTTATGCCACTACATAAATATAGTCTTGAAGATGGGGATTTTATTTACAATACTTATGTGAAAATGTATTCTTACAGAGAAGTGGTAAGGCAGTTTCCAGGTAGAACAATTGTTTGCCAACTTGTTAAAATTTACAAGAGACAGGATATCTCAATGATAAATGTATTGTGAGCTGCTATGTTCTTAAAGAAGAAAAGTTAGAGAAATACAGAAATTTCCTATGCAGATGCTGGCAGTGTATTTTTGCTGAAAGCACATGAAATGTCTTAATATACTTCCCACCATTGCTATCTCCCTGGTAACTTCATTATGATTGCAAATCAAGAGTAGTATGCGACCACTTATAGACAGCTGTTGAATGTTCTTGTTACATTGCAACAAGTCCTTCATGTTGTCAAATATGGCAGCATAAAGCAGACATAGCAAGATCTGATGAACATGAACCCCAGCAATGGCAACTTTGCAGTCAGTGTTGTTGGTATGAGGCCATGCATTATGTTGTAGGAACACTTCCACTTTTGCCATAGCTGAATCCTGCATGTAAGGGTATCTCAGTACACCTTGCTGTTGACATATGAGGCCATGCATTATGTTGTAGGAACACTTCCACTTTTGCCATAGCTGAATCCTGCATGTAAGGGTATCTCAGTACGCCTTGCTGTTGACAGATCAGGAAGCCAGTTAATTAGCAGTGTGCCTGAAGTGTCCCTAAAGATGGTGATCATCTTGCTTGCCCACAGATAGAGCAGCTTGAAATTTCTTAAGTTGGCAACTCTCTGGATGTTTCCATTTAATGAGCTGGACTTTCTTCTCTGGTGTGTGGTAGTGAAACCATGACTCATCACAGTATATGCTTCTCCAAAAAATTTGGATATTCATTATACTATTCCAGTAGCTGAAGATAAACATCAACTCTCTTGGTCATGTGTGTCTGTGTAAGTTCCATGGTCAGTAGGTAGGAATTGGGCAACTCCCAACATTTTTTGGTTTCAATAAAAGATATTTGAAAGTCATTAGATCTTCTTATGGTTTTTCTATGAAGTTTTGGAAGGATTTTTGATGTTCTTGTTCAGTTATTAATTTGTTTTATGAGTTTCAATCTAGAAGTAAGTTCTAGTTTAAAACTTTGGTTTTAATTTTATAATAGCTCCTTTTTTTTGCTAAAGTATCAGAAATCTTGTTCTCCTTTAATCCAACATGGCTTTGGATCCATTGAAAACCATTTCTGTATTTCTGATCTGGATTGTATTATATAATTTTCTTATTTCATTTATAGTGTACATTGGTGGGTAAATATAATTCATTATAAGTCTTGTACTTACAAAGCTGTTGACAATGGAGTGGCAATCTACTTCAACTCATGTATACACATTCTTACACTAACTCCATTTTTTTCACTTACTCTTAAGTAAGACGCGTTTCGGGAGAATCTCTCCCATCTTCAGTTGCTGACTGAACCTCTGCTATTTGAAAATATGGCTGGACAAACTGCTGTTCCTGTGGTGGCCTCTGTTGGTTGAAGTAGGAAGTCGCTGAGCTCGTCTATGGGAGGAAACTCGAAATTCATTAGGCTTTGTTTATTTTTCAATATGAAAATTCTTTCCCAAGTGGACAACTCCAAAGGGCTGTGAAGATGTTTCAACAGCTTTATTCCCGGTTTTATTTCATGATTTTTGGTCCAAAAGTGAGCTGCCACTGCTGATTTATCCACCTGTTTAAATCGAATGTTTCTAAAATGTTCTTTCCTTCGAATTTCCAAATTTCTTTTTGTTTTTCCTATGTAGCTCTGTTCACAATCTGCACATTTTATTTCATAAATTCCTGATTTTTGTTCTGGTGGTATGGGGTCTTTTAGAGTGCAACCTAACAAATTCTTGCAATTTTAGCCCCAAGGAACAGATACAACATCAAGAATTTGTTAGGTTGCACTCTAAAAGACCCCATACCACCAGAACAAAAATCAGGAATTTATGAAATAAAATGTGCAGATTGTGAACAGAGCTACATAGGAAAAACAAAAAGAAATTTGGAAATTCGAAGGAAAGAACATTTTAGAAACATTCGATTTAAACAGGTGGATAAATCAGCAGTGGCAGCTCACTTTTGGACCAAAAATCATGAAATAAAACCGGGAATAAAGCTGTTGAAACATCTTCACAGCCCTTTGGAGTTGTCCACTTGGGAAAGAATTTTCATATTGAAAAATAAACAAAGCCTAATGAATTTCGAGTTTCCTCCCATAGACGAGCTCAGCGACTTCCTACTTCAACCAACAGAGGCCACCACAGGAACAGCAGTTTGTCCAGCCATATTTTCAAATAGCAGAGGTTCAGTCAGCAACTGAAGATGGGAGAGATTCTCCCGAAACGCGTCTTACTTAAGAGTAAGTGAAAAAAATGGAGTTAGTGTAAGAATGTGTATACATGAGTTGAAGTATAATTCATTATACTTTATAGTCTTATTTTGATTTAAAGTAAAACACTAAAAATCATGTTATCACATTAAAACTCTCTTTAAGTTTCACAAACACACTTATAAAAGTAATTTTGGTACCTCACAAAACATGTTCCAAAATTACTTTTATAAGTATGTTTGTGAAACTTAAAGAGAGTTTTAATGTGACGACATGATTTTTAGTGTTTTACTTTAAATCAAAATAAGATTAACAAAAGTTTCACTGTGTGGATTCCGACATTCCGTAAACATACTTTATAGTGCTGCTTTAGAGTCACTTAACATAATTCCTTTATTTGCGTTAGGTGTATTCAGTAGATTTTCTAAAGCTGCTCTAATGGCCATTATTTTGCTATCAAAATTGTGAGCATACTGTCTCAAAGGTGTGCATTTAGAGAATTCTTCACAATATATTTCAAAGCCTGCTTCTCTGTTTTTAAGTGATCCATTTGTATATATGAATTATACATCATACATAATTGTTTAGTGTACAAGTGCTTCAATCTTAATACTAAAGGTAGATCATTTTCCTTGGAAATCATTGTATTCATATTTAGTTTAATGCCGATATCTATATATTGTAAATAGCCAAATGGTATGATGGCAGGGTTTAGCATTTATTTTTAAAATTTTGTCTAAATCATCTTCCTGTATGTAATTTTTGAAAGTCTGTTTTTTGTTTTTAATGTTGTTGCTGTCAGGAATATGAAATCATTTATTCTTGATCAAATAAAATGATTAATAATATTTGCTCTTTAGCTTATCACAATATGAAAATTAATAATTTGCAGAATATTGCAAATACCTTAGTCACTTCAAAACAATTGCAGAGAAATGTGTAAACAGAAATAATTTATGAGTTAAGGCACTAGAGCTATTGACAAAAACTGTAAGTATCAAATATTTACTGATGACCAATTTTTCCCAATGAAATTGAAAAAATAAGTCACTGAAATGCAAAAATTTGTAAAGATGGAATAAGATAAGTACTAAACTATTAAAAAGCTGTTCATCTGTACTTATTAAATCTCTCAGTCATATTTGTAGCCATTTATTAATATCTGGAACATTTCTTAAAAGTTCATTACACATATGAGGCATAAACTAAGCAAATTCCTCAGCAACTTGAATAACTTTAAAAATAAATATGAAGTCCAAATTATTACCTTATTAATTAATGAGATGAAATAAGTTAAGGCATTACTGTGTGATACTAAGGGGAAAATATTAGAATTCTTACAATCTATAAGTATCACAAAAGGAAAACCACATATTATTATTATTATTGAGAATAAACAATAAAAATTAATGGTATATTAATAAATAATGAAATATACGAGGGTAAGTTCATAAGTTTCCAGCCTAACCATCTTCTAGGTATGATAAACACTTGAAGCCACATTTCTCAGCTTCCTTTGCAACAAGAGCTGTGTGACAGGTGCATTGTTGTGAAGCAGACACACACCACCACTCAGCTTTCCTTGCATTTTTTCTTTGATGGAAGCGCATAATCTGTGCAGTAGGCCAGCACAGTACTCCTAATTTATTGTGGTGTTTCTCTTCTTGAAGTCAATGAAGAGTATTCCTTCACAGTCCCAAAAGATTGTGGCCATGATCTTCTTGGATGACTGAGTGACCTTGGCCCTTTAGAGGCAGTGCTGCCAGGTTTATGCCACTCCATTGATTCTCTTTTGGACAAGGGATCATAGTAGAGGACCATAGTTTCATCTCCTGTAACAATGGTTTGCAGAACTTCTCTCTCGTTGCCATGGCAGAGCTCCAAAAATGCCAGACAACAGATGACTCATTGCTGCTTTTGGACTGAGGAAAGAAGTCTAGGCACCCATTCTTGTACTAACCTTATTTATGTTTAAATGTTTGTGAATAATTCAAATTATTGCTGTTTAAGAAAGACCCAAATTTGCTGCTATTTCTGTAACTTTGAGCAGCTAGTCTTCCATAATTTTTCCTTCCACAACAGTGATCAATGTTTCCAGGAGTGAGCACCTCCAAAGGGCCCACTTGCAGGCCATTCGCCTTCAATGCTTTCTCCACCCATTTGAAAAAATTTGGCCCATTCTTTTATGATAGAATATGAGGGAGATGCTTCCCCATATACAGCATCCAATCGCTGTTCAATTTCATTTGGAGTAAGTTCTTCTTTTGTGAAGAACTTAATAACAGCTTGATACTCCATTTGAATGTGTCACAATTTTCTATGCATACCTTTCTTTATGCAATTATATCTGAACAACTGAACATGGTGGAGAAGAAGTTATAGCTGCAATTATTTGCTTACCAGATAAGGATTTTGTGAAGGATTTATCAGTGAGGCCAGAAACTTATGGACCTACCCTTGTACGGCCACTGACAGACAAAGCTACACTGTGTGAGTATTTTTTAAACATTTTTAAATGTAACCATTTTTATGGACTAAGCCCTTGATATCATCTTTGCATTCACTAAAATAGAGAAAAATAACAGAATGTTTGGAGTCATATTGTATATTTAATATGTTCATATGGTTCAATGAAACAAAAACATGTTACTATTTAAAAACAATTACAATGTACTAAGCAAATCTACCAATCAACAACATACAAACAAAAGTTTAATCTATTTTTACATTTGTTGAACCAAAATTTCATAACTTTACCTTGGATAGATGTCATAGTATAAGATGTATTAAACAATTAAGCGTTTAAGAAAACACAGAGAAAGTAAGAAATAAAATTAAAAAGAATAATAGATAAATAGTAATGAAGTCAAAAGCAAAACACACAAAAGCAAATTTAACTTAATAAACCAAGTTAAAAGGAAACAATATAAAAGAAAAGAAAAATAAAGTAACACTATTAACAATGTAACAAATTAACAGTAATTATAAAAGTAGAAAAGGATAAAACACTAAGATAAAATCACACTTTAAATCGCTATATTTCGAACTCAATGAGTTCTTCTGTGACAAGAAGAAGCAATGTATATATATATAAAAATTTTTGTTGTGATAAAACAAATACTGATGCCGCTTGAGCAATTTTTAAATGTTGGTTTTCAAATAAATGCTTGATTTCACTGATTTTCTAAAACGATTATTCTTATATTATTTCAATGGCTTTACTGAGTTTCATTGGAAAAAAAAAAATTGCATCTGCTAGAGTGATTTTTAAATTTTGCTTTAACCCCCACTCTTTAAATTTCAGTTTTTAGGTATAATCCTACTCCTAATGGTCTGATTTCCTTAATTTCAGAAGCTATTTTTATTATTTTAATTAACTAGTATATACGGAAGTTTGTTGTGAGAAAACAAATATTAATGTCAGCAGAGGGATTTTAAATTTTGGGCTTCAGGTAAAGTGCCATTCCTAATGACCCAATTTCCCTGATTTTCAGAAAAATATATTTTTTATTTTATTTAAATGAATTTTGTTGCAAAAATGCACATGTTGGGGCAGCTAGAGAAATTTTTAAATATTGGGTTTCAAGTAAACCCCCACGCCCAATAATATTTGATTTCACTGATTTTCAGAACTATTATTCCTATTTTATTTCAATGGCCTGTACTGAGTTTCCTTTAAAAAAATTAAAATTACGGCTGCTAGAGCAATTTTAAAATTTCATTTTAAGTCCGCTTGGTTTTCAGGTAAACCCCCACTCCTAATGGCCAATTACCATGATTGTCAGAAACTATTTTTATTAATTTATTTTAGTGGCATTTATTTTATACCAAGTTTTGTTAAGAAAAAAACAAAAGTCCGGCTTCTAGAGCGATTTTTAACTTTTTAAGTTAACCTTCATTCCAAGAGTCCAAATTTTGCTGGTTATCAAACTCTACAAATTGTTTATTAATTGATGGTTTATGCCAAGTTTCATTGAGAAAAAACAAATTTGTTACTGCTGAAGTGCTAAGACACACACACACACACATATATATGTATTTTTTTCAATATCATTTTCAGTGCCTAGTAGGTAGGATTGATGGAGATTTGAAGAAAATTTTCAAAAATTGTTTGACGAGTACGACTGCAATTGCTACATTCCTTTGAAATTTGCTAAAGGACTGAAGCATGCAATTGTTAAATCTCTTTTTAAAAGGGGTAACAAAAGTCTACTGTCAAACTACAGACCTATATCGCTTTTAAATTCATTCTCAAAGGTTCTAGAAAAAATTGTATAACAGTGTTATGAAATATCTAAACTTAAATAATATTCTAAATCTTTCCAGTTTGACTTTAGAAATGGCATTCAACTGACAAGGTCACATTTAAATTTGCTACAAAATCCTAGAACCACTAGATAGGAAGGAATATGTCATGGGGGCATTTCAAGACAACAAAGGCATTTTACTGTATAGAATCATGAAATATTATAAAAATTAGATTTCTATGGGTACACTAAAGTGGTAAAATCTTATTTGTGTAATAGTTTGCAAAATGTTGTAATCAGTCACCATGAATTCTTGGTAGGGGCTATAAATAAAAGGTGCTACAGGAATCAATATTTATACCCTCTACTTTTTTAATTTTTATCAATCACATACTATATAATTTAAGTCATGAATCAATGCAGACAATATATATGCTTCTTTATGAAATAAACTAATGGTTTCAATCCCATAAAATATTACCGATTATAGATATCTTTTATTCAATTAAGAAAAAAGAATACATATATATCAGATGTCACAATTGATTATCAAGATGAGACTCAAATCAGTCATAGACAATTCTTAGGGCTGAAATTTATCAAAATCTTAACTGGAACAAATGTGTTGAAATGATAGTTTACATACTTACTTTAGCTTGCTTTATTCAAACAGTTTTAAATGATCTCTTACCAAAATACACCTTGCTTATGATATACTTTGAATGTGATGAAACATGGAATGTTTTTTGGAGTAACTCTTCTTAAAGAGAAAATTTTTCTGTTTGCCAAAGAAGCTATTAGAATAATCTGTGGAAAGAAAAGAAGAGAATCCTATGGACTTTTTACAAAATTAAATTACTTTACTCTTACAGTAGAATATATATATGACCTAATGTGTTATGTAGTAAATAATCTCAAATTTTTAATAGAATTTCAGGCAATTTTTCTACGTTTAAAATTAATTTCGTGTTGGAACTAATATAGCGAAGCAACTAATATATCTAAATAGCTAGTGAGTCAATTTAATACTCTTCTGTATAATTCAATGGTAAGTGGAACATAAGAGTATTAAATTGACTAACTAGCTAATTAAGAAATTTTCTAGTTTCAATACTAGAAAGAAGAATGATTTGTATAGGCTGGCTAGCTCATTACATCTTTACCAGGATGGGTGCCTACTATTCCACAATTCAGATGTACAATGGTCTATTCAGTACAATTAAATTATTAGGAAATGAACATAAATTCATACCTTTCAAAAATTATCTTAAAGAGTTCTTAATAGCTCAAACCTTCTATAATATGATGAAACTCTAGACTTAATTCATCTTATTTATATATGCATTTTTTAACATGTTCTATATTCTAGAGCTCTTGCTCAACTCAGGATCTACAGAACGAGATATATACATACATGCATACAACGGCCTAAAGTATCTGTCCTCTCATCAGCAGAAATTCACATATATGAATCACCTATATCAGCCTTGATTTTTCTAAGATGTCAACATAAAAAGAATCCATCATAATTCTTTCTGAGAGTTGATTCATCTGGAATGTTATGGCTACAGTTTTTCTGTAAGAAATATTTAAATTCAGGTGCCTAGTTCCAGGGTATATGTGTGCTGCAACTATTTCTCTCATCAGCAGAAATTCACATATATGAATCACCTATGTCAGCCTTGATTTTTCTAAGATGTCAACATAAAAAGAATCCATCATAATTCTTTTTGAGAGTTGATTCATCTGGAATGTTATGTTTTTCTGTAAGAAATATTTAAATTCAGGTGCCTTGTTCCAGGGTATATGTGTGCTGCAACTATTTCAAAGCACATTTCTTGAAAAAGTCACTATTAAATGATGAAGGCTGTCCCTGCATCTGTGCAGTAATACCTGGTTTATTGAAGAAGCCTGTTGTTTATTTATGATATGTAGATTTCTTCGTAAATGTTGTTCAATTTGAGATTTCATTGTACAGCTGAAATCTTTATCACATGTTTGACACAGAACTGTTTTACCATCTGTTGTGAAAGCACTATCAATAAAAAAATCCATATTTTCAGCTTGGACATTAACAAAGATGTGAATAGTGCCATGGTTAATAACTGCTGCTACAAGTTCTGATGCATTTCAGAACGAGAAAGGAAAAAGTTTGAAACGAATCATTGTAGACGGCAACCAACTTGTGTAATTTAGCTTTGAATAACTACAATGTATTAGTAGCACATTGTTCAAATTACTTTTTCTTTCTTATGGTACTGGATAATTCAATAAAAACACAATAAATCGAAAAATTTATAATAATTCCGCAATAATGTTAAAAGTAGTAGTATGATATAAATATATAATATACCAAGAATGTAAAAAAATTATGCACAGCATTTCTATATGTGCATCTTGTCAACATTTGCCTTTTATTTATACATAAATATATAATTACATAGAAACCGAGCTTATTTATAACCAAGGTAGGTGTAAAAATTTAAAATATTAATATTTACTAATATTTTTCAGAAGTTCAAGAATTATGTAAATTTTTACTTTGAAAGAGTCGGAACCAAACTATTATACAATGCTAGTCAGGAGGCTGCAAACTGCCATTGGCGGCCAAGGTCATTAAGGCACGGATTCATGAGCAGGAGGTACGGGGTTTGATCCCTGCCAGGACATCCTCCATGATTGTGGGTTTCATCAGTCCTCATAAATAGCAAATGCCAGGGAGGTCCCTAAACTCAGGCCTGGAACGCTTCTTCCTTAATAAAAAAATACTTTCTCAATTTATGATTTCATCTCATATGTATCATCAACAGTGTCCACCCACCTGTGATGCTTCAGCAGTAAAAAACTAAACACTATTAAAGAAAAAAGCACACTGTAGTAACAAATGAATCATTTGGAATACTGTGTACTTCACAATGAGTAAATATATGACTTAAATAACTCTCTCTCCGAAACCAATTATAAAAATGATACAGATATAGTTGTGTTGTGTGCTTTAAACTTCATGTTTACAATACCTTTGAAGTAAACAATTTTTTAGCTAAAAATGTTTATTGGAACTTGTACAGTGAAGCTAATCATATAATTAAAATCACTGTATGATTGAGTCGAACTACACACTCTTATTGCTCCTCCACTTGTTTATAATATGTAGAACTAGTTTCACGAATCCTTTTGTTTCCATCCTCAGCATCCTGGACTCAGTTGATGGTTAGTTTATAGTTCGACTCAATCACACAATGAACTTAATTAAAAAAATTTTCTAGTTCCTGTATCTTATGTTAAAAAAAAAAGACTAACATTTTTTCTAAATAAATCATTCTTTACCACGAAATGTTTTCTTCTATGAAACAAAAACAATGAGATTGATAACTTTTCAGATTTTATTTCAATTGTATTCTGGTACAGTCTCTCAGATGTTTTTGGTATGTATATCCTGAGTAGAAAAGTTTTAAATACTGAACAAAATTCTTCAATAACCACCAAATACAATGAATTTTATCAAAGAGATCTATCTAGTTTTAAACAGAGGGAATTTTTACACTGAAATAAACTATAACTTTGCATTTTTTTATGAGGAAATCACTTAAATTTCACTAATTTTGTTTCACTTAATTGAACTTTGCTGATGATGAAGGTAACAGCCTTTGAAACATATCAGAGCAAGTGAAAGAAAATTAGTAAAATTTGAGCAATTTCCTCAAAAAAAAAATTGCAAAGTTATAACTATCTATGTTTGGAACTAGATTTTCTTACTTGAATATTTTATTTATTATATTCTGAATTAACATCTTTGATATTACAACATTAAGAATTTTCCATACCACTACGTTATGATGGTTAATCCTTATGCTCTATTCCTGTTGATCTAAAATTTTTATTTCTTGGCATAAAAATACTTGAAATTTATAAAGAGTATGTTTGCAGTTTCATGTTCATTATAGCAGCTACTATCGCTGGTGGCTGAGGTTGTTAAGGCATGAGTCATGAAGTCTTAGGTTCGATTCCCATAAGGACTGTCTTCCCTGGTTTAGGTTTTTATGGGTTCTCATTAATGGCAAATGTAGGGCAGGTACCCTAAACTTAGGTGTGGAGAGCTTCCTAAAAAAATCCTAATTTATCATTTCATCTCATGTCCACTGCCTGTGAAATTTCAGCAGTAAAACCGACATTAAACACTATTAAAAATTTTTACAGGAACTGCTGAAATGATAGCAACCTGACTCGGTAGGAAAATGGAGTGTGCTGAGCAAAAACCTGCAAATGAAGGGAATGTTTCTATCTGCAATACATCAGCACCTTTGGAGTGTTATAATGTAGTTACAAATGTGGTAGAACTTCCTATAGTGATAGCTTTTGGAAAACTATCACAACAGGAAAAAAAAAAAAAAAAAAAAACACAAAAGTATACGTTTTAGTATTACAAGGTTGACAAGTGACCACCATGAACATAGTAAAACTGGCAAGTCATAAAACACCAAACAGAAAATCTATACATAAAGATCAACAGAAATGAAATCAAGCTCAGTGATTATACCATACATATTGGAATAAACCTAGATAATAAACTATTACTAAATAAGCATATAAACAAGTTAATTGGAAAAACATTGTATTCCTAAAAAGATTAGCTGGAGGATGATATGGATGCTCTTACCAAATTTTACAAATCTTATATGAAACCAATCCTAAAGTTCAGAGGTGAAATTTTATCAACCACAAGGTAAAACAACACATTAAAGATAGAATCTGGTCAAAACAAATTGATGTGGTTTATCACCAGAGCAACAAAAATAACATTCATTCCTGCACTCCTTGCAGCAGCTAACATTTTCCCAATTGAACCGATCATAATCTCCAAACCACCAAACTTAATGAAAAACTTTCCACAACAATCCCAGGAATTAGCATTAGGGAAAAGATTTTCATTTAAAAGAATAAGCATCGATGTCATGAATTTTGACATCCTACTAATGGACTTATTGTTTTGCTGTATATTGGAACCACCACGGATTACATTGTCATCTGCTAGCATTAGTCAGTTCCCAGCTGAAGATGACAGCGAGTGCTCTTGAAACATGTCCTGGCAACTTAAATGTAAATTGGAACTTGCACAGTGAAGCCAATCATATTAATTGATATCATTGTATGATTCAGTTGAACTACACACTCTTAAAGCTTCACTTACTTTTCATAAATGTTCTTGAAACCAGTTCCATACATTTATGAAAAGTAAGTGAAGCTTTAAGAGTGTGTAGTTCAACTGAATCATACAATGATATCAATTAATGTTCTGGCAAATTAATTAGTGAAGTATTGTAATCTAATATTGATCTCTTAATGTGTATAATATTATATACACCTTCAGTAAGAAAGAAAATAGTCATATTTACAGATTCAAAATCAGCTATATATGTCATAATTATCAAATTATATCCAACACCTTAGATGCAATTAGATACATGTATAAAT
The DNA here is from genome assembly GCA_030762175.1 of Metallyticus violacea. Classification (NCBI taxonomy): domain Eukaryota; kingdom Metazoa; phylum Arthropoda; class Insecta; order Mantodea; family Metallyticidae; genus Metallyticus; species Metallyticus violacea. The sequence continues at coordinate 24,934,395 of CM060836.1, forward strand.
CTTTAACAAATCAAGATAAAGGAATATGAGGGATATTTGGAAATGACTTACAATAGTCTACAGTCCTGTGCAAATTAATCGGAATAAGGTAATTTTTTTATAGCTTTTTCAATGGTTGGCAACAGTTTGCTACACGTTGCTTATTCCAAGATCCTATGATCTCTATGCATTCTTTGCACTGTTATTCATTGTTAAATAAACTGTATGATTGTTTTAGGATAAAACAGTATTTCAATGTGTGTCACTTTTGAGAAATTCCGAGGTTTACTTGGGTGATAATAATCTCTATGTCTTCAGTAGACTCCCAAAAGGGTAGTACAATTATAGCATTATATCAGAATACTTCCATGACACAAAGAGAGTTAGCTACTAAATTTAATGTCGATGTAGGCTCTATAAATAGAATTATTCAGCGACACAAACAGACTAGCTCAATTTCACTGGAGAAAAAGAAAAATTGTATCAGGAAAAAAAAGGGTGCCAAATGATGAACATTTTCTCCTCAAAAGAAGCAAATCAAACACCAGGCTCATTGCTGTGGATTTGGCTCACAAGGGGAACGAATCTGCATGTTTCTAACGTTTGTCACAGACTTTTGGCAATTGGAAGGAAAGCCCGCAAACCTTGTAAAAAAAATACCTTCTAACAGGAGAAATGTGCAGGAATGTCATCAGGATTGAAAATGGAACACTGGAAGAAAGCTCCTTTCTCTGATGAGAGTCACTTTGAAATACAAGGCAAGAGGGTTCAATATGTGCATTGAGCAAATGAGATAACAACTTCAGCACATTTGCAACAGATCATAAAACACCCAGTGAAGATATTGTTTTGGGAATGCATCATGCATTAAGAACCGGGATCCTTGCTACCAGTTGACAGGATGATGAAATCTGACCATAGATCCAAATATTGGAAAGTTATTTGGGAGCTGCAGAAGAGGTTTCCAGATGATGACGGAATTTTCCAGCAAGATTGGCTCCTTGCCATACTTCAAAGAAAGTGAAGAAATTCTTCAGTAAAAACAATATTCGTATGTTAGAGTGGCCAGGGAACTTCCCTGAATTAATCCAATTGAAAACTGCGGGCTATTTGCAAAAGGAGATTAACAAAACTGGACTGTTCCACAGAAGAAATACACATGATACAGTCTCTAGTTAAGGTGTGGTTTCATGATGATGACACTGAGTAAGTACTCAAAGGTTGTGGAATCTGTCAACTCATGTAAAGAAACGTATAAAACAAAAAGGACAACATATTAGCTGTTAGCAAAGATTAAAGGTATATATATTAGGTGAATAACTACAAAAAATATAAATGTTTTGTTATGTTATTGTCATGTTCCGATTAATTCGCACAGGACTGTAATTCTTACCACCTTGAATGGAGGCTGTAAATCAGTACTTTGTAGGAACTGTAAAAAAATTAATAGCATCCTTTAGGCAGAATATGTTGAAAAGTAATAAAAGTTTTGAATCAACAAGAAATGGGTTACAGGTAGAGCATAGGGTTAATTTTTATACATTTTAAGCACTACAATTTCTACTATAGTAGTTAAGAGTTGTTTATTCAAAACCAGTATTGTTTCTTAGACTATATGACTTCAAAACCTGTAACTCTTTTCAACGCTTTAGCTTCGTCCATGGGTGACATAATCTGGTAAGACATAAACTCCATGCTAAAAGAAGCTGTACCTGATGTAATAACACGAAGATCAGTTGCATAGCCTAAAAGCTCAGAAAGTGGTGCCAGAGCACAAACAGCTCTTGCTATTCCACGACTTGTCACTTCTTTAATGTCTGTTCTTCGCCTAGAGAGATCAGCTAACACCATGCTCAGACACTCTTCATTTGTCACCACTTCCAAATTCATGATAGGTTCCATTAGAACAGGTCCTGCTTCCTTCAGTGTTTTACGCACACATTGTGTTACTGTTGCAGAAACTATAGTGTCCGAGGTGCCCTGCTTTATATCCAGCCAGTGTAGTACCACTTGTACATCATCTACAGGACATCCAAGTCTTGGACCATTCCCCATTGCAGCCTGCACCCCATGTTTTACAGCCTTCATATGCCTAGATGAGATGGCTGCAATGTTTGCTGCATTCTCTGGTCTCCTGTCTAGCACCAGCAACTCAGATTGTTTGTCATGTTTCGGAAGTACTGAGAGTGTCACTGTTGCCTGATGCAAACCGGAGCCTATTCTGTGTTCGGTTAAATGGGTGAGTTTAGCCCTGCCACTTACAGTTTCCTTGTATGCAATTTGTAAATTCCCAAGCTCCACATTTATGTTATACTCTGAGACAATACGGTTCTTAATAATCTCCAGATGTAACTCTCCCATTCCACCAAGAATGGTCTGTCCAGTCTCTCCTTCTTGTTCGACAAACAAACTTGGGTCTTCTCGCTGTAGTTCCTGAAGAGCCTGTTCCAAGGCGGTTTGAGAGGATTTTGAAGGAGGTTCTATGGAACAAAAGAATACAGGAACAGGAACTGTTGTAGCAATTCCAAGCACATCATTCGGATCATCTGGTAGTTTAGAAAGTCTTTTTCTAGCTGCTGATACTGCACTGGCATTTGAACTGATCAGGTTGCCTGCTACAGTATGCTGAAGGCCTGTAACTGCTGCTATGTTCCCACAACTGACTTCTGCAACTTCCTCTAACTCATCAGCAAACGCTACCATGAGTTTGCCAGTTTGCTCCAACTTTTCTTTCTGAATATTGTAAATCTTCTGTCCTTTAGTAAGTTTCCCAGAAAATATCCTGAAGAAAGTTATAGGGCCTTTATGGTCATCATGAATTACTTTGAAAGCCCTTGCAAACAATTCTCCCTTGAATGCATTTGTCATTTCCTGATTACGCTCATTTGGGGAAGGTAAATATTGAATAACTGCATCCATAAGCAGTTGGACCCCTATATTTTTGTATGAACTACCACATATAACTGGTACACCCTGTTGTGTTAGTGTCACTCTCCGTAATGATGCCATGATTTCACTTGCTTGAATATCATGCAAAGTTTCTAATTTTATTACCTGCTCTGCCATTTTATCATCTACATCAGCCAATTTTTCTATCAGTTCAGCACGAGTTTCCCTCAATTCTTGCCAATTATTTTCATCACATGTTACTTTAATACGATTATATTTTCTACCTTCATTCTTTGGATCCCAAATTATCTTCTCTAATGTAATTACATCAATAATCCCTATTAACTTTCCAGATTTCATTAAAGGCAGATGTAGGAGTAATGGTATAACTCCTAGCTTGGTTTTAATGGAGTTACAGCATAAGTAAATATCTGCATCACTGCGGTCCATTTTGTTAGCATATACAACAACAGGAAGCTTGTATCGTGAAGCCTGCCTCCACACAGTAAGTGTTTGTGCTTCCACACCTGCCGAGCCATCTAGAAGTATAACGACACCATCTAGGACACCTAAAGACTGCTCTACCTCCATTGTGAAGTCTATGTGACCGGGCGTGTCCACAAGGTTAAACCTATGCTCGTTCCAAGAAAAAGTGACGGCTACCGAAGATATTGTGATTCCTCGCTGACGCTCTTGATCCATGTAATCCGTAACAGTATTTCCATGATGCACCTCACCCATATTTGTGATGCACCCTGAATAAAACAGCATCCGTTCTGTTGTAGTAGTTTTACCAGCATCTATGTGAGCAAGGAGACCGATGTTTCTAGTTACGCTGATATCGTCATGTGCTTTATTAACTTTGTTCACTTCATAATTTTGTGAATAATATCTATATTTCGTGAAAGACCACCTAAAAACACTGACCCATCGCTTTAACATCCCGTTAGATATCAGAGTGTTATTTATAGGCAACATAACCACTAAAGTAATGAACCCTGAAGTGGTTTCCTTTTAACGAAATACTTCGAAAAATTCAATGATGTATAATGGAGTAAGCTGTAAACTAAGCTACTTAGCATTTCTAAGGGTCACTATTCTTTAGGAACATTTAAAATGTAATTTATTTAAAAATCCCGCACCTTCCACTTCCTTTCAATTCTTCGTAACCTTTAGGACGGGAAATGCCCTCATTGCTTATTACTCTTAGGTAGGTGCGATTGATGGAATTATTAGAAACTATGCGTAACTGATCCATCCCTTTCCTTCAAAAATTTTGTTCCTAAAATTCAAGCCAGTGTAAATATAAAATTTAAATACAATAAATGTTTGAGAATATTGATTTTACTTTTTGGTAATATGATACCATTATGAGATGCACGTTACCAAAATGGTACCAACTTACAATTACAGTGAATTCTCAAAAGGGGTTAACTTTATTTCGTATTTTTAATAAAAAAATATTGAATTTCGAAATGCTCAACAGAAAACACAAGTTTTTACAATATTTACAATAGTATTTATAACAAATCAATAAGAAAAAGATCTAAATTCTTGACATAGCTCTTATAAGCTTTCTACTTGAATTCGGCAAAACGTCAATGTTCCATATTACATCACTTCTAAATCTCTTGCGTGAATTTAAAATACATGCACGCTCCAAAACAAGCAGCGTGATGTTCTAATAAAGTTGGTAATTATGGGTTGGAAACACTTAGGAATATTCTGGACGATCCTGGAAATGCACACAGTTTACGGCGCATGCGCGAACACACCAGGTGTTTCTAGAAAATTCTGTATCACGTTCTCAGGAAATAAAACTAAGTGTTTCGCTGGTTGGACGCTGCAAAAGGCATAAGCGTACGTAGCATTTAGGAATCTGTGGAAGCAATTTTGTGTGGAACGTATAGTAATCTGTGGCGAGATAGTGTGAAGTAAGGTGGAAGGTAGGGGAAATTATTTGTATAACCACATTTTGTAAATTGTATAAATTTGAAAGTAAAATACGCTCTATGTTCCTCCTTTGTGTGTGTATGAGACTATTTCGTGGGCTTCAGTAGTATTTTAGAAAGACCTATTAAGAACATTACAAAGTGTCATTTAGGTATTTCCTGTATATTATAAATAAAAATCACAGTCTTTGTTCTTAACATTATACCAAATGCCAAGTACAAAGTGTCATTTAGGTATTTCATGTGTATTATAAATAAGTAAATAAAAATAAGTCTTTGTTCTTAACATTATACCAAATGCCAAGTTCAGATGTCGACTAGACCCTTCCATTGAAGTAGGTAGGTGATGGAAGCTTAGGTATAATTATCTTAATTTTAATCATAGACAACTTCTTTAAAGGTTTAATGGAATGTTCTCCATTATTTTGGTTGAGCACGAGTGCCCTGTAGATATAGTTTCACCACCTTATTATTGAATTACTGGAGGACATTAACCATCGTAGTCAAAGATAGATAATTTGAGATAGCCATATGCAGAGTTTAAGAGTTTCTTTATCCATTTGTGTAATAAATTCAGTTGGCCTGCTCAGTTCATTACCTATTAAGAAACTCACAAAACCCCGAACAGTTATTTTGAAAAGTACTCTGTATCAGGGCCTAAGGCTGTACATGCTGAGAATATCTCTCATCTTTCCTCGATATCAATATTAAAGCCCACACATACCGCCACGGATGGCCGAGGTCGTTAAGGCGCGGACTCGTGAGCGGGAGGTCTGGGGTTCAAATCCCGCAGAACCGTCATCCCTGTCTGAGGTTTTTTTCAATTCAATTACGTGATAAGTTACTGCTTCATAAAGCATGAAAAATATACAAAATTGTCATGACAAATTTGCCATATTCTGTATCATAAAATTTTTTAGTGTGATAAAAAGCAACAATTTGTCAGAAATAAAGTTTGACATATTTGTATAAGACATATTGTTACATACAATAGTGACAAGCTGACATATTTATAAAATTGTGAAACAAATTCTACTGGAAGATGTTTACCTGTCATAGCATGTGCACCAGCAATAATTTATTGCATTATAGGATATTTAAGCTTGATGGGATGTACAAATACAGCCTAAGGGAAACTGAACCTAAGTTTGTAAATATTTTTTTTTCCTTCAAGATTTACAATATAAGGCAACAAATATATTTTCTTAATTGCTCCTATAGCTTATCTGACAATTTCATAGCTGATTAATGTTGTCGACCACTATGTAGCTTATGATTTAAATTGCTTGTTTCCATTTATTATAACATGTGCAACAAGGTGACAATTTTAATATTTATTTGGTTTATTTATGGATGCTCTTTAACATCTCAGATCATCAATGTCCCATTCAATTCAGGGTTCCAATAAGTTTTGCTCAGAGGCATCTTCTAGCAGAGTTGAGATTCTTTTACATGCTGTAAGTCTACAACAACCCACCGCTTTACTTCCTTTCTGAAGGAAGCAATACTTAGGATTTTTATGCCCAAAAAAATCTAACCTTAGCCAGGGCTGAACCCGCGATCTTGGGTCTACAAGGCAAGTATGGTTACCACTAGACTGTTGGGACTGACACCCTTTTAACATAAATTAATACAGATAATGTGCCAATAATAGTAATTGTAGTAGCTAATAAATATTATCAAACACATTGCACCTTATCATAGTTAATTTATATTATTTACATTACAATATAATACTGTAATTATAATTATTACAATGTTAATGCTTTGTTAAATTGAAGACTTGAATGAATACAGCTAATCCTTCTATTATTGTAATAAAAAAAAATGGCACTTCGCATTATAACAAGTTACAATTTATACCTGTCATATGTGTCATATTTGTAAGTTAATTAAAACAACTGATTGTCACAATATATCAACAAATTTGTCAAATTGTCATACTTTTCAACTGTTATGAAACAGAACCCTGGTTGTATTAGGTGTTTTATAGTTGAAAATAAGTTAATACTTTTCATTTGCAGTTCTAATCAATATTATTTCAATATATATTTTGAACATTGGATTTATTTATTTGCGCCCTCCCCAGCTAAAGTAAAGTGCTTTTCAGAGCTCATACATGCTTTATTATTTGATTTGATGATTTTGATAATAGTTAAGTACTTCTGTTCAGTTTCAAGTTTTATACTGATTATGTTATTAATTCTTAACAGATGTCTATAATGCCATACCTGCTAAGTGATTTGCTAGATGACATCTACCGACCTGTGTCTCTATTCGACCAGAATTTTGGTTTGGGCATGTTGAATGAAGATCTCATAAGTCCCACAAGAAGAATGACTGCACCCATTAGAGTTGGGTATTACAGACCATGGCATCATCAGGCAACTGGCCAGAGTGGGGTATCAAACATTCAAAATGATAAGAGTGCTTTCAAAGTAAGTATAAAGTTGTAATGTCGCCTTATTCCTTTCTTTTGTGTTTCCCAGAGCTACCACAACAGGGTTATGGGGATAGCATGTAGAGAACCACCAGAGTCAAAACACAAAACTTTCTCATTATATAGCAGAAGCAAATTGCTGTTATAGTGGAAGCAGAAGACTAAGGAAGCACCATGGTATAACAGCATACAAAACCATTAATGCCATGATTGCGGTAGATAGCTGCAACTCGTGTAATAACACATAAGCACTGAAGACAGATAAGATCATATGGGACTACTGCTCTTTGATGGTTCCTGCAATTGTGGTGAATAGTTGCAGGGTGATAGTTTGCTGGAGTGCATGAAATGGAGATAAAAGGGAATTTAGAGTATATTTTGGGGCAAGAATTTATTGACATTGTAGATACTTGAAATGAAATGAAAGCCAAAATGTCCCATTAAGAGCTAAGGCCTTCCTCACAGGGATAGCTCATACTAAAATGAACTGGTGAGTTGAGGCGTTAACACTTTGTGACCTTTCATGCATTGGCACTGCGCACTAAGCATTTATTCTTGAATCAATGTCTTTTGCATATCTCTCCAAGTATATCTGTTGCTTGCTGTGCTGGTCCAAAGTGCTCTGGTGGCTTTATTGAAAGAGTTTGTCCATCTTGTTCCTGTTTGCCTCTTTCCCTTTTGCTGATCTTACATTGTGGAAATATGTGCCCATCTAGAATTTGGCAGTCTTGCCACATATCCCCCCCCATTTCCATTTGTCTCCTTTTTGAGTTACATCTGGTAGTCCTGATATCTTCATTAGATTTGTATTTGGTACCTTGTCCCCAAGTGGCATTCCATCTTTCATGGGCAGATTCAGATTTTGTTCTGTTGTACTTAATCACGCTCCAGGTTTGGCATCCTTACAGCACCCTAGGAAGATGCAGTTGTGTATCCCTTTAAATCTCAGTCTTTGATTCAGAGACCTGTCCAGCAATATAAATTTCAATGACGAGAAAAGCTTCCATGCCTGAGCCACTCTTCTTATTTCTTTCTCCAAATGAAACGGTCTGTTCCAAGATATATGTATTCTTCCTACTGTAGCAATGTTATGTTAATGCTGATGGGTGTTGGATAACTGTTTGTCGTGTTCATGGACAGACCAGCAGCAGTGTTGCTGAGGTCTTCTGAAGGCCTTTCACCATTCTTGCAAATAGCACTTCTGTTTTTGTTGAGGTCTTGAAATATTTTTTGAAGTTCCTTGGCCATTGCAAATAGCACTATATCTCTGCAAATCTTAGATTAGTGAGTATGTACCCATTCAAAGTAATGCTGACCTTGTGTCTCCAATTTAATTTCTGGAACATGTCTTCCAGTAAACAGATGAAAAGTTTTGGGGGATATTCAGTCTCCTTGTCTCTCACTCTTAATTTGAAAGGGCCCAGAGAGTTCTGTAGCTACTTTAGCCTACAACTCTTGAAATATATGTTATAATCATAAATGATGCAATTTTTCCACAGGAATTCAAGAAGAGAATTACCTACAATACAAAGAAAAATGCTTATTTCTTTTATACTCGCAGCTAACAAAGATTGAAGTAGAAAAATGCATATTACCATAAGATGACAAATACTTAATTTTACAAAATCATGGGTAATATTGCCCTGCTCAGCGCTTACCTATAGCTGCAGGAAAGTTTATCAGCATTATTGTAGGATACTCCATTCAAGAAACATAAACTAATGTGACTCCAAAGTTTTACTCCTACAAACTGTTGTGCAACCCTCGTGCCTTCAGGGGGAGTGGAAAAACAAAGAAATGAACGAATATGGAGACCTTTTCTGGAACATTACATATGAAGTTGCTTAAGGGTGTGTGAAATTAGCTGAATTTAAGTTTAAATTTTCTTTTATTATAAAAGATCTCTAGTACTAATAATTCTTCAATGTTGATGCTTAGATCAGTATTACAATAAAATTTGAAGAGGTTGTACATAGTGTAAATTGGAGCAAGTCTGATCACAGCTGCTGTTCTCATGTGTTCCACTCTAGACATACAAGGGTCATTTTAAAACTTCTCAGAATGACCCATATTGTAGCTATAGTTCCAAAATAATTTTGTTATCAAAACTCACCATCTTCCATTAGCATTTGTGTAATAATATATGGATTGACCAAGAATCATAGTGCCTGTAGCTGATTATTGCAGTGCAAATGTTTATATAATGGGAAAATGGAACATTGTGCTGTAAGTACTTGGTAAAGAAGTATATGAATGCAACAGAAATTCATACAGATATAACAAACACTTTAGGGACTCTGCACCATTGTTTCCAAGGGGACCACAGAGTTAAAAGTGAAGTTTTGGAAGATTACCCATGCAGTAGACAACCAAAATCTGTCGCCACATACAAAATTGATAAGGTGCAAGTGGTTGCCTATTAAAGGTGTCCAAAATTGTTGAAGCCTTTGGCATTTCACATTTATAGGAAATAATTGTTTATGAAAAAAATTATTGGCAAGATGCATGTGACAAGTGCTGTCTTAGGAGCAAAAGCAAATCAGAGTGCAAATCTCTCTGCAAAATCCCTTTGGCTTTTAAGTGTTGATCAGTGACCAAAGATGAAACATGGGTGTATTACACACCTGAAACAATGGAAGCATCACAATTCTCCAACCCCCAAGTATGAGAAATCTGCCAAGATCATGATATCGGTTTTCTGAGATGCCAAGGGTACTGCTAATTGATTATTTTCCCACTGGAGCATATTAAGTTAAACTTTTGGAACTATTCAGAACAAAAATAAGCGAGAAAAAACGGGGTTTATCAAAGAAGAAAGTCTTCTTGCATTAAGACAGTGCTTGCTCATACATGTACCATTACAATTGCAAGGTTAGGGTTTGCTGCACATTATTCTCCAGATTTGACTCTATTGGACTTCCATCTGTTCCCTAAACTGAGGAATTTTTGGTGTAGAGATTTTTGTCCCATGAAGAACTTAAATCATTTGAGACATTTGGCAGGCCTAAAAGAATCTGACTTTCATGGTGGAATAAGGGGCTTTGGATCATTGCTAATCGAAGTACATTAGTGTCGAGGGAGATTATATTGAAAAATGAGAATAATTTCAAAAAGCTATGCCATCATTTTGTGCTTCATTCTATGTAATGTTCCAACGATCCTCATATCCTCATTTGACTGATTCCAGAAATAAGATAATGTGCATATTCATTATTCTTGCTTGACGTTAGAGGTGGGTTCTTGAAACTCAAGGGATTGCTATAGCATTTTTTTAATTCATATTTATTTGTGAATTTTACATTTTAGTATATTTATTTTCATCAGAGATATTTTACAATCTAAAGTTTATTAATATGTGTTAAACCAGGTCTCTTCAAAAAGTATCGCGAATTTTAGCGGGCTACGTATATTCGATTGTTTTGTGGCGTTATGTTGGTACTCATGCCCCTCAGTTATGTTGACAAGCTCGGTCATTTTGAATGTTCAGTTAATTGTTGACAGCTATTTTACTTGGACGTGTTTTGGCTCGCCTTCGATTTTTGCCTATTCCAAAAAATGGAACAAAGAATCTGTATCAAATTTTGTGTGAAAAACAAAATTAAGTGCGCGGATGCATTCCGAATGTTGACCGTGGCATATGGTGAAGCTACCTTGAACCAAAGCAACATTTATCGGTGATACAAAATGTTTTCAAAGGGTCGAAAAGATGTGAACTTCGAAGAGCGTCCCGTACGCCCAAGCTCGTCAACAACAGACGAAAACATTGAAGTGAAGAAAATAGTATTGGCCAATCGTCGAATCACCGTTAGAGAAGTTGCTGAGGATCTAAACATATCGATTGGCTCGTGCCATTTGATTTAAATCAATGATTTGGGCATGAGACGGGCCGTCGCAAAATTCGACCAAGGTTGCTCAATTTCGACCAAAAACACCATCACATCAACGTTGCTAAGGAGCTGTTGAACTCTGTCCGCGACGCCCAAATTTGTTCCAGAGGGTGACGAATCATGGGTTTATGTTTATGACGTGGAAACTAAAGCTCAATTATCCCAATGGATTCTGCCACACAAGCCAAGACCGAAAAAAGCGCACCAAGTTCGGTCGAATGTGAAGGTTTTGCTTACAGTTTTCTTCGATTGCAGGGGCGTGGTGCATCATGAGTTCTTGCCACAGGGTAGAACGGTCAATAAGGAATATTACCTGCAAGTTATGCGCAATTTGCGCGAAGCAATCCGCCAGAAACGCCCGGATTTGTGGAAGAACAAAAATTGGCTTTTGCACCATGATAACGCCGCTGCTCACACATCGTTGCTTGTGCGCGAATTTTTGGGCAAAAACATGATGCCGCAACCACCGTACTCCCCAGACCTGGCCCCCTGTGACTTTTTTTTTTTTTTCCCAAACTGAAGAGGCCCATGAAAGGACGACGCTACGCCACGATTGAGGAGATAAAGACGGCATCGAAGGAGGAGCTGAACAAGATCACAAAAAAAAAACAAACAAACTATTTTTTAAAGTGCTTCGAGAATTGGAAAAAATGCTGGCACAAGTGTATAATATCTGGCGGGATTACGTTGAAGGGGACAAAATAGATATTCATGAATAAATAAATACTTTTTGAAAAAACACAAAATTTGCAATACTTTTTGAACAGATCTTGTATGTGTCATGCTTGGTTAAACATACATTCTAATTACAATATACAGTCTATTAGAAAATATTAAATGTGTTCACACATCCAAACATTAGAACATGTTTCAGGGACAATCCCTTCCATCATCCGCTGTTGAAAGACTACTTGTTGTGGTGGCTTGATCCAAAGGTGGATTTTGTCACATTCTTTGATGTTTTGAATAGGAACTTTCCTGAGTTCATCCGTGGGTGGAACATAAAAAATTCATTAAGTTTTTTTCTTCTATTTTTTTGGATGAAATTTTTTCCCGGATAGATTGCTCTATTGGGTTGTGAAGTTCTTTCAGCAACTTAGCCTCTAGTTCAGTTTTGTGATTTTTTAGTCCAAAAGTGAGCTGCCAATGCTGAATTACCAGTATTTTTAAAATGAATATTCATAAAGTGTTCCTTTCTTCAAATTTCTCTAATATAATTTGTTTAATGTATTTTTGATTATAATTGCACATTTAATTTAGTAAATTCCTGATTTATATTTTATTGGTATGGTGCCTTTTATTGTGAAACCTATTAAATTATTTTTTAATAAGTCCCACGCCATCTAAATAACTTTTGAAACATGTGGTTTAGCAACATGAAACTTGATGTGTGGGAATAGTCATAAACTGAGAACTGAAAAGTGATTAAACAGGAAATAACTCCAACTTTCTTATTTTAAGTGCACTATGCAATATATTTTTATATTTTCAAATATTATTAATTAAGAACTTTTCAAAAAGTACACATACTAGATATTTCTGTGCAAATTTATAATTGCTACATCAAAAAAACAAAAATGTGTAGCAAATAATATGCCTTGGGTTACTGTATTTTGTCAGTAATAACATAATATTTTATATAAATACACTCCTTTGTTAATATCCATGGAACTATGTTTATTGATACAGAAACATCTTATTTAAGGGATTAAATCTGACCTCTAGTGTGCTAAAGAACTCGAGCAACTAGACATGGAGGCAGCACTGCAGATTCGTCTTTATGTTTAGCTGAGTAAGCATAACATTTCTAAATTGTACTGGGATAGGGAAAAAAAAGTTCAGCAGATGGCAAACGTAGCCTAATTTTATAATTAATGTAAATGATTAATTTTGAAAACTATATTTTGTGTTTTCTGCACTTTATAGTAGTTTTACTGTGTTATTCTTTATCAAAAAATCAAAGTGAAGGAAGGAGAGAACATCAAGAAATTTTAGTAATGTTATGCAAAATTACTGTATAAAGCAAACCATTATCCAGGAGCAAATTTCACCTAATTATAACCAAAATAATAAAACAGAAGAATTACCCAATTTGATATTTGATTTTAGTATCAGTATCGATTATTTTCAACTTGGAATTTCTAGGGTCATTTGGTCTGAATTATTCAGCATTAAATTTTTGTATTATAGTTGCAATCTGTAAACCAGAAAATTACATGCCAGTTTAAATTTGCAGGAGTTAGCACCAATGTAAACATCAATAGCAAACATTTCAGAGAGCAATAAGCATTATGAAGCTATTGATTGCATAAACATGCCTGATAATGCTGTTATTTATTAGAAAAATAGTAACTCAATTAAATGTACTTACGAAGCTTTTGAACAGTTTACCTACATGCTGAAGATGGGAGGGATCACTCCCGAAACATATGTCCAAATTTTATGTAAGTGAATGGAGTTAGTGTGAAAAAAACTGTATTACAGTGTTTAAGAAAAATAGTAATTAATGTTATCAATTTATATTCTCTGCCATCCTTTTATTTATGCAGAGGAAGGAAATCCCCATTTTCATGATATCCTGCTAAATACTCAAGCTGTAATAAGAGCATTGTGATTTAGATGGTGCCAGCCTTTCCTTTCATTGTATAACTGTTGATCACTATCACCAGATACTCTACTGTTTGGACAAACCTCAATCCTTGTGTGCTTCACAAAATGACTTTTTTCAGGTAAACCTGGATGTACAGCAGTTCAGGCCTAATGAGATATCTGTTAAAACTGTGGATGACTTTGTAATAATAGAAGGAAAACATGAAGAGCGCCAAGATGAACATGGCTTTATCTCCAGGCAATTCCAGCGTCGCTACAAGCTGCCTTCCGATGTTGAACCTGAAACAGTAATCTCAACACTTTCTTCTGATGGGGTTCTGACCATTTGTGCACCAAAGAAATCTGAATCTGCTCCAGCCAATGAGCGTGTAGTCCCCATCACACAAACACAGGCTCCTGCTGTGAAGGCTGCAGGTGGACAAGGAGATGCCAAAGGAGAAAGGATGGAGCAGCAATAAACCAAACAGTATTCTGTGATTACTTTATGTTCCTATTTTGTTGTTTGTGTTGTATATTATTTCTAATTTCAATTACAGCTTTAAAGGAGAGAAAGAGTTATGTGAACTTGCTATGCATTTAAACTAGCATATAAGAACATGTACTTTGTACCCATCAAATAAAGTTAATCTGACTAGTAATTATTACTTTGTTTCTTCTGTCATTTATGCTGGAATGGACATTTACATTGCATGATTTTTCCATTCTCCCATTTCCTTTGGTTCTATTACAGGGCGCATTGTGATGGCTTGCACTTTGTAAAGGTTTCTGCCCTGGCAAAAACAGAAACAGACCTTATGAGGGGTTTGAACTATGGGGGTATTCTGTCTGGAAACATGTTAGGCATCTCATTTATGTCCACGCAATCAAGGCTCAAGGATGCTGTATGCCTGGTGTCCCATCTCATCTCATTCCCTCTTTACATAGGTACTAGGTTCATATCCTCCATCCCATGTAACGTAGCTAACATACCAAAAATTCACAAGAATGACAACAAACAGCATGTGGTCCATCATTAATGTAATTGCACTATTTAGCCAAATGTGGTTGCTAGTGGTCATTGGGAATGTTTATATTTTTCTTTTGTCCCCTACTTCCGAACAGATACCAAATATATTTCTTGCTATAATGTTGGCTGCATTTGAGTAATGTTCTTTAAGATAGTGTTCACTTCGTGGTTAACCAAAAGTTCTAAAAGGAACTCAAACTACTAAAAGCTCTTCAAAAACCCATAGAATTAACAGATGGGAAAATATATTCATAAACAAAAAAAAAAAGATTTTTTGGTTAACTTTGATCTCCCAAGCAACAGTTACCTAATCAATAAATTTGTTAAAAGCCACAGAGCGACATCTTAATACCACACTGGGAAGCAGCCAGCAGGACCAGGGTGAAGATGGAGGCAAACGCCTTTAAAACATGTCCAAGTAAGTGGAACAAAATTGGTGCAATTTGTCATATTATACTATATTTTGTGAAAATTCAAGTCAAAAACTATTAATTACAAATGTTTGAAAAATAAAAGAATTAGTAGTTTGTAGACTGTAGCTAGCTGATGAACTAATGGTATAGGTAGAGTAATTGAAATATATTATTTTAGTCCCCTAGGTAAATTTTTTTTTTTTAATTTGGTTTATTTACAGATGCTCTTTAACATCTTAGGTCATCAGCGTCCCATTCTATTCAGGATGTGAAATGGCAGACTAATTTTGCTTAGGGGCCTCTTTTTTTCAGGCTTGAGGTTCTTTATTGTGCCGTAAATGTAGGACATGGGACCCACAGCCTTACTTCCCTTTCAAAGGAAGCCATAATAAGGATTTTTATGCCTGAAAAAATCCATCTGTTCTGGCCAGGATCAAACCTGCAATCTTGGGGTCCCCTAGATTGGGTCAGAGCCTAGTCCTTTGAATTCCAATAGGACTACTGCTGATGAACTGGGGTCTGATACAATCAAGGTGGAAATTGTGTACTTTATTATTTAGATAATGGGTTACTATACAATCATTATGTTAAAATTTCTCTAAATTGTGAGGCAGGTACACTTAAAATGGTCTGGACCACATAGGTGGAAATCCCTTGTAGTTTGCTTTTTGCTTAGCATTTTTAATAAATTTTAATTTCTACGAAGTATTCCAATAGGAACTGTGGTAATGAAGGGTTGTTTTATTTTGTTCTTTGATGTACCCCTCATTCAGAAAGTGTGCATGTGGACCAACAAGGACTGGGTAGATATAGATTTGCACAATATGAAAACACTTCTTGGCATTTTGATTCTGACTGGTGTTTACAAATCAAGAAATGAAAATATCAGTCAGTTGTGGAGCGTTGAGATTATTCAACGAAATTGTCTCACAATTGCTTACATGCTATTCTGAGGGTGTTGCACTTTGACAATCCAGCAGCCTGTCATGGACATGGGACAACTGACAAATTGGAACCATCAGAGAAGTTTTTGAATGTGAGAGACTACCCTGAGGAAAGCCTAAATTTCTGGATGGTACATGACTGTGAATGAACAGTTGATCACATTTCGAGGTTGCTGTCCTTGTTGACGATACATAACTTAAAAAGCCGTAAATATGGAATAAAGATCTGAGCAATTTGTGACAGTGAAACAAGCTAATGCTAGAAGATGAAAGTATATTTGGGGAAAGAAGAAGAAATCAGAACCATGTGACTTTGACAGAATGTTATGAAGAACTTGGTAACCGAACTTTTGGATAATGTTGGTTGGTCAACAATGAAAAAACAAATTTTCATTGTCAATTTGGGAAAGTAACTTGCAGGAATAAAGAAATCAATGAAGTCGATAATAGTACTGGATCCAGGAAGGGCAGCAGAACCTGCAGCTAAATAGAACATGCACATTTGGCATAGAGAAAAAAGATAGTAAAATATTCTAAACTTAGGTATTCATTTTTTATACTAAACTCGACTTATTTTTATGTAAATAAGTGGAGTTGTGTAAAAAATGAATACCTAAGTATAGGACACATTATCACTCCATTGTCAACAGTTTCGTAGGTGCAATTTTATATACAAGATAGTAAAAGCCAAATAACATGTGCACCAAACATTCTGCTACTGTAATGAGAAAAAACTATATATTATGAAGATGGGGGAAAAAAAACCTTAAGTATAAAAATGTTAAGTTTGAAAATATTAAATTATTATAAAGATTTATACCTGAAAGGTGGTTCACATCATAAACAGTCAAAATAGTATCCTAAACTTAGGTATTAATTTTTTACACTAAACTCCATTTACTTACATAAAATATGCATTTTGGGAGAATCTCTGCCATCTTTAGTTGCTCACTGAACTGCCATTACTTGAAATGATGGCTAGACAGCCGGATGTTCCTGTGTTGGGATCTGTTGGCTGAAGTAGGAAAAAGCAGAGTTCATCCATTGGAGGAAACTCGGAAGTTCATTAGGTTTTTTATTTTTTAATATGAAAATTTTTTCCAAAGTGGATAACTCCATTGGGTTGCAAAGAAGTTTCAGCAGTTTAATTTCTGGTTTTATATCATGGTTTTTGGTCCAAAAGTGAGCTGCTATTGCTGATTTATCCACCTGCTTAAGCCAAATATTCCTAAGTGTTCTTTCTTCCGAATTTCTAAATTTCTCTTTGTTTTGCCTATGTAGCTGTGCTCACAATCTACACATTTTATTACATAAGTTCCTGATTTCTGTTTTGTTGGTATGGAGTCTTACTGTGCAACCTAATAAATTCTAGATATTATATATGTTCTTTGAAAAAAATTTTGTACTTGTTGCGGTAAATTGAACCTTTTGAATTTGTATCCTCCTTTATGTTTTTCAGTGTGGAAATGTTCCTTATCCCTTTTTGTCTTTTCGATTTATTGATAATCTTTATCACTGTGCCTTTGTTGAAACCATTGGTTATAGCTGTTTATTATTTGTTGATCTTAAGATTATTATCTTAAACAAAACATTAAATGAAATCAAAACACTATCCACTACCGATAAACAGAGTATCACACAGAGTAATCCAGCACTGCCCAGGCTTTATGCACTACCTAAAATACATAAAAATGATAACAGCATGAGACCAATGTCAATTCACCCACATACCAGGTAGCAAAAAAATTGATCAGAGATTTCAATTCTTTTAAAAGATTCCAAGGTTTGAGCATCAAAAATTCAGTTGATCTAATCCAAAAACTTAAAAATAGCAAAATTACAGCTGGAGATAAAATGGTATCATTTGATGTAAAAGCCTTATTCCTGAACATACCAACAGAGAAACTTATGCTTATATTAGGGAAAAGGTTAACATCAATAAATTTAAAAACAGAAGAAATAGAAGACTTATTGAAATTTGCTAATATTTCCATTCAACAACATTTCTTCAGCTTCAACAAAAGATATTACCAGGTTTCAGGCCTAACTATGGGAAACCTTGGTCACCTTATCTAGCAGATTTATTATGTGGATGATATTTTTGCAATAATACCAAAGAAACACTCAATAGATGATATAACAAATTATTTATGAGAAAGTCACTCAAATTTCACTAGTTTTATTCCACGTACTTGGACATGTTTCAAAGGCAAATTTCCTTCATCATCCACTGGAACCATGCTGACGATAAAGGAAATTTGCCTTTGAAACCTGTCCAAGTAAGTGGAATAAAACTAGTGAAATTTGAGCGACTTCCTCATAAATAATTTGTTATATCATCTATTGAGTGTTTCTTTGGTATTGCAAAAATATCATCCACATAATAAATCTGCTAGAAAAGGTGACCAAGGTTTCCCATAGTTAGGCCTGAAACTTGGTAATACCTTTTGTTGATGCTGAAGAAATGTTGTTGAATGCAAATATTAGTAAGTTTCAATGTCTTTTAGTTCTTCTGTTTTTAAATTTATTGATGTTAACCTTTTCCCTAATAATATAAGCATAAGTTTCTCTGTTGGTATGCTCGGAAATAATGCTTTTACATCAAATTTGAGTGACTTCCTCATAAATAATTTGTTATATGATACTATATTTCCCTGTGAAAATCCCAACTATTCAAATTTAAACTCAATAGATGCCCTGAAACTTCCTAATTTGCAACATAATCTATACAGTTTACCATAGAATTAGAGAGAAATGAGATTATTTCTAGATTTAAAAATTATAAGAAATGGAGATTGTTTTAATTTTGGACTTTACAGAAAAGAAACACACAGAAAATTACATAAAACATGAGAGTTATAACCCCATTCCACATATATAAGCATGTTTCACATTTTGGCACACAGATTGATGAATATTCCACTTACAGAAGAAGAGTAAAAACTAGAATACCAACAAATAATAAAGACAGCTATAACCAATGGTTTCAATAAAGGCACAGTGATAAAGCTTATCAATAAATCATAAAGAGATAAGGGAAGTTTCCACACTGAAAAAATGCAAAAGAGGGATACAAATTCAAAAGTTTCACCTACCATCCAATTTACCACTAATTCAAAAATTTTTTCAAAGAACATGGGATAATGTTAGCCCCAAAGGACATATAATATCAAGAATTTATTAGGTTGCACAGTAAAAGACTCCATACCTACAGAACAGAAATCAGGAATTTATGTAATAAAATGTGTAGATTGTGAGCACAGTTACATAGGCAAAACAAAAAGAAATTTAGAAATTTGGAAGAAAGAACACTTTAGGAATATTTGGCTTAAGCAGGTGGATAAATCAGTAGTAGCAGCTTTTGGACCAAAACCATGAAATAAAACCGGAAATTAAACTGCTGAAACATCTTTGCAACCCAATGGAGTTATCCACTTTGGAAAAAATTTTCATATTAACAAATAAAGAAAACCTTATGAACTTTGAGTTTCTTCTTATGGATGAACTCGGCCAACAGATGCCAACACAAGAACATCCGGGTGTCTAGCCATCGTTTCGAGTAATGGCAGTTCAGTGAACAACTGAAGATGGGAGAGATTCTCCCGAAACGATTTTAGGTAAGTAAATGGAATTTACTGTAATAAATGAATACCTTAGTTTAGGATATGTTACTACTTCATTGTCAACAGCTTCATAAGTACAATATTTATAGTCAAAATAGTGTTAATCCATGTAAATTTACAGGTCCAACTGGAAACATTATACAGATTTTATGGTAAGCAGAGGGTTTAGCACGTTATTAGTTGTGCTCTGCATTGCAGTAATTGGAGTTGTTTTTAAAGCTGCTTTTCTTAATGTCCTAGATTGTATTGTATCCAATTTAGAATTATGTTTGTTGTTTCTCACTTTCATAGAGCAGATTGGGCTTTATGTAGCTTTTGTATGAGTCATTAACAAGACCTATAGATCCTTCCCATTTGACACCTGCTAGTCTTCTTTATATTCTTTTCTTATTCACTTTCTTAGTTATGTCAATCTGTTCAGAGAAGGATAGTTTTCTGTAAAGTGTTATTCCAAGATATTTAGTGTGTTATTTCTCTTGTAGTAGTTCATTATTGATTTTAAATAGCAAATTGTCTGTAATATGTTGAAAATAGAAAAGCTGGGAACTGTCTTTTTATAGTGTTTATTCCATATTGTTGGTGAATGCCCATGTTTCCATCTATTGATAATTTTCTGCATGTGATAATCATTATTTCACAGCTGGAAACTGTCTTTTTATAGTGTTTATTCCATATTGTTGATGAATACCCATGTTTCCATCTATTGATAATTTTTTCTGCATGTGATAATCATTATTTCACATTAATAAAAACTGTTGGAAAACATTAACTTTGGATTAATAGTGTGGGAAAAACTTCATTGGCAGAAAAAGTTTTGGGAAGATTGGTCAATGAGATAAAAATATTAGGAAAAGCTACCAGGAGCTCATTGTTATACTAGAAACACAAAATATTTGAATAGGTTACACTGCTGAAACTCGTCAAAATTATTTAAGTAATTTTGTAAAAAAAAAAAAAAAGAAAACACTACTTGTGTTGAATAAAATGCCAATTAATGTTGATTAATGAAGATTAAGGAATCGAGGAATGAAACAAGGGTATATATTTTCAGACATGAGAACTACTGGTTTTACTGTACATAAGATTATATTCTCATACCTCTAAGCATTAATAAAGTACATATATAAACCTGTACATTTGTGGTAATTAATACAATTCATGTTAAAAAAACTGTCAAATATACAAACTCTTATTTTTCTTAAATAGTCACGGGTAATTTGCATTCACTTTATAAAATGTTATAAAAAACACATGACACCAGATCTTCACTCCACAAAAACATTTATGGCAATCTGCAATGATTTAAATTCATATTTCACACAGAAAGCACATCACCGGGAATAAGTCCTTGTGGCTTATTTTTATCTATATACTACAGTATGCTCACTGTCACAGTTAAGTAGTACACGAATGGAGTTCTTTTAAGCATTTTTACAATGTATTAAAATGACAAATACTGCTTTGATGTCAAAGGTATATGCCACATTACAGAGTTTCTTGAAATCTTTGGCAAAATGTCATATGCAAAGAGTTACCTTCTTCAAGGAAGTATAGAGTGATTCTTTCAGTACAAGGCAAGTTTGCTATAAACATACAACTGTGAAACATATGAAAAAGAGAGAGAGAGAAAAAAAAGATATACTTAAATGTCAAGAAAGAAAGTGAGAAAGTCTGGTAATGTGCGATGCACTGCACTTGTAAACAGTATCAGCTGCAATACATCACCGATAATATACAAGTTTTAGAGACTGGATATTTTTGAAGGCTTTCTGGCCATTAGATCTGACAAAACATTTCCTGTGATGTACACCTTAGGCAAAAAAAAGAAGAAGAAGAAGAAGAAAGCAACAGGTAGAAACCATGTCTGATTCAGAAAATATTGAATGTGGTAGCCTTCAGTTTATATTCGAGTAATGACATAAACAGAAAATGTGTTTTTGTCAATATGCTCGTGGCTGAGCAGGCAAAAGCACATATTCAGTAATACGAGGGGCATTCAAAAAGTTGAGCAACCAGCCTATACATTGTTGGACAATAATGTCTACAAAAATATAACTAAGGCAGCTGGCAGCAATAGACCTTTAGCTATCATGTCATACAGTCTGTTGGGTCAATCATAGGTCATAGGTGAAAAATTATGAATATTTCTAAAGAAAACTTCAGATTCTACATTTTCACTTACTACAAGAGAGAGAAAAAAAAAGAGGTCTTGCTAGCTATTCAAAGTGATCAAGTGTGTTCATTTGATACCAACCATTTCAAGATGGATTCAATCATTTGAAGAAGGGTGAAAGACTTTGACAGAAACCCTGGCTCTGGCTGGTCTTGGGAAGCTGTGAACAAGAAAACAATTCAAAGAGTGAGGAACTGGAGGAAAATTGAAATATTACTGTTGAAATGCTAACAATAAGTATGGAAATGGTAAGTATTGGTAGCTTTGACAGTATACTTTAAGAACATTTAACACTGCAAGAAATCTTGGGTTCTACATTCCCTAATCAATGAAGAGAAGAGGAGAGAGGAATGTAAAAGGAAACAGCATGTTTCTACCAAATGGTCCTAAACGTTTGACAGATATATGCATTGGTGATGAAGGTTGGTTTTATACCACCCCAAATAAAGCTCAGAACTGCACGTGAGTAAATGAGAATGACTCAAGACCAGCTGTTCTTCGACAAGATTTTCATTCTTGGAGGCAAATGTTGACTGTTTACTTCAACTGTGAAGGATCATTAGTGGTCGACTGTATGCCAGAAGCAACAATAATGAATGGAGAATACTATGGCACTTATATTTTGGATCCTTTTTTTCAAGAGTTGAGGCAGTAGCATCCAAAGACAGGAACTTCAAGGCTGCTTTTGCACGACAGTATGTCTCCTCACAGAACAGTGGCAACTTTGAGGAAACTGTAAGTGGCCAAGTCTAATTGCTTGATCATTCACCCTACAACCATGATCTTGCACCATGTGACTTATGGTTGTTTCTGCAAGTGAAATCTTGCATTGCTGCAAAAACTTTTAAATGAGTGCAGGACCTTGCTCAAGCTATAAATTCAGCTCTGTTGAAAATATCTCAGTCCCTGGACCATAGTGTTTTTGACAAGTGATTGCACCATCTAAAACTGTGTGTGGAGAGATATGGGGAATGCTTTGAAGGATTATGAGAAGTTTTCGAATTCAATCCTTAGCTTGGACTTTAAGGGGATACTTTCAAATGCCCCTCATAAGAATTACCTAGGTTCAAATTCTCATTATAAGTGCATTAATGAACATATATTTGAATTTTAAAAGCATTTTTACTCAAATGCATAAATGTAATTAACATTTTGATTTCAAAATAAATGCCTAATTAATAAATATAAGTGAAAAAATAAAAATGAACTAACTTTTTTTTTGTATGTGACTATAAATGCCTTAAAATTTAAATAAGCCTTTGTAATTGGTAAGTCATATTATTGTGTGCATGGTGAACATTATTTTTATTTACAAAACATAACAAATAAAACAATTCGTTTGTTTTCAAACAAGATTTGAGCTTCTGTTGCTCTCATTGCTAGACAACTGCTTTTAACTGCTAAACTAGCAGCATATGTCTGCCTTGGAGAACTTTATGTGATTGGTGGTGACAGAATCAAGCTATAGGCCATAAGACCCACAAACAGAGATATGCCTTGAATTGAGCATGAACAGAACAGTACTTATTTGAATGAATGCCTCAAGAGTCTGCTCATTAATTTTTTAATTAAAAAGGGTAGTGTTTGCCAAAAAGATTTGCACTAAACAGGAACTTGAAGCAACCATTCAACATAAAGTAGATGTGATCTATGACCGCTTTTTGCAGGTCACCTTTACATTGCATTTTACTGTCTTGTCATTGGTGGCAAACTTTTACAGAATAACCTGTATAATTATCATGTCTCTCATGAATAAATATGTATATAAAATATTAATATTTTAAATCTAATACATGGTCTTTTGAGTTATTTGCATTTTTTGGAGTCTTGCACTAAAAGAATCACCCTGCATGTTACAGAAGCTGGCACATTTTGTGAAACAAATGTTAATTCAAATGTCAAAAATTCTTTTGTATGACATTTATGCAGAGCTATTTTAAGTACAAATTAATGCAGCAATGAAAGCTTTACATGACAAATAATTATAAGCTATGAATAAATTTTGGATAATTTTACTATGTTTTATAAACATAGCAAAAAAGCAGCAATATAAAGTATTCCAGATATTTTGAAGAAATTACTTAAACAATTTTTGTAACATAGCACAACCAAGTTTATTAATAATTATTAACAGAGCACTGAAAGAGACTAGTTCTTGTTAATTTTTAAGTATTTTTGCCACAGGTTAATGACTTGTCAAAAATAAATACATGATTAGATTTTCTGAAAACTGTTATGTTTAAAATTCTTGCATATTTGAAATTATGCTTAATGATTTTAAAGACATTTCAAGGAATGCATGAATGGATTTAATTTTCTTATTGATTCTACTGAAAGAATTACAATAGGCTTCATAAGATTTTCAGTAGTACGTAAGAAACCTCTGACTCTGTTTAGGAAATTAAGATATGTGCCAAACACATCTAGGAGGTTATTTTACTGCCGCATTGGTTTCTATTATTTGCATGGCACATTTGTCTGTTATAGCAACACAACCATTGCCACCTAATTTTAATGCAAATTCCTGTTTGAAAAATAAATGTGTAAATATCTTTATTTCAATCATATTCTCGACATGATCATCTGCTACTTTACAAGCCTCAGATTTTCAAATATATTCCTGAAAACTCAACACAGCTCTTCTCCTGACATTTTCTTTAAAGGGTTATTTTAATACAATTTTACTTTTAAGTTTTCCCCATTGGTTCATGTTGAGGGAACTAGGAGGTCAAAAACCACAATATGCCATTGACTGCCAAACTAAACAAATCATAGACATATTGCATAAAGTACATGTTCTTGTCAGTATAGATTCATTGTCAAATTGCAAATATTTTATTGCCAAACCACCTGAACATCTGATAAATTGTTCTTTAGCCAATGGGGAATTTCCAGATTGTAAGTAATAGTTAGGCCACTGCTTAAGAATGGAGATGAAAAGGACATTATCAAAGACCATTTGTACTAACCTCAAAATTGTACACAATTTTTGAAAGGGTTTTATTGAAATGTAGATATCGCTCTTAGAGAAAAATTACACCATTGTAAATATTCAACATGGCTTCAGGAAAAATTACTCTACAATCATAGCAGCCAGTTATCTTTTACATAAATTAACAACAAATCTAAAGAACAGCAAAAAGGTTGGCTTTTTATTTTTTACCTATCTAAAGCATTTGACTGCACAGATCACAATATCTTGCTACTGAAACTAGAAGCTATGGCATAATGGAATTAGCTAGGAACTTACTCAGTTCATATTTAACAGCGAGGAAAATATCAGCCTTAATCCATTAAAACAAAGATGCGATCTAAATTCAAAAGTGTTAAGTATGAGTCTGTAGTAGGACCTTTGCTCTTTATTTTATATGTTAATGATATTTCAGTCTCATTAAACACTAAAATAATATCCTATGCTGATGATACAACTACAGTATGCTGGAGGAAAACTTAAATAGTACTATTGATTCAGTACTAATTTTTTTAACATAAACAATTTTACATGTAATATGACAAAAACTACATTAATCTAGTTAAATTTATGGAACACAAATTCTATTCATTGCAAGTTGCAACATTACTTATGAAAATAATCACAAGTTTCCAGGAACATTCATTGGCAGTAAACTAACATGGATAAAACATATCAATCAATTTGTAATAAAATCAATTGTACCTCTTAAGGCATTCTCGGAACATTTTAGATGAAAATTATATATTATGGAATCTATTCTCGCAAAAAGTTTAATATTTCAGGAATCTCAGATAGGGAATTTCTAAAGTTAGGAAAGAGCTAACAAGGAATGGAATGGGTGATGTATGGTTAAGAAGAAGTGATTTGGAGGGAAGTTTTTGGAAACAAATTAGAGCAAGGTTTGAGGATATAGATGGACAGATATTACACACTATAATGAAAGGGAAGAGATCACTAGTGTTCTATCAGAAGATTAAAGGGGAGATGGATGCATTAGTATAAGCAGGAGAGAGAGGAAATGATATGGTTTAGATTAGGAATCTGGAGCTTAAGGGGTTTCAGAAGTAACTTGTGAGATTGGAGTTTGCCCTATGTAGAAACCTAAAAAATATTCAGCATATTCTATATGAATGCTCAGGAACAAGTGAATGCAGACAACAAGCAATATATGGCAAATGGTTGAAGTTAAATAAGCAAATTGCAGCAAAGAAAATTTAGTTCATCTTGGGGAATATTTTTATACAGTTAAGAATAAAAGTTATGGTCAGTGAGGAGAGAAGAACCGTGAGTTTGATTGTGTTTGCCTTGTGTAATTGGCTGGTAGTATTGTGATTATATGTGTGGTAGATCAAAGTTTAAAATAGGCATGGTTGTAAGATAGGGCAGGAGGTTGTTTTTTTAATATATATAATTTACAATGGATGTATTGCTAATGCTTGGTGAATATTGAATTGGATAAAATGTTTTTGTTGACTGGTAAAAAGGAGTCGTGCCAAAGGCCTCTGGAACAGAGGATTGGAGCTTAGCAAACACTGTTAAATATAGTCAGGTGAATGGTAAATAGTAGTATGTTAATTAAAATTTTGTATTGGAGTGATTTAAAATATTGGCCTGTAATAGAACTTGGGTTAGAACAAGGCCATATGGTAATTTTTGTAAATCCAGTGCTACTTAAACAAATAAATATTGCAGTAGTACAATACTAATGAACTGGAGACATATACACCAGCGACGAAAGTTTAAACTCACCAACTGTATCTTAAACTTAGGTATTCATTTTTTACACTAAACTCCACTTACTTTTATGTAAGTAAGTGGAGTTTGGTGTAAAAAATGAAGAACTAGGTTTAGGATATATTACCACTCCATTGTCAACAGCTCCGTAAGTACAATATTCACCGACTGTATTTTGGTTTGTGTGTTTATTATTGGTTCCACTAAAATTATTCATTCTTAATTAATATATTCTATTAATATTTGAAGGCAAATGGCTGAATGCTTTAAAGCAAGTGGTTTGAACCATCTCACTATTTTTTATATGGCATATAACTTATGAAATCATTTTTACACATGACTGTAATGTGCTTCTGAATGTTATCTTTTGGTTTCTTTGTTTATTAAAAAGTTAAAATAATCAACACTCATGAGCGTTTCACTCCTTTAATTATTAAAATAACAGTACTCAGTTGACAATGTGAACGATATGTTCACGAAACATGTCCTGTTATTTTAATAATTAAAGGAGCGAAACGCTCATGAGTGTTGATTATTTTAACTTTTTAATAAACAAAGAAGTTATATTTCGTTTTACTGTGTGGATTCTTTCAAAGGTATAAATTAAGTTATCTTTTGGTGTTTGTTTTCAATGATATTTTTGGTGTCATGTTTATGTTTACATCACACCCTACCCTGTTATGATTCATGGAGAAATGTTTGGTTTAGATTGTCCCAGAGCTCTTCCCAATGCTTGTGGTGCAATCAGAATAGTTTAATTGTATGAATGTTCACTATTGCTGTAATTGCACAGTAAGCATATTAGTATAGCATTACAAAAGTCCACCATATTTAACTAATATAAATAAGAATGGGTAAAAGAGTAAATGTGAATGTAGAAAAGAGAGCAATGACATGTGTATAAAAAGATGCAGGATAATGCAACAAAAATAGCAAATCAAATGGACATTTCTGACTATGAAGTGCAGAGATGAAATTGGGTCCCATATTGATCGACCATGCAGTGAAACTCCAGGAAAAACATCAGTAGTTGTGGAAAACAGAATTATACTTTTAAGCAAATATGACAGGCAGCATTCAGCTGTGTCCATCTGCAATGAAATAAATACTACCAGTGTAGAGCCAGTATCAGTATCAGCAATAAAATGTTGCCTGTGGGAAGCTTTGTTGTTTGGACGTGTAGCTGTGAAGAAACCACTATTAACAGTCAGTACAAGCTTAAAAGTTGCAATGGGTTAAACAGCACCAGAATTGGACCTTAAACAACTGAAAATATGTTGTGTGGATGGATGAATCCAAATTTGAGAAATTTGGTTCAAATCGTTGGCAGTATGTCTACTGTCATCCTGGGGAGAGAATGCTTGAAGCTTGTCTCACTCCATCTGTGAAACATGGAGGTAGAAGTGTAATGATATAGGGATGTTTTGGAAAAATGAAGTTGGAGACTTAGTGAAAGTGGATGGTATTCTGGAGAAAAAACAGTACCATCAGATTCTTTTGTGCCATACTGTGCCATCTGGTATAAGACTTATTGGATGCGGTTTTGTTCTTCAAAAGATAATGCCCCTAAACACACATCAAAGTTGTGTAGAATTTTTACAGTTTCTTATTGAAATAATCTATTGAGATACCTTTTTTATGCTATGTCTTGGGTCTGGTTTTATTTAGGAATAAGTTACTAATTTAAATGCTAGGCTGTTGATTATGGCAAGTTTGTGCAGTTTTGATTACATTCGTTAATAATGTAATATCTCTATATATTTTCTGTAATTCTGCCAAATTTCAGTGTGCTATTGTTTTTAACGATTTTAAGGTCCGAAGAGGAGAGGATATTGTTGGGTTCTGTTTCTATTACAAATTTAGTGAGATATTTGCAAATTGAGTAATTTTAGTGCATCCTGTTTCCATTGTGCAAAGATGCCATCCTTTCTACCCAAACTATCATTCTATATGCTGATGATACAAGCATTATTGTGGGATGTATGGGTTGTTAGAACCTTCAACTAATTATATACAAAAGTTTATCAGAAACAGACATTGGTGGTTTGCATATAACCAATTGAAAGTTAACACAGATAATACTCTTGCAGTAAATTTTCACTAAAATAGGGGAACACAATATTAATTAAATTTGGAAACTAATACAGTAAACATGCATTAATAATTTCTTCTGAATTGAATTATTTAATTTAGACACACTTCCTTTCAACTACTGGAGATTTACTCAGGACATGCTTATTGGACCTTTGTCCACATCCTCAGCTGTTAAATGACTGTTGGATCATTCGTTGAAGTTGGGTTGTAGGTGTCTGGGTTGACTCTGGCAGTCTTGTTATAAATTTGAATAAAGAGCTGTCTGCTTCTGAGATGTGAAAATTCATTAAGTTTTGTTTTGTTATGTAAACCCTTTCCTACATGTTTAATTCCTTTGGTTGTTGAACTATTTTCAACAACTTGATGCTTTATCCTATCTCATGGTTTTCATTCCAAAAATATGCTGGTACTGCTGATTTTTCTATTTGCTTGTAATAATTGTTTCTCCATGTTTTTTAAACCTTATGCCTATTTTTCTCCTTTAAAAAAAAATATACATTTCCCCTATATAAAAAAAAAGAAATATAGGCATAGGGTTGAAAGAACATTGTAGAAACAACCATTCAAGCAAATAGAAAAATCAGCAGTGGCAGCAAATTTATGGAATGAAAACTATGAAATACAAAAAAGCAATCAAGTTCAAAACAGTTCAACCACAAATGGAATTAAACTTACAGGAAAGGATTTACATAAAAAAAATAATAATAATAATAAATAAAAATAAAAAATAAAAAAACATGAGCAAAACCTAATGAATTTTGACATCCCAGAAGTAGACAGTTCTTTATTTAAACTTATTGCAGATCACCGGAGTCAACCCAGGCACCTACCAACAGCCAACTTTAACAAATGATCCAACAGTTATCTAACAGCTGATGGTGTGGACAAAGGTTCTCCACAAAACATACCCTGAGTAAATCTCCAGTATCTGCAGTCAGAAAGAGAACATTTAAATATTTCAACTCAGAAGAGATTATTACTTTTATTTGTTGCATTTTCTCCATGAAACATTGTCCTTCTAATGAGTCACAAAACTTATGACAGCACTATGTACATATATGGTGAATATCAGCAAATAAGAATAATAAAAATATAATCAATGATAGACTTATTAGTTAGTACCCATCATTCCAAAACAAGGCACCTCTAATAGGAGTTTCAATTACCATTAAATTTAGTTACATTTATTTTCCTACAGAGAGCAACAGAATAGGGTGCATCTAATACCATCTGACAATGAATTGAAGTATTTTTGGGCATGAAACAATTCATCATTTTATCCAGGAACCTATTTTTTTTCAGGAAACATACCATAAATCTATAACATATACCCAAGTCCCTCCTGCAGTGCTTGCACTCGTAATTTTTAATTAACCAAATAATTTTCTGAATTTAAAAAAGATGAATATAGTTAAAAATTTGCTACTCATAAGCTATTGTGAACTGAAGCCACATTATAATTAATACTTTTGTTTCACAAGATGACTCCCTTTCTTGTCATTACTTGTGAAAGCAAATCAAGATAACAAAACTAGAGGAAAATATTTTATTAGCATACTTCAGTAACAACATTGAACATACATACTTTTAAAGTCACTTCTTAGTAAACATTTCTAATAAGAGTTTCAATTACCATCAAATTTAGTTATATTTATTTTCCTACAGAAAGCAACAGGACAGAGGTGCCTCTAATGCCATCTGGCAATGAACACTGAAGTATTTTTGGACATGAAACAACCCATCATTTTATCTAGTAAGAATCTGGAATGTGCTATGTTAACTAAAGTAATATTTGTATTTTGTTTTAGCTTTTCTTACAGTATGATGCAGTTGTCTAGCTATTGAATGTTGTTCTAATAGTGTATTCTTAATACATTTTTGGCTTCTGTAATTTTAAAAATTTCAGATTAGCTTTGATTTAGGCTTAACATACTGAAGCAAATTAAATAGTACAGAAATTTCTGCAAGCTTTGTTTGATTAACAGAAAAAAAACAGAAGAGGAGTTCTTTATTTACAGCACTAAATGCTTATATGAATTTCATAAAATTATAAGAAACTCTTTAATTGGCTGTACACCTTGCAATATTTTATAAAATATCAGATTTGCACATATTCACTACTACAATTAATGCACTTTTCATTTATTATAAATGTAATTTTTACTAATTAGTATTTAAATTTTTTTAGATGGACATTTAATGGGTTAATAAAACGGACAGAAGTGCTAAAGAAGAAGGAAAATAAAAAGCTAGCCCAAATGTTCAAATAAAAAGCAATAAATAACAAAAAAAATATATATTTATGCAATGCTGTCTTCACTCATTCGTTATTTCTGATAAAAGTGTTAAGACATAATAGCTAACATACTTCCTCTCCCTTTCTTCTAAAGGACTGGTTTAATGTATTAATTCTTCCTTATAACTGAAACATGTTAATTTAGACTGGAAATAATTAATACTCACCATATTCCATTATATGAAATATCTTAGTGTTATTTAGGTACATATCTGCTCCCTAAAAGATGCATTATTCAAAATATAAGGATATTTTTCAAGAATTGGAATGTATTTTATTAATGTTTTACGTCTCATTGTTCAGCAATAATTATTTTGCCCAAATATTTGGGTTAGTCAGAAAATAAAGTCTTCCCTCTTCCCCCCCTGCAATTTACAAGAAAAATAAATGAATTATTATCTCGAAGTTCTGATTGGAACTTGTACAGTGAAGCAAATCATATAACTAAATTATTATATGACTGAGACAAACTACACACCCATGTGGCTTTACTTTATATCTAGAAAGTGTTTTGCAGACCACCATCTGCATCCTCAGCTAATTGTAGACTGCTAGATGCTTCACAGTATTCCTTTTGGGATGCATATTTTGCTCTGAGAGGTGTAATGAACTTAAGTTGATGTTTTCATCCCTAGAAGTGAAGAAGTTCATTAATCTATCTCTGTATATACATTCTCCCTTGTTGCTAGCTCTGTGGATCCCTGTGCTGACTTTAATAAGGGTGTTTTTTTCTATATGTCTTATGAAATACAACCGCTGATTTCTCCATTTGTTTGTACTTAATGTTCCTGATGTGTTCTTTTAAGCATATACCCATATTTCTCTTTGTTTTTCCGATATAGATTTTTTTGCAATTTGCACATTTTATTTGGTAAATACTTGCTTTTTTCTCTGGTGGAACACTTTCATTAATTTTACTGTTCAAGAGATTTTTAATATTAAATCTCTATTTTTGTGCTAATAGGATATTAAATGTTTTAAGAATATCTTCAATTTGCACTAGCCCATAGGTGATAGGTGAATGTTTTAAAAATTATCTTTTTCTGCTGCAAGGGTTGTAGTTCCTGTAATAATTTTTGCCTCTTGAACTTCTGTGTTATTTTGTGTACCAGTTCCTTCCTAAATCCATTTTTAATTGCTGTTTTTTCTATTTGCTTGTATTCTTCAGAGCATTGTTTGCCTTGAAGATTTATTATTTTAATGTCCAAGAATGGTAGCACATTATCTATTTCTGCTGGAGTCTATGAAAGAAAATACTGGCAGCAATGCAGGGGTCTAACCACCAAGGGACTGAACTATTTATTAGTCCGGACTTTTAAACTGCTCTCATTGTATAAATAAAAATAAACGATATATGTTGCAAAAAACTGAAAATTTATATAATAGATACTTTTAATTTTATTGCCGAGTTATATAGCTAAACTTAAGTTGAGAAAATCCTTCAGGTTATATCGGTCGGAGAGTAATTGAAGGCAAGTCTAACATCTTGTTACTCATTCATTAAACTTTTTCTGTAAAAAGAGGATAAAATAATTTTTCTTTTAGAAATAATTTTTTATAAATAAAAAATATCAACCTCGTTTGTTCACAGCAAAAATTTTTGTTTAAAAATGCAATACCCTAATATAATTGATACATATTATATTCATAAATGACAAGTGCCAATCTATGAACTCTACTGCAGCCTTCAAATGCTTAAGTACTATGAAAATGTAAAGCATAAGCAAAAGATGCACATCTGATGCTTCTAAAGTACATTCTTGATAATTACCCACAGATGTCTTACTTTTTGTGTACATTAAACAGAGGGTGTCACAATAATAACCTTGAAAATATGAGAAACACTTATGTGTTAAAAAAATGATAATTTTTGTACATAATATTTTCCATAATAACAAATAAAAATAAGCAGGGTAGATATTTAACATTAAAACAAAAGATAGTATTACAACTCTTCAACAGGTGAAAATTTTGCTTTCAAAGCATTAGCATCTAACTTTTATCTCTGAAATGTTTATTTGTGATAAGTATAGCTTAGATGTTATGACATATCCCCATTATCTTATTTCCATAGCAAATTTAATGTAAACATAATTTAAAATATTCTCATTAAAATTATATGCATTTAATTGGTCTTAATTTATTATGTTTTTTGTCCATTATTGAATGCTATAATTGTGAAGTAAAAATTAGTTGTCCTATTAGATTATATTAAATATGTTCACACTAATACCACTTACTTACACAACATTGGAACATGTTTCAGGGGCAATCGCTCCCAATATCAGCTGTTGACCGACTACTTGCTTTGGTGGCTGGCAACATTAGGACATGTTACAGGGACAATCACTCCCATCATCAGCTGTTGACTGACTACTTGATTTGGAGTCTGGATCCCAAGGTGCTTCTGTGGCAATCTTAGGTCGTTCGAGTACGAACTTGCAGAGTTCATCCATGAGTGGAATCAAAATTCATCAATTTTGAATGTTTGTTTTAGGATGAAATTTTTTCAAGTAGATAGCTCTACACTGGGTTGTAAAGTTCTTTCAGAAGCTTAGCTCTGGTTTAATTTTATGATTTTGGGTCCAAAAATGAATTGCAACTGCTGATTTATCTATTTGTTTAAAATGAATATTCCTAAAGTATTCTTTTCTCTGAATTTATTAATTTTTCTCAGTTTTTCCAATGTGAGTTTGATTACAATTTGCACATTTAATTTTGTAAATTCCTGATTATGGTGCCTGTTACTTTGGAAGCTAAAAATTTGTTATATTAATTTATTCTTTGGAACAAACAGACAAAACGAAACCAGTAAAAACAGCAACCAATGTTGAATTAATCATCTGGGCAAAAATCATCATATATAAAAACAAACAACAAGCAATTAGTTTTTTTGTATCGGGGTTTTTCACAGTAAAATATAATATAATATGACAAATTATTGTTACGAAATCACTCAAATTTCACTAATTTTATTCCACTTACTTGGACATGTTTCAAAGCGATTGCCTCCATCTTCAGTTTGTTCCCACTGGCAGCTTCCCAGTGTAGTATTAAGATGTCGCTCTGTGGCTCTAACGAACTTATTGATAAGGTAACTGTTGTTTAGGAGATCAAAGTTAACCAAAAATTCTTTGTTTTTGTTTATAAATATATTTTCCCATACTGTTAATTCTATGGGTTTTTGAAGAGCTTTTAATAGTTTTGGTTCCTTTTGGAATTCGTGATTTTTTTTGCCAAAAATGATCTGCCACTGCTGATTTTTCCATGTGTTTGTATTTAACATTTCTCATGTGTTCCTAAACCATATGGTAATATTTCTTTTTGTTTTTCCTATGTATTTCAAGTCACAGTCTTTGCAACCAATTTCATAAATGCCTGATTGCTTTCCTGGTGGAATTTTTTCTTTTGTGCTGGTGTTTAAGTGGTTTTTTAAACTGAATTTATTTACTGGGGCCAAAATGATGTTTGCCTCTCTAAAAATTTTCTGGAATTTATGGTGTGCCCATGGGTGGAATGTGAATTTTTTATATATATGATCTCCTTTGTAGTCTTTTAGTGTGGTGATATCCTTTATTTGTTTTTTTTTTTCTTCTGAATTTCTCTATTTTCTTGCTGACAAGATCCATTGTGCAGCCATTTTTTTGTGCTATATCTATGATTTTTTGGTACTCCAATTTGTATTCTGTCTTGCTTATTGGTAAGCTTGTTAATCTGAATGTGAGGCTGTTGATTATGGCTAGCTTATGTTGTTTTGGATTGTGACTATTCTTTTTCTTATAATTATCTGTGTAGGTATCTTTTCTGTATATGCCAAATTCCAGTGATTTGTCATTTTTTATAATTTTTATATTTAAGAAAGGAAGAGCCTTGTTGTTTTCTAATTCCATAGTGAATTTAACAGTGCTGTCTTGTAGATTGAGTAGTTTTATTGCATCCTCTTTCCATTTTTCGTTTACTATTGCAAAGACATCATCCAAACGAATGTAATAGTAAACGAAAAATGGAAAGAGGATGCAATAAAACTACTCAATCTACAACACAGCAGTGGCAGATCATTTTTGGCAAAAAAATCACGAATTCCAAAAGGAACCAAAACTATTAAAAGCTCTTCAAAAACCCATAGAATTAACAGTATGGGAAAATATATTTATAAACAAAAACAAAGAATTTTTGGTTAACTTTGATCTCCCAAACAACAGTTACCTTATCAATAAGTTTGTTAGAGCCACAGAGCGACATCTTAATACTACACTGGGAAGCTGCCAGTGGGAACAAACTGAAGATGGAGGCAATCGCCTTTGAAACATGTCCAAGTAAGTGGAACAAAATTTGTGAAATTTGAGTGATTTTGTAACATAATTTGTCATATAACAAGCAATTAACTTTGAAATACCACCAGAAGATGACATGAAGTTTGCCACTCAGACCACAAGAGAAAAGATGATAAATGGAAATAATAGCCGAGGACGAATGAAATAGCATTTGAGAAATGTCCAAATATTAAAAGATTAGTGAAGTTCTAGTGTTAAATATATGCAACCAAATATCAGAATGTAAAATAGCTTCACTGTTAACAATTTTCCTACATAATAAACAAGTGATATTGTTTGTTACTGTCCTTCAAATCTCTTTAACAGATGCAAGAAGATTGTAAAATTCAAATGGTATTTCTGATTCTATTTTAGTTTTCTACTAAAGTTTGATTTGACTAACAAAAAGTGTTGCGGTACAGAAAAGTTTTATAGAAGCATGTGTTTCGAGTACAATGAAAATGTTAAGAAAAAAATTAAGTAAACAAAACAATACGACAATGGAGATTAAATTAGATACATTGAAGCAACTAGATAAGAGGAAAAAGTAAATAAATAAAATTGCTATAGATTTGTGTGTCAGGTGAACAAATAAGAGGCTGCTATGGACAATCAACTTTTCTGTCACTTGCGAGACACAATAACATGAGATTTTTTTTTAGGAAAGACTTTCATTTCATCTACAAGTAAGTTGTTATATCTTTATCTCTCTTATTTTTTAAAGTTCTGAATATATTTAAGCTTATAATAGATTAGTTTGCACTACAATTCAGTATTATGTACTATGAATAATACATTCTGGAGTCTATAAAAGTTGTCATTTTCAGTAAGTATTTCCTCAGTTCACTCTGAATAGTGTTTGCACGATTCTATACTGTATCTAGTTTGAGTAATTACATCTAATAACTATGCACTTAAAAATACATGAAAATAAATTAATTCTAACAGCAAGTGAGATTGATTAGTTCCTACATTGTTGTTCCAAGAGTGTGTGTTAAAGAACATTGTGTAAGTAAAATTCCGATTAAATCAAGCTTCAGGCATGACTGAATACCTGCATTTGAATGATATATCGCCAAAGAAAATTGTGCATGACACACAGAAGATCCTAGGGGACAGTGAAACATCTTATACAATGTAAAAGGCTGGGTGACTGACTTTAGAGAGGCCGGTCAATGTCAGCACAGCAGAAACAGTGGATGCCACTCACAACATTATTATACAGAACTGCCAAATTGAGATAACATTTACACCTTCCATGGCAGGCACATGACACTGTTGTAGAAGATTTCAGAGGGAAGTATTGTGTTGTTAGAGATTGTGCAGCAATTAATGCAGTTAAAAATGGATTTCTGGCATAGTATGTGACAATGGAGTGCACTATTTTGACCCCAAGACAAAACAATCATGGCAGTGCAAGCAACTCTCCTCAGGTGAAGAAATACATCAGGAAACAGGTGGCATGCACAGAGTTCTCCTGCATAAATACCACACACCAGTACACACAACCTTCATAACATTGGAAATTCTGTGAGTATGCAGATTCAAACTGGTTCATCCTCTGTCATATTTACTGGATTTGATTCTGCCAGACTTCTTTCTGTTCCCCAAGCTTAAAAAGACCTGAAAGACTAGTTGACATTGATAAAGGGGTGGTTAACATGAACACATGGTTGGCCTCCAAATCCTGAGATTGTTATTTGAACTTTATACAAGTTGGTTGATCATCCCCACAAATGTGGGCATTGTGTTGAAAAAAATATTTGTTATTCAATTTCTGTCATTTCTTCCTTGAAAATCTACAAAGTTTTAAATGCCTTATATGGGCTATTAACAGCATAGAATGCTGGATTTGCAGCAGACAGAAACCAAGACAATCTACAATATATTAGACCTTAATACAAAACAAATATGACCGCCTTATAGGTTGAATGTAAGTCATTATGCATTATATTATCATTTTTTTCAAATTCAGCATTACTTTATGCATTTCTCATTAATAAATGTTAAAAATATTACTTCCTAAAAAAGAAATACGGAAAAACCTATTTCAAATAAATATGTCACATTTTCCTTACTAAATATCAGCTTTAGTCAACATAACCTGGGATCTTGTAAAAGAATTATGTGCCTGTATGATTTATCTATTACATATCAACAATATAAATATTAAAAATTATATTTTCTGCAGCGGAATGCAGAAAAACCTATAGTATGTAAAATTTTGTCAGCTAAATACCAGCTTTAAGCAAACATATTCTGGACACTTTTGCAAAATTTTCAATGTGCTACTTTTCCTATCAGTAAATGTGTTTAAACATTAAACACTATAATTTCTTCTGAGCAAAAATATTTCGACTCAAAAGAGATTATTAATGCATGTTTCAATGTGTATGATTGCAAACTGAAGTAATATTGAAATTGTATTTGTATTTCCTACAAAGGGAACACAGAAAAACTTTTTTTTATACAAGCTTTAGGCAAACATAATCTGAGCTCTGTAAGATTTTGTGTATGTGTATGTATACACATAAAAT
Organism: Metallyticus violacea; assembly: GCA_030762175.1. Classification (NCBI taxonomy): domain Eukaryota; kingdom Metazoa; phylum Arthropoda; class Insecta; order Mantodea; family Metallyticidae; genus Metallyticus; species Metallyticus violacea. Next base: position 24,972,259 of record CM060836.1, read on the forward strand.
CAATGGGAAGTATTGAAAATGTCTTAAATCGCAGTATGCTATGTATTAAAGAAAATTTAGTTTAATCATACTTGTTTTAATATTCCAGTTTTAAATATATCTCAGACATATTATTAAAACAATGTTAAAATTATTTCAGTGAATGCATCATTAGAGGCTGTTAGGTATGTGTGTTTATTCTAGTTTGTTTCTCCCTCGGCACTTCATCCTTAGGAAATCTAAATGCTGAAGTGTCAGTAGTTGGATTTATATCCAGGAACACAACAAACACTACCCATTCTTATAAAGCACTTATTTTAAAGAGGTACAAGCTAGATTTAAAAATGTAGAGCTATGTGAATATCTCCGAATTACCATCACATTCAAGCATAAACTAAATTCAGTGTACTTCACACGTGATTACCCAATATCACATGGTTGCATACTATACAACTGAATGCGGTGCCATTTTGTTCAGTATTGATAGTTGCATTAAGCTCTGCTAATCTAGAAGATCTTGAACAAACACAACAAGCATGTAAATAATTTTGTCATTAAATTACATCTAATGATTAAATACAAATTAGTGTTCTACCATTGGAATAGGTTAGAACAGTTATAAATAGCACCAAAATGTGATAAGGCAAATCGGTGATTTGGATGGACAAATGGGAATATGAGCAAGAAAATATGACAAATTATAATATAAAATATTCACTGGTTTAAGAGTTTCTAACTACAAGAGAGGATCAAAAAGTAACGCACAACTTTTTTTTACGAAATACTAATTGGGTCTGGATGTTCAAAGCTGGCAGATAGTAAGTTTGAATCTTGTGCTACAGATAGCAATGGCTAACAGTAACTGGTGAGCAAAGATTGCACATACTAGCATCGTCTACATGTGTTCAGCAGCAAGGTCAATTTAGTGGACAAAAGGAAAAACACCAAGTAAATTTCACAGAAAAATGTGGATGTGTCTGACTGTCTGGAATTCAGATGCACATTTTTTGAAGAGAGCCAAGTAAACCTACAACTTATCAGCACCACCTATTCATTGTCAGAAGCATTGAGGTGACAATTTGAAATGATCGGTAGGAGCATCTGTGAATCTTGGTACAACTACTGATTTCATAAGCATTGCATATGATATTTTTACATAACAGATTGGCATTTTGTAAAGTTAATGTGTGCTTCTCAGAAGAGTGAAGGTACGATGAGTGGTGATGAATCCTGGTTATACAGCTTCATATCCAAAACTAAACAGGCGGTATGGTGTAGAAACATCAAACTCCCCACCAATGAAGAAATTTAAGGTCTTCCAACCAGCAAAAAAAGTGACTATTCTGGGACTCTTGTGGAGTTTCTTCCAACTAGGACCATTGTGAATGCTGAAACATGTACTATAATACTGGCAAAGTTGTATAATTCCCTAAACACCATAAGATACTCTTAAGAAATATCAATGACAATGATTGACCTCATGTTGCGGCTTCTGCATACTGCATGGATGGGGGATACTCAATCATCAACCAAACGGTCCACATCTTGCACCAACCGACTTTCATTTCTTCGGATGCCTGACGATTTTTAAAAGTTCAACACTTCGGTTCAGATGAAAAAGTGAAATCAATCACGCGCAAAGGTAGTTTATTCCTAATTCTATGAATAAGGTTTATTCAAATTGGTGTTATGATGAAAAAAATGTGTCCAGATAGGTTGAAACATAGGTTAAACCTGCAGTTTTTTTGTTTTTCCTACTTATGAAATATTTTGTAATAAAAGGTTATGTGTTACTTTCCAATTCTCCCTCTAAAAGAGATAATTTTCTTCATAGATGAATAAAATGATTTAATAAATAATTTCAACAAAATCAGTAACACCAACACCACCACTGCCACTTGAAGAAAACAGTAAAGGAGTTTCTTAATTATAAGAACTTCAAAAATTAAAAAACTTAACAGCAGAAACAAATAAGAAACAGTGTTGTTAAGAATATTAAACACCAAAACTTTCTTACACTGTGCAAAAAAAGGCAAACAAAAGGTGATATGTTTTAAAGATTGGTATTAAAGGGGAAGGAAGAATGCCGCTAGATTAGTGATGCATTAGAATTAAACCTAAACATATGTCATTCCTGTTGTAAATATGTGCATTGCTGGAGCTGATCAATATTCTATTGACTTTCATGAAATAATTTGCAGCATTTTTAATTTAAAAATTTCAGTCCAAAAGTTCCACTTTGCCTAAAACTAGGTGGCATAATATAAGTTTAGTTCCAATCAAATGTTTACACAAATATACTGCAGTACACTACAGATACTACTAGAAAGGAAAAGTTGGACAGCGCTCGTCAATCCACCATCATGACTAGTGTTGGTCCTGCTTACGAGTGGGATATGTGATGTGCCTGGACTGGAGTGAAAGGGTGTAACAAAAGAGAGGGCTAATTATCAAAGTTCTTTTAGCAGTGCAGACTTAGCATTCTTCAACTTGTCAAGCCTACGCTGCAGATGTGTGTTTGACGTTTCCAACTCTTCCACTCTTGCTTGTGCCTCACGAAGCTGCAATAAACAGATAATTCATATTTAATAAAGCATCCTCAATTTTTAGCCTTTACAAAAAAAAGTCTATATTATATATAGAGGTCACACAGAAAGTGCAAACTGATATGTATAGCAATAAACTGAATTACAGTTCCCAAAGTAACTGTTTACAAACTCAAATATTTTCTGATGTAGCTGCTAGATTTTTTTTAAGTTAACAGTTTTATTAAATTAAAGTACTTAAGTAAACAATACTTTTTAAGCTATGACTTTGATGCCAAAACAATCCTTTCATTCAAGAGCAGCATCATTAGAAAGGATAGTAATGTGACTGATCAGCGAAATTTAACATGGATATACATCAGCGATTCCTGAGAAAATCAACCTGCATCAAATTATTAAATCACCTGTATTAAGATTCAGGCATTTATAGGGATAGGTATGAATTTTACAGAAACTGAGAAACAAACATGTACCCATTGGTACTGCTAAGCCAAGAAAAGTGCAACACTTATAATTTTCCTCAAAATATCAATAAAATTGATTTAATATATTGATATATGTTTTGTATATTGCATGCGGAAAAACAAAGTGCAGAAAATTGTATAGTAGAAAGCCAATACAAGCATTTTGAGGATAGGAACACGGGATCGCAGTTTTTTTTACTGTGCTATATGTGTCAACATTAAATCTGTCATATTAGAGTCTCAGATTGTGAAACTAGTTTGTGGCATACCAGATGTAAACAAAATGCACTTTTGTACAATACTATTGCTAGGTGTGTGTGGTGTTCAATGCAGCATTTGTTTTTTGAAGCATACTGTATGGTATGGTAATACCAAAAGCTCGTCTTGAAATTAGGTGAAACTTATGTTCCAAACATGACAGCGCCCCTGCACACTTTTCATTTTCAGCTCGAAATCACCTAAACACAACATTTGGTGACAGATGGATCATGCATGATGGAAAGAGGTGGCCTCCACAGTACATCAATTAAGTGTGTGCATATAATATTTAGTTTCCCATTGTGTACCCAGTACTCATTAGTACACACTTGCCACTTGAGTTATCTTTCATTTTGACTGGCAAATGAAGATGTTATGTTAAGTCAAATTTCAATTATTTCATTCAGCACTCCTGTTATGCTGCATCTGCGATCCCATTTTCCTAACCTCTAAATGCTTAATTTGGTACTGCCTTTCTACTCTACAATTTTCTGCACATTGTTTTTCCACAACCTGTATAATGTAATAAGAGCAGCATTTAAATTATAATGCACAATTTATCGGCATGAACATTAATAGAGAACTGGAATGATACTAGTATGCCATATAGACACCAGATGGCAGTTGTAAGCTGTGTGTGTGTGTGTAGCAAAAGCACAATGTTCGTTTGTTGTTAAGTAAAGAAAGACTTGGACAATGTGGAAGGCAACTATTCTTAGAGATCTCCCTATCAGAGGTATATAGAACCAGCTGAGAGAAGTTCGTGGTTTCATGCTTGAAAGCCAACTATTATTACAGATTTCCCTACCCTGGGTATATAGAATCAGTCGAGAGAGATTTGTGGTTCCATACTTGGAAGACAACTATTCTTAGAGATCTCCCTACCTAGAATATATAGAATAGAAAGCTGAAGATCCATGGTTCAAATCCCGGCTGTGACCCAAATTTTTAAGTTTGATTCCAATTAAAGCAATAGCTTTTAAACAATTGATAGAGCTAACAGCATATTCTATGATACCTAACCTCTCAAAACTATAGTCAATACTGAATGAAAAATCACTATGTTTTGTTGTAAAATTGCATAACACTGGACGTATATGTGCAATGATTTGATTTCATCAATTCCTGGTTTCTGTTCTGTGCATATTGTAACCAAAGATATATAGGAAAAAGGAATAAACATTTTAAAATTTGGGGATAGGAGCACTTTAGGAATATTCGTTTGCAATAAATTGATAAATCAGCAGTGACAGCGCACTTTTGGACTCAAAATCATGAAATTAATCCACAGGGTAAGCTGCTGAAAAAACTTCATAACCCAAAGAACTATCTACTTGGGAAAAATTTTTTATCTATAAAAAAAAAAAATAGGAAAAAATTAATTTTGATGTTCTACCCATGGATGAACTTGGTAAGTTCCTACTAAAACCATTAGAGACCCCCACAGAAGCACCTTGGGATTCAGCCACCAAATCTAGTAGTTGGTCAACAGCTGAAGATACTGCCATGGGTGGCCGAGGTCATTAAGGCATGGACTTGTGAGTGGGAGGTCTGGGATTCGAATCCCAGCCAGCACAGTCCTCCCTGATTGAGGTTTTTCCCAGGTTTTCCTCAGTTCTCATAAAATGGCAAATGCCAGGGAGGTACCCTAAACTTAGGCCTGGAATGTTTCCTTTCTTAAAAAATCAAAATCCTTTCCCAATACATCATTTTGTTTCATGTATCATTAGTGTCCACCACCTGTGGTGCCTCAGTAGTAAAAACGGGCATTAAACACTATTTATAAAAAAAACGAGCTGAAGATGAGAGCGATTGTTCCTGAAACATGTCCTAATTTTGTATAGTTAGTGTGAACATTTTTAATACAAGACTGCTAAATAGTATGATATATTGCTTCACTGTCAATAATTTCTACTTAATTCATGATTAAGAAGATGGTTGCCTCTTTCTTTCTTTGCTATTTTATGTAGGATCATCGTACAGTTAATGCCAAATGTTATACTACCATTTGTTGCAAAAGATGCATTCAGAACACCTCAAAGCCATTTCATTCTTAAGTATGAAAATGCAGTAATCTTATGGGTGTAAAAATTACTCACTAGCCCTAAGTGTTTATCTGTCGTCATGTAAAATCAAGAAGAAACTGCATGAATTATGCTTCTAACCTGATGAAACTATGAGGTTTTTAATTAGTGTGTCTGAAATATCTCTAGAAAAGTGAGTGTAAAGTTTCTGCATTGAATGCAAAATGCATAAGATTTAAGAGGTATTTGAGAACCAATAAAGCCATAATCAGTAATAATTTGTTCCTATACAAATACATATAATAAAAATGAAAATAAAGAGATTCTTGGAACAACATAGCTAAAATAATCAGAACTAGAGAAGAAGAAATAGATAAAACACTTAAAAATAGTAATACAAATATTGCGGTATGTTGAAGCAATTGTGTTCTTCTTCAAAGGCAGAAGACAAGTGAAGGTGGTAAAAATAAATATTGAATCTCAAAGGTAACATTAATAAAAACATACCTTTTAAAAAAGAAATATGGAACTAACACAGTGAAGTCAAGTCATATGAATAAATTCATGTAATATATGTTGTACTAAACACTCTTATTGCTTCACTTACTTGTATGATATTTGGAACCAGTTTTGAAGACCTTCGTCTTCATCTTCGGCCAAGGGTTCGACTGATTGGAGAATCCAACGGCTCTGTAGCGATGAAGTGCTGATCTGATGGTGTTTTAATGTACTTAAAGATGGTGTTTTCTACCTTTGGAATATCAAAGTTTATTAATCGAACTCTGTATTTATGAATGTAATAGAACTGGATACTTGGGAAAAAATTTACATTTATACCTACAGAGATCAATTAATGAATTTTGATATTCCAAAGGTAGAAAACACCAACTTTAAGTACATTAAAACACCACCAGGTCAGTGCTTTATCTCTACAGAGCCAGTGGATTCTCCAATCAGTTGTACCCTTGGCCAAAGACGAAGGTCTTTGAAACCGGTTCCAAATATCACACAAGTGAAGCAATAACAGTGTTTAGCACGACATATATTACATGAATTTATTCATGTAACATTAATACTTGGAAACAGATAAAACTAGCAACAATGGGAAAGGTAGAAAAAATATAAATATATTAAGAATTTAAAAAATTAAAAATAATAATAAAGTAGAAAGGGGACTATTAAAATGTAACATTTTAATCCAGTGATATATACACTTTCTGGGTAAGACATGAAGATGCCTTAAATGCAAAAGTAAAATCCTTATAATGGGACAGGGCATTATAGAAATTGGCAAGGGAGACTTGGTTTCAACACAATGCTATAGCAAAATAAAAATAGAAGTTAAACCAATATAAAATTCTTTGGAAAGCTTACAAGATAGCACACACGCATGCACATGCGCGTGCGAGTGTGTGTTATATAATCTTTAGAAGCACAGTTAGCAACTGAAGTAATCTTAAATTCTCTGGATATAGTGGAGCTTAAATTTTGCTATATTTTTAAGAGCCTGTGTTCTTCTTCAAAGGCAGAAGACAAGTGATATATATCAGTTTGCAGAAATTTTCAGTGTGACTCCCATATTTTTCACATGTCTGTTTTTAAATCCCAACCATTTGCATTTCTGATAAAGTCAACATTATTTATTTTATTGATTTTTCAATTCAGGAAAATTATTCTGAAGAGAAGCTCAGTCTTATTTATACAGTGAGATCATTTGAGTTATAGGCCAGAAGATTGCATTAATGTACTGGGAGAAGCCAGTTGTCAAAGACTGCATGGTGCAAATGCAGGTAGCAGCTTAATTACTTTGAGTGAAGTTTTCTAAGAGAGTGATTTATTAATATCTCGGCAATCTCAGTGCTTAAACTGTGTTAGTTATGCCATTACACAAATATAGTTTTGAAGAATGGGTTTTTATGTACAATATATATGTGAACATGATTTGTAGTTTCATATCATTTATTATTCATCCCATATGTCATCATTAGATGAGAGGACAAGTAAATTTTCATATTTATAGTTATAAGCAGTTTAGTTTAGGTTAAAAGCAATAAAATTTACATGTACTATAACATTTTTATAAATTAAAGATCATATTTTACTTATACAGAATACATAAAAGTATTAAAATAAACTCAGATAGAAAGACCCATGGAGACAATCAATTTTTAAGACTAAGAGTAGGGCAACTACAATACTACTAGGAAGATAAGCCAACTAATAAAGTACTATGGTATTTTACAAATCATTAGTCAGTAATTCCTTTATGGAGTATTTTATTTGATATATTTATGGATGCTTTATAACATTTCAGTTTATCAGATAATCATTCAATTCAGGATGTGTAAAAGCAGATAAATTTTGTTCAGAGACTTCTTCTTTCATGCTTGAGATTCTTTGACATGCCATAAATCTAAGACATGGTACCCATGGTTTCTGAAGGAAGCCATACTTAGGATTTTTACACCCAAAATATCCATTAATCAATCCAACTGAACCTGCAAACTTAGGTCTACAAGGTAAGTATGGTTACCACCAGGATTGACTCTATATGGAGTAATACACCACCTCTTGTTCTGTCCATGATGCGGTGACTAGTAAATAAAGATCTCCCTTTGGACACAAAAATTTGGACTAAAACTGACTTTGATTTTAGTCATGGGACATAAACATGCACTATGTAAAATAAATTCAAACGATGTGGTGCCCATCATGAAACACAACAATATGATTTAATTATTCCAGCATGGCAAAACTTCAATCTAGAATGGCTAGGCCAGGTAACCCATATGTGCAATAAAATATTTTATTTGATTCACTTTTAAAGAAATATGCCTCTCAGTCTCAAAAAGAATTTCATTCAAGTTCTTGTTATGCCTCACTTTGATTATTGTGATGTCTTGTACTCTAACCTGAATACTGGGCAAATCGACAGATTACAATGCATTCATAATGCCTGTGTTTTGTTTTGTCTTCAACACTTGTAAATTTGATCATGTGACAATCAACTATAATGACTACCTCTAAAAGAATGTAGGACTCTCAATTTTCTTATGCTCCTGTTGAAAATCCTCATATACATGTCGTTTTCTCAGATCCGGAATATAACTTTACTGCCTATCCCTTGTCACTGAAAACATTTCTACTAGATAGACAATTAATTTCAATGTAAATTAAATAATCATCTTAACTCTAGGACCTTGCTTCTTATTCTTCCTCCTTTTCTTCTTCTCCTCGTGCTCCTCCTCCTGTACTCCAGAAAAATTACTGAAGAACAATGGAATTGCAACATTGCCTTTATCAACTTTCTAACTATATTAAAATATGCAATATTTACAAGCATTATTAATTTTGTTTTTTATGTATTTTATATAATTATGTGTATTGTACTTGTATTTTTGATGGTTCTTCACCTGGTAGTGTGGAAGAGAAGCCCCTATGACCTTATTCTTGTCAGGGTAAATAAATAAATAATAATATAATCTCTGTGAGTCTGAATATTGGAACACTCTTTCTTGTTTCACTTATATGAGATTTTACTCAGGACATATGTTTCGTGGACATTTTTTCCACAAGAAACATATGTCCTGAGTAAAATCTCATATAAGTGAAACCTGAAAGAGTGTTCTAATATTCAGACTCACTGAGATTATTAGTGCGCGTTTCACTGTGTTCGATTCCGAATTGAATTAATATTGAAATAATAATATATTTGTGTTATTATTATTGTTACTTGTGATCTTAATATTTTTTTCTTGTTATTTTTGTTAAGGTCTTTGGTGTTTATTATAAAATAGTTGCCCAGCTATTGTGGGTTTTTAGTTGTATATTGCAAGATTATGATAGTACATCCTTGTTTAAAACACCCAGTCTCCTCTGCCTGACATGCATTATCGTTTCAATAATGTTGAAACATTTAGTAATCTTAGAGCTGGTTTACAGGATTCAGTTTGTTTTAGATTTAAAAAATAGTCTTATTGGGCATTTTTGTTACATGAAGACTATTTGCATTTTTTTACACTGTTGCCCCAAGCAGTTATTCCATAAGATAAGTAGGGGTGAACAATGCCATAGTACTCGTATATTACCTTTAGTTGATTTGTACACAATAATTTTCACATTTTGAAAATTAAAAATAAATTTGCCTATTATTAATTTTACAAATTTTCTTGCAGAGAAGTGGTAAGATGATTCCTGGCAATTGTGTTCCAGGTAGAGAAACTGTTTGCCAACTTGTTAAAAAGTTACAAGTGACAGGATCTCTCATTGATAATAGCTACTAGAATTTCCTACACAGTTGCTTGCGGGGCATCATTTTCAACACAGGTTTGCGCTTATTATAATAAGTTTTAAGTCCTTAAGTTTTATATACAATCATTTTAAGCTCTCAGTAAATACTAAAGTAAAATTGCTAACTTTGTGTCTAATGATTCAAGTTCCCTTATTTCTGACTGTGACATTTGCACTTCCCCAGGTCGTTCAGAACTCAAATAACCTCACTGTATTATTATTGCATTATTTGACAGTTTGTTCATGAAACATGAATTATTTTCTTCTGAATGCCCAAAAAAGAAAGTAAGGCAGCTGCAACACATACTATAATGCACTTTATCTCATAATGTTTTATGCAACAAACAATCTTAATAAGTGCCCACATGCTTTTATACAGTTCTACAGATTTTGACCCGAAAACTGCCATCACAATACAATTAGCAAAAAATAAACATGTTAGAGAAATCCAAAAAAATATGAAAACAAATCAGAGTTTAGGTTGTAACAAACCATGCCAGTTACTATGAAAAGCACACAATCAGCACACATCAAGTCAACTTCACAGTACTATTTTACTATTGAGTTGACAGTACAAATTTAACATACCATAAAGAACAAGAACATTTTGGACATTAATGTCCTTTTTACTTTTGAGGTTTGCAGCACCATATTACAGCTAATATTTTTGCTGCTTATGCGCTAAAATCTTATCTAAAAATTGATCAATGATCTTAATTATATGATTTGCTTCAAAATTCTAATTAGTATTTCTAGTTACTTTACCTAATGTTTCTAATGTTCATTATTGCCTTGCACATAATGACTATTGTGTGGCAGTTTTTTAATTAGCGATTTTTTGTTAACAATAAACTTTCATTGCCACAGGATAACAGAAACAAAAAGTAAGCATTGTTTTAGTTACCCCCCCTCCCCATTTATAGGCTTGTGGTATTACAATATAACAACATTTTAATGTTTCTTAGTAATTCATACTGAAAATTATTTAATAATTTCCAGATAACTACTTGTACTGGGATAATATCAGATGTTCCTGTGTAGAGGCATTCTTTTTTCACAAAAACAATGATCACAACAAAAATATATCAAAGAGATCAAGATATTTTTATGCATAATGTGACTGTGGTTGGTAAAATATTGATCTTATTTTTGCAAATTAGAGCAAAAGCCCAAATTGTAGCAAAATTGACCCATTTTGCAAAAAAGAGAAATATATCTTTATACTAGAGATGCTAATTGGAACTTGTACAGTGAAGCTAATCATATAATTAAGATTATTGTATGACTGAGTCCAACTACACACTCTTACAGATTAACAAGTGGAGCCAGTAAGAGTGTGTAGTTCGAATTTAATCATGCAATGATCTTAATGATATCTTTTTACATTATACTCACAGTTGAATTTAATAAGTAATTAGCTGTTCAGTTATATTAGACTTGTGTTACCCTTTAAATATAGCCTGTAATTTGAATTACATATACAAATAAAAATCTGTTTCTAAAACTAGTTTCTTTTTTAAAAATAAGATATCAGATAAGATAATATACACATAGAAATTTATCTCCATTGTGGGGATAATAATTTATGTGTTAAATAATAAATTTATAAACTTTAGTTCTCGTTTCTCTTTTATAACACACATTTTCAGAATCAAGAAAAATGTATTATTTCCTGTGTCCGATATTACCTTTTTACAGTACCAAATACTATTGATCAATTTCATTTACAATGTGCTATTATATTTCTAATTGTTATATATGCATAAGTAAAAAGAGACATGTTGTCTAATATGATTATCTCAAAAAAGATTATCAATAAATACACTATATGGTCAAAAGTATCTGGATTACCATTCCAAAGATGCCAACCATGTAACTAACAGTCTGTAGGACCTCCCTTTACTGCTATTACAGCATTTAATCTTGGCAGAAGGTATTCCATAAAGTTCTGATACACTGAAGGTAGAAATTTTTGCCTTTCTTCCTTAAGCATGGTGAATTTTGGGGCAAAATGATCTGGCTTTCAACCAATACTTTAGTTCATTCCAAAGATGTTTATAGAGTTCAGGTCAGGAGTTGATTTTCTTCGAACCATGATTTAATGGTCCTTGCTTTGTAGACAGGATCATTGTTACACTGATACAGAAAAGGTCAGATTCCAAACTGTTGTCACAGTGTGTGGGGCTTGCTATTGTCTATAATGTTTTCATAAACACCTACAGTCATTGTGCCATCAACCAAAGCTCATGATATGAGCCCAAAACCAGGAAAAACAGCCTCAGACCATCACATTACCTCTACCAAATTTCACTGTTGCCACATATTATCCAGGTAAATATTTGGCAGGTCTACACATGCCCATCTGAGTGTCACTGCATATATTCATCACTCCATTCATCCACTGCTCCACAGCCAATGACGGCATTGCTTGCACTATTCTAATCAACAATGCAATTCATTCTTGTGAGCAGCAACACGACCATGAAAACCAAATCCTATTGTCTCTCAACAAATTATTTTTATCATGATCTCAGTATCCAATCTGCAATATAAGTCCTCTGCAATAGCTGACGAGGATATTTGATGACTGGATCATACAGTACACTTTAGAGTTCAGCAGTGCCTAGCAGTTAATCTCTTAGACCTACCAAAGCAATGACTGGGTTCAATGGTTCCCTGTCATTTCCACTTCAAATTAACCTAACAGTGAACCTATTTACTACTATGGAGTCTCAATGGAATGTCTGAACTTGTGGGCCCTAACATCATGTCCAGTTTAAACTCGCTCATTATTCTCTGCTGTCTCATTCTGACAAAAAACATATCTATGATGAGGCATTATGTCTGCATTTATATACCCTCAGATGCATGTCCCCCACCTGTGGTCAATAGTAAAAATGAACGTTAAACACTGCTTAAAAGGGAGGAGGGGGGAATGCATGGTCTGACATCACACAGCACGTTCGACGGGATATTAAGAGATTTTTGGCCACATAGTGTATCAGCTGACTGCCTCCATGGTCTAGCAGTAGCATTTGCAAAAGTATTAATCTGAAGGTCCTAAGTTCGAATCTGGTTAGGTCAAGCTACCTGGGTAAGGTTTTTTTTGAGTTTTTCTTACCCTGAGAAGGTGAATGCCAAATAGCTTTAAGGTGCCAAGGACTCCGAGCTCATTTGCGACATCATTAATTCATTTCATTCATAACTACAGACTTGCACCTACAGTTCATGTCCTTAATTTAAAGACATAGCAGGAAGACCAATGTAGTCAAAGTTACAATAAATAAAACATTAGGGGAAAAAAAAACTATCAGCAAAAGAAAGAAAAAGATTAATATTATACACAGTGATCATCATCCCTCCTTTTATTTTTTTTTTATGTATTTATGCTTCCTGAAAAACAATTTTATTCGCTATCCAAGCAAATATGGAATGCAATACTAGTGTGTTTCTGGTCTTATGGTACGGCTTATTTCTGGTCCATTAATACCCCATCTCTCAATGCAGCTAAAATGTCCATTGATAATGGTGACATGCAAGGAAAGGCAAACGTAAATGTAACAGCATACCAGGGTTTCTTATTTTAAAGCATTTCTTTTAGAATCAATTTGTAAATAAACACAAGAATGAAGGAAAAATCAAAAAAGTAATTGAATAAATTTTTACAGAAAAACAGAAATGTATTCACAAAAACTGAAATATACATTTGGAAGTATATGTATTTTGCCATCTTTCCACGAGATTGCTGGTGTGTGCACTTCACACATGTCAAGAGCAATTGTTTCAAAATATTCACTATGCTAGAAATGTTGAACTGCAGAGTGTAATTTGGTTTCTATGGTTAAAGGAACAGAAATCTAGAGTTACATACAGTGTACGGTAGCACATGCATTACATTCACAAATGTCTATTATAGTGTGGAAAGTCCATTGCAGGGCAAATAAATGTCTTTAATGAATCCCATTCAGGATGGCCTTGCACTTCCCATGTACAGAGCAATGTTGATGATCTGGAGGCATTGATTCAAGAGGACTGGAGGTCAACAATCCAAACTGCAGTGGGTACAGTGCGCATTTCATATGGCAGTGCACACTCCATCATCCATAAAGAAACTGTGTTATCACAAAGTGTCAGTGAGATGGGTCCCCCATACAGCTCACACCTCAGCATATGAAGGACTGAATTGGATACAGTCATGAGCATTTCCTTCAGTCCCACAGGGCTGAAAACACATTCCTCAACTGCAATGTTACTAGAGATGAATCATGTATGTTTCATTACACCCTGAACAAAAGTGACAAGAGAATGGTGTGGACACATACAAACTGGCCCCCACTCAAAAAATTCAAGACAATCCCATCTGCAGAAAAGATTTTGCTTATTGTTTTCAGGTACAGCCAGGGTACCATTCTTGCTGATTTTGCAGTAAAATGAGCAAGTATAAGTGCTGATTTTGCAGTAAAAGGAGCAAGTATAAGTGCTGCTGCCTATTGTGTTACACTGAATTATCTACGAACTGCTCTACACCATAAACATATAACATTTCTGGAGGTCATCTCATTCTCCACAACAATGTTCATCTTCATTTCACCTATTCATTGATTTACTTACAGAAACTCTTCAACAACCCTATCAGTGTCCCATTCTATTCAGAGTGTGAAAAAGCCAGCAAATTTTGTTCAAAGGCCTCTTCTTTCAGGCTTGAGGTCCTTTTATGTGCTGTAAATTTACAACACGGGACCCACAGTTTTACTTCCCTTCCAAAGGAAGTCATACTTAGGATTTTACACCTGAAAAAACCCCATCAACTTTGGCTGGAATTGAACCTGCAATCTTGGGTCTACAATGCTATGGCTACCATCTGTTCATTAAAGGAACACCTTGCCAGCAAACACTTCAGCAGCAACACAGAAGTTATGACAGCTGTGTGTCATTCATAACACATTCAGTCAAGCAGCTTTTACTGCATGGGCACTGAAAAATTGATGTCTTGATGGGATAAATGTGAATGGGTGGAAAAGTAGAGTGATATTCAAACTTCCAAATGTATATTTCAATTTTTGTGAATACATTTCTGTTTTGCTGTAAAAAACTTACTCAATTACTTTTAGATTTTCTCTCATATACAAGCAGAGCAAAATGCTTTACAGCCAGGTTAATCACAGCTTGTATAATTGGCATTATATGGGTCTTATTGAAACATGACGGACCATAAAGAGTTTGCTTTAATCGGTCGCACTGTTGCTGCAGTGCCTCCTTGGATGCCTCTGCCCCTTTCAAGCGCTCCGTCAACATTTTTACCTACATAAAATCAGTGCAAAGTATAGTATGAAAACAGAAATTATACAATAGAGCTGGAGGTTTTAAAATTAGAAATGCATCTCTAACATCTGTGCTAATTAATCTTGTAAGATTGCTACTATAGATATTCAAATGAGATTTTCCAGTCAACAAATTAAAATGGTTATAAATGTTGTTGCTTCATTGTAAGCATATTCAGCAAAGCAGAAGTCAATATGTAAAATCTAAATAGTTAACTTTGCTTTACAAAGAAATATTGCAGTTATAAATATACATCCTTAATACATTAGACTTTTTTTAATATATGAAAAAATTATGGCCAGAAGACAATTATGTAAAAATGAAATGACTATAATAAGCAAAAGCAAAGCAATACATTTAATAATTTGCACTCCAAAAGCTTTTTACCTTTCATTATTATACTACCAGGAATAAAGGAGCAAACTACTAAGTTCAGAAAAAAAAAACAAAACAAAACATACAATGCTGCTACATACAGTATCTCCATAAAGTAAAGGTGGGATTTTAAATTATTTATTGATATAATTAGTGAAGCTTCCATATTTGCATACCAATGGTTAATCCTTCTACACTTACCTAGAATAACAGATGAGAGCAAATAAAAATTGCATTATGAGATGATGTGAACATATTAAATGCTATTACCCACCCCCAAAAATGTAACAAATTTTATTGCTGAAATATAAGCAAGAAGGAGAAAATGGTGATGTACAGTTGTACCAACAGTAAGATATGCACTAAATGAGCAAAACAACAGTCATGGCCACTAAGATTCAAATGTTGCTGAACTTCAACATTCTTTTAACTAGAGATACTAATTAGAACTTGTACAGTAAAGCTAATTATATAATTAAGATTACTGTATGATTCAGTCAAACTATACTCTTATTGGCTCCACTTATTTGTTTATTTGTAATACATGTTACATGAACCTTTTTGTTCACATTGTTGACAGATAGCTGGGAATGCGATCAAAGGGTTCATAAAACATGTACTACATTTAAACAAGTGAAGGCAATGTAGTTTGACTCAATCATACAATAATTTTAATTATTTAATACTCTTACTTCCTTCGCACCAGTTTATTCACTTAGAATATGTTTTGCAAGTCTTCATCCACATCCTCAGCTACACGTGGAATAATTCATGTTGGACTCTAGTGGTCTTCCGATGATCTTGAAGAGGGAGTATCAAAATTCATTAGATGGTTCATGTTTCTTGATATAGATCTTTTCCCAGACGTTCAGTTCTTTAGTCTTTTGAGTGGCTTCCAGTAATTTGATTCTCATTTTTATATCATGACACTCCTTCCTCTGCAGATTTTTCTATTTGTTCATATTTTATATTTCTTCAGTTTTCCTTCAACAAGTGCCAATGTTTCTTTTAATTTTTCCAATGTATGCTTCATCACAGTCAGAACAATGTATTTGGTAGATCTCTGATTTTTTCTCTGGAGATAAAGGGTCTGTCTTACTTATCTAATGAGGTTTATGATGCTGATTATTTGATACCAAATTGACATTGAAATTTTTGAACATTTTTTGAAAATTGTAAAAAACAGCTATGTGATTTTGTGATCTGCTTTATGCCCATTTGTTTGCTGCATTTCTGTCTATTTTTGTCTACTATTTCTTTCTGAACCCATTTTCTTCTAATAGCCTGCATATATTGTTATACTCTGTTTTGTTAAAAGGTATGTTTATGTATCATGCAGTTGAATACTGGTGCTTTATGTGTTTTAAAGTTGCAGCTTTCTGCCTTAATGTAACTGATGTGTGTTTGGATTTGCTGGATTTCAAGTTCAGTCTTATCTTTATTTTTAATTACTTTAACATCCAGGAATGGAAGTGTATAATTAATTTCCGTTTCAATGAAAATCGGATCATTGGATGTCTCGAACTTTACATTTTTAATGCATCATGTATATGTTTACAGCTGATAATTGTGAAGATATTTCCACATGTCACTGCCAAACTCTGAAGAGGTATAAAAAAGTTCCTTGTAATGACTTCTTGAAACTATATTTTCAGAGTGTGCAATATTCTTTAGATAACAATGCATAGAAGCAAGGATAAGGGGTTAAGCTGAATTAAGTAAAATTTCTTAAACCAACTTAAGCAAATACCTACTTAAGTAAATATTCATTATTACGAAATTTAAACGTAACCTATCAGTTAAATTTTAAAACTTGTGATTGCACATGTGTATAATGATAAAATTGTACAGGGTTGGTTAAAAGTCTTGCACCACCTAAATAACTTTTAAACATGCGGTTCTATGACAGGAAACTCGGTTTATGGGATAGCCATATACTGAGAACTCTAAAATTATATTACTGATTTTTTTTCTACTTCCAGTTTAACTGTAATTCCAACTCTCTTATTTTAAATGGAGATAGATATACTGAGAATTCGAAAATTATATTACTGATTTTAGTCTACATCCAGTTTAACTGTAATTCCAACTTGCTTATTTTAAATTGAATACCCAATACCCAATTTATTTTTACCATGTACTCCAAGCTGTTTACATCATACTATAATAATATCCCCACTCATTCTCCGGTTATTTTAGGCAAGTTTAAAACTTATTTGCATATACCAAAGTTTGGCCATAGTCATAAATATTAAAAATTTAAAAACACATGCTAAGTATGACACCAACATTGTGTGTAGTATAAATTGATGTGAATATCATTTGTTACCCTACACATATCTAATTGATACTCTAGTTCTTGCCACACATCAGAAATGACAGATTCAATAGCTTAACAGATTCTGTGCAATATCTTTTCCAGCCACTCCTTTCTACTCAGCAATTTGGAAATGTCATATCTAGAAACTCACGAATAAGGTATCTGCAGTGTGGAGAAGCACTATTTTCATTTCAATTTATGACCCTTCCATACAATGTCAACTAATCAAGATAGTTCATGATGCACAGTCAGTTTCCACAAGAAAAAATGAACTCTTAACTGTGTCATGTGGAAGACATAACACGTTCGAATTCAGTGTAGGTATTCATTTCTTCAATAACCAATATCCTGATATGTTGATGAACATAACCAGAAACACTGAACATAAACTTCTGCAAGAATCTTTCATCGTATTTAAGTGCTGAGAAAATATACAGTTAGTTCAAAGTTCACACCGCCTGTTAACTTTGAAGCTTGTGACACAACTTGGTGTTTGGGAATAGCCCTATGCTACAAACTCAAAAAATTATATTATCAACTTTTTCTTCTTTTAATTTAACCCAAAGTTAATCCAACCCTCTTAATTGAAATGGAATACCAAATATATATTTACATTTTGGAATATCATTAAGAGCTTTTCAAAAATTACCCACACTAGATACTTGATACTTCTGTACAAATTTATTGTTGTTAAATCAAAATAGCAAATAATAAAACACTCCTCTAAAAGTAAGAAAAAAAACAACTCGTTAAATTCTGTGTTCAAACCTGTAGCCCTCAGGTACTTGACAACGTGCCAGTCAATCATAAAAACCACCTAAGGAATGACTTAACCAGGGTTTAAGAATATCTTGCACTGCTTCCATTATTCAATACTCCAGACCTAAGTTTATTTGGTTTTTCTTGATATACTACTGACTTCAAATGGTTCCATTAAAAGAAGTTCAAAGGTTACAAATCTGGTATCCTTGCTGGCTACACTATGTGACCTCTCCTACCAATCCAAATTTGTGGAAAAACCTGGATAAAGTGCTGACGAACAATCTGTCTATAGTGAGCTGGAACTCCATCTTGTTGGAAATAGATGTCATTTCTGAGAAGCCCATGATTAATTGGATGTGGAAACAAATTTGCAATACCTGATACTACATAATTTCGATGAAAATCCAACCATCTATTAGAGATTAGCATTTCCTTAAGAAGAAAGTACTAATGATATGATCGTCAACAATACCAGGCCAAATAATAAGATTTATGGATAATGTATGTGGTGCTCCATCCATTGTGAGTTTATGTTTGACCAGTATCAGCAGTTGTGTCTGCTGACAAATCCATTTAGTGGATTTTAGTGGTTTCATCTGAGAATATAATTTGCCTAAGAAAAACTGGATTGTTGTTCATGCGCTCCATTAATTCACAAAACTGCATTCTTCTATTGGGATTGTCCTCTGAAAGTTCCTGCAAATATTGAATTTTATAAGAATGTTGCTACTTTTGAGGACTTTCATCATGGAGCTTTAGTTTATATTTTATTTTAACAAATTCGTAGTATAAACTTTTGGAATATCTTCCACAAGGAGCATTTCCAATTTGAGTACATTTCTTTACAATCCTTATCACTGTTGTAAATGAAATTGGATTGCAATCTGAATGCCTATTAATAAATAAATTTGCCAATTCTGAATGAGATTGTTACCTGTCTCCATAGTCAACTATGATTAAAATTCAGAATTCTTTCCCTTTTGCTCAACACATTAGATGTCAGATTTAATCTCTTAAATAAGATGTTGCTCTATCAATAAAGATGATTCTATGACCTAAACAAATAACAGTATGTATTACTGAAAAAACACAGTAAACAAAAGAGGCATTTTATTATTTGCTATAGTCTTTTGCTTTCTTGTTTTAGCAACAATAGTTTTATACAGACGTATCTAATGAGAATATTTTTGAAAGAGTTTAATGAGCATTATTGGAAAATGTAAAAATATATTGGGTATTCCATTTAAAATAAGAGTAACAGGAAGTAGAAAGAGAGTCAGTAATACAATTTCTAAGTTCTTAGTATTGGCTATCCCCACACATCTAGTTTCATGTCACTGAATCACATGCTTTAAAAGTTATTTAGGTGTTAAGACTTTTAACTAACCCTGTATTAATACACAGCTATATAAGAGAATTGACCTTGGGCATTTTACAGGTAGATAGCACTACAAACAAACAAATCTAATTAAATTATTTAAATTACACATTTTATAATATAAAAGCTGTTTTTCTTTTTCTGTTTTCCTGTCCATTTCATTTATTTTTCACTTTAAACAAGCATTATCCTAGATTCTTGCAGTTATTTCATTTATAGTACTTCTTCTATTTTACACCATTTTTTATTTATAATCTTATTCTCAGTTCCTTTACATTCCCAGTTCCTTTACACTATAATATATTCTACATCTTCTTTTCCTCATAATGGCCTTTTAACCTCCAATCTTCTGTTCATACCTATGTAACATCTTCTCTTTTCTCCTAAATATACAGTGAGGACATTTAAGTTATTTGGAGAAACCAGTTGTCAAGACTTGTCGTACATGTGTAGGTAGTAACTAGCAGTTAGCTGCGGGAGACTTGACAGCAAGTGGTTGTGAGTCTTGTTATCCAAGTTTATGTGATTACTCACTTGAATTTGTCCATTGATATTTGGTGTTTTATTGTGTTAAATACTTTTACTAAAATCCATGATTATTTGCCTTTTGCTGATCTGTTGCTTCTAAAATTTTCTTGTGAAGACTTTCTATAGCTGCAATTATATTTATTATTTATTTTGTTCTTCTGAAGCCAAATAGGCCATCCAGTAAGTAGTCATTCATTTGTAATCTAATGTCGGTTATCAGAGTCTTTGTTAGGATTTTCAATGTGCTATCCTTCTGTAAGCATCTGATGAACTATGATCTTCCTTTTCTTTATACAGCAGTTTTAAAGTACCGTTTCTCCAGTCCTACAGGATACTGCCCTTTTTCTAAGCTTTATTCATCAAATCCTTCCATGTTTTTCCGGGCAATGGAAGAGTCTCTTTCAGAAATTTGCCAAATAAGCCATCTGGTACTGTTGCATTCTTGTTCCAGCTTCTGAGGAGGTCTGAAGCTACAGGGTCACATCAAGAGTAGAGTTTCAGCAAACTGTGAATGAACTAGAGATTAAAACTTCACTGGGCCATAGTATATACATGTAACTGTGAAGTTATTCAGATATACAAGGCTCATTTGAACTGTTCTTGGAATAAAGTACAAAATGGCAGCATAGCCTTTGATTTAAATTTATCTCATTTTTTAACATTGTCTCCCTTGACAAGTGCATACATTAGCACTTGTCCAGTGATACTCCAAAGCCTTTATTCCATCACAAAAGTCAGATTCCTTCAGTTCTGCAAAATGCACCTCAACTAATGATTTAATATCTTCTTTGGACACAAATTTCTTTCCACCAAGGAATTTTCTAAGTTTAGGGAACAGATTGTTGATTTGTTTTATTTACTGACACTCTTTAACATCTCAGATCATCAGCATACCATTCAATTTAGGACATGAAATGGCCAATACATTATGCTCACAGGCCTCTTCTTTCAGGTATGAGGTTCTTTTTCATATTATAAATCTATGACATGGGCCAACAGCTTTACTTCCCTTTCAAAGGAAGCCATACTTAGGATTTTTACACCTGAAAAAAATCCATCAACCCTGGCCAGTATTGAACTTGCGATCTTGGGTTTATGAGACAAGTATGGTTACCATTAGACCACCAGGACTGACTAAGGAACAGATGGAAGAGAGCCAAGTCTGGGGAATAAGGCAGATGTGGCAGCAAACTGTACCCAAATTCATCAATTTTTGCCATTGCAATGACACATGTTTGAGAGTGAGCATGGTCTTCATGCAAGATTATTTTCTTTTTTGATAAACCCAATCTTTTCTTACATATTGTCTTCAATATGTCCAAAATGTTAGCATAATATGTTTCAGTGGGAAAATTATCTATTGCAGTTCATTTTTGGCAATCCAGAAAACTGATACCATGATCTTCCCAGCCAGTTTCACACAGTGGAGAATTGCGGAGCTTCCTTTGTTTAGACTGCTGTTTAGTTTCAGGTTTGTAGTAGTGCACCCATGTTTCCTCAATGGTCACAAATCAACACATAAAATCTGTGGGACCTCTCTAAAAATGGGTGAAACTTTAGTGAGGGATTTGCACTCTGATTTACTTTTGATCCTGTCAGTGGTCGCAGCACCTTCTTTCCAATAATTTTTTCATATACAATTCTTCCCTCAAAATGTGAAATATGTATTTCCAGAGCTTTAGCAAAAACAGAGACCTTTCTTTAATCAGCAATTCTCCAAAGCCATATCATGCACCTTATCGATAATTTCTGATGTGACAGATTTTGGTCTTCCACTGCTTGGATCACTTTCCAAGCTTTCAAAGCTGCATTTAAACTCTGTGGCCCATTTGGAAACAGTTGAATATGATGGTGTAGAGTCCCCTAACATGTTTGTCATATCTGTATGAATTTCTTTTGCATTCACGCCCTTCTCTACCAAGTACTTAATAACTGCACAATGTTCGATATTTGCCATTTTTTCCATCTGCACTGCAACAAACAGTTACAGTTCTTGAGCAATCCATGTATGTTTCTATGAAAGAGGGTGCAAGTAAATGATATGAAATTTAATATACAAAATATTGATTCCATAAAACTACTTTTTAGACTTCCATTTTTCAAAATTTCTGGGGGAAAAAAATACCCATTTTGATACACCCTATTTATAGCACTAATGGCAAAGTGCAATATTTTTGTGTTCAACACGTTGCCAATTTCCTTAAGCTGGCAATTCCACTAGCAAATATTATTTTGTGGTGGCTTTTCATTCAATGCATGACAATACTAATGATGAAAATATACAGATTCAAATTTTGTAATTTATAGGATGCAATGAACTATCCACATCCTCTATGACAGAGTAACATGGTTTGCATCACTGTAACAAGACACTGTGCATTCTAAGTCTTTTCCACATTTCCAGAACTCTTTAAGATGCTCTTCAATATAGTATGGCTTTATTATGTTTTGTTTGGATGCTGTAGCAATTTAAAATCCCACTATAACTTTACAGTCACACTGTAGTTTAGATGCAGTTAATTTCTTATTAAAAATAAAAAAGCTTTTAAAATTACATTTTACTACAGATAATAGGAGAAAAAAATTAAAAACAAAAAATACTATACCTAACAAAGAATTACATGCTCACCAATTTGATTTTTTTTTTTTTTTCTTTGTTAACTAAGTGTTTATTATAAAAATTCAAGTGGATAAAAACAGAGTAATGAAAGATCAATATTTTAACTATATGGGTAATGAAATCTGGTAACAGAAGCTAAAGTTAATAATAAAATGATTTTATTTATGTTTAAAAACTCTTTTACTTGCTCCACTTATTAAATAGATTATAGGGAGATTGTATGGTAAGTTTGGTGAATTTTCATGAAATGAAATATTAATTGACATTGTTAGTAAGAGTGACTTGTATTATGATTTTAGGTAAATTTTCAGTTAGATGTGATGTTTAATTAATTGTTGGCATCTATTTGAAGGGATCTGTATCACACGTGCTATAGAAAATGAAGAAAAACAAGTTCCTTGCTGGTATTAAACATTTCCATTTAAAGAATTGGACTGCAAAATGGATTGAAGCAGATTTAGATGAAGTTCATGCAAACTTTGCACAATCATTGAAGACCTTTTATTTCCGGATGAATTAATTTAACCCTGGTTGAAGAAGCACTGAAGATGAAATGTGTTCTGGCTGGCCAGTTGCAGCAACCACAAAAAAAATTATTGAAAAAATCCATGATATACTGCAAGATTGCCCAGTAAAAATGCTTGAAATAATGATACTATAGGCATCTAAACTGAATGAATATATAACATCCTGCACAAAAAACAATAAATTAGAAAGCTGTGTGCAAGCTGAGTAGTGCGATTGCTGTTGACCAAAAATGCGTGCAGAAGAATATTTAAACACAGCGCCTGGCACTGTTTAATAGCAATCCGCAGAACTTATGTCGATTCAAGACTGTGGATGAAACTTAGGTCCACCATTACGCTCCGGATACAAAGCAGCCATCATGATTGGCGAGAGCGCCAAAGGTGAGAACTGTTTTGTCAGCTGGAAAGGCATTGGTCAGCGTTTTTTGATTCCCAGGGTATATATTGATAGATTATTTAGGAAAAAGCCAGAACTATAAATGGGGCCTATTATCCTATACTAATGCATTCAACAAGTTCACACTAACTCCACTTACTTACATAACACTAGGACTTCCTATTAAGCTTCATTGTTGAATTGCTTGAAACGTGCATTGAATGAAAAGCAACTAACAATGGACACAAAAAGTGCTCTTTCAGCAGGACAATGCTCCAGCCCACATACAAGCAGTCACAATGGCCAAAGTGTATGAATTGATTTCTCATCCACCCTAATTTAGCTCCACTTTTCTTATTCTTGTACTTGAAAATTAGGCTTTGAAGGAAGAAATTTTCTTCAAATGAGGAAGCGAGCATTGCCATTAATGAGTATTTTGCATAGTTTGACAGATCTTTTTTTTTCTGATGGGATGAAAAAATTGGAAACTCTTTGAACCAAGTGTATGTACACCAAAGACTAGTTAAGAAACAACGTGTGTAATGAATAAATATTATATATTGCATTTTTACCAAACTTTTCAAACAATCCCATAAATATGTTTTACGGACCACTGTACACATCATTAGCTACTTTTAGACTGACAGAAGAATTTTAGTGGGCTCCAAATGAGTATGAGTTTAGGTAACTCTGGTGGCCTTTCAATAAACTTGAAGATCACTATTTCTGCTTCCAGAATATAAAAAATTCATTACTTTTTCAAATTGTTTAATGTCAATTTTTTCCAAATCATTTAATACTTTTGGTTTTAAAATGGTTTTAATAAAATTATAAAGAAATCTTAAGATTATGGTATTCAAGAAGGGTTCTAAACTGAGAAAAGAGGAGAGATAGTAATTGGCATAAAAGCAGATTAAACCCCCTCATTGATTAAATCAAGCCACTTTATGGTTTAATCTACTGGGAAGGAGAAGAAATTGAAGCAAAAATGAATATCTAGGAGTAAGAATAAGTAGAAATGGATGATGATATGAACAAAAGAAAAAGCCTTAACAAGGGAATAATTGACATTTAAAGCTATAAAAGACGTCTCTAGAAACTGTCATGAATACAAATTAAATGGTTGAAGAGTGTTTATGCAGTGATAGTTGAGGCAAAAATGCTATATGGGTTAGAGATTTGGTGGATATTTGAGGGTTGGGTAAATGCTTATTTGATTGATTTGCTGATTGATTGGCTGAATTCTAATGATTGATGACTTGTCTTCTGGCTTCCCAATACAGTTTATTTGTTATTGAATGAATCAATCAATAAATAAATGAATAGTGTTTAATGCCCGTTTTTGCTACAGAGGCACCACAGGCGATGGACACTGATGATACATGGGTTGAAATAATATATTGGGAAAAGATTTATTTTTAAGGAAGGAATCGTTCCAGGCCTAAGTTTAGGGTACCTCCCCAGCATTTGCCATTTATAAGGACTGAGGAGAACTTGGAAAAAAAACCTGTCAGGGAGGACGGTCCTGGCAGGATTCGAACCCCAGACCTCCTGCTCACGAGTCTGCGCCTTAAAGACCTCGGCCACCCGTGGCAGTATTTGTTATCGACATTCCAGTTTCTTGTTGATTTGTATCTTGTTGATTGCACATTACACAGTGTTTCCTTTGACAGATTTTTATATTATGGGGATGGACTGTGGGGCAGTTATGGACGGTATTTAATCAAAAGATTGTTGTTATTGTATGCTTGTTATTTTGTTTGTGAACTGTCTTTCGGGAATTGTTTTTTAGTTATTATTTCAATTAAATTCTTTGCTGAGTGTAAGTTTACAAATGTTATGGTGGGTTGGAAGTTTGTTCCTTTTTTTTGGCTATGGAATCTGCTTTTTCATTTCTGGTTAGATCAACATGCAAGAGTACACTTTGAAAATGAATAATTTTATTTAAATTGGTGAATATTTTGTTAAATTTAATTGATTATTGGGGAGTGAGGATATTTAATGAATGCTTTTGTCTTTAGTGCTGATGTGCTTTAGTGCTAAAATCTGAGAGAAATAAATGCTTGTGATCCATAAATCATTTGTTGTAGTGAAGTGTATATGGCTAAGTTAAATGTGTAAAAATTATAAGAGATGATGGTTTTAACGCAATATCCAAAAAAACCAGACTTGTGGATATTGGATTAATAAGAAAAACAGCAACTTAACTGACATATAATATTAGTAGAATGATTTATAATTAATAATTACAAATGGTATCCCTAGGTTGATTGTATAATTCTGTATACTGTATTTTACTTTTTATTTATTAGTGAGTAGTGAATAAATTTATTCGTTCATTCATAAAAGCTTTTTTCTCCCAATCTCATGGTTTTCACTTGAAATATGTGTGATTAGTCTATTTTAGTAATGGAACAAGTAAGAGCATTATTTTAACCATAAATTGAGTAATTTTACATTATTCACCAACAATAAATTTATAGAATGGTTTATTAATTTTATAAAAATGGTTCTTTAGGTAGCCGACTTACTAACTATGAAGAATATTATAAAGGTTCTTCTCACCTCTCTCTGGAGTTTTCTTTTCTCCACCTTGAGTTCATCTTCTACCTTCTCGGCAGTCTCTGATGCAGACTTATACCTTATCACCTGACTTTCCAAACGTGCAACCTGCAATGGTAAAAGCAAAAATAAAAATATAATACTTTAGAGTAAAGAACTGCTTTTTTAAAAGAATTTTAAATTGAACTTAAAAATTAAAGATTTGAAAAGTTTGGAGCAAGTTTTTATTTTCTTCTTCTTTTTAAATACTTATGGTTGCTGCTAAAATATTTTAAATATAGAAATAATGTAGTTTCATAAAGTTCCAATTATTTGATGTTCTGTTTAATCTGACCTCTATCCTGGGAGGAAAAAAAAACCACTGATTGCTAGCAATTTGTTATACTTATGGCAGACCTTACAACAATGCATAGCCTGTAATGTAAAACAAACTTTATTTTTCCTAGCTGCTCCAGGGAATTATTCACTTGAGTTCTGACTGTTTGTAAGTTATCTGTTTGATATCTATTCTTTCAGTTTTAGCTCAAGTGTTTGATTGAAAGAATAATTGCAAAAACTACTAGAAAGTTTTTTCTATACAAATAACACTAGTCAACAATCATTTTGATCTGGTATAAGTTATATAAATTCATATGTATTTTTAAGTGTAGAATCCAAATCTACCTTTGAAAATGTTGTACATATAATTTACATTTTTTAAGGTTTTAATTTTGCTTGTGCTACAATTTTTTGGTGATCAGTGACTATGCTAATTACACAGTGGATGAAGTTCTAAAAATAATCACTAGTTGACAAAACAATTTACCTGTGCAGGGAGGGCACCAACATAACCAGCCTAGCTATTCTTCTTTAGTGCATGGCACACTTGTCTTCATCATTACTTTCCCTTATGGGTGTTCTTTGATTTTTCTTAATTTCCGGTGCTTTTTTGCATTTCCTTAATGAAACATTCTGACATTTCAGAGTTACAGTTAGTACACCATTATAATGGCAAGTGGTGCTTGTGTGTGTGATTTTTTTTTATGTAACAACTGGTTAGAATTGAAAGTATATGGTGAAAAAAAATTGTAGACCCTCCAAAAATACGTGATCATTTCAACAATTTCTTTATGTAGCTAAAGAAATATCTCCAAACTTTGAAGGTAAAATTTCAGTTACACTCTTCATGTTCTTAACACCTACATCAGAAACACTAGTGACTTAACCCAATAACTGAGTTATCAAATGCATTTACTAATGGGTGGGATGAAATAAGCCCTATAATACAACATAATAAAATATAATTGCTAAACTATTATTAAATATGTTGAAAGAGACAAACTGTTGAAAGAGGTGAATTTCCTACTTGCCTTTTAGCCAACATAAAACAGAATATACTTGGAAAGCATTTTGTCTGTTCTTCTTTTGTGGTATTTTGCCATTGTTCCCATTTCTTCAAGCTCTTTTCTCTTAAACCTCTTACTTATAGGATATCGGTTCATTGCTTCTAGCTGCCTGTTTTGCAAGGTAGTTAGTCTTCATTTCATTTCCATAGATCCTCTATGAGCTTGTACCCGCTGAATGCTACTGACCAATTGTCATTCTTAAGTTGTTCAGATTTCTTATTTGTTCTATTAAGTATTTGTGGTCTTTGCTGTTCATGTGGGAATCTAATGTGACTTTACTATAGTATATATTGCTACTGTCTTAGTATTACTTTGCAGATCTTCTACTTTCTCAAGTGGTTTCAGTATCACAAGCAACTTTGCCTGATTTTTAGAGCATGTTCTCTCTAGTTTGTGCTTTAGCTGATAAACAAGTTCGTTATTAAGAACAATCACAACTTATGAACCTACTTCACTGTCTGATTTACTTTCATCTTTATAAATTTTAATTGAACATGTGTGTGTAAATTTGTTAAGTGTAGTGGACTTTTATAATAGTGATGTTGAATACACTTAACGAATTAAATACAGTCGAGTTAAATTTGTAATGCTTACATCACTTATTATTTAAGGAGGAAAACAAATTTCAAGAATTAATTGCTCCCATCCTCAGTTCCTGGTCGACTGCGCTGAGGATGGAAACGATTAGCTCTTGAAACTTGTTTTCCTCCTTAAATAACAATTGATGTGTTACAAATTTGACTCAACTATATTAAATTTGTTAATGTGTGTGTAAAATTTACTCTAAAAACCTAAAGAAAGATGATTTATATAAAATATAGTGAACTTTTGTAACAGTGGTGTAAATTATTAACATTTAAGAGAAATTGAGTCGAAATAGTAACATACACACCACTAAAATTTAATTAAATGGAAGACTAGTTTCGGGAGCCATCGCTCCTATCATCAGTTCCAGATGATAGGACTCAGATGATGATGATGACTCAGAGAGTCGACCAGGAACTGATGATAGGAGCGATGGCTCCCGAAACTAGTCTTCCATTTAATTCAATTTTAGTGGTGTGTATGTTACTATTTCGACTCAATTTCTCTTAAATGTTAAAGATGATTTAGTTAAAAAGGCATATATATATATATATATATATATACAGTGTACATAGATATAGTGATAATAAAAGTAGAAAAGGATAAAATGCTTAGATAAAGTCACACTTGAAATATAGCAATTTCAAGTGTGACTTTATCTAAGTGTTTTATCCTTTTCTACTTGTATTATTACTGTTAATTTGTTACACTGTTAATAGTGTTACTTTATTTTTATTTTTATTTTATTTTGTTTGCACCTCTGGTGTTGCTTTTAACTTGGCTTATTAAGTTTAATTTGCTTTTGACTTCTTTACTATTTATCTATTATTCTTTCAATTTTATTTCTTACTTTCTCTGTGTTTTCTAATAGACTTATTGTTTAATGCATCGGGTCTAGCTTCTTGCCATAGAAGAATTCAACGAGTTCGAAATATAGCAATTTCAAGTGTGACTTTATCCAAGTGTTTTATTCTTTAATTATATATCCTTTTCTACTTTTATTATTACTGTTATTTGTTACATTGTTAATAGTGTTACTTTATTTTATTTTATGTTTTATATGAGAGATGGTGCTGGGAAGTAAATTTGACTATCCAGGAGTAAGATTGTAGTAATGGAAGATGGAATGAGCAAAAGAAAAAGTAATTAACAGGGTAGAAATTGGCATTGAAAGTTGCAAAGATACGTGAAGAAACTCCAAGAATGCAAAATAAATGGTTGGAGAGAGTTTCTCCAGCAATACTTGTGGCAAAAATACTGTGGTGGAGATTTGGAAGATCTTTGAGGTGGGTGAATGCAGGTTTGATCAAAGAAGTTTTTGTCAACTAATTTTGGTTTACTGACAGCTTCATCCAATAAAGCAGCTCAATCAGTTTTAAGAGAATACAAGGAAAATAGTGGAAAGATATCAAAAGTATTGATTTAGGATCAACAAAGAGACCTGGCTCAGTATGGTTTAAGATATTTTAAGGAGGATTGGTATGGGAGAAATATGAAAATATAGGAAATTAATAGAAAGGATTTTGGAAAGAAATTAATTTAAGGATTGGAAATATTGAAGTGCAAGAAATATTTGGTGGCTTTAATTATAAAAAATTCTTATTCAGTGAATAAATTGTACTTGTGAAGCTGTAGACAATGGAGTGGTAATATATCTTACATTAAGTATTCAACCTGTTAACACTAACTCCATTTACTACATAAGATTAGGACATGTTTTGAAAGCTAATTGCTTTCATCATCAGCTGTTGAACTGGCAAGTGAATCCCAAGATGCTTTTGTGGCAGTCTCTGATGGTTATAGTCGGGAACTTGCCAAGTTCGTCCATGGGTGGGAAATCAAAATTCATCAAGTTTTTCTTATTTTTTAAGATAATCTTTTCCCAAGTGGATAGTTCTATTGGTTTGTGAAATTCTTTTAGCAGCCTAGCCTCTGGTTTAATTTCATGATTACTGGTAAAAAAGTGAGCTGCTACTGCTGATTTATTAACCTGTTTAAAATGAATGTTCCAAAAGCGTCCTTTCCTTCAAATTTCTCTTAATTTTTCCAATGTATCTCTGATCACAATCTGTACATTTGATTTCATAAATTCCTGATTTCTGTTCTGTTGGTATGGTGTCTTTTACTATGCAACCTATTAAATTATAAATTAATTTGATATTATATTTGTTTTTGAGGGCTAACATTATAAACCTTGTGTTTGAATATCCTCTTAAATTTGTTATGGTAAGTTGGATGGTAGGTGAAGCTTTTGAATTTGTATCTTTCCTTGATGTACTTCAATGTGGGGAAAATTTTCATATTTACACACATGATGAAAAAATGTTGGATGTTGTAAAAAGATGACAGAGGAGACTTTGCATGGGTCAGAAGCTGAGTTATCAAATTGAAAGGAGCATATGGAAGGATCAATATACAGAGATATGTTCAATGTCACATATACTGAACTCAATATAACAAATACAAAGTCAAAATACAATATACAGAATTATAAAGCATTTTCCTCTCCTACCATAAGTGCAAGCAGGGTCATTCGATCTCCTGAAGATATCCTAACAATACTGGTGGAAATCCCTTCAGATTTTCATAGAAGGACCATCTACAATATCACCCTATTCAAATTTGTACCTATTTATTACAAATCCTCTATTACCATTTTTGCAAACTTTCTTATTGATCCAATACGCACAACACTGTGGTTACAGGAATATTTGAGTCATCCACATTATTAAAACTATTATCTGTAATTTTCCATAGACTTCACTTCTTTGGCTTATTTATCGATCCCCCTCAATCATTTTTATTAATGGTAAGCCTAGGTATTATATGAATGTATTTCCCTTTCCCATTAATTCACATTATAAAACTAACTTATTCTAGTAGGATATGTAACATTTTTTAACATATTCCATTTCTTAACTTGAAATTTAATTTGGAACTTGCACAGTGAAGCAAATCATATGATCATTTTTGTAGGATTTGAGTCAAACTGAAAAATTCTTTTGGATTCATGTACTTGTTCATTTGTAGTGCATATTCTGCAGACCATCATCTGCATTCTCAGCTACCTGTTGACTGCTGGAATATTAGTGTTTTCTTGGGGATTCTCATTCTACTTTGGTGGACATGAATTGAAGTTAGTTAACATTTAAGAGAAATTGAGTCGAAATAGTAACATACACACCACTAAAATTGAATTAAATGGAAGACTAGTTTCGGGAGCCATCGCTCCTATCACCAGGTCGACCAGGAACTGATGATAGGAGCGATGGCTCCCGAAACTAGTCTTCCATTTAATTCAATTTTAGTGGTGTGTATGTTACTATTTCGACTCAATTTCTCTTAAATGTTAATAATTTACACCACTGTTACAAAAGTTCACTATATTTTATATGAAGTTAGTTAACCTATCCTTGTATTTATGCATGTAGATTTCTCCCACAATGTTAGCTCTGTGGATACCTGTGCTGATCCAATAGTTTTCTTTCATTTTACCATGGTTTTCTGTCCAGAAATGATACCGCCACTATAGATTTTTCTATTTGTTTGTATTTAATGTTCCTGATGTGATCTTTCAGAGGCATGTCTATGTTGTTTCTCTTCATTTTCTTCTTGCATTCTGCACAGTTTATTTGATAAATTCCAAAAAATTTTCGGGATGAAAACTCTCCATTAATTTTCTCTTCAGAAGACTTTTCTAATATTAAATTTGTTTTCTGGTGCCAATCTGATGTTACAATGCTTTAGTGTATTCTAAAATTTATATGTAGCATGGGTGATATGTGAAATTTTTAAAAATTATCTTTCCTTTTTCTGCTTAAAGTTTTTGTCTCTTGAACTTCTGCACATTTTTTGTGAACCAATTCTTTGCTAAATCATTTTTATTACTGCTCTTTCTATTTGTTTGCATTCATTGGAACATTCCTCCTTGCTAACAAGTAACAAGTTGACAAACTAACAAGTTAGAGACAAAAACTTCACAATATTTTCAGCAGAAAAAGGAAAGATAATATTTTTTAAAATTTCACATATGGGGTACACACAAATTTCAGAATGTTCTTAAGCATTTTAACATTAGATTGGTACCTGAAAACAAATTTAGCATTAAAACTTTCCTGAAGAGAAAATGAATGAGTATTTCCACCATAAAAAATTGAGAATTTATTAAATAAACTGTGCAGAATGCAAGGTCTAAGTCAGGGAAAAAGAACAGAAACATACATACCTCTTGAAAGAACAGGGACATTAATTACAAACAAATAGAAAAATCTGCAGTGGCATCTCATTTTTGGACAGAAAACCATGATATAGTGAAAGAAAAGAACCTATTAAATCAACACAGAGGCCCATAGAGCTAACAAAGTGGGAGAACATTACATGCATACATACATACAAAGATAGTTTAATATTCCTACAGACAAAATCGCTTCAAGTTCATCTTATGTCCACCAAAATGAGTCTCCCCAAAGGAAACACTAACATCTTCCAGCAATCAACAGGTAGCTGAGAATGCAATGGTCTGCAAAACATGTAAATAAAGGTAACTGAAACTAAAAGATTGTACATGTCCAACTCAATCATACAAAACTTATCATATTCCATTTGTTACAAAAATAGGCCCATATTATTTTTCTGCTGAAAATATCCTTGGATACATTTGCAAACTAGCATAACTGCTGTAACATAAACTGCAACATTATAAGTCATTTACAAGCCATGTTACAAAATGACAGTAATTGTAAAGCAATACAAAGGTAGCAGTTAAAAAGATAATGCTTACATTGGCCTGCAATGTTGATACATCTTGTTCTGCTTTCTGGAGCTTAAACTTGTAATCACCTAATTGTTTGTTGGCTTCTCCTGCAATTATATTACAGACCAGTTCAGTTACTCTCCAAAATGTTGAATTGTACAAGAGCATTTTAAAAATTGGAAATACATAATGAAACAAAAATCCCAGGAATTTCAAATTTCTTTGCCAGGAAGATGCGTTTTTACTCACACTGTCCAATGGATTGCATGATAATGCTGCTGCAAGAGTATGAAGATGCCTGTATTGATGAGGGAAGTTGTATTTATGTTTAATAAACGGCTGTTATTAGTAGAAGTTACAGTTTCTTGAATTAAAATGTTAACTGTAATGAAAATGTGCTTTTTCTTTCAAAATAAGCATGGTATTCCTATTTAAGTGTTTGAAGCTGTTGACAGTGAAGCAAATGAAATGTTGATATTTCGGAATGTTAATAAAAATTTCGCTTATAGAGTTTCTAATCAGGAAATATTTCAGAAACCATCGTTCCCATCTTCAGCTATTGACTGAGTGCTTCGTAAGTTCTGGATTGCATGATGTGGTTATTGGTCTGGTCTGTCTGATTGGCTTGATGTGGTTATTGATCTGAACTGCTTCTCTGTCCACATCTGTTGCTATTGGCTGGAATAGGAATTTGCTGAATTCGTCCAGAGGTAAGGTGTAAAATTCATCCATTTTTCTAGATTTTTAAAAATGAAAAATTTTTTCCTTGTGGATAGTTCTATTGCAGTATGTATTTCTTTTAACAAAATGGTTTCTTGCTTAATTTTATAGTTTGTGTTCCAAAAGTGAGTTGCTAGCACCAATTTTGTCAAATGTTTTAGCTAGACATTTCTAAAGTGATCTTTCTTCCTTTTTTCCAGATTTCTTTTAATTTTAGCTATTTATTTTAAAATGCAATCTAATTATTCTACTCTATATATGCTTGATTTTTTTCTCTGGAACTGTGCCATCTTTCAATGAATAATCTAATCTAAGTTTTTTACACTGTATTTATTTTGTGGTACTAATTTTATGCTACATTCTTAGAAGATCTTCCCAAACTTGTGATGATATTCAGGATGATATACGAATTTGCTATATTTTTAATTCTCTTGGATATTTTTAAGTGCAGAAATGTCTTTATATGCTTTTCGTCAAATAATTTGTTATACTTTTTAACTACTATGTGAGCACTGTGTCCATTGATAAATGATAAACTGAATAGATATTTTATTCTTTTTTATATTCTGTTTATGTGAGTGGGAGACTAACTAATTTGTGCATCAAACCATTAAAAATGGCATATTTATGTGGAATAGGGTTGTAGCTATTGTATTTTACATAGTAATCTGTGCATATGACTTGCCTATAAAAAGCATAATTGATTTTTTCGCATGATTTTTTAAATTTAAAAATTAGTTTTCCATTTTCCTCAGTTTATGTGGTGAATTTTATGGATTTCTATTTGAAATTGAGGAGTTTTAGAGCATCTGATAAGTATTTCTTTGGTATTGTTGCAAATAGCTATAATCTGATTCCACATAAATATGCCATTTTTATTAGTTTGATACACAGACTAGTTAATCTCCCACTAAAAAGAGAGCACTTATACAATGAGATTAACCAATTCAAAAGACAAAAATCCTTTAAAGACTTTACACTTAAAAATGATAATACATTAGATTCACATATCATCCAAAATATCAGCACAAGTTTGGGAACATTTTCAAAAAACATGGAATAAAATTAGTACCACAATAAAAAAACAACATTAAAACTTATTAGATTTTTCATTGGAAGATAGCATAGCGAAACAGGGCAAAATGGTGAACAGGAACAAAAGCTAGCAGAATACAGAATCATTACAGGAGATTTTTGTATAAAGCCATTCTTCTCCTTCAAGATTATGCATGCCTTCACACAGCTCCTGCTTTGACACTATTTAAACAAATCTCACATGCCCTTAAAAGTTATCAAACATTTAGGACACTTAGAGAGGGAAACCATTTTTTTTCTGATAGAATTAATTAGTATGTGTAAAAGGGTGAGAGTTGTACTGAAAAGTAGAGGATAATGTATAAAAATGACATATAATTTATATCTCTAACAGAATTATATATCACAAAATGATAAATTTGTTCCTACTTTTTGAAATGCTCTTGTACTTAATACATTCATAATCTTCATTCTGTCTTAATTACATTTGTAAAAACACAAAACAAAAAACATTATATAACAAAACACTAGCATCTAAAATCTCAACATTGATTCAATTTGGGATCTAACACAGTGAAACACGCATTAATAATCTCTTCCAACACATTTAGACACACTCTTTTTGGCTTCACTTACTAGAGGACTCAGGATATGATTTATCCTCAGCTGTTAAATGACTGTTCGATCATTCTTAGAAGTTGGGTTGGTACATGTGTGGGTTGACTCCAGTGGTCTTACAATCTGCTTCTGAGATGTTGAAATTCATTATGTTTTGCTTTTTTATGTAAATCCTTTCTCATACGTTTAATTCCTTTGGTCGTTGAACTGTTTTTAATAACTTGATAGCTTTCCCCCCCATTTCATAGTTTTCATTCCAAAAATGTGCTGCCACAGCTGATTTGATTTTTCTCTTTGCTTGTAATGGCTGTTTCTCCAATGTTCCTTCAACTAATACCTATATTTCTCTTTGTTTCTCCTATATAGATTTTTTCACAATCCTGACAATCAATCTGGTTAATTCTGGATTTTTTTCTCTTTGGACCTGGAATCTGTATTGTTTAATTTCAATACATTTTTAACACTGTATCCATTAGGGTGCTAGATGATACTGCACTGGTTGAAAATTTTTTTAAATTTCTTACTGGCTGATGGGTGGTATGTGAGCTTAAATATACAAAAAAATCACAACTCTGAGTAATTCAGCATGGAAAAAATGTTTAAAATGTTCACCTAACACCCATCAGCTAATAAGAAATTTCAAACAATTTTCAAGCAGTACAATATCATCTTTAGCACCTCAAAGCCAATACAGTGTTAAAATTTTATTAAAATTAAACAAAAAAGATTCCAGCCCAAAAGAGAAAAAAATCAGAATTACCAGATTGTCAAGATTGTGAAAAAATCTATACAAAAAAAACCTAAGATAAATATAGGTATTGGGTTGAAGGAACATTGGAGAAACAGCCATTACAGAGAAAAATCAGCAGTGGCAACACGTTTTTGGAATGAAAATCATGAAATAGAGGGAGGAAAAAAAAATCAAGTTATTAAAAACTATTCAACAACCAAAGGAAATAAACATATGGGAAAGGATTTACATAAAAAAGCAAAACTTAATGAAATTCAATATAACTGAAGCAGACAGCTCTTTATTCAAGTTTATTGCAAGACCACTGGAGTCAACCCAGATACCTACCAACCTAACTTCTAAGAATGATCCAACAGTCATTTAACATAAATATTGTACTTACGAAGCTGTTGACAATGGAGTGGCAATATAACTTCAACTTATGTATTCACTTACACAAAAGTAAGACACGTTTCGGGAGAATCTCTCCCATCTTCAGTTGCTTACTGAACTGTCGTTACTTGAAACTATAGCTGGACAAACTGATGTTCCTGTGGTGGCCTCTGTTGGTTGAAGTAGGAAGTTGCTGAGCTTGTCCATGGGAGGAAACTCGAAATTCATTAGATTTACTCTATTTTTTAATATTTTTTCCCAAGTGGATAACTCCAATGGGCTGTGAAGATGTTTCAGCAGTTTTATTCCTGGTTTTATTTCATGGCTTTTGGTCCAAAAGTGAGCTGCTACTGCTGATTTATCCACCTGTTTAAACCAAATATTTCTAAAATGCTCTTTCCTCCGAATTTCCAAATTTCTTTTTGTTTTGCCTATGTAGCTCTGTTCACAATCTGCACATTTTATTTTGTAAATTCCTGATTTTTGTTCTGGTGGCATGGAGTCTTTTACAGTGTAACCTAATAAATTCTTGATGTTGTATCTGTTCTTTGGGGCTAACATTATTCCATGTTCTTTGAAGATTTTCTTGAACTTTCATTTAACAGCTGAGGATATGGATGAGGGTCCACAAAACATGTTCTGAATATAAGTCAAACCAAAGAAAATGTGTCTAAATAGTTTATGACTCAGAAAAGATTATTAGCTTCTAAAACTTTCAGAATGAATCTGAAATACACTGTAGATACAGGGGATTTTCATTTACTGCCATGAAGGAAGTTTGTGAGCACTATCCCCAGCTTAAATCTTCTCAAATGTAATTTTCCCCTTAGTCACAACAAAAGTGTATTTCACCCCTCATAACTATAGCTTTGATTAGTCCATGTCCATTAAATGATCTTAAAATGTTTCTGAACAAACCCTTTCTTATAATTTGTTATTTCTTCATTTTGTTCATGTATTTTCTAATTCTGGAATCTATCAATTGCATATGTTCACCAAAATCTGATTTTGTAATATATCTGAAATGTCCTTTATTATATTATCAATATCTCTCAATATTGCTCCAATAATTTATGCACTCTACACCTATAGTATTTCTTATAATTTATTTCTTCATTTTGTTTACGTATTTTCTAATTCTGGAATCTCTCAATTACATATGTTCACCAAAATTTGATTTTGTAATATATCTGAAATGTCCTTTATTATGTTATCAAAATCTCTCAATATTGCACCAATAGTTTATGACTATACACCCATAGTAAATGACTGAATTAGTTATTAATTTCTGAACAATTTTATCTATTTGAATACAGTTTAATGTAATTTTCTATAATATTTGCGAAATACTTATTTTTCTGTACAAAAGTATTGAGAACTTCAGACTTAGAAGCATCCCCTTCAAACACTTGTCTTTCCCCTTTAGATGATCATGCTTGCACCTTCAAAGGACACTTTAAAGAGTAGAGTGACAATGAGGTGAAAAAAGTGTTCCTTTTCTGCCTGCAGACACAACAAAAAACACTTTTTCATACTCTTATACAAAAATTTACCTCTTTACTGACAAGGAATCTACTTGACTTTGAGATCACAAGTACTAAATGGCCGTTTATACACATAAAGAGGTTGGTATTAGTTGATACTATACTAAGTGATTAATTTATCAGAACAAGTTCCAAGAGCATTTGCTGATAAATTAATCAGTTAGTGAATAATAATGCTATCTAATACCAACATTTTTATGTGTATAATCAATTAACTTCAATGTTTCTAACTTCTACTAAGTTTGCACTCATTGACTGGTTGATTGGTTGCTAGTGGCCATTGGGGATGCTGATATTTATCATTTTTTCCCTAGCTTTGCAGTAATGGGCTTCCTGATTATTTTTATTTGTTTGTTACTATTAAGTTGGCTGCATTTCAGTAGATACTCTTTGTATAGGATAACATTCATGTCCTTACACAATGGGCAGTAGTTGTCCTAGATTAATTTCACTGAAGAGATGTTCAGACAGGCAATCATGCCCAACAATTATGTGGAATTGGGCAACTCCAATATTTTTGGTTTCAATAAAAGATGCTTGAACGTCTTCAGCATTAAGCCTACCTTTAAGTTTTTGTTGGATATTTCATTCAGCTATTATTTTATGAGTTTGAATTTGGAAGGAACTTCTAGTTCAAAAGATGATTTTATTTTTATGGTGGCTCCTTTTTTGCTATTGGCATTCCCCTTGAATCCCACAAGGCTTGCGCTCCATTATAAAACTATTTCTTAATATCTGATCTGTATTGTATGATATCATTTTCTTATTTCATTTATAGTGTATGTTGGCAAATTCATTATACTTTGTAGTACTGCTTTAGAGTCTCTTAAGATAATACCTCTTTTATTTATGTTTGGCCTATACAGTCAATTTTCTAATGCTGCTCTAATGGCCATTTCACCATCAAAATTGTCAGCATACTGTCCCAAAGGTGTATATTGAGAGAATTCTTCACAGTATATTCCAAAGCCTGAGTAAACCATTTGTATATACTCTATACCATGTATCAGTCAGATAACAGTTTAGTGTACTAAAGGCTGTCAAATCTTAATACTTCAGGTAGGTTATTTTATCTTGAAGACCATTAGTATCCAGATTTAGTTTCATGCTGATATCTGTATATTGTAAACAATTAGTTGGCAGGTTTAGTGCTTATTTTAAAAATTTTATTTAAACATTCTCTCCATATATGATTTTTGAGCCTTTTGTGTTTCTCATCGTGTGCTGTCTGAAATATGCAACCATTTATTCCTGTTATTATTATTTAAGTTTTGTCCCAATATTCTAGCTGTGTTTTAATTGGCAGGTTGTTAATTATGCTCTGCATTGCAGCGATAAGTTATACTTTTATTCTTAACAATTGTAATGTATTCAATTTAATTTTAAGTTGGTTGTTTATTGTGGATATTATTTCACTTCCATAGAGCAAATTTGGGCTTTATGTAGCATTTGTAAGTGTCATGAAGGAGATCTATGGATACTCCCAATTTGACACCTGCTAGTCTTCTTAATATGTTGGTCTTCTTATTCACTTTCTTAGTTATATTGTCGATCTGGTCACAGAAGGAAAGTTTTTGTCAAATATTATTCAAAGATATTTAGTGTGTTCTTTCTCTTTTAGTAGTTCATTATTGATTTTAAGTTGCAAATTATCTGTAGTGAAAAGCTAGAAAACTGTTTTTAGTGTTATTGCCACATTGTTGGTGGATGCCCATGTTTACATGCTACTGATTATATTCTGCATTTCATTTCCTAGTTTTTTTTAAATAATGTTTATCCTGCCTCATTAATTCAAATGGCGACTAGTCTAGCCATAAGTATTCAATGGCGTTGACAACATATGAAGCCCCTACATTACTTAGCATGCGTAATATTAGCTGCTAATAGGAAGTGAAACTAGAAGTATTCAAATATGAGCAGAGGCACAACTTCAAGACTTAACATCAGTCAAGTTGCAGACTCTGAAGGCATTCATTTGTCTAAGTTCTATATAGCTTAGAACTCTATTTACTGCATGTCTCTGCAGTATCTCTCTTATAGACTTTAGTTTCATTGTCATCACTAGTCACAATGACTTCTCCATGGCAGATGTATTCTGCAGTCAGTAGCTAATAGCTGATGTCTAGCAATGAGAACTAGAAGTTTGATTCTACCAATGAGTGAATTATTTTATTATTTTCATGTAAAAATAATGTTTAACATACACATGATAATAAAGATTACAATTGCCAAGACTTATTTTAATTTAAGGTATTTATGCTCACACACATTCACAAAAAACCTTGAGCAATATTTGTTTTGAAAATACATAGGAAATTAATAATTATTTTAAATTAAGTAAAGGCAATTCATCATTTCTTTCTATTTTTTTTACTGAAGAATCTTTTCAATGTGACATTTTTTTTGAAAACAAAGATTATTAATTTACATTTTTGTATTGAACATAAATGTCTTAAAGTTCAAATATATGTTGTCCTTTAAAATAAAGTGTGCAGAAAATAGTAGAGCAGAAAGGAAGTACCAAACTAAGCATTTTGAAGATAGAAACAAGGGGTTGCAGAAGTTTTTTTTACTGAGCTATATGCGTTAACATTAAATCTGTTGTGTTAGAATTTCGGATTGTTAAACTTATTTGTGGCATGCCAGATGTAAACAAAACACACTCTTGTACAGTACTAGTCACTGTCATAAGGTATCTGATGTTCAATGCACCATTTGTGTTTTGAAACCTATTGGATGGATATTGAACACTTGTCTTGAAACTAGGCAAAAATTATGATTCCAACATGATGGTGCCTCTGCACATTTTCACTTGCAGCTCGAAATCTCCTAAACAGAACATTTGGCGACATTGATGGATCAATGCAGTGGCCTCCATGGTATATCAATTAAGTACTTGCATGTAATATTTAGTTTCTCATTGTGAACCAGCACATGTTAGTTGAGACGGTATACACACAGACAGTTACTTTTGACTGGCAAAGGAAGATGTTTCATAATGTCAGATTTCAATTATGATCATTCAACACTTCAATTAGTAAACTGCATCTGCAACCTCTGTTCTTAATCTTAAAATGCTTAGTGTGGTACTGCCTTTCTACTGTACAATTTTTGGTCATATTGTTTTTCTGAACCCTGTATATTAATGCAGTAAATTAAACATTATTTTACATTAAAAATACTAACAAATATGAAAATTCAAGCATAATGATTTGAGCCTACATAGTTCCTATTACTAAACATATGCATTTGCCCGCTCAGCCATTCAGAACACATGATCCATACAAATGCATTTCTTGTTTATGGTATAATCTGAACAAGAACTGAAGGTGATGGGATGTTGTGAATTTAGTGTTAGCGAGTGCTTCTGATGTTTCCTGAATCAGTCATGATTTCTGCCATTGTTCATTTTTTTGTCTATGGGTGTACATACCAACAACAAAGAGAACCTTCCAGAGATGTTGGGAATATTAAAAGTGATGTTTAGCAATAATTACTGGTTAGAAAAATATAGCCTTAAGAGCTGTCCATAACCATTAAAAGATATAATATAAGAGCAGATAGCAAATTCCAGAAAAAAGCCTGTATTCAGAAACATACGGACCATTTAATGAACATGACTCAAAAGTACATAGCTCAACATATAGATTGTATTAATAGTAATACTACACTACTACTACTAATATTTATGTCGTTCAGCATGGAGTAACAAATGAGGATGATGAACTTCCAAACAAAGGGTCTTGGCAGTGGTATTTTAAATGCAATTTACAATTGTTTTACACAGTTGTATTTAAAATAAAGTAGCTTTCTAAAACTAATTCTACTCTCAAGACTTTTCCATCATTGTCAAATGCCAGGTATTAAAAACAATCATGCTTACACATAATGAAGTTATTAACAGTGAAGCAATACATCATTTAATCACAGCAGTCACACAAGTAACACCGTTAACCTCACTTACCTGTTTAAAATACAAAATATGTTTAAAGAGCACTTGCTCTCATCATCAGCTGGAGTCCAACAATGACAATGGTAGAATAAATCTGTTTAGGCAATCCAATGGTGGAAATCTCAAAGTTTATGAGAGAATGTTTGTTTTTTAAAATAAAAATGTTCTACCAAGTTGACAATTTGGCTGCATTTTTGGCCGTTTTAATAATTTAGGCTCCCTTTTAAGAATTAATGCCATCAGAAACACTTGCACGCTGACAAAAATGAATGAAAATAGCAAGTACAAGAAATTCACCATCCAAAAGCAAATAAATTTAAAAAACTCATTAAAAACAATATGGCATACAGATTTTTAATAATGGTTCTCCAGAACTAGTGTTAAAAAGTATTAAAATCATAACAAAAAGATGCAGTGTCAAATTACAAGAAAGGCAACATTTGTCAACTTAATTGTGAGAATTGCAATAAAATATATAGAGAGTGAATCACCAAAAAATTGCACTTCAAATATTTCTGAAATGATGGTGCTATTGATATTATCTTTCACATAAGTGAAGTTTAGACAAGGCTCATAACTGCAGTCCATATTAATAATTATTAGAATATACATTTCTTAAAAAAAATTACATTTTTTTAAATGGTACTATGCCTATTAACATCAAGAAAATAAAACTAGAGGAAATTAGAATGACAATGGTGTTTTCTGCAAGATTTTAGTGCAAGTAGTTAATGAGTTATTGTAATATGAACATTTTAAATATCTAGTTATGATGTTCGGATGTTTACTTTTCATATTTAATGTGTGTCTGTTTTCTTTTTTTTTTCAATTTTTATTTTATCTTCTTTATTTACTGCATGCATTACTATAATAATTACTAATACTACATGCATTACATCATTTCACTGTTATATATTATCCTTAATACTGTTTCTTTATACTCTTACATTCTTATTCTAACCTAAATGTCATATTTTGTAGATTGTTTAAATTGCATGCATTACTATCATTTCACTGTTACATATGATCCTTAATACTATTTCTTTTTACTGTTACATTCTTATTCTAACTGTCATATTTTGAAGATTGTTGAAATTGGTGCTATATGCAAATTAATATTTTACTTTAACATTCTTAGTCAAGTAGGTGAATATATTATTTACAAAATTACAATAGTTGTATTATTCACAATTTAATACCAATGGCCATTTCTTTAGACTGCTTTACTGTTACACCACATTTTCTTGCAGCCTTTTAGTCAATTTGTGTTAATTTGAAAACTGTCAAAATTGAGGAGAGAAGATGAACTTCCACAGGACAAGGTTACAATTAAAGAGAATAATTTTAAAAAGTACAACGTTAACTACATCAAATTGATAAAACAATTCAACGCTCAAGCAAACCATCAAAGGAGATAGAAGAGGAACTGAATAAGATGACAACATGACAGACTTACATAGATGCATGTGAATGCGCTTGCGTGTGTGGTTTTTTTTTTCCTGAATTTCCAAGGAAAAACAAGTT
Organism: Metallyticus violacea; assembly: GCA_030762175.1. Lineage (NCBI taxonomy): Eukaryota > Metazoa > Arthropoda > Insecta > Mantodea > Metallyticidae > Metallyticus > Metallyticus violacea. The sequence continues at coordinate 25,015,829 of CM060836.1, forward strand.
ACATTTTGTACTTATGTGTTTTTACTGTACCATGTGTTAACATTCTCTTAAGAAATATGAAAAGTGGTCTTCATAGGTTGTGTTTAAAATGAAGACCACCAGCATAATAAAATAGTGTTAAGAGGGAGCATAATACTAGAGTTGCTGCAGCGATGAGTAATAAGTTTCCAGACAAAAGCTTTCAGTCTGTCATGTAAAGATTACTGTAATGTTGTAACATTTCAGCAGTATTTTCAGAACAGGCAGCTGTAATAGGTCATTTCTTATCTTCTGGTGCAGTCAGTATGTCCTTGTAGGCAGTGTCTTTTAGTTTTACCCACAGAGAAACATCTAGATAGGTCAAATCTGGTCAACATAAGGTCTTTGTCCAATACAACAATTTTGAAACAATCAGTGAAGATGAAGACAAGTATAATATGTCTATTTGGATATCTTTCGGTATACACTTTACAAGAAAGAACATTCTCCAAGTCTACTTTTTCAGCCTTAGTAATTAACATCTTCCATCACATCCTACTTAAAGAACTAAAGTCTGGCGAGGAAGTTCGAATAAAATCAGTGTAAAGCAAACAAAATGTAAACAAACACAAGAACATCGTAGCATAGCAACTAAGCAGTTAAATGGGGCAGACAATTACAGATATTTAAAATGTTCATATTACTATAACTCATAACTTACGTGCACTAGAATCATACAAAAAACACAAATGATATTCTAATTTCCTCTAGTTTAATTTTTTTTATGTCAATAGGCATTATTCCATTTAAAGGAATGTAGCTTCATTCAAGAAACACATATTCTAATAATTATTAACATCTGTCCATCGGTTGCTATTATGATCGATCCCCCTCTCTAAGCTACAATTCTGTGAAAGCAGCATATCAATAGCATCTTACATTTCAGAAATATTTGCAGTACAAGTTAAAATGATTCACCAGGTATAGGAAAGACAGAGAAACTTGGAAGTCTGCACAATATTACATACAAATTGAAAAAATGGCAGTTGCAGCACATTTTTACACCTAAAACCACGGTTTTATAAAAAGTCTAAATTAAGTAAAAATAATCAAGAATGCAGCAGTGTTGACAACTTGGGAAAACATTTTTATTGTAAAAAACAAAAACCCCATCATGAACTTCAAGATTCCAACATTGGATTGTCTAAGCAGATAACTTTGGCAGAGGATGACAATCACTTTCAAACTCATGATGGGAGTAAGCGCTCTTGGAAAATGTTCTGGATTTTAAACAAGTGTTACAATGACTGCTATGATCAAATGATTATACATGTTCAAAGTTACTAAATACAACAAAGTAACTACATGCATCTACACTTGAAACAATGTGTTGAGGGGCAACTTTAATAATCTGAAAATAACTGCCAGCACTTTGAACTGTTCCTAAGAGATCCCAAGATGCTACTATTCTTGATTGGTGTTAGGTATTTCATGTTAGTGAACACAAAATCAATAATATGAGGGTACTCAGCAAGTTCAAGGACACATATAACAGTTATAATCATTACCTGATAATTGTAGAATATAATATCTAAGTAACGGTACTTGATGCATAAAAATAAAGTGTTATACTGGAAAAAATTAGTCCGTTTAATCAAAACAGTGTATGTCATACAAGCCACTGTTATTTCTAAGATTTGATAAGTCCATTTGTTGCTAAGGGATGTAAATACTTTTGTTGACATTTAGCTTTCCAATTCAATTACTATAATACTGTGCGATAAGTGATGCTTTGCCCCATGGCACAGGATTTTTCCTATGAGCAAGCCCCCACTCATTTGCCAAGCTATGGATGGGGTAGCAAGCCTGCTTGCTTACTTGTTGATCTTGCTGACTGTAACAATTGTAGCGCAGCTGTTCCCAGGTATGTGTTGTTCCTTTCTTAATTCACTAGTATGCATAAAGTGCATTATGCCTTGTGTGTTTACAATGGCATAATCTGTCTTTATGCATGATTCATAAACGTTAACTGAGCTTTTGAAGTTCGAACACTGTTTCAAGCAAGATTTCCGGGTGTAGACGCTCCAGATTGTAAAATAGCCCATAACCTATATAATATATTTTAGGAAACTGGAAGTATCCAGCCTAAGAAACCAAAAGAGCAGTGTAGTTCTCATCAGAGAAAGATTACATGACATTGGTAAACGTTTAGAAAATTCCTCTAGAAAATCTAATCTTCTTGCACAACGAGTGGCAATTTCATATGGGTCTGTTTAAAAGGTACTAAATTATTCCACTTCAAACTGTATATGGCACATGTTCTTCAGCCACTGACCCATACATAGGCATCAGTAAATTGTCTATATTTTTCAAGATGAACTACAACAAGTAATGCCAAAAATGTATGGAGAATAAAGGCACGCAGTTTCAACACCTTATTTGATAATTTGGTAAGTAATGGACCTCCTAAATTGGTTTGTGTATTGTTGAATGGTTTGTTTTGTTTTATCCCCTTCCCTACCCCACTAATCACTGAGACCTGGTTAATGAGCAGAAAACTCATATGTAGGCAAAACACTATAGGAGAAAGCAAAACTGATTGCACAGTAGCTCTAATGGAATGAACCTCAATATATTCAAGTAATAAAAACACACAATAAGAAAAGTTTATATATAATATTTTAAAAAAAAATCTTTAAAGCATATTTCAGTAGCATACGCTAAAAGACAGTTACAAGCTTTAAGAGTTCTGAAATGGGAAAATCACTAAGTTTGCTTCCTACTAGGATGTGAGCAATTCATCATTGAATTTCAAAATCTGAAAGAGAAGCAAAAATAAAGAAATTAAACAAATATAAATAAATAAAAATATTTGTTTAATTAGCCAGAAATAAAACAGCTTTTGAAGAGAACTATGCTATGTTAGAAGAAAAAGCATAAGCCCAAAAGTTTCAGGGTAACTTATTAAGTAAGTTATTATGAATATAAAACTTAAAATAAGAGTACTAATTTGAAAAGCACTTTAACTTCTTAATATAATCTCCCTGTACACTGAGGTACTTGTTCCACTGTTTCACAAGAGCCCCTGAAATCCATAAGCACAAAATTCTTTGGGCTGCTATTGCAATCAGGTGGTGATTTCCTTTCTACAGCTTCATCATGATGAAAATATTCACCTGAAAGATGATGAATAAGAGAGCCAAAAAATGGAAGCCACTTGAAGTACGACTGAAACTATATGGAGGATGCTCAAGGACTTCCCACTTGAAATTTTGCATCTTATTTATTTGTCTTGGCAGTGTAAAATGCGGCCTGCAATGCAAGAGTGTATGCCTTTGGTGAGGAGTTCCAGTCTCTTCTGCTAATAAGTTTTCTGAGGATGTTACAGTAGGAGTCTGCATTTATATTTGTGCTTGATACTGGAATGTAGTGAGCAGTATGCCTTAATGATCCCAAAACACTGTGAGCATTTTTCCAATGGATATTGTAACTTTTTTTTTTTTTTTGGTGTGTGATTGAGATGCTATGTCAGACCTATTCTTTGCATTTTTTTTATAAATTTATACCTTTGAAGGAATCCACACAGTAAAACGAAAATATAACTTCTTTGTTTATTAAAAAGTTAAAATAATCAACACTCATGAGCATTTCACTCCTTTAATTAATATTAATTATTAATTAATATTAATTATTAAATTAATATTAATAATTAATTATTACTACTGTACTGTATTCTGTACTGCACTGTACTCAGTTGACAATGTGAACGATATGTTCACGAAACATGTCCTGTTATTTTAATAATTAAAGGAGTGAAACGCTCATGAGTGTTGATTATTTTAACTTTTTAATAAACAAAGAAGCTATTCTTTGCATTTTGTGTTGTGGGGTCAACATGTGTGGCACCCATCATACACAGATTTAGTGAAAACCTAACCATGCATTATGAGTTAAGCCATTCTTTTTGAACAACCAATAGTAATAACTAAGATTTATACAGTTACCTTTCTGTCTGCTCAGATTAATTGTTCAACGTCACAAATTAGTCTCTGTGGCAATCTAGTTGGCTGGCTAACACAGTGTTTTTCTTTCATACATGTCCTCCCTTCAAACAACTTCTGTTCCCAAATGTAAACAGCTTGACATGACAGTCACTCCTCACCACAGATGGAAAGCATTTCTTTATTAATATTCTTTGATTCCATACTTTTTGCCCACAATGAAGTGCTGCTGGAGGGCTGTACACTCGCTCAGAGTTGCCATTATCTTGCAATTGCTGTTTTGCAACTGTAAACATTGATTGGCTTGTGTCAAATGTCACTAATTGCCTCCGAACTAATGCTGTCATTAACTGGCAATAGTCTCAGGTACCTCATTTGAACATGTAGTACTCAGCATCAACTTACTTAATGACTTACCCCCATATTTAAATATAAATAAAACAAAACATATGAAGCTGGAAGGCACTATACAAAACTGAAGGGAGGTATAAATGGAAAACAATGCTAAAGAATGAAGACTTTAAAATGTAACTCTGGTCTCGAGCAGGAGGGAGGGAGAAACAGCACTAAGTCAGACAAGGGGAACAGTAGAAAGAAGATATATAGAGCGGGAGTGGATATTTAAAATGTGACTGGTAAGAGTGAAACCACTACAGTAATCTTTCACACTGGATAAATGAGGAGTAGCCCTTTTTCACTAATGAAGTTATATTATTACAACAAACTTTTATTATTTGAAGCAATAAAGGCCTATTTTATTATTTATTATATTTCTACCACGGGGGGGGGGGGGGAAGCTCCCTCCTCAAAAGTATAACTAAAATAAACACTGCTGCTAATGTGTCAATAAGGAAAGCAAAGAAGAAAACTATTTTGCTACCTAGCAGTTTAAGAAAAAGGCAAGAATGCATAAAAACATATTGTAGCAATGAATACCTATATACTGCTGCAGAGATTACAGCAACTTTATGGTAGTATCTGTATACTTACTCTGTAAATCTACAAGATCAGTATCAGGACCGTTAAGGCTGGCTGTGGAGGCAGAGGTACTAGAAGAAAGACGATGGTGTTGTGACTTATGCCTACTTCGCTCTTCCTCCAGCTCCAGCTTAAGATGGCGTACCTGGTCTAACAATTCGTTTCGTTCTTCTGCAAACCTTCGCAGTCTTACATCTGTTGTGCCAGAACATTAAACATTATAATTAGCTTCCTATTTTATATAAAATTTTTGTCCATTACAAATAAAATGTCACACTGTACTTCAAGATGTGGAACTACCAGAGTCAATGACATTGAACTCACTTAACAATGAGTGAAGATAAAAGAAGTAAACATATACAGATTTTATGAAAATGTAAGCTTCCACAGCCTGTCTCCATAGTTAAAATAGTTAATAGTCAATATTTTAAGGAAACATAACTACATGCTACAAATAAACTACAATTCCTCCAAACTGTTAAAGACTGCAGGAATCCTTAGGCAGCACCCGGTGTATGCAAATGCGAATTAGCAATATCTGAAATTCATTATTACAACAGCGAGCCATTTGTCAAGCCACAGCCAATCAGGAGAAAAAGGGAGGGAGCAACCTCATGAGCGGTAATCAATAGCAAGTAGACTTCGCCAGGCATCAAAGCTTCAACAGAGTACAGCTCAGTATGTATGATATATCAGCACGACCAATTTTATTATTAAGATGCAGTAAGACTCAAAAACCAATATTTTGCGTACATGGAAACAACTTTTGAAGCATGTGATTCAGTGACATTAAATTCCTATACCTTCTGAGAGGAAGTCGAAGTATGTACCCAATCATTTGCAAAGACTGTGATCAGCCATACATTGGAAAAATGAAAAGACATTTTAAAACCTGTACGAAAGCAAAATTCAGAAATATCCATTACAAATAGAGAAATCTGCAGTGGCAGCTACTTCTGCTCAAAAAAAAATGAAATTGATAAAAAAGATAAAATTACTGAAACACTTACAAACATTTGAACATGGGAAAAATTTTGCATCATAAAATAAAAATTGCATGATGAGCTTCAAGACACCATAGCTAGATATATTTAATAAATTTTTCCAAATGCCTACAGAATATGATTCTGTCGCTTCACTCGATCTTCTGCCAATTATGGAAGAGAATGTTCCCACAAAAAGTCTAAAAAATCAAGTGAAGTATAAGTTTCACCAAACCAACTATATCAACATTAATACTCTCATGTACAAGAATGCTCAATAAAGTGATGCCATTCAATAATATTCAAACAATAATTATTTTAAACAATTTTAAGACACCCCCATACATACGCTGTTTCTTTTTTTTCTCAAAAGTAGCCGTATTGAACTAACTTAGCTGACTTGCTTACAAGTATATCAGGCTTCATTTATTTCAAGGAGATGCTGCCATAAAACTATTTGAAAGAAACTTTGAATGATTCTTCTTGGGTAGGTGGGAATTTTAAAAATTAATGATTTATGCCTTCTAGAGACAATGCAGGAACTGAGGAGAGTAAATATATAACTTTCACCTTACCTAATGAACCTTCACCAGCACTCTGAAGCAATTCAGCAGATTCTATAGACACTAATGCCCTATGTGGTGTTTTCTTTGTTGGGATATTAACACCATCTTTATTTCCATTCTCTTCTTCACTGGAAGCCTGCTCATCACCTACTATCATAAGACCATGCTCCTGTAAATATATATTTTAAAAATTAACTCACATCTGCTGCTGATTAAAGACTGCTTTTAATGTGCTTTCATATACAAGTATTACCGCATTAACAGATAGCACTAACCAACATTCCTTAAACTTGTGGGACTCTCCCTAAATTAAACATTTTTCATTGTCCCGAAGCACATTTTTATATTCCTAAGCTTGAACATGCATTAAAGTAACCAACTTCCAGTATGATTTTCCGAGAGATAGTATTAATTAACTTTAATGTTTTGCTGGAATTAGCTCATGATTTGAAACTGGAAATTAATTCATGTGGATGAATTATATCAAGAGGTAATCATCAAAGAATCTATCGACATAGCTATAAGAAACAAAAGGCTGTCACAAAGGAACTGCATAAACTAAACAAATTCCTCAGCAAAAATTTCATCTATTTTCAGTGGCTTTGAAATTTAATTTAAATGTTAATGCAGTAAAAGCATGTGATGGAAACATTTTCTGAAAGTTATTACATAGCATTCTTACAAATATAATTCTCACACACATATTAAATTAATATTTAACAGATGCTATTTTCAGAACAATACTTTTGTTTAATATAAAAACATATGTACTGTTATAAATACAGTTTATATGTTTAGTTAATTTGTCTTTTATTTTGAAATAATTGAGAGAAAATTAAATGATAAGAGCGCTTTTAAAATTTCAGCTTTCAAATATGCCCATTCTCCAAATGGTCTGATTTCTCAAATTTTCAGAAACTATCTTTCTTATTTTATTTAAATGTTATATGCCAAATTTTGTTTTGAAATAACAAAGATTACTGCTGCTAGAGCTATTTTTAAATTTTGGAATTCAGGCAAATTCCCACTCCTAATATTTAGATTTTGCTGATTTTCAAAAACTAATTTTATTGATTTATTTTAATGACATATACCAAGTTTCATTGAGAAAAAACATCAATTGCAGGCGCTAGAGTGATTTTTAAAATTTTGCTTTAGGTTAACCCTCACTCCCAATGGTCCAGTTTTACTCATTATTTAAAAAAAAAGAAAAGATAAAAAAGGCTGTTAGAATGTTGGCACACACATATATTATTAAAACTTTTTCATTGTTATATTCGGTGCCTAGTAGGTAGGATCAATGGAGATTTGAGGAAATTATTCAAAAATATTTTTATGGATGCAACTGCAATAGCTACATTCCTTTGGAATTTGCTAACAACAATGAAGATTCATTCCTGAACAAGTGGTTGATAATTGTGAATTATTTACCTGTAGAAAAGGCAAATACGGTAGCTTTTGTAACTAATTAATTTGTTTTTAATTTCTCTATCAAAGCTTTAGTATAAAAAATCTTCAGCAAAGGAAAAGTGTTGCGAACAACATTAGGAACAGACACAGACACGTCAAAAAGCAACATTTCATGTGACAATAAATTTCAGTTTAGATTGTAAGGAGTTTATGAAAAAGTATTGCAAGAAAAGTACATTCTGGCATGTGCTAGAACAACAACAAGTTTAAAAAAAGAAAATTAAAAAATTCAGATTCAACCTGTTTACATATTGCACATAAATATTACTGAAACAATGAGAAGTTGACCAGATTAAATTTTATGCATTCATATACATATTTATTATTAAAACAATATAAAATAAATAATATGAAGATAATATTAATAACCAATCAGAAGAAGCTGATGCATGAATGACAGGTATTAAGAACTAATATATTTAAACAAGAATTCAACTAATGGAATAATAATTAGTATCAATGAAAACTTCATTTAACTTTTTTTTTAAAAGTTGCCTTGCATTCTATTTCTTTCATTTAATTTGCCAATTTATTGAAAAATTCTTGTACTACAATAGCTGGTTTAATCTTAAATTGTATTGACATGGAAATTTAGAATCTAGTATGAGAGATAAGTCATATTCTGAAAAGATTTTTTGTCTATGTTTCCCCCACCCTAATACTCTCCTTTATTTGGCAAGGCCTTCACAAACTTTTTCATTACTCCAAGCTTTATATGGAGTGGTGGAAGGAGAACTTTTCTTTGATCAACGAAACTTTCTTGTAATATATTTTTGTTTCCATGTTCAAATTTATCCTAGGCAGCTACTCTTATTTTATTCAGTGCTGACTCCTATCTCTACTGTCCCATAAACACGTGAAACAGGGGAACTTAGTATAGCCTCCCTGTGTCCTAGAAGATTTGTAACAACTTTTGAATCATCACATATCATCCAACCATGATCATTGTATTTCAGTTTGATAGGATTAATGCTAAGTTTTCATATGTACAGAACATCCTACTGACACTGAGGTGTACTTAGTGCCATTGTGGAGAAGTGTTGCATTCAGGCTCCTTTTAGATAGAGGGAGGAAAAAAAAACACTAACTGAATACTGAATGTTGAAATTCCTTCCACAGTCCAATAAGATCACTACTGTAAACCAGGAGTTCTATATATCTGAACAATGAGAAAAATGCACAAGTATCCTATCAATTCTTTTCCTTTAACCTTGAGCCTAACAGTTCAGCTGAATCTTTAGGGAGACCTAAGTCTCTAACCAAGTCATTCAATTCAAATTATAAATAAAGTTGGAGCTCTCTACTGCCTGTAACTATGAAGAATTCGTCAGATTTTCCAAATTCATTATTAGAGTCATCAGGTATGTCTTGTAGTTTATTTGGGGGTGAATGTACAAGTATACCTCATTGAGAGTACAGGGTATCTTGCTGACTGAACATTGGGATAAACAATTTCTTTTTATTTTTAAGATTATATCCTGCTATACTACATTAACAGAAATCCCAAGATCGCTGGTTCGATCCCGGTCAAGACCGATGGATTTTTTTGGGCATAAAAGTCCTAAGCATGGCTTCCTTTGGAAGGGAAGTAAAGCCATGGATCAAGTGTTGTACATTTATGGCATCATAAAGAACCTCAAGCATGAAAAAAAGAGGCCTCTGAGCAAAATTTGTTGGCCGTTTCACGCCCTGAATAGAATGGGACGCTGATGACCTGACTTGTTAAAGAGCATCCTAAATAAACCAAATAAAAAAAAAAAACAGCAATAGAAATAACAATCAGTAGTGTGATTTGTGGGTTCCATCCAATACATTGGATCACCAAATAGGAAAGCTTTTTTCTTACCTTTAGATCAGAGGTTCTTCCACAAATACAGTATACCTTATGTGTAGCCCATGGCTTTTGCAAATCACCAAGTTTTATCCCAATATATGCATAGTACACTTTCTTTACAAGACCATAATGTTTCTTTGCTGTTCTTTACCACAAAGTCTTCACAAATGTAACAAAAGTTATTAGCCAAATTACGACATCCCCTTTAAGTCATCTTGTGTTAATAAATAATAAGTTATAGCAGTGAAAAGGTGATTTGGTTGAGTTTGGAATATACACAGACAAACTAAATAAAATGAAGAAAATAACTCACTAATAATAAAGAAAAAGTGAACTTCTTGCACAGTTTACAAATCTACACTGAAATAGCAATTATCTTACACAGAGTAGTTACAACTGAACTGAAACAACAATGGAATTGTGATTTTAAAACAACAATGAATCATATACAGTCAGCATTCTTTTACTCTTGCACAAAAAGCAAAGATTAATAAGAGATGCCAGTATTATACCAGCAAAATTTAGTGGTTCTGAAAACATAAAAATTAAAATATTAATTTGTGGCAAAATGGTGGGTGTTGGAAATTTTTGAAGTATTTTTTCTCAAACCAGTACATATAATCTGTAAAAATCAACTATTACTATCCATCGCCGGCCTATGCTATCTTTTTGAAAGTGGGTCATAATTTCTTTCCTTGTGATGAATTCCAATATTGCCCTCTCACTAACAAAACAGAGTTTCAAAAATTTCTGACAACACTTACAGCTGAAAGAAATTGTAGCATCCATCTTGCAAATATTCGTGAAGGATACACAGCACAATTATTTCTTTTGTTTTCAGATACCTGCCACTTAGAAGTTCCTCCTGGACAAGAAAGATGCTTTCTTATGTTAACACATCAACCAAATAATCCTCATATGGATCATTTTCAAGGATCTCTCCACCCAAATGAAATAATTTTGATCAATCCTTCCCAATGGAACATGAGGAAGAAGCTTTCATACACAATGTCAAGGTGATGTTTAATATCACTGAAAGGAAGTACTTCTTTGCTATAAAATTTAATTACTGCCCTGTATTCGATTTTCAACATTATGCTGTATTTTGCAAGACTTCTGACTTAAGAGAACATCTTCAAGCAAATAGTGTGGCTGGAAAGAAAGATGGTTACACTACTGAATGATGTGATAATGGGAGGTTTAAAACAGAGTTTGTTCACTTTCCGCATGTCAGACTAAAAGGCTTATTGCGCTATCCCATTGGAAGAGACATCTTAATGTTTCCCAAAAAGTGTTCCCTGAACAAGTTTTAGTATAATCTTAGGTAGATTAAAAGTAAAACTACTTAAAATCATGTTAACACATTAAAAACAATCTTGATGTCCACTCCTTAAAACTTTTAAAATTAAAACTGGGGAATGTTTTGTGAGACCTTGCTCACATTGTCAACCATAGAATGACCGACAGTTCAAACTACGTTGGAGGTGTAAGTGACAGAGTGTGTTGGTCCTGGTGGTGTAGTGGTAACCATACTTGCCTCCTAAAACCAAGATTGTGGGTTCAATCCCAGTCAGGATAAATGCATTTTTTAAGTATGGCTTCCTTCAAAAGGGAAATAAAGTCATGGGTCCCATGTCATAGATTTGTGGCACAAAAAAGAACCTGAAGCCTGAAAATAAGAGGCTTCTGAGCAAAATTTGTCTGCCATTTCATGCCCATGAATTGAATGGGACCCTAATGACCTGAGATGTTAAAGAGCATCCGTAAATAAAACAAATAATAAAACTGTGGGTGCTCTGGTGGTCTGTTTATAAACTTAAACAAAATGTTGTCTGCCTCTGGGATATCGAAGTTCATGACTCTATGCTCATACCTCCTTTTAAAATTTTTTTCCCATATATTGAGTTCCTTTGATTGTTGAACTGCTTTTAACAATGTGATGTCCTTCGTTATTTCTTGATGTTTGTTCCAAAAATGAGCTGCCACTGCTGCTTTTCTGTTTTGTGTTTAATATTTCTCCAGTGTTCTTTAATGTGATACCCAAATTTGTCTTGCCTATGTACACCTTATTACAGTCTCTGCAATTAATCTTATATATGCCAGGAATTTCTTCTTTAGGTCTGGGGTCTGTTTTATTTAGTTTCAATAATTTGCCTACACTGTACCTAATGCTAAGGTCATGTATTGAGTAAAATTTTATTGAAATTTATTATTGAGTTATGGATGTTAAGTGAACTTACGGTAAGTTTTTTTCTTCAGATAAAGTGCTAAGTGTATTAATTTGTTTAATTTTCTTTTTTCCTATGAATCTTTTTATTTTTTGATCAATCATTTTATTGTTAAATCCATTGAATTTGGCTATTTCTATTATGTATAAGTATTTTTATACTCCTTCTTACTAAGAAGTACATTGACCAATCTATAAACCATACTGTTCAGGCTGCTTCTCATCATGTCTAGGTTGAAACAGGGAGCTTTTATATAATTATCAGTGTATGTTTCTTTTCTGTAAATCCAAATTTCCAGTATGTCATTGCTTTTTACAATCTTTAAATCCAAAAAAGGTAAAGTGTTGTTGATTTCAGTTTCTATAGTGAATTTGATGGTCGGTTCCTGTAAATTTAACAGTTTGAGTGCATCTTCTATTTATCTGTTTTGTACAATGGCAAAAATATCACGTACATATCTATGCTAGCCAGGTTTTAAATATGTAGGGAAAGGCTTTTGTGATGTGCATCTCAAAGAAGATCATAAATAAATCTGCCATGAATGGAGAGAGAGAGAGGACTACCCATAACTAAACCTGATTTTTGTTTAAAGAACCTTCCTTCAAAGGTAAAGAAGGCCTGATCTAAACTAATTCCATAAGTTTCATAAATTATTTGATGCGTATTTGTGTAAAATGAGTGGATATCAACCATTTTCTTAAAAGAGTCAAGGTTTTCTTTTTTGGAATGCTGGAAAAAAGAGCTTTTACATCGAAAGAAACTAGTGTATCATTAATAGACCACCAGAGCACTCACAGACACTTAATCTCCAACATAGTTGGAACTGTCAGTTGTAAGGTTGCCAATATGAGCAAGGTCTCATTAAACATATCCCAGTTTTAATTTTAACAGTTTTAACAGTGGAACATCAAGAGTGTTTTTAATATGTTAACATGATTTTAAGTAGTTTTACTTTTAATCTACCTAAGATTTTATGATCGTTTCACTGTGTGGATTCCTATATTCATCATTAATTGAAGTTATAGTATTTTGGTTCGAATGCCACTGTCCATTCTCAGGTCTTTCCTCTTTCTTACTGGGAATGGGCACTCAAAAGGATATGAAAGGTAGTCTTTTCATTTCATCATTCAAAGTGCAACTTTTAAAGGCAAGGTTGAACTAGTTTATAGAATTTATTTCAGTCTATTATTTAAAGAAATATTAAAATAATTATGTGTTGAAAATCATTCGATTTGTAGCGCTTGATGGACATGCATACACATCCATATTACTTGGGCTCATTTTACTCTAGATATCTATATACGTCCATATTCCGGTACATATTAATACCATGCTGGGGAGCTAATAGTGGAACCATGCTGATGGTCCTTTGAAACATGTCCAAGTAAGTGGAACAAAATTAGTGAAATTTGAGTGATTTCCTCATAAAAAATTGTAATATTACACTATATTACACTGTGAAAATTCCTGCTATTTAAAACTATCTTTTATTAAAACCAAGAAAAATTGGAGTTGCCATATTCTACCTAATTGCTGGGCATGATTGCCTGTCAGAACATCTCTTCAGGATGAAATTAGTCAAGGACAGCCACTGCCCACTGTGTAAGGACATGAATACAATCCTAAACAAAAACATCTACTGAAATGCAGCCAACTTGATAGCATTAAACAAATGAAAAATAATTTGGACATTTTTTATGGGAAGCTAGGAAAAAATTAAAAATATAAGCATCCACAAATGCCACTAGCAATCAAGCATATTTTACTGCAGCTTTAGCAGTAAGTGTACTAATTTCAACCATGGATAGGGTGTTTCAGTACCATTTTTAGCTAGCTGATTTGCTTTTTCATTTCCATAAATGCCCTGATACCCCGGCACCCACCGCAGTTCAAGCCTGTTGAGAGATGCCGCCAGGCAGTAAGGGCATTCCAACACTATTGAAACATGTGAGCATCAGACAGCATGAACAATGACTGCTTCTATGTCAGGCAGAGTGTGTCAGGCAGAGACATAAAATATAACAAACAATAATTCAAAAGCTTACCTGTATGAGCCTATCTCTTTCTTCTAGTTGTGCCTTATAGATATCAAGGTCCTCTTTCAGTTTTGCTGCTGCTCGCTTAAGCTGATCATGCTCTCTGCACTTCTCCCTGTGTTCTCGCTGCACATAAAAAAACAACATTCTTTTAAAACATAACATTTATTGACAGTAATGCAATGAAATGTTCTAAATTGAATGGTTACATGAACTTCACTTAAAGAGTTTAATTAGGACATGTTTTGGGCACTTTTGTTCCATCTTCAGCTCTTGACTAACTGCTTGGTAAAGTTTTGGGCTGTTTGGTGTATTTGCGATTAGATTTAAGTTGCTTCTTTGTCTACATCTATTGGCTGAAAATAGGAATTTACTGAATTCATCCAGAAGTGGAATGTCAAAATTTGTTAATTTATCCAGATATTTTTGAATGAACATTTTCCCTAAGTGAAATATGTATTTCTATTAATAAAATAGCTTCTTGCTTAATTTCATGGTTGTATTTCCAAAAAATGGATTGCTATTGGCGATTTTTCCAATTATTTTAGAAGGATATTTCTAAAATGTACTTTCTTCCTAGTTTCCAAATTTCTCTTAAATTTTTTCAATGTATTTTAAATTGCAATCTGTGCAATTTTTATTCATATATACTTCTGATTTTTCTGTGGGGTATGCTGTCTTTTAAGAAAGATTCTAGGTAAGTTTTTTATAATGTGATGCAAGAAAAAAACCATAAAATTCACCATAGAAACTGAAGAAAATGGAGAGCGCCCATTTTTAGTAATGAAGAATTAACAGTAACAGTGATGCAATATATAATTTGATCATAGCAGTCAGCATAGTAACAATATTATACCTCACTTGTTTAAAATATAGAACATAATTCAAAAGCACACTCTCATCTTTAGCTGGAAACAGACTGTTGTTCTCTGGTGACGGTAGAATGAATTTACTTTAACAATCCAATGGTGGAATCTGGAAGCTTATTGTGGTGTTTTTTTTTTTTATAATAAAAATCTTTTCGCAAGTTGTGAACCTGCTGCATTTTTGGCTGTTTTTAATAATTAAGACTCCTTTTTAAAGTAGTTATTTTTGACCCAGAAATGTGCTGCAACTGCAAATTTTTCAATTTGTTTGTATTTATTATTTCTTAAATTTTCTTTTATGCATATTTCCAATTTCTCTTGTTTTTCCAACATTTTATATATATATATAGTAACATATTAACAGTAATTATAATAGCAGAAAAGGATAAAACACTATCACTTGCCTTCTTGCCATAGAAGGACTCCACAATTTTGAAGTATAGCGATCTCAAGTGTGACTTTTACTTAGTGTTTTATCCTTTTCTACTATTATAATTACTGTTAATTTGTTACATTGTTAATAGTGTTACTTTATTTTTCTTTTTCTTTTATATATATATAAATTAACACTTATAATAAAAGTATATAAAGATAAAACACTGAGAAAGAGTCACACTTGAAATTGCTATATTTGGAACTACTGCGAGTTCAATGGCAAGAAGCTAGACAAATGAAAGTGATAAAAGTAAATATTGAGTATCGAAGGTAACGTTATGCATTGAAACAGATGAAACTAGAAATGAGAGTGTGGGAAGAAAAAAACTAATATGTAAGATTTAAACCAGGTGGTATATGAGCTTTATGTAAAAAATATAGCTGCCATTTCTCTATCTCTGAGTAAACTTTCACAGCATTGTGTGGTAAAGCATCAATAAGAGTTAGACTAAAAGCATCATCAAAATCCTTACAGTGAGATAAGGCATGTTGGGCAACCAGCAAGGGAGACTTGGTTTTAACAGAACGTCTATGATTGTTCATGCATAGCGAAACAAGAGTAGAAGTTAAACCAATATAAAATGCTTTGCAAAGCTTATAAGATAACATATATACAACGTTCTTGGAAGAACAGGTAGCAAATGATGAAATGTTATATTCCCTGGATAAATTAGGGCTGTGGAATGATTTGTACGGCATAATTAGTGCACAGGTTTTACATTTAGGACGTTGGCAAGGATACGAGCCAGCAAAGGGACGTGGTAAATTTGGAGAGGATAGGTTACGGCGAAATATACTTTTAAGGTTAGGGGGTGTTCTGAAAGTAAGGCATGGTACAATTTTAGAAAAATCATTTAATCATTTAATCAGCTATAGCTACTGACTGATACACATATTATTGCACAAATATTTCTATGGAAGGTAACAAAACTGTAGTTTGTCATTGTGAGAACTTTTCAAATGATCCTCATAGCCTATATCCATTTCTTTCTATTAATGAAAATTTACTGTTGTAATTATAACTGCAGTATACCTGGAGTTGTGCATGAGACTCCTCAAGGTCTTCCAGCCTATCTTTGAGCAGTTCCACCTGGTATGTGAGTGAGGATTTTTCGTTGTCTAGTTGGGCATTCTGAATCATTGCTTTGCGGAATTTCTCCTCCACCTCCTTCAGCTCTTGCTACAAGTAAAAAAATAAAAAAATAAATAAATAATTTCTTTAAGACAGGATGTATAAGCCTATGGGTTTGCATAATCAAAATGAGGAAAATAGTGAAAAGTCCAAATAAAAGTGTGTGATCTCTTTGATGGTTGTGCAAAAATAAATATTACAACTTACTCGTACATCCCTAAGGCTGATACCCTCTTCCAGGGAGTCTTCAGAACTGCGGCGACTTGAGTGGTAGCTATTGGTACTAGTATGTGATGCAGTCCTCATGGTGGAAGCCACTCTTGTAGTACGGCTTGGAGTTTCTGTGCCAACATACATGAAATATATTTGTTAACACATTTGCCAAACAATAATAATATTTAATGTGTTTACAAAGTATTGACAGTGAAGCAATAGAGAAATTCAAACTGACTGTTTCCGAATGTTAACATGAATTTCACTTAAGAGCATTTATTAGGCCATGTTTCACAATACAAAGAAAATATCATTACATACGCTAAAATTCCTCAATTTAGAACAGAAAACAAAAACATTTACCATAGAAAATGAATATCTCCCATTTTTAGACTTAAAAATCATTAGAATTGCAGAAAAACTTAACATTGAAAAAGGCAAACACAAGATAACTACATAAAAACAATAGCTTTAACCTAATTCCACACATATATATATAAATTAACACTAATAATAAAAGTAGATAAAGATAAAACACAGAGAAAGAGTCACACTTGAAATTGCTATATTTCGAACTACTGCGAGTTCTTCAATGGCAAGAAGCTAGACCAAATTTTATTATTTGTCTAGCTTCTTGCCATTGAAGAACTCGCAGTAGTTCGAAATATAGCAATTTCAAGTGTGACTCTTTCTCTGTGTTTTATCTTTATCTACTTTTATTATTAGTGTTAATTTGTTACATTGTTAATAGTGTTTCTTTATTTTTATGTTTCATTAATATATATATATGCCATTTTTAATAGATACACCATAGTTAATCCATCACCCCCCAAAAATATACGCACACACACACACACAAAAAGAATTACATTATATTCAATACTGCAATAACAATGGATTACAGCACTAATACAATAGTTAAAAAGATTAACAAATTCAAAAGACAAAAATTCATTACACATTCCTGCATTTTAAAGTATCAAAGAAAACTACAAATACAGCAGATTCGCTTATTATCTAGAACATTATCATGAGTTTGTGAAGATCTTCAAGGAACATTGTATAAAATTCCCATCACTAGGTGAAACACAGTATAGCTTTATCTGTCAGTGTTCATATATTTCATTTGATGAGTATTATATCATTGATTTTTATGATTTAATCCCAACAACAATAATAATAATTATTATTATTCTAAAATTGTGATTTTTTTTTTGTTTGCAATACTTGTAGATTGCAAGAATTCAAACTTTGTTTCCCTTACTTTAGCAAACAGAGTAATTTCACTACATACATTTATTTTCAAGAGATTCTGATGGGGAAAAAACACACAAACCTATTAAATAATGTATTCTTTTATTTGTTAGCTTTAGAGATTGTCATGCTAATTAACACACAGTAATGCCATAACTTATTTTATTAATTAATAAGGTCAAATTTTGGAGATTATATTCTTTTTTTAAAGTTACTGTACTTACTGAGGAATTCACTTGGTTTATGCAGTTCCTGTATGATGAACTTCTTAGGAAATTGTCATTTACATGCATCATTTCATCTTCAGAAATTGGGTAAATTTAAACTTGACAGAATATTGTTGTCCATTAATTGCAGGCAGGTGATCTTGATTTGAGAATAGATTTTTCAGGATGTAAATATTTCAAGCGCAAGTTCTCCGAGAGGAACTTTAAGCAGTCAGTCCCAAATCATAAATTATTAGCCATTTCTTGTCCAAGTAATACTTTAGTTCCTTGTTGGTTTTCAAATAAAGTTTTCTTCACTCAGAATTAACTTTTATTACTTCAATAGTGTTTCGTTAATGTTTTTCTCAGCAAACATCCATGTATAATTTGAGAATATAATTACTGGATAAATAATAATTCATAGAGTTGAGCATTTTCAGAACAGTCTCTCTTCAGGCACTGTATTTTGCCTTGGAAAGAAGAATTAGAATTGAATAAGAAGGGGCAGGCTGCTCACCAGTCATTGGACATGTATTTCTATATAATTGATTAAGAAATAAAGACCACAATTCAACAATATCCTGGGAACACTCAATGATATTAATGGGAGATGATTTCATGCAATATCTTCTAATGTGCTCATTCCAACTGCTGGGTGTTTCAGCATGGTTTTTTTTATTTATTAAACCCACATGTCACATTTCATGTAACAATGGCCTCTAAACCCACATCTGTTACATTCCATGTAACAATGGCCTCTTATAGGAAAAGCCACTTTTACCGATTCAAATCTGTTGTGCTTATGAACCATAGCATGAATGAGACGAATAATGGGGTAATTTTTATTTTGCCCATGACATGAATCACAAAAAATTTGCAAATTTCCCACTGATGGGTCCAAAGTCAACATTGATGCAACTTTATCAGCTCCCTTTCTTGCTATGGTCTCATTGTAGGTATACAAGTATACTTCTGCGAGAAAATGCACATTAAACATGTAAAATGACAGCTGCCATTTGTAGTAGACATCCTTTGTGCTAATGTTTGGCACTGGAAGGTTTTTCATAAAATCTACGAATATTGCCTCATTTTGAGGGGTTTGCCTAGCTTTAATTTTGGCTCCAAGCTTTCGTTCATAGAATACTTCAGTTCTCTTTTTATGTAATAAATTAAAGAGTCTCTAGCTGCTTCACTTCTTTATCTATTTCTTCCACACTAAGGCAGCCATTAAATTTCCTTGCAAGAGATTTTGTTGCTTTGAACTCATCACATGCAGAGCAAGTATCAGATCAGGGATACCCAAAAACAATATTGAATTTTGTCTGAAATATGTTTCGGTAACATTCATATGAAACGCAATTCTTTGGAAATTTCTCTGTGTACATCTGACGACAAATTTCATTTTTAATTCTTCAGGTAGATAAATTTTAGAAGAGTTACGAAGGCAATAAAGAGAGGGACAGCCTTGAAGGAAACTGATTTGTTACATTACACTTTTAACATTCTCAGTCATTCTTTTCATTGGTCTAAAAGAATGAGAATCTGCTGGTCAGAAGAAAGAGATTTTTTATCGTGATCAT
Organism: Metallyticus violacea; assembly: GCA_030762175.1. Lineage (NCBI taxonomy): Eukaryota > Metazoa > Arthropoda > Insecta > Mantodea > Metallyticidae > Metallyticus > Metallyticus violacea. Next base: position 25,035,569 of record CM060836.1, read on the forward strand.
ATTTTGATTTGTTAAATTATGAAGACAAACTGAAATTTAAATAGCTTTTCCTTTCCTTTACACTTGTGTAGGAGTAAGAAAGGTCCCTGAGGTTGCTGACTTCTTCTGGTTTCCGTGGTCTTCATTTCACCGGTAAAACTTATATTAACGAACACAAGTGCAAACTCTGTTTTTTTTATAACCAAGCAAATTGAATTCACAGATTATTAAATAGTGTTCCTCTTTGGCAACTTTCAGGAAACACGGTTTTCTACATTTGCAATCTTCACAGGAATATGACTCATTGATGTGATGCATTTGCTAACATCACTTAAGTCTACCATGTTTAGATCTTTTCTTTGGTCTACTCTGATCAACTGCGGTATTTTCATCACTTGATTCCATGTCAAAATTTAAACTACCTATCCACACACCAGTAATACAGCCTTGCCTGAATAACAATGCAGTCAAATTGCAGCTGCAAAATATAAATCACAACAATGCACAGATAAATTAATAATAAAATCCAGGCTGACCAACATTAAATCAGACTTTTCTGAAGTAAGACAAAATTACAACCATTTAATATAGTGGACTCTTTCCCTAGACACTATTTCTATGTTGATTTTTATGGACTATAGATAGATTTTTGCATGTATGAATATGTTGGAATGTAGCACTACTTTTACCTACAATCCATTGGCACCAAAATCTCAAAATTCACCAAAAGTGCACTTTGATTGTTTTTTCCCTGTATTCTTCATTTAATAAAGAAAAAATAATTAAAGTTTGGAAAGTATTTATAGAAATTACAAGTAAAATGGTGGTGAGATTAAGATAGCGAAAGGATATGATAACAAGATGATTGATCAGTAATACTACAAGGTTAATTTAAGTAGATAAGAATGGAACTTCTATTTTGTTCAGGTGTTAAGAGAGTAAGACAAATGAGTCTAATAATTTATAGGCAAATATTTTAATTCATTTGATATTTAGTTTTAAATATACTGAGTCCTATAGTCTGGGACTTCAAATGTTATAAATAGCGATGGGGTCAACTCTTATGGAATACTGAAGGCCTGGAAACAATAATAATTGTGGGGGTCTGTACATTTTTATATTTAAAACAATTGGTTGTGAAATTTATCAGAATTGAATTAAAGTCAATTATTAATTCATAAAAATTATATGTGATAATAATCAATATCTTCAGGATCTAGAATTAACTGTTTCATAAATAATGTTGGTTTTTAAGCATTTTTTTTTTTTTTTTAAACATGTCCTGACATGAAATTTACTAATCTTCAAAATATAGGCCATTAGATTCTATAGATTCGGCTTCAATATTGTAGAAATTATTTTCATGCAAGAAACGAGCCATGGATCGAAAGTGATAACATAAAGGCGCAAGAACAGGGCTATATGCTGGGTGAGGTAGCAATTCCTGGATTTCTTACATGGCTGTTTGAGCGGTATGGGGTCTCGTATTGTCCTGCTGCAAGAGAACTATATTTCGATTAATTAACACCGAGTATCTCTGTCCCAAATCTTCCATGAACTTGTTCCAGTTGTTGAGAATGAAGATTCGCATTGACTGCACCTCAGTTTGGAACAAACTCCCCGTGAATAACACGATAAAAATCCACCAGACACAGAACATTACTTTAGGGCATAGCCGATTTTGTTTAGCGATGATTTTGGCAAGTTAACGGGGATCGAGGTGTCAGGGTTGCTGTAATATTGTCATCACACGTGACAATTCTCCTGATAAATCTATCATTCACGGGATTTGCGATATGATCTTATGATGCAAGTTCTTCTGACAGTTCAAGAGTACATTTTGCGAAGTTTCATACCTTAGGTATTTCAGTTTTCTTCTCCAATATTGGAATCATCGTTATGCTACACGCTCACTTACGACTTCTTCATTTTACACATTCTTCGAGCGGCGAGAGCAGCTTTATAATTTTGTTTCCAGGGCCCTGTTTCACGAAAGTATAGTCTAATATATTACAAGTAAATAGTAGAAATCCTTGTAAAGTATGGCCTTGTAGCTTTCTGTTCCACGAAAGAAGTACAACACTTGTAAATAAATATTAGTAAAAAGTTACTAGTTAAGTCATGTAAGAGCAAGATGGAGGAACAGCTGTTTGTCACACTATGCCATACCTTGTATTAGGTACTTGGTAATAAATTTGTATTTTTAATGTACAGAGCGGATTATTGTCTGTCATTCCTGCTAAATGGATGTAATTTTTCTAGGATATACCGATAATTTAAATACTTTATTATGAATATTCAAGTGCAATAATACACTTTGAGACGATCGCATACGGAACATAGGCATCATCAATTTCAGTCGTCCAGGGCCATGTTCCACAAAGGTTCCTGCTACACTTGTACTTTACAACTCCATGCTTACAAGTTGTTCTGTTTCACAGAAGTATTAGTGATTTGTATAGATTTCTCAATAAGTGAAGGAATATTGATCATAAATTTAATATCTTTTGGAATTAGTTTACTTAAATATGCGAATATCATGAGAGTAGGAATACGTTTAATAATGTTTTAGCGCCCGTTTTTACCGCCGAGGCATCACAGGCGATGGACACTGGTGATATAATTCAGTACTTGCTACAATAAAAAGGTTCGGTTAAGTGAAATTAAGTGCAAGTACGGCTTATGACTGATGTTTCCCGTTTCAAATGCAGATTTCAGCCCAGCATTCTTTTTTTGTTATGTGCCACGAAAATATCTTTTTTTTTTTCATTCATTATTTATTTTAAAATAATCGCTGTTGACACAATTTTCCCAGTTTTTTGCTTATAATAAAAATGTGAATGCCAAAAAATATAAACAAATTCATGAATATAAATGGATTAATAAAATACATGACCGAGAGCAATAAGAAAGCCCCTATTTTGCTGCTATCTCTCGACGACTGCAATTGATATTCCATGCAGGAGCCGTATGCGATCGTCATCTCAAAGTGAATTATAATTACGCTTGAATATTGATAAATGCGTAATAAAGTATTTAAATTAGCATATCTAAAAAAAAAATACAAGAATTTTTTAGCAGGAATTACAATAATCTGCTCGTACATTTAAAAAATACAAATTTATTACTAAGCAGTGGGCATATTCAAGTTATGGAGACATGGGACAAACAGCTGTTCCTCCATCTTTCGCTTATATGACGTCACTTGTAACATTTTACTAATGCTTTACAGGTGTAGCACTTCTTTCATTCAGCAGCAGGTTACAAGTTCATTCTTTACCAGAACTTGTAATGTATTAGACCATACTTTTGAGAAACAGGGCCCAGTGGTGCTTTAGAAGAACTCTATTCTTTACCTCCATTAAGAAACATGCGCATATAATGCCAAAACAAAAGAAATCTAATAAAATATTACATACTTCCAAACTTTAAAAAGATATTTCTTGTGAGACAACCTGATAATTAAATAAAGTGAATAAACTCAAAAAACGAGTCTGAGGCTGACAATCGTCTTAAGCAGGCAGGTATGGTAAACTAACGGCCCGCGGGATGCACGCAACCCTTTGATTAATTGTTCCATAATTAGTATTCCACTGTTTCATTATTAATTAGTTCATCTACCCTAAGATGGGAAAAATTATATTTATTATTATTATAGACCTGTCCACTTCCCAAATGGGTTATCAATAATTCCACAGCAAGACACCAATATCCTCCTCCTGATGTGTGTCGGTCCTGGTGGTGTAGTGCTAACCATATTTCCCTTCTAAAGCTAAGATCGCGGGTTCAAACCCGGCCAGGATAGATGGATTTTTTTCGGGCGTAAAAATTGTGAGCATGGCTTCCTTCGGAAGGGAAGTAAAGCCATGGGTCCCGTGTCGAACATTTACGGCATGCTAAAGAACCTCAAGCCTGAAAGAAGAGGCATGTGAGCAAAATTTGTCGACCGTTTCACGCCCTGAATTGAATGGGATGCTGATAACCTGAGATGTTAAATAAAACAATTCAACAAAATCCTTCTAATGTCAAATCTAAAAAAAAATTGAGTATAATGCACGTTACCTATCAACTCTTTCACCTACCAGTTGCTTTTCTTATGGATAAGAAGTTATGTGCTTTTGTGCTTTACGGTTTTTTTTTTTTTTTTTTATCAGAACACTAAAAACTCTTTCTATAAGAGAGTTACTGTAACGTACGTTTCATACTGCCAAAATAAAAAAAAAAAAAAAATACGCAGTGTCTTATACTTGTCTAATATCGCACCCTTGACCCAGCTCTCATTTATTTTATACCCACTTAAACTGTATTCAGGGAAAGCATCACAATGGTTACTTGCAAATTTATCTTCTAGTTTGTCACTAATTAAAAATGGGAATCTTTGAATTAAAATAGGGATTGTTAAAAGTCCATCATCACCTAAATAACTTTCAAAGCATGTGGTTCAGTAACATGAAACTCGGTGTGGGGATAGCCGTATACTGAAAACTCAAAAATGACATTGGCAATTTTTTCTACTTCCGGTTCAACCGGAATGGAATACCCAATATATTTTTACACACAAAAAATGTACAAGACTCGAACAATATATAAGGATCATTTGAAAAGTTCTCGGAATCACCCGCCAGTTTGAAGCATTTTTGTTATCAAAGCCCGCCATCTTCCATAAAAAGTTTGTGCAGTAATACATGGATCGGTTAAGAACCGTAGTATATGTTTGTTGCAGTTCAGACTGTGTATACGGGAAAAATGATAAATATCACCGTGCAGTTATTATGTATACGGCAAAGAAGGGTACGAATACAACAGAAATTAATACAGATGTGACAAGCCTCTAGAGGACTCTGCACCATCATTTTCAACCGTTTCCGAGTGTACCATAGAGACCCGGCTGTGAAGGCTTGGAAAATGACTAATGTAGTGGACGATAAAATCCGTCACATCAGATATTATCGAAAAGATGCAAGACTTGGCTCTGTAGGCGATTTAAAGTGTTCGATTTGAAGCTCTGAGCATTTCAATGGAACGCATATTTCACATTTTAAAGGAAGAACTGTGCTTGAAAAAATTATCGACAAGATGGGTACCGCGACTGCATCAAAAGCGAATCAAGAGTGCAAATCTCTCAGCAAAGTGTGGTCCGCTTTCTTAATTCCCGCAGACTTTATGCGTCGATTTGTGACAATGATGAAACATGGGTGCACTACAACACACCTGAAACAAAACAACGGTCTAAAAATAGAAGCATCGTGATTCTCCACCGCCAAATAAAGTCAAGTGTGTGGTAGGGAATATCATGGTGTCGGTTTTCCGGGATGCCAAAGTACTGCTAATTGTTTATTTTTCCACTGGAGCGTATTAGGCCAGCCAAACTTTTGGTTCCACTGAATATAAAAATACGGAGAAAAAGGCAGAGTTTATCGAAGATGAAAGTAATCTTTCATCACGACAATATGCCGTTGCAATGGCAAAAATAAATGAATTGGGGTGCGATTAGTTGCCACATACGCCTGATTTCCCTGACTTAGCCCCATTAGACTTCCATCTATTCCCTAAACTGAGAAAATTCTTGGTGGAAAGAAACTTTCGTCTGCTGAAGAGTTTAAATCATCAATTGTACTTTGCAGACCTTAATAAATCTGACTTTCGTGATGGGATAAAGTTTTTGGCGCATCGCTGGATTTTATTTTTTTTTTTTTTGATTGATTTATTTATGGACGCTCTTTAACACCTCAGGTCATCAGCGTCCCATTGAACTCAGAGCATGAAACGGCCCTTCTTTGCTCAGAGGCCTCTTCTTTCAGGCTTGAGGTTCTTTATCGTGCCGTAAATGTACGACACGGCTTTACTTCCCTTCCGAAGGAAGCCATGCTTACAATTTTTACGCCCGAAAAAAATCCATCGGTCCTGCCCGGGTTCGAACCCGCGATCTTGGGTTTAGGAGGCAAGTATGGTAACCACTACACCACCAGGACCGACTGCATCGCTGGAGAACGTGCAGTAGTGTCAAGGGAGAATATGTTGAAAAATAAAGGTATGCCATCATTCCGATAAATTTTCAAATGACCCTTACAGACAGCCTGCGTGATACAGTGGTAGCATTTGCGATTATTAAGTTCTGTGGTTCGAATTCCAGTCAGGTTAATTTATTTGCCTTGGTTTCGTAGTTTTCCCTTGCCCTGAGAAAGTGAATCACTGATAGCTTGGCGCCAAGGACTCCAAGCTCATTTACGCCATTTCATCCATGACTCCAGACTTACACCTACAGAATTCACGTCGCGAGAAGACCAATGCTGTCAAAGCGATAATAAATGAAGTTTCTCCGAGCTGTTACAGAAATAATTGGTATTGATTGCCTAGCGATATTAGCGATACATTCGTCCCGCTACAATGGGCAAGAGGAAAAGGTGGTGTCAAGTAGAAGGCGTGCAGTTATTCATAGGTAGCAGATGGTGACACAGCCAAACATATCTGTCCACAACTGCCACTACAGATGACAACTGGGCCAAAATGGATGCACTGATTCGGGAGAATGACGAGCCAAGGTTCGTATGACACAAATGCCGAGAATTCCCATTGAAACAGCTCAGTAAACAGTAATCCATGCGGGATTAGATTCCTCGTCAACTCAATCCTGACCAGACTTGCAGAATGGCGCTAGGATAAGCCGCCAGGCTACTTTTCATCTACTCCCAACAATGAAGAAACATGGTAGAGGTGTTGGTGTGTAGAGTGCTTGTGCAGTTTTAATACAACATACCTCTACTGTACATATCATACACAGAATCGTGGTTTTCCTCATTCTCCTTTTGCTGACGTTCTAACTCTCGCATACGGATTTCTCTTGCCTCTGCTCTGGCTTGTCGACGAGCAGCCAGCCGAGCTTCTGCCTAGAAAGAAAAATAACATAAAATTATCAAAATATCCAGTAATGCGGTTGTATGTGTCTGTTAATTCTCATCTCTAACACATTCAATCATGCTACAACAGATATGCTATTTTTTTTTCTTTTAATCTTCAAGTGTACCTTCTTAGAATGCACTATGCACACAACTCCATTACAAGGATTTTTTCATAAGTCTGGTAAATTTCCATGAAATGGCCGTACATTTTAAGAGGCACCATTGTTGGTAAGTTATTCATATACATAAATTTTCAGTCAGTGAGATGTTCAAGTCAATTGTTGACAGCTATCTGAAGTGATCAATGTCACACACACTGGAAGGGAGAAAAAAAGAGAAAGGAAAAGCATGAGCTTTTTTGCAGTTATAAACATTTCCATTTAAAGGGTGGACTGCAAAGCAGCTTTTAATGGAAGTTCATGTGTACTCTGCACCGCCAATGAATTCCGTTTATTTCTAGACGAATGAGTTCAAACGTGATCAAAGAAGCACTGAAGATGAGGCGTGCTCTGGCAGCCCAGTTGAGATCACCACAAAGAAAATCATTAAAAAAAATCCACGATTGGATGCAAGACTGCCGAGTGAAAGTCGCGAGATAGCTGAGACTGTAGGCGAACTAAATATCCTACATGAAAAACTAGAAATGAGAAATTTGTATGCACGTGTGGTGCCGCGATTGCTGACAGTTGACCAAAAACGCATGTGGAAGAACATTTCAACACAGTGTCTGACGCGCAGATTCGTAACTATGAAAACTTACGTCCATCATTACAATTCGGAGACAAAGCAGCAGGCAAAACAGTTGACGAAGGCTGGTGAGAGCGCGCCAAAGAACGCGAAGATTGTTGTCGGCTGGAAAGGTGATGATCAGTGGTTTTCGGGAATCCCAGGATATTTTCTGATAAATTACTTGAAAAATGGCAGAACCATTTATGCTTCATTGTTGGATCGTTTGAAACATTGACTGAAATGCGAAAAACACCCTAGATTTGCAGACAAAAGTGTTCTTTCACCGGGACAAAACTCCAACCCACACAGTATTAGTCACAAAGGCCGAAGTGCATGAATTTGTACTTATCCACACTATTCTCGAAAGTTTGGCTTGGAGGCAAGAAATGTTCATCAAATGAGGAAATGATCGTCGCCGTTAGTTTGACAGCTCCTATTTTTCTGTTGGAATGAAAAAATTGGAAACTCGCTGCACTGAGTATAGATATCGATAGAGACGATGTTGAGAAGTAAAGTATGTCACGAAAAAACTTTTCTTTTTTTATCAAACTATCCTCGTAAGCTGATTTTCTCTTAGTAAACAATCGGATAAAACTAGAAAATGGTATATGTTCAATAAAACGCTCAAATATTTCATTTTAAAATCGTTTCCAAACCATATGGAATGGAAGTACAATGCTGCATGTAGTTCCGAGTTTCCTGGCTTCTATTTCTGCCTTGGACTTCGTTGTATCATTTTATTAGTTTTACCTCGTTGTGTTTCAATACAGCCTCCGTCGATTTTCACATACGCGTTCGCTTTTGAAACTTTTTAAAAAAAATATTTTGAGCTTCCACACCCCCTCCTTCTTGGCGAAATCTACGTCAGACAGTATTAAGATTCTGAAAGAGATATGGGCCAGTTCTGGACTAAGCATGGAGTAGCAACACATCTGTTGTCAGTTTTGCATGTAGTTTCTATTTAATGCCCTCACATTACTACATTGTAGACGGCCGATCTGGTGGTTTAGTGCTTCGTAGATCCAAGGTTACGTGTTCAAACCCGGGTAGAGTCAATTAATATTTTAGGGAGTAATTGCCCAAAGTATGACTTCATGCCGAATATTTAAGGCACGAATCTCAAACCTGAAAAAAGAGGCACTTGTCAAAATTTATCAGCCGTTTTTCGCCCTGAATTGAATGTGACGCTACCGACCAGAGCCCAGAAGTTCAGGAATTTATTCTTGTTAAAATAGGTTGGCAAAAAGACGCTTAAATACTGAAAGTAGGCAATAATATAATTAAAACAGGAATTTATTAAAAGAAAAAAACTAATATCATTCATATTAATGAAAATGGATATTTAAGATACTTAATAATATCACAATCACATAAAGTACTTAAGCTTACTTTTCTTGGTTTAAAGCTACAACAAAATGTTTTTTTCAAGGTATCAAGTCAGTTGCTTGTCAGAGAGAACATTTTTCATCATCGAAAAAGAACGTTCTACTTCCACTGAAGTGATTGCAGCGTATTTAAAACAAATATTTCGGAAGAACTCATACCAGTTACAACAAAACATCCATCTTTCAGGACATCATGGAACTGTTGGTTAAGATAAAGTAAAGTAGTTTTGAATAGTCCTGGTGAATGAATAAAAGATTCACAATATAAGTGAAAGAAGAAGGAACAGCTGTTTACCATACGTTGCAATGCCTTGAATTAGGTTATGCCCATCTCCTTAGTAATATATTCATATTTTTAATGTGCAGAGTGGATAGTTTATTTTATTACTGGATTTGATAATTCATATAAAATAAATTTGTTTCTATTGCTTAGCAATCACGGTTTCTTTATATTAAAAAATATTGGAAAACTGTCAATGAAGAATAAAAATAAATTATTTTCGTGCCCTGTAGCACGAACCAAAGGCAAGGCAAAAATATGCCTTTGAAACAGGAAACGCCAATATCAATCATAGCCAGACTTTAATTGCAGCTAATGTAACTTTTTCATTGTACAGAAATATTAAATTATTATTTCTTTATATACATTCCTACTTTGATCATTATCATCACTTTCGCTAATACTTCCCATATTTAGATTAACTCCCAAAATTATTAAAAAATATATTAAATTTCGCGATTGTATTTGAAGTTACCAATATTCATATACTTGTAGAAAAATCTGTACAAGTTATACGTACCCGACATACTTCTGTAGAACAAAACAACGAAAAATCACTTGTAAATATGAAGTTGTAAAATATACCCTTTGACCAAAAAAAGTCATTGGTAGATTATGTGTCGGCCGCAGAACTTCGGGGACGGTCGTAAACTGTTTTGAGGTATTTATGAAGTGCCCTCCAATTAAAATATTACCGATATTAGTATAATCAATTACATATATTATACATATTACAATTAACGTGTATAATTTATATACATTCATATTAGTAAAGTTATTTTGTGTGTTTCATGGGTGGTAAAAAAATCTTGACAGAAACTTCAGAAATAAAACAGGAAGTGTGTTTTGAGCTGGGAAAAAGAGCGAGATAGTCCTGTGCATCTTTTGTATCGATTGTAAGAGGAGGATTGGCATAAGAAGCGTCGCCATTAAGGTTATGTTAGGGAAACGGAACAGGTCAGAAACCCCTCTATTATGTGAAAAGTCAGAAAGCTTAGCTTTGTTAAAATCTAAGGCGAATCGTTGTATAACACTTGCCGATGCAACACATCATTGGGGCTGCAATGACTTATAGAGCCCTTCGTAACGGAACCACGGGTGAAAGAACAGCTCGAACATAAGGCCTAAGGGAACATACAATCAGGTAACTTAGGAAAAGTATATGCAAGCGCCACGGCAACAGATAGCCGTGTAGAGGAAATGACTGTCGAAATTATTCATCAGTGATATTTTGAAAGGCAGGGGATGGCTTATACATAAACGAGTGTTTAATTACTGCCGCACATGTAACACAACTGCTGTAGTGGCTACACTGCTTTTCTGTTACCCTGTGAACCGCGCGCTGTAACGAATTTTGCGTTCAAGAGATTTTTTTTTGTCAATACTAGCGTAGCAGTGCCTTTGTGGAACAGAATTCTACTAATAACGAAAGTCTATACATTTGTAATGTAATAAACCATGCTTTGGAGGATTAAACGCCTCTTGGGAACATCACGAGCGAGGAGCCTGTGTAATTATATGTTTGTGGATAGTGAGAAACCAACAGATATTCACCGAAGAATGAATAGGCAATATTCAATGTCATTGGCACAGAACGTTTAAAAGTGGAGTGTTCTCGCTGCGAGTGAGGCATTTCGCTTCGGTCGACAGCTGCAGTAGAACGATATGAACAATCGATAAGGTGGCTATAAAATTGAAGATCCGTCATGGCTCTGCGCATCATATTATCCCCTTACCAGACGTTCTGCAGTAGCGCAAAGCCTCCGTTGGTTATGTACCAAAACAACTCGCCCCTGAATTGAAAGTACGTCGTGTGAATGTTTGTGAAATTCTCTACTACGTCATGAAGCCAAAGGAGGCTTGTTTCCTAAAGCATACAGTCGCTGGTGACGAATGCTGGGGTGCACTATTTCTGTAAGAGACCAAGTGAGCCAGCAAAGAGTGGCGGCATTCATCAGTTCCGTACAGCTGTGTCAGCTAGTAAAATGATGCTCATGTTCCATTCATGAAACATTACATGCCCAGAGGACGCCAAGTTAAAAACGAGATATATTGTGATCTGTTTGACAACCATTTGAAACCTGCAATCTGGCCGAGGCGTCGAGGTTTGCTCACAACTGGGGTACTCTTACAGCAAGACCTCACGCAGCTCATGACACAAAAATTGCAGATCCTACTTCTGGGTTTATGGTAAATCCTGCTTATTTACTGGACCTGACACCTTCCGATTGTCATGTCTCTGAACCACTCAAGAGGCACTAGGCGGCAAGAAGTTTCGCACTGACGAGGTGAATGACGCGGTGATTACGCAGTCAGTAGCGACAATGTTCTTCTCGTGTAATCCAGGCATTAGTGAAACACTGGAGCACTTGCATTAAACGTGGTGAAGACTTCAAAAACTTAATGAGGTTATTTTTTAGCTCAGCTAACAAGAATGCACTCTGATTACCTTTGATTACTTTAAGCACCGTAAAGGAGGAACTGTATTACCTCAAGATCACTTCTGCTCACTTGCCTGCATGTGTCTTACTGATAACTTCCCAGCTGCTTCACCGTGTGCAAATTATAACAGCCACACCCTTCCTGTAGCTCACATTACAAATGAATCATATAACGTTGGTGTCACGTTTCAAAACAGGAACCCTCAATATGTTCTTGCATTGCATTTTTGGCAATGACATTTTCATCAATTTTCTATCATATGTTTGCATACTTATAGAGGGCAGCAGCAACATTTGTATATTTTGTCATATAGTTTGTTTTCTATGTATTAAAATTCCATGTCACATGTCATTCTGATGTTTACTGATTGTTTAGAAGAAGCGTTTCGAGTGAGCGTGAAAAATGCATAAGACTGCATTTTGCGGACTCAGGATCAGATGCGAATAAGACTGCAAATTTCTGAGCAAAGTTTGGCCTGTTTTCAGAGAGATCCGGCTGACTTTATGCATCTATTTCAGAACAAATGATGAAACATGGCTGCGTTACCACACGCTTGAAACAAAAGAGCAGTTTAAACAATAGACAATCGAAGCATCAGGCTGTTTTATCTTCACAATGGAATACGAGTATCACTGGAGCGTATTATGCTAACCTTTTGGACCTACTGAAGACAAAAATACGGGAGTAATAGCTGGGTTTATCAAAGAAGAAAGTAATCTTGCATCAAGATAATGCTCGTTCTCACACAGGTGTCGTTGCAATGATTGATCAATGAACTGGGATAGGATTTGCTGTCACATCCGCCTTATTCTCCTGACTTGACTCCATCAGACTTTCATTTGTTCTCTAAACTGAGAAAATTCCTTGGTATAAAAACATTTTCTTTTGATGAAAAACTTAAATCATCATCAGAGGAATCTAACTTTCGTGATGGGATAAAGGATTTGGAGTATTGCTGGACAAAGTGCATTAGTGTCAAGGTAGACCATGTTGAAAAATAAGAACAATTTCAAAAAGGTATGCTGTCATTTTGTGTTTCATTTCCATAACTTTTCAAATGATCCACGTAAATAACATTATAAAGTTGATTTTCTATTGAACTTTTACATATTTCATACTCATGATGGCGATAATCGAAAGGCAGCGAATTCATTCAAGAGTTTCATTTCTTGGTGAAAACGTACAAAATACGTCCCTCTTTAACTTACGCACTAATGTCGTGAAGCTTCAACGCAGGTACTGTTGAGAGGGGGAAAAAAATATTGTACAGAAAAAAGAGTGGTAAGAAAATGGCAGGAGCTAATCCACAACTCAATTGTACATATATTTTCAAAATATTTTAGTATGTCAGTATTATTAGTTTATAATTAGAAATCCAGACATATTCATTCATCCACAACAAAGAAACATGTTTACTTCAGAAAGATATGTACTAATTTTTCATTAAATATAAAACATTTGCATTTAATAAACTCAAATTTAATTTAAAATTATAAAAAAACTTTCTATGCACATCTTCAAAATGAGTTAAATCACTCTCTTCTAACGTCTCTTAAAAGATGCTTTCCAAATTAAGTAAATAATTACAAAAATGTAAATATTTCTCAAAATTCTGTAAGCTCTTGCTTAGTATAATATACGCCATTTATGATGCAATCTATATCCTAGTATTATGTTTATTCATGTAAGATCAAAAGATAAAGATATGATCCCCTAAAGGTCAAATTTTGGCCAAATGTTAAAGACTTCTGTGAACTTATGCAAAGGCTGCTGTAAAATAATCACTTGGAGAAATATTTTAATACTAAAACCAGGTGAAAAGGAAGTAAAAATGATAAATATTACATAATATTTAAAATTAAAATGATAAACTTAATACACATAGAAACACAGCACTTAATAATAATAAATGGGAAAATTCAGGGCTGTTTAGATTCCATTTAACCATTTGGGAATATCTGATCTAAAAGTTTAAAGTTCACAACTCATGCGACCTTCCAACCAATTTATAATTTTATATATTCCACTAAGTTTCAATGTAATATAGATCTACACCATTTTCCACTGTTATTCTTCAAATATTTCCCATTAATACTTACCAGAGAATAAATCTGTTTTGCAACACACAAGCTAAGCAACATGACTCTCTATGTCTATTAGCGCAGATTGTTTGCTGGCTTGGGCTCCATTCATTACAATACACTCACTAACTTCTTTGTGCTAATGACTTCTGCAGGAGTTCATACTAACATATTACTCTGTTTCTATTTCTACATTTGCTCTTTCTTGAATTTTAAACGTAATGTATTGAACATGATTTACGATCACCAAAATATCCAATTGTGTGATGAATGACTCGGCAGCAACGGACTGCATCGGCAGAAAAGCTTTTTGTTGATTTGGTTTATTTACGGATGTTCTTTACATCTTAGGTCATCAATGTCCCACTCAATTCAGAGCGTGAAACGGACGACAAATTTTGCTCAGAGGCCTCTTCTTTCAGGCTTGAGGTTCTTTTTCGTGCCGTAAATGTACGACAAGGGACCCACGGCCTTCCGAACGAAGCCATACTTAGGATTTTTACGCCCGAAAAAAATTCAACGATCCTGGCCAGGTTTGAACCCGCGATCTTGGGTTTAGAGAGCAAGTATGGTTACCACTACACCACCACGACCGCAATGGACGAAAAGTCATGAGTCAAGGACCGCAAGGTTGCTACACGAATAAAGGAAAGTCAAGGTTAGACATTTGCTTAAGTTTAGTTTAAAAATTCACCTTATTGAGCTTTACACTATCTATGCTTCTGTGCAGTGCTATGCGATATATTTTATTGAGTAATCGGAAAGAGTATGAAATCTCACGGGCTGCGACTACAGACAACATTTGAATCTCAATGATCGTGACTGTGTTTTTTTGTTCATTTAGTGCATTTCTTGCTGTTGGTACAACCGTGAAGTCAGCATACTAAGCTGCCATTTTGTCCTCCTTGGTGCGATTTCAGCTGTAAAAGTAAATGCACATTTTAGGGCAAGTGGTAGGGATAGTAGCTTTTAACGGCGTCACATCATCTCCTAATATCTCTTAATAATGTTTTATTGGCTCTTCTGTTACTGTACGCAAGTTTAAAATTTAAACTTATGTTTGTACCCATAGTTCAGTTTCTTCCATTTTAGAGCTAATTTTAAGGGCCATAAACCATTGTTTCAACGCCTAAAAGTTTGTCTAAATAAAAATGAATTATTGGAAAAATATATTCAAAATAACAAGAAGCACAAATTGATAAAATTCTGAAATAGTTACACAAATATCGCAACATTTCGAACAGCTTGTGCTCTTCAAAGGCAGAAGCAAACGGAAGTGATTCAAGTAAATACTGGATGCCAAAGGTAACGTAATGTGTTGAAACAGAATGACAGCAACGTTTTCTAATCACCTCGACGACCATGCGTCACAGAACACATGAAAAAACCAAGCACAACTTTCTTTGTATAACAATCTCGATATTTTGGCAACACCTATCACAGTAGATGCAACATCAAAATCTGTAATTCATTTTACAAATCCATTCACTTACAATTAATACTTCCTAAAAATACAAACAGTATCTCTAGGCTCTCGCTAAGTGACATGTAAGCAGAAATGAAAAAATAAACAAATTAATAAAAAAGAATATTAAATTATAATTACTGCAATTTTTGCTATAGGGCAATGCAATTTTGCACTATTATTGGGATGTGTGTGTGCGCGCGAGAGAGAGAGCGTGTTTTCAAATTATTTAGTTAAAAGAAGAAAGAACTTTTTAATGCCACATAAGAGGGTAAGTACATAAGTTTCCGGCTTCGCCGATAAGAATTATCGCCTTCACAAAATCCTTATCTGGTGTCATACTTTATCTGTTAAGTAAATAATTGCAGCTGTAACTGCCGCTCCGCGTGTTCAGTTGTTTAGATATAGTTGCATAATGAAGGCTGTGTGTAGAAGTTATTCACAAAAGAATGCCTTACTCGAAATGAAATTAAACAGCGATTGGAAGGTGTATATGAGGAAGCACCTCCCTAATTTTCTACCGTAAAATAATGCAGGTCGACCCTTGGAAGTGTTCACTCCTGAAAACATCCATCGCTCTTGTTGAAGCAGAAATTATGGAAGACCGGCGGTTCAAAGTTACAGAAGAGTAGAAAGGTTGGGCCTTTCTAAAATTACAGTTCTTAATTATTCATGAGCATTTACACATGAATAAGGTTAGTGCAAGATGGGTACCTAGACTTTTTTCCTCAGTCCAAAAGCAGCTACGAGTCATCTGTTGTCAGGTATTTTGGAGCTCTGCCGTGGCAACGAGAGAGAAGTTCTGCAAACCATTGTTACAGGAGATGAAACTATGATCCTTTTCTATGATCTCTTGTCAAAAAGAGAATCAAGGGAGTAGCGTAAACCCTGAGAAGCACCGCCTCTAAAGGCCAAGGTCACTCAGTCAATTAAGAAGATCATGGTCAAAATCTTTTGGGACTATGAAGGAATATACTTCATTGACTTCAAGGAGAGGAACACCACAACAAATGGGGAGTACTATGCTCGCCTACTGCACAGACTACGTGCTTCCGTCAAAGAGAAAAGGTGTGGAAAGCTGAGGGTGGTGTGCACCTTCTTCGCGACAACGCGTCTGTGCACACAGCTCTTGTTGCAAAGGAAGCTGTGAAGAAATGTGAACTCAAGGAGATCGACCATCCATCCTACAGCCCAGATCTAGCTCCCATGACTATTTCCTCTTCTCAAAATTCAAGAAGGACCTTCGAGGAAGGAAATTTTAGCAGAGAAGACTTCTATTGGGGGGGGGGGGGAGATTGAAATGTTAATTGAAAGATATTGCAATACAGGATAACTACATTGAAAAGTAAAAATGGTTAGGCCGGAAAGTTATGGACCTATCCTTTTATCCAGTATCCATATTAATAGAAAATGCACAAATGTGCTGATATATACTACCTTAGAAGTGCCACATTTTGTTGCAAACAGTTTTTTCTGACATCTTTTCGGTGACTTTTAACCAATGTTTTAATACGAGCAAAACTTTCTCGGTAACAGTTTTTATTACCTCTTTTCAATAGGTTCTCTTCAAAATATTGGTTTAGAAACTGCATAAAAAGTCTAATATGATAGAACTGAATTGCCTGCAAGAAAGTACGCCAATCACTCTGAAAGTTTTCATAATGAAAGCAATAAGCATTTTTAAACTGCGATCTGGTCATTGCATCTTTTTAAAGCATTCTCCATTGCACTCTATACAACGTCTCATCCGTTCAAACCCTTTTTTAAATGCTGAACGCCATGCTTCTTTGAATAGGTTGTAAATATATTCTTCTTAACCAGCCACTATTAAATCGTTGGCTGAACTATTCCCTTTATTTTGGAGAACAGAAAAATACTGCATAGGGAGGCTCAGGCAAACATTTGACCCCTGACTCCTCCAATGCATTGTTGTGGTGCTACAAGATTCCACGTGTTAGGACGCTTCGTTCTCAGTACATTATAAACCTGAAGCAGATGTTTTATGTGTAACATTTGTCCCTCAAGTGGAACTGTCACAATATGGTCACTAGCTGAGAATAAAGTGCAGTTCTTCTTGCTAACACTTCTCGTTCGCCTCACTTTTGTTGGGGGATTCTCTCCCGGGAAGACCCAGACCGATAACTGTCACTTAGTTTCTGGATCATACTGGTGTATTCAGCTTTCGTCACCTGTTCTTCCTCCATCAAAATTTTCCAACATTTTCTCGCACAAATGCCACGTGTTTCCCCCCCCCTCATTTCTTTTCCTTCCCTGCTCATCAGTGAGGTGGTGGTCGGGGAAGGGGGTGAAAGGACTGTGCAGAGCTTTTTGACATGAAGTTTTTCTTCGAAGATTGTTTTCACTGCTGCCGGCTTCTTGAATCTGATAACATATATATCTTCCTTAACATGCTCTCTGCTTTCATCCGCTGTTGCTATAGCAGGTCATCCTTCATCTTCGAGGGAGTCTCTACCTCTCCTAAAATTGCAAATGGTGGATCGCAAAGAGCAAATGCACGACGAATCTTTCAACTTACATATGTACTATCTAAAATTAGGAAAACCTGCACTGGCTTGCCACAACTACTTGCGTCCATTCTCAATACTTTCAGTGTGACCCTGGTAAACCACAACTCATGTCAATAGTGATTGCAGAGCATATAGGCATGACAAATGACAGACCTCTAATTTTTACATTTTAGGGGGCACAAAGAATTGCAAACTGAAATATGAAACACTGGGAAATAATTCCTGAGTGTATGAACTAAAAAATTACGTAAATATGACTGACTGTTCATGGATTTTTCTCTCCCTCCCTTTCCCCTTCCTGCATGTCACGTTAACATTGGAGATTGCTAAATTGAAACCATTTCATCCTTTGCATAGTTGCCAGTTGGTGTGCTTTAGAAGGCAAGATTGACATTTGCATATTTTATTTTTCTCCTGCACTTTATGGTCATAATAATTACGATCTTCTGTAAAGAGTGTGACATTGAGGAATACTTTTCAGGTGTGCATTCAAACTTAAATATGGTGATATCCTCTACATAAATACTTTTACAACCCTTACGATCGTAACAATATGTAAACTACGTTTGGACAGTGCCACCATGGTTTATTGTTTTGAATCTTAAGAGTATATATATTGCTTTAAAGTCAAAATATACATTTTCAAGAAAAGACATCTTGGTGCACTCACAAACGAACACAACAATTTCAACCTAATTAGATTCGCTTAACACATTTTGAGTTTGAGTAAATAATGGAAATGTTAGCTATCAGCAACAGAGAGGATTCCAAGCTTCCCCTCTCTCAATTAGCTTCCGATGACCCCAATACTTGAGGACGATAACACCACCTGCATTTAGAGAAAACAGATACAGGAAGCTCTGGCAACTGACTGCGTTGAAGTTGTCTGGCTGTCAAACCACGCTTTGGAACATTTCCAAGGAATGCAGAAGCGTACCACCAAAGAGATAGTAAGAGGCTCTACGGTCTGGATATACCTGAATTAATTTCGTCATGACTGATTGAGACAATTACAGTCCTAACCTTATACTTGTCAAAGCCCGTTATAAAGCAGTCAAACTTAGGTTTGATATTATATCTCAAGTTTTGCATAAATTTGACACGTATAATCCTATCTAGCAATGACAATGAAACACCGCGTGGAGTTTACTTATAAAATAAGATGCATGTGCATTTCTGGTTAAAATAATTAATAATTCTACGGGGAATAAGCTGCCTTAATTTATTAAATGGCACCTATCAATTCCACATAACAATGCTTAGCTCTCCAGGTGTTTTCGGTAAAGTGCTTATTAAATAATAAAAAACAGGAAACTTTACTTTACACGCTATATTACACTATAAAGCTTAATATTTTGATAATATTTTGTAAAATACTCAGTTTCAATAATGCCCATAATATTGAGGGTTATTTTTAAAAGTTCTGAGTGAAACAGAGATTGCAGTAAAAGTTTCAAACCAGTTTTGTTATCAAAACCCGACATCTTCGGTGAGAACATTTATGCAGTAATACATGGAGTGGTCAAGAACCTTAGTAGCTATTACTGTTTGTTGCAGTGTAGATACGGGCAAAATAACAAATATCACACATTGTGCGGTTATTAAGTTCTTGGTAAAGAAGGATATGAATGTAATAAAAATGTATACAAATATGACAAAAACTCTAGGGGACTCTGCACCATCATTTGCAAGTAGATCACGGAAATAAAACCCAGCCGTGAAAGTTTGAGATAACACGTAGCTGATGACCAAAATTCTGGCTTCATAAATTATGGACATGGTACACGACGTAGTTCCGATGGATCGCCGATTAAAGGTGTCAGAAATAGCTGAAGCTCGGGGCATTTCAGAGGAATGCGTATTTCGAATTTAGAGCTAAGAATTGTGCTTGAAAATTGACTGGTAAGATGGCTGCTGCGCCTGCTAATTCAGGATCAAAAGCAAATCTGTTTGCAAAGTTTAGTCCGTTTTCAAAGATATCCCGCCACTTTATGCGTCGATTTGTGACCAATGAGGAAACATTAGAGCATTACTATACACCTGAAACAAAACAGCAGCACAAACAATGAAAGCATCACGATATTCCACCGCCAAAGGCCAAGTGTGTGAAATCGGCTGGGAAGATCAGGGTGTCGATAATTATCTTCCAACTGGAACATCTATCATTGGAGCGTATTGGACCTGCTGAAGACAAAAATACGCGAGAACAGGCCAGGTTTATCAAAGAGGACCGATGGATTTTTTTTTGGGGGGGGGCTTAAAAATCATAAGTATTTAGCTTCATTCGGAAGGGAAGTAAAACTAGCACATCTGATGAGCGAGTGTTTAAAGTTTCATGCAGCTGGGTAGATGCGTTGAGAATCTATAGTACTTTTCATGATGCTCTCTGTGTGTAGTGTGTGGCGATTTCTCGATGGATCCAAGATTAGAACACAGTATGCATCAAAATCTGTGCAAATCTCGAGAAAAATACTACAGATCCTCGCAATGATTCAACAAGTGCTTGGGGGACAAAACATGAGCCGTACACGTTTGTTTGAGTGGCAAGCTCGGTTCAGGGCCGGCCGTACAGCTATTGAAGACTTTGCCCACACCGGTAGCCCCGTCAGCTGCACAAAGCCTGACATTGTTGCCAAAGCTCAACACCTCGTTCGTGAGGATCGACGTCGAACCATTGAAGACCTTGCTCATGAAGTGGGAATTGGTTATGGCACATGCTAACGAATGTTAACTGATGAATTGGGCATGCATCCTGTCGCCGCGAAATTTGTGCCAAGGAGCCTGACTGCTGATCAGAAGGCGCAGCGTGTTGAAGTCTGCACGGAGCTTCGTCAGGCCGTATCCCATGACCCAACCTTCTTGTCCAGGGTCATCACCGGCGACGAGAGCTGGATGTACGCTATGACCCTGAGACAAAACAACAATCCTCCCAGTGGAAGAGCCCGAACTCACCAAGACTATAAAAAGTGAGACAAGTGAAGAGCAAAGTCAAGAGCATGCTCCTCGTTTTCTTTGGTACCAAGGGGACTGTCCACAAAAAATTTGTTCCACCAAATCAAACAGTGAATTCCACGTACTACTGTGAGTTTTGCCTCGGCCCGAACTTTGGCGATAAGGGAACTGGCTGTTGCATCACGATCATGCGCCCTGTGACAATTCCTTGTTCACCAGGAGCTTTTTGACGAAAAACAACATGACGGTTGTCTCCGATTCACCGTAATCGCCTGATTTGGAACCCTGCGACTTCACTCTACTCCCCAAACTGAAAATCAAGTTGAAAGGACGTCGGTTCGACACAATTGAGAGGATTCGAGAAGAAACGCTGTCTATGCTAAATACCCTCAAAGAACAAGACTTCCAAGATGCACTTGGAAAATGGCAGAATCGCTGGGGCTGGTGTAAACGTGTGGAAGGGAACTACTTCGAAGGTGACGGCGGTCATTAGTTTATAAGAAAATGTTTGACCAGATGGCAGCGCCAGTCGCGAATATTCTGGATACCACCTCGTATGGTTACCACTACACCTCCTGGGCCCACCCCATCTTAGCGATCTCACGAATCTTGATGTGACTGTTTTCTATCACGATACCATGAATTTATCATTTCTTCAGAAGAAACTTCAATCGAGCGTCCGGAACGTGCAGCATCTGCAGTACTTGTACGGTTACATTTAAATTCACTTATCCAGTAATTAATGATCTCGAGTGCTGGTGCACAGTTTCCATGAAATTTTCTCAGCTCAGCTTGTACTTAAGCAGGAGTGATTTTTTAAAAAATGTTTTATCGCTGCACGATACTCATCTATTCATTTCTGCGAAAGTGTTACACCGATCACTTAAGATATCTACCAACAAATAGCTGTGCAATTTTTGATAATTTAAACAAAATTGTTACAAGAATCACGTTTGCCAACAGTACTGTCGCTAACAGAAATGTCCAGTCATTTCGTAAAATTTATCAGCCTTTATGAATTCTCGTATCACAGCAGACTGTGGTTTTGAGAGACAAAGAAAATGTCTGCGCAAAAGTCTTAAATAACTGAATTACTGGGATGTAAACAGCTGCCTTCGATATTAGTAATTCGAAGCTTTTCGATCACCGATATTTAATACGCTACACCGCAAGAACACGGTGCTGATTTATGTATTAGTTAAAGCGTGACATCACATTTAGTTGAGCTTGATCCAGTTGTCTGTGCGACCGTGACATACTTTGGATGCAGCAGGGAACTACTACTGTTACTATACATTATTTAGAAAGGTGTTTGTTTGCAAATGTTTTAATTTCAATTCCGAATAGTCTTAGTCAATTTGCCCAATTGATCACATTTGTAGTGACAGATTACAAATAACTAAAATATTCGCCATCTGGAGCGTTACGCACACAATGGCATGTTGCTGGAGGTTTCCAACGCCAGGTTTTAGTTATAAACCTTGTCCAGTTACCTCTCCACCACTAAGCGTGCCGCAACCGACGGCGACTGTTCTACTCCGCCTCCTAAATAGTACAGGTAGGAGGATAGCTCTGAAAGTTTTGAGAATGAACAACACTTTGTCTATTTATCGATTATTTGCAGATTTCAGAAGATGAAGGCAAAGAAATTAAAATTGTGATGCATCAATCAAAGCCAACTGGAAAATAATATTTCTAATATTTTACAAGCATATTATTATTATTATTATTATTATTATTATTATTATTATTATTATTTATGCTTTATTGTCTTGTTTTGCAACTAAAAATGTGTTTGATAAATGATTTTTTCAATTATGGTTGAGAACAATTGTTTGTGCTGCTACCCGACTGCCCGTGCCGGTATAAAGTGATTTTAATGACATATTTTTCCTAGACTTGTAAAATGGCATCAACTTTTTCAGGTAGTTTGTTACACAAGTTAAGAAACGTTTTTATATTTCTCTTGTTGGCTACATCTACAATCAAATCTTCGGAGCCAAAAACACTTTCGAGCCGGCAAGTTTTAAGCTTTTTTTCCCTCCACTACAATGTAACAGATGTATATTTTACAAAGGATTTGTGATTCATGAAGTTTGCATTATTTGGCAAAATATACGAATTCCTTCTAGAAGAACTGAACACTGCGTTGATAAGTTATTCAAACTCTATGATGACTAAAAAGATTTACAGAAAATTTTCACTAGAATTGCAGGCAAGAAAAAAGAAATATTTTTGTGGAAATTATGGGCGATCTCTGACATATCTAATTCAGATGCTTTCGGACAGATGAAAGATGAAGATAAGATTTTTTTAAATGCTTCAGCACCTAAAAGAACACCGGGCTGCATGGTTGGCGAAGAAAGAGCACTGAAGCGCAATGCAATGGAAACTGCCAGAAAGAATTTATGAACAAATGGAACAATTTGCTACTCACCAGCTTGCTACATCAAAAAGTGATCATTCAACATCAAGTAATCAAAGGAGTGAGGGTGGTGACGATAGTAAAAATTCATCGGTCCAAAAGCATCTGAATGAAACACGTTAAAAGAGATGATCCATGATATCCATAAATCTCTTTTCCTTGCCTGCAGTTTTAGACATAAATTATCAGGATATCGATCCAGAAATCAGAAACGTTACTGAAAGAAAAAAGTTCCAGCCATCTCTGATAATTCGCGAAACTTTCATTCAAACGAAAAATTCATTTGATGACAGTATTCCAACGCGGTTACGGCAAACCAAGTTATACTGGAAGCACACAAAGGTGAGGAAGAAGAAAGAATCAACTGAAGCGATACTCTCTACACCAAACTGTTTTTTCTTCCTTTACAAACATCGAGTTTTCATCTTTTTATAGCTCCTGGTACAAACATTTTCTTCGCCAGATTTTCTATCAGCGCCGATTTCCTCGACAAAGGTACTTCAACTTGTAACCAGGATGGTTACAAAAGTATAATTTAAAAAACATGAGAAGATAATTGTGAATGACATTGCAGAAAGAAGAGTCAAACTCATTCAAGATTAGAATAAGAGTCTCACAAAAGATGAAACTGAGAAAAAATTGCTTTACAGATCGTTGCCACAGACCGTAAAACAATATACAACTGCTACTAAATCCTCTCTTAGGAAAAAATAATGTTCAATGTCTTGATTCTATTGTTTTAAATAAAAATGTGTTTCTCTTATACAAGCTTTGTGCATTACTAAAAAAAAAACCCTATTATTTCCTAAATGTCTCATGTTCTTTCAGCAGTTTTTCGAATTAAGTTTTGGGAAATTGTATTTAGAACGTTTTCAACGATTGCTGGGGTCGCCTGGATGTACACATAAATTTCTCTAAGGAGAAAAAAGAAATGGTCGAGATAGGGAAAAGTACGGAATTAATCGTTGCTATACCATATTCCAGCTTCAAAGCGTTTTAGGGTCATCAAGTAGTTGTCTACTTGAGCCGAAAATTTGCAGTTTTGGGGGGAGGGGGTTAGAACAAAATATAGGGGTGGGAGCTAAACTTTTACAAAGTTGAAAACTAGATTCAAGAACCCCGAATATTGTATGGGCAGCAATGAAAATAATCCTCGTAGAAAAACTTCATATCAGGAAGTTTTGCAGTTCTTGGACCCCAAAACACAAATGAGCACAAAAAGCATGTGCAGGGTGGTGTTGGAAAATGAGACAGATCAAATAATACATTTAACATCATAAAAAGTAACACAAACTGTATATACCAGTGTGATTCACGAGACTTAGCGACAATCATCGGCCTGGGTCTTCCCAGCAGAGGACCAAGCGAGAAGTGCTGGCAGAATGATTTGTTCTTTTTTCTCAACCAGTGGCCACATTAAGAGAATTGCACTTGAACAAAACCTATCAGTGAATGATGCCACATCATAGAATGCCTGCCCCAGATCTACAATAAACTGAGAAAGAGCGTTCTAAGGATGGTCTGCGTGGAATTCTGTTGCACTTCAACATCTCTGTCCATACTGCACCGGAAACAACTCAATTTGTGCAAGAGTCAAAAGTGAAAGTTTGTCCCATCCTCCTACAGTTCAACTCTGGTCCCATGCGATTCTTTTCTATTCCATCATCTGAAGCTGCAGTGGGTGGTGCACACGAAGAACATATTTGCATCTTACCCTAATAGTACCCCTGGGGCATTCAGCGTTTACAAAACGTTTGAACCGATGAAGTGTGGTATAAAATGTAATGGAGGATTCTTTGGAAAGATGCAGTAACCAGATGTAAATTTTTAAAAATTAAAAACACGAGGTGCGGATCATACATTTCCAGACTTTACCAAATCGTAGTTGCCCTCATCATGGCAACTAGTGATGAGATTCGCAATACTCCTAGACAGCTTGAACACAGGGCCTGCGGATTAGTGGTCGTAAACGCTACCCACTAGACCACGGAAGTAGTCAAATAATCCGTAGCTTCTTAGAAGTGCATCAAATTATGAGCCGACAAAAGTTGTCCCTACTGCATATACCTTCTGCATTTGCCTCAGTTGCAAAAGTGAACATTATTTTATTTTTGTACTCATGTATTTATTTTTTCGGACTTCAGACCTATCTTGACACAATGATTCGCCCAAACTTCACATTTCAACCTACTTCTTACATTCTGCGCGACCACTCCATCACATTACGCTGGTGTTGTGCACTCCCCTCCTCCTGCTAATATCGCTGAAGTGGCGAGTTGTACTTGTGAGGATGTGTTTAAGAAAATGGTGTGCTTGTTCTGACAAGCAGGATATTTGATATGTCACCTTTCGTGCAGCGTACAGAAACTTATATTGATTGGTAACCAATAGCCACGAAGCGATCGAATAGCCTGCACGTCATTCTTAGAGGTTAGATAACGTGAAAAGCAAACACTTGGATGGAGTCTTAAGTTCTTAGCGGTATCTCATAGATTAACAAGAAGATTGCAGTGTGAGCGAGAGAACTGCAGCCATGGAACTGACTATGACTCAAACATTTCCCCGTGTTAGCGAAATATTGAAAAGTTTCTTCGAATCTCCATCGATCCTGCCTACCAGGCACCGAAAATGATTATGAGAGCGAGAGAGAAAATATATATACATGTATGTGTGTGTGGCCGCAATTTTTGTTTTTTCGCAACTAAACCCGGTATGTATAGTCCTGGTGAATGACATTGTATCGATATGCGCGAGACAATTCTAGGAAGTTTGTGGTGGGTTTGTGGTTTGTTTATTTCGATTGAAGAAGTCTGCCTATGGATTTGTTTGTTTGTTAGTGGTTTTTACTACTGAGGCACCACGGGCGGTAAACTTATGGAAAATGAAAATGAGCATGACATCGAATAATAGAGTCAGCCTAAAAAAGATCTTAGTATTACCGGCATTTTCCCCTTGGCTAATGAAGCGCTCGAAGATCCCTAAAAGGTCTGAACTGCTTGCTGTACACATTTCGGCCGTATCGAGAACAAAGATTAAAAAGATGCCAAGATAAGAACTTCCTAAATGCCTGCAAAATTGTGTGTTCTTATTTTGAATTTAACAGCAGTTTGTAATGATTTTGAGAAACATTCACTTCCTAATAAATATCTACAGGAAACGGAACCCTGACCGCAAGCTGGTGCACTTATTCGAATATCCGGTAGTTCTCTGTTACACGTCATGAGGAAGATGAAGTGAATCCGCAATAGGCTGTTGTAGTGAGGTCAACAGCAGAACTACAATTTATATGTAACACATATTTCTTTTTTTCATCAGTTACAATGAAAGATGGTCATGTGTTTACAAATGTGGGTATTTGGAGTGTTTTAAATTTTTTTTCCTCCACATCTGTCCATATTTTCGGTAGTAGGAGTAGCGGACACCGAGGCTGGTTGTTACAAAATTTACTCGTGATTTTTTTTGTACTTGTTCTGTTTGGAGTAATTTAGAACAACTTTCATTAGTAGTATTATAATTTAGATCTTGTTCATTCCAAATGAATTACACGGTTGGATGTAATTATAGTTTAAAGAAAATTGCAATTTTACAATGACATTACACTTGTTAACCCCGTATACCTGGGGCAAGATGTAACACGTACTGAAATAGATAACAAAGAAACTGAAATGCAATATTTTACTGCAGTGATTCCTCTCTGCAGTTCATTAATCTACAATTGGAATTAAGTCTATAATGCATTTTTTAATAAAGTGATAAGTTCTTGCCACTATCGTTGTTAGAAAAAAAAAATAGAGATCTTAAGTTTGAGAGAATTTTATGTGCAATGTTGTTTAATTAAATACTGATACTTATAACTGGATTTTAGACCAACTATAAATCGAATTATAAATCAAATTGAAGGTATAACAAGAGACAGTAAAAGGTTTAATTCACTAGAAACTCCCCAATAATAACAATGCCTGAATTAAAGCACTCTTTACGTTTCTTGGAATTAATTATGAAGCGTCGAAGAGTTACAAGACAGATGTCTAATCTTCTCGCTGCCCCCCCCCCTCCTTTTTTACTACTGAGGCACCACAGGCGGTCGATGCTTCCCTGACTGCTGCTTCATTCTTACAGTCCTCAGCTGCTTCCTCCATAATATGTAATGGGGTTTTCCCCTCTATCGATTTTCCTTTTGTGCACACTCACCTGCTCGTGGACGTAAGAATTCAAAGATAAAACAGGAAGAAGGTTTGTGACAGAATGGTGCCAACGGCACGCGGTGTTCCCAGGTGTCACCCATCCAAGCACTGACCACGCCCAATGCTGCTTAACTCCGGGAAATAAGTCGGTGTCTTCACATGGGTGGTTCACTGGAGAGAGTTTGAAAGAGGAATTGCTCAACCCAAGGGTCAGAAGCTTGCTTACCGTTGGACCAGGGTTGAGCGGTTGCCTAACCTGGTGTTTCAGAAATGTTTCATCCAAGGGGTCCCATCACGTCCTTGGGAAACCTGTAAGATGTGCTAGTAGTCTGACCGGTTCAGTGATATTACGGAGCGCCCGAGCTCTCTCCCGTACGAACGAAACGTTGGAATGGGTGTGCAGGATGTGGGCTGGGAAGCGCGGTCGGTGCCGTACATAATCCTTAGCGCGCGGTTCAACAGCATCTGGATTTTGCAGATCGTGGTCAGAGTCGCGGCTCCCCAAATTTCACAGTCGTGCAGAACCATCGCCGGTATAATGGCAAGGTACACGCGCAGCTTTTGTTTAGGTTCATAGAACGAGAGCTCAGGATCGACTACAATGCTATGAGAGCTCCACAGCGAGAGCATGCTCCCTAAAGATCAGCGTTACCCTGAGGTAGTTCGCGCTACGAACTCGGGGAATTTGGGTTTCAGGTAAACCCTCAATCCTAATGGTCCGATTTTCCTAATTTTCAGAAGCAAATTTTTGTACCATTTGAATGGTATATACAGAGTTTCTGAGAAGAAAAATAATTACAGAGATATTTAAATGTTTGCTTTAGGTTACCCCCATATATATATATGAGGCACCACAGGCGATGAACACCGACGATACACGAGATGAAATGATATACTGGGAAAGGATTTATTTTTAAGGAAGGAAACGTTCCAGGCCTAAGTTTAGGGTACCTCCCCAGCATTTGCCATTTATGAGGACTGAGGAAAACCGGGAAAGCACTCAGTCAGGGAGGACCGTCCTGGCGGGATTCGAACCCCAAACCTCCCGCGCACGAGTCCGCGCCTAACGACCTCGGGAACCCGAGGCGGTTTATATTTGTTTCATCGCTATTTTCGGTGTAAGTAGGATCAATGTAGATTTAAATATTTTTTTTTAAGAAATACTTTCATGCGTACAACCGCATTCCTTCGGAATTCGCTAGCAAAATAGGCTGTTGTGTGTGGAATATTCATTTCTTAATGGTTCTCAGTTTAAAAGTTAAATGCCTGTGCAGAGAGTGATGAAATCGGGGCCTTATAACTTCTCCATCCCGAAATATTTATTTCATGTAAATTTTACACGTAGTAGAAAAATTACTGTATGATGCACGTTGCCCTGAAGTTATATACGGGTTGTATTTTTTAGAAGTTCGGCTAAGAATGATACAATATGGACTTGTATTATACATGACTATTAAAAGACAACCAGATACAAGGGTAATTTTTAAAGTTCTGGAATGAAGCAGAAAATGGCAGCATGGCTTTTCAAAATTATTCTTATTTTTCAACATAATCTCCCTCAACAGTAATGCCCTTTGTCCAGCAATACTCCAAAGCCTTTATCCCATCACGAAAGTCAGATTTCTGCAGGTCTGCAAAATACGTCTCAGCTGATGATGTAAGCTCTTCATCCGACGAAAATTACTTTCCACCAAGGAATTTTCTCAGTTTAGGGAACGGATGGAAGTCTGATGGAGCCAAGTCAAGGGAATGTGGTGGATGTCGCAGCAAATCGTAACCCAGTTCATTAATTTCCGCCAGTGTAACGACATGTGTGTAAGGGCGAGCATTTTCTTAATGCAAGATGACTTTCTTCTTTCATAAACTCTGCCTTATCTTGCGTATTTTT
The DNA here is from genome assembly GCA_030762175.1 of Metallyticus violacea. Classification (NCBI taxonomy): domain Eukaryota; kingdom Metazoa; phylum Arthropoda; class Insecta; order Mantodea; family Metallyticidae; genus Metallyticus; species Metallyticus violacea. The sequence goes on from CM060836.1 coordinate 25,064,806, forward strand.
TCTTCATTAGGTCCAAAATATTAGCATAAAATGCTCCACTGATAGATGTTCCGGTGGAAAGATAATCATTTAGCATCCCTGCAAACCGATGCCATGATTTCACAACTTGGTCTTCTTTGGCGGGGGAGAATCGTGATGCTTCCATTGTTTAAGGTGTGTTGTGCACCCTGATTCATCCTTCATTGCTCTCAGTTCGACGCATGAAGTCAGCGGGATCTCTCTGAAAATGCGCCAAACTTTGCTGGGAGATTTCCACTCTGATGCTTGGGTCATCATTCGCGGCAGCCATGCTGCCGATGTTGTTTTAAAGCACAATTATTCCCCCTTGTCCTGAACCATGTCGTCACCTTATTGATATTTCCTGATATGACGGGTTTTGGTCGTCCGCTGTGAGGATCATCTTCCAAACTTTCACGCCACTTTTAAACTCTGTGGAAAATGGTTGACAATGATAGTGCGGAGTCTCTTGAAGTGTTTTGTCATACCTGTATGTATTTCAGCTGTATTAATGTTCTTCACCAAATACTTAATAACCGTACGATGTTCGGTATTTGCCTTTTTTCCCGTAAACACGTCTGCACTGCAATGAGCTTTAGCTTCTACGATTCTTCAATCCATGTATTACTGCACAAATGAGTCTATGGAAATTCTTCGGAACTGTTGCTGCAATCCAAAACTTCTCAAATGACCCTCGTTATCATGGGAAACAGTATATTAATGGTAGCATGTCACATATTAAATATGTGAAAACTTGAAATTATTGCAATGTCAAATAATAATGTAAGAATGTTTTCTTGCATACTCTCTCCAGCAGTGATAATCGCGTTAGGTATTCCTAAATGTAAGACTAGTGGAATTTCCTGTTAATTGACTGTAAAGATTAAATTCTAAGCCTTTCCCTTTGTGATCACTGGAAGAAAAAAAAATTAGGTTGTAAAACTGGGTAGACTAACTGCAAGTATATCAAAATAATGGAAGTATACAATGCTTTCTGTAGATACAGGTTTCGTCCTGCACATTCCAGATCTTAAGGGTCATTGCCAAGTTTTCCAGCATAATATTTTTGTTTAAATAGATGCAGTGATAATTCTGCTTTTCTTAACTTAAGTGTTCGTGTTAATTTTATATGATTAAGATTCTAGAGCCTAGATGCTTGCGACCGCGGTAGTCAAGTTGTGCTTTATGCCGCAGCGAACCACCACTGCTTAGAAGTTAAGGCTTGAAACAGCTAGAATGCCGTAAATGAAGAGCGCATTTATAAATATTAAGGGCTGTATAAAACCATATATGACAAGAGGTAGTGTGTTGCGAAACAAGTCACTTTTAACATTTATGTATCATAACTATGTGTTATCTGGCGGTAAAATGGTTACCACTAAATTCAAAATGGCTCAACTGATAATTGTACCAAGTTTTGTTGTTATCGCTCAGGTCCAATTAAGCAGTAACAAAGCGACATCAGTAAAGTCCGTGAGATTGCTGTCCTTTGTCTTTCACGGATGGTAAAATCATTTGGGACAACTGTCGTTTGTCATAAATCTTGGAAATACCAGGCAGTTTGCACACCTTCCGTTGCATCACAGCCCTTTACATGGATATTCAGGCGTCAGTGGCGTGCGTGCTTGCTTGTGTCAAGTCACTTTCTTTTGACTAATGAAGTGCTACTATTTATTTTGCAAAAATCGTCAAAATGTTGGAATTGGAGAGCTATGCATTTCCTCTGTACTGTTTTTTTATAAGAAATGTTGGGAAACGCGACAAAGCTTTAAAGTATGATGGCAAACGGCTTGTAAATGTTCATAATTTTTTACGGATGAATATCAGGGAAGTCGATATCTGTGTGCAGTGTTATAGACAACTGCAGCAACTACAGGCATTGCGTCTCGTAGTGTCAGAGGGTTTTACAATAACAAGCTTTATCGAATGCAACTGGTTGCCAAAATCCCAAATAAAATTGTAATAGATTTATTCACTGCCACCGCCATAAGAAGTGTGATATGTTCGTTATATAAAATTGATTTTTTATAAATTCTACAGGATACCAGTTATTCATTGATAAAAGAAATGTGTTTAAGGGAAGTATATCGAGTTTAAGAGAAATCTTAAAGAAAATACATATCACGTATGTTAAAAAAAGCTGTTAAGTAGCGAAAGTCTTAATGGAAAGGTCGAACGTCGTTTCTAAATATTTAAATTCTTAAGGAAAATTAAGGAATTGAGGATTACCGGTCGCACTATTGTTCATTTGACGGCAGTCTTTATAAAAAAAAAAAAAAAAAAAAAAAAAAGGGGGGGGGCAACGAGATTAATATTCCCCTTAAAACTCCAATAAGAGAAAGGTGTTTTTTTTCTCCCCTCCCTTCATGCTGGATGTTCTGGTTTTGTTCTCAATGCCCTTCTAACATTCAAATCAAAATAACAAAGGACTACCACGAGGAAATGGACAACACTGTTTTTAGAAACTGGTTCGTATATCATCTATTACCGCACATTCCTCCCAAGAGTGTTATTGTTATAAACATGCCCCTATCTTTCTACGCAGATTAATAAAGCGCCGGTTTCATCAACTCGTAAATCTGAAATGATGGCTTGGGTTCGTAATAAAAACATTGAGTTCGATTCTCAATCGGCGAAACCTGCGTTATGTCAGTTAATTAAAATGGAGAGAGAGAGATGAAGTTGCTGCAGAATATTCGCATATCGTAGTGAGACAGTCTCCTTACGAATGAGATTTAAATGTGATAGAGCTCACATGGGCGAAAGTGAAAAATGACATAACATTTGAAAACAAAGATGTGAATGTGTTAAAGCTCTTTGGAAAGTGACGGAAGAGAATAGGAAATCGGCCTGTGAACGCGTACAAACCATGAAAAAAGAGACTGGGAAACACAGTTTAATGGACATAATTAGTGAGCGGTGCATAATGAATTTAGAGGGCACGGATGATTATTTTTATTATTTATTTTTTCAATTGTGTTTAACGCTTTTTTTCCCCTTCTTCTTCGGCACCACAGGCGATAAACACTGATGATACATGAAATGTAATGATAAATTGGGAAAGGAATTTTTAGGAAGGAAAAATTCCAGGCCTAAGTTTCGGGTACCTTACCGGCATTTGCTATTTATGATTGACAAAACCTTGAAAAAAAAAAAAACTTTTAGGGAGGACAGTCCTGGCGGGATTCGAACTCCATATCTCTCGCTCAGGAGTCCGCGCCTTAACGACCTCGGTCACCCGTGTCGGTGATGAAAATGAGGACCAGTTTGTAATATCTGATGGAGATGAGGTGGATCCCGACAGGCTTAATGGAGAGACTGTCCTTACCTCCGTTACCTCAGTGATGCCCAAGAGCGAGCGAGAGGGGCGAGTGTTCTTGTCTCTTTATAACCACCGCACAACTTAAATCTCATGCACTCTGAATAGCGAACGGAAGGCTGCAATATTTATATAAAATGGTAGCAAGAGAAGAAACTTGTCGGAAGAAATGCACTAGTTTGCTGCGCAGTGGAAATTGTGCGAAAAAAACTGGCTGTGTCGGATACCTCTCAAGTATAGATTTAAGGCAGTTTTGCTAACTTAACGTAAGAGGATATAAGGATCTTCTTAAAACTTAAACCTGGAATACATTTTAAGAATTTAATTCTACAAATTTCATTTGCAGGTTTCCCTTAAATGTTTACTCCAAAAGAAGGCCCTTGTTACTCCCTATAGTAATATTATGTAACAATTGACGACTGAAAAATAGTGAATGAGCGTAAGAAAGTGATGTACTCAGTCGTATGTTCTATACAGATTTAAACTTGCAATTATTTCTAGAATTCTGTTCATAAACATTTTGTACTTTACAACTCCATACTTACATTACTATTACACTTGTAACTCTCTACAAGTGCAAGAATTGGTAACTTCAAATTTTAGTGGAAGAAAATGCAATACATTGTTAATAATTTTATGTGTTAGTTGAACCAAATAGGCGGAGTATTAGCGAACATGACGATAGTGATGAGAGTAAGAATATTATAAAGAAAAAAGAACGGTACAATAAAAAGTTGATTAACTGCAAATAAAGTAGACTAATATTGGAGTTTCCTGTTTTAAATGCGTATTTCATCCCAGCACGTTATTGAATGCATTTTTAAGGTTCTTGCTGCATGCATGAAAATGTATTATTTTCATTTACTTTTAATATAGTAATTTTTTACAGTTTCCCCAACGTTTGCCAAGTACTATAAACAAATATAAATGACCGCGAGCAATGACAAAGCTCAATTACTCTGCCATCTCTCGACGACTGTAATTGATGGCAATAATTGTGTCCGTATGCGATCGTCATCTCAAAGTGAAATATTTTGCTTGAATATGCATAATAAACATGTTTAATCATTATCATACTAAGAAACATACAAGCTTCATTTAAAAGGAATGACAATTATCCGCTATACCAATTTATTACTAAGGAATAGACATTACCTAATTCAAGATGGGGCAAACAGCTGTTGCTCCATTTTACTCTTATATGACGTCACTTGTGTTTTACATTATTTCGTGGAACACAAAGTTACAAGTCCTATTTTACAAGGACTTGTACTAATACACTTTAATGCTTTAGACCTTACTTTTGTGGAATAGGACCCTGTTAGGGATTGATGGAATACGTAGACACGAATTTAAATTAATAGAAAAATATTTGAAGTGGTAACAAATTAACTGTTAAGTATAGTATCAGTATATGCGCAAAGTACCACGGACTTAAGGAAATCCAATATAATAATAATAATAATAATAATAATAATAATAACAACAACAACGTAAGAGTGACTAAGAAAGAGCAACGATTTCGCTAATACATACCTCGTCGTTACTTTTGTCCAGGTAATCGAAGATGAAATCATCGTCCTCGAGCTCTTCGGCAGAGGTCCTGGACACACTGTTTGTTTTTTTCCTGGCACATGTTTTACTACCATCCACAACATGGACACTGCCGTCTTCACCTACAGTGTCAGCGTCAAGTTTCTCCTCATCACTACAACCAGCTTCATCACCATTACCAACTTGACTCTGACTACAGAACTCAGTTCCATTAACTCCGTCGTCATTGTTCCCGTCACCGGTCAAGCCTTGAACACTCATTGCCCCACCGTTTTGTACTGTCTCGTGCCTCACCTCCTCGTTTCCTGCAGAGTTCCCCATGCTCTCTTATCTACTCGGCACAAGGCCACTTTATCTGCACCGATACAAAAACTACCTCTAGTGCTTTCCAGCGTCATCTTATTTCATCCGTTCGGCTTTTGTCAAACATGTGACTGTGTCTGACAGGAATTCAAATTATTTTCAAATTTTCCTTAAAAGTGGCACTTAAATAAGCCACTATCTATTGTGTTTTTCTCGTTAACATTTTACAATAAAAAACAAAAATTCGCCAAAATTTTACTAGGAATGACAAAAATTCGATAAAAATTATGATATGAGCAATTAAAAAGACAGGGAAAATGAATTAGTTTTGAAAGTAATGAATTAAATATAATGTGACTCTAGTATTCCATATACAGTGCGATTATTTTAATTATCGAATTTAATTTATGGATTTATTATTTTATTTCTTTACTGCTATTTCTATCGCTTCAACATTTTTTCCGATCGGCTTTCAAAAAGTTCTCTGCCAGACCAAGAAAATACAAAAGTCGAGCTTTTTTTTTTTTCCATCACACCTTGCAAATCAATACATTTAGTTAATGGCTTCCCAAAATTTTAATACCCTCAATAAAATATTTATCCAACTGTGACAAATAAGCGTCCGTCTCAGCATCAACCTCATCCAGTCACTACTTCAGGTTTGAGAATAAAAAGTAATAAACCCTGGGAATCAAATCCGGCAAGTGTGGTTGATGTGGAAGCGCTTGGAAGCGAAGGTTATGTAGTTCGCAGCCACAATCCCACACGTGTGTGAAGGCGCATCATCGCGATGAAAGAGAATTTTCGTTTTCGCAAGATGTGGACGTTTAGCCTGAATATATCCTTCAGTTGGTCCAACAGTGAACCGTAATACTCCCCGGTGATTGTTCTGCCCTTCTGGAGATAGTCTACGAGCACCACACAATGACTTTTCCTGCAGATGGAGTCGTTTTTGCTTTCTTTAGTGCTCTTTTCACATGCTGCCACCCATATTTGAACTGCTCCGTCTCTGGCGTGTAGTGATGAATCCATGTTTCATTAACTGTTAGGAAATGTCGGAGAAAACCACTGAAATTGCGTTTAAACAAGTCTAAACACCCTTGCGGAATGTTCATTCGAATACATGTATGGTCCATCGTTAACAAACGCGACAACCCTCTAGCGGAAAGCTTTCTCATACCCAAATTTTCCTGTAAAATGTAGTGGACACGGTCTATCGAGGTCTAGCAATGTCAATCAACTCGCGTATCTTAATCAGCGATCATTGTGTACGGCAATGTGAATTTTTGTCACAATCTCGTCGGTGCTAGAAGTTTTGGGACGCCCTGAGAGCCTATTATCTTAAAGGATGTATGACCACGTTTCAGCAGCCCGCTATTTAACCCTCGAAAACGAAGGGGAAGTATCCTTTAATTGTATTTCTGTTGGGGTTAAACCCTTCAAAATGAACTTTTTATCACAGTTCGTATTTCAGTTTTATTCATTTTGTACAAAATGTTAACACTAGTTTGTTTACACGATCGTCACAAACAAGTGACTACATTTACGCATTGGAAACTTTACAGCGCGCTATATTAAGGATGATACTTAACTATTAGAGTAATTTGGTCATCTTCACATCTCTTGAGTAAGGCCGAGAACTTTTAGAACGCCCCCGTATTATGAAAACGAAACAAAACTACAAAATTAAGGTACACAGACATAATTATTGAACCAAGGTTTGTATCTCAGCTGTAAATTGGAATGCCAATTAAAAACACAAAGCAATACAGTGTTTTCCAAAATGGTTATGAGACTTCGTGCATTTCTTATCGAGAATGCGACTATTATCTTTGCACCTATAGTTAGAGAATGCTACGCGCCATTCACTCGTTACGGTTGTTGCCGCTAGGTGTCAGCATTTGGAACGTGGCGACGAACAATGTGAAGTAATCTCGAAAATTATCAAACCGCATCGTCCAGCGCCACTGATACTCTCACTCAGAGGGTGGAAACGTGGTGCTTTTGTCTCTGCGTGAAAGGATACGTGGACTAAGTGAGAGAACGTTAACAACGCAGCCTTAGGATAACTGCCAGCGCCAAAGAATGAAGACTTAACGCCTTGGACCATATCAAGCTTTAACAGCTCGAGACATACATCGCACTGCAGCAGCACCTTGCATTTAAAATGGACAAAATTAATAAACAGAAATTTGTTCACATGAGTCGAGAGAAAATCCCAACTACTGAAACTTTTCCAAAGTTAGAAGTGTTTCCACAGTGAAACAGCCCATTTTTATTTGCTGAAATGACAGTAACAGGGCTGACTTATAAGGATATGATTACTGATGAGTACAGAACCGACTGCATACTGAAACAAGACGCTACTCCACTTCCATGAGGATATTAGGGAATTTTTTAATCAGCACTTGCCGCAGCGATGGATTGAATGTAAGACCAAGTGATCAGATGTCATTGTCTTGGCTATCTTGTTCACCCCACCTACGCCGTAGATTTACAGCACTAAAAAGAACCTCAAGTCTGAATGAAGAGGCCTCTGAGCAAAGTTTGTCGGCCGTTTCACGCCCTGAATTGAATGGGACGCTGATGACCTTAGATGCTAAAGTGTTCGTAAATAAAACAAATCAACAATTAACAAGCAGGACAGCACAAATTAAGAAGTTTATACACACACACCTCTTGGCTGACAGCGTGTGAAGTGAGAAACGTACCTTGTCTAAAGGAAGGTGATGTTAAGGAACGTCCGTAATGAAAAATAAAAAAACAAACAAAAAACCACCTAAACCCTTGTCCTGTTCTTTATTTTGTTTATTTTATTTTATTATTATCCCCCCTCCTTTTAGGGCTATATGAAGAACAAGAGTTTTTCTCCTTCCTCTACCTGCGACTATTCTGCATATGAAGGTGCGTTTTGGAACCCCTTTCAAAACATCCACCGGTGACAAACTGCGGTGTGTGAGAGAACTGAACTATCGTGCTTGAGTGACAAAACAAAAAAAAAAAAAAAACAAAAACAAAAAAAAAAAAAAAAAAAAAAAAAACTCATTTCAGCTACATAATACATTAAAACACTAGTTTTATTTCCATATCAATTATAATGGGCGGTTTTTCCTTTGCGGGACGGCTCCACGTGCAGTTCCCACGCTTGAAAGCGGGCCGGGAGGTCAGTGCGAGTTTAACTCCGGAATGCTCGGACATGTGCTTGTGTAACATGTATAAATTATGTTAATATGGCTCAATTCGGGTATTCTATTCCCTAAAGAGTATTTGTTTACGATCGTGATGTACGGAAATTGTTTCAAGAGAAATTGCTCGATATTTAGCTTCCTAGTCGAAGTTCGGTTCAAACGCTGATTGACAAATAAATGTGAAACGAGAAATAAGTAGACTATTTCACTTATGCGACGTCTCATAAACTCGACCAATGAAATGAAAGAAAATTTTGAATTTTGCCCAATCAAAATCCGATATTGCAGTGAAATTATCGTAAAGTTTTATAAAATCCCTTTACCAAGAGAAGAGCATTTGCCTTCTGGTTAGTATATCCCTCTATGCCTCCACTATAATTCCTGAGCATCATACAGATTAAGTGTGGAATTCTACTTCCACATCTTCCTCTATTAATTCCCAAATGTCATTTGTATCCAATGAATTTACAGCCCCTTCATTTAAATTTGATAACTGTGATAATTGTATATTTAACTTTATTGTGTATTCATTAACCAACTGTTTTTGCGTACTCAGTCAAAATGCCTGAAATAATACCTGCTTAAGCAATCATAAATTTTAAAAAACCCATTGTTCAGAATGGTAAAATGTTATCTGTGTTTTCGTTTGTCACACTTGGAATTACTAAATCGAACAGTAGGGATTGTAACAATCGACTTATTTCAGTTTCACGGTTTCTACATAGGTAGCTAGCTAGTTATTCATAAATACAACATTTTATATAACTGTTAATATTTCGTGCATAAAATTTCAAATAAAAAGATTACTTTTATTCGTATTCTATTCATGAAATAGTCCTATTAGTTCTTCTCTATTGACGCAAGATGGCTTGAAAAGTTAAGTATTCATAATACAAATATACAGTTATTAAAATGTTGTAAGCCAAGTTTAGAAGAGTTATATTTAAACTCTTATTTATTAGTGAAATAGTTCAAATAAATATTAGTCGAGGGTCTGAGCTTTGCAGATACAAGAAAGTAGACCCTCTTGTGATATGGCCATTTACAGTACACACAGAAGAAACGTTACATAATATTGGACATGCTCTGGAACGTTCTGCTAAAAATTACTTGGAAATCTTTCTCAGCGAATAATTTCCTATTTCTCTGTTCGAACGGCTACTGAAGTTGAAAACTCTATAAAATTAATGTAGTGCAAGAACTTAAACCGTGACCCTGCATCCAGGAGTTTGTTTTATGATTTTTTTAATATTGTTTAACGCACTAACTATTGAGGCATTACAGGCGGTGGACACTGATGATACACGATATGAAATGATAAAAAACTGGGAAAAGAAATTTTAAGGGATCCACGCGTTTAGGGGTATCTCCCAGGCATTTGCCATTTATGACCCAGGAAAAAAAAAACCCCTGTCAGGGAGAACGATCCTGGCGAGAACCGAACCCAAGACCTTCCGCTCACAAGTCCGCGCCTTAACGACCTTGGCCAACTTTGGCGATATTTTGTGAAAGGATTTTGAATAACGTGCATGATGAAGAAATTGGCAATGTAATGTTCTTTACTAACGAATCTTGGTTTCACCAAGTGGGCATGTTAATTCACAAAACAAACGATACTGGAGTTCAGAAAAAAGCTAAACTACTTTACGAGAATATTCTGCATCTTGAAAAGATAGGAGTGTGGTATGCCATTAGGGACGAGAGAATAATAGGCGCTATTTTTTATTTTAAGAAACACATTTGATGAACAGAAAAATAACTTTCATGAATAAATTTTCTCATTTCTCAGAGGTTACTGCTGAAGATAATGGTTAATTTCACAAACCGATGACAGAAATGTATGGAAAATGAAGGGAGGCTTTTTCAGCACCTTCTTGCTTGATAATTGAGTAAATGTAACTTATAAGTGTTTGTAATTATTTACGTGACAATCATAGCTGCGGAATTTCTGACTACCAGTCGCCGCGGCACCAGCCTGAACCGACCAACTTGCCATTAAGCATAGACAAGTCCCGCCAAGTAAAAATCACCCATTATAAAGAATGGTGTTTTCTAAAAGGTATAGTTTATCAAAAGCATACACAAACAAACTGAATGAGTTTACAATAACAAGCAATATAGGAGTCTATATAAATGCCTTCTGTAGGTGTCACTTATATTTCGTTTCCTACGCAAAGTTTTTGTCAAGACAATATTTCAAGTTTATAATGACTTTGACTCATCAATAGTAGCAAATATCATAGCATAACATAAAACACATGTTAAATTGGTGTAGTTAAAGTTAAGAAGCAGAGAGTAAAGTCGACACTTGGAAAATGCAAAAAGTCATTGGGAGTTTTATTATTATTATTATTATTATTATTATTATTAAATTTCATGGTTATATACGAGTTTTCTTTGCATTAACTTTAAAAATCGAATTAACTAATGTAATGGAATATTCAGACACGATGACCGCTGTAAAAACAGCTATAATTGAGTCATCTTTTATAGAGCGTGTACAAAGTGCCTGATATATTTCGGGGGGAGGGGAGAGAAAGAAAAAGAACGCGAACCTCGATTACGAAATATGAAACAGGTGTTACAAAAATGAATATGTTACCAACTGAGAAAACATTATAGGTCAAACCCGTTGTTCATTTATAAATTCCCAGTTAATAGACAAAATTTGTAAGAACTTTGATGACAAAATATTTCAGGGACCATGGAAATGCACCAGATTATAACAATGCACATAGGAATTCATTGCTCACTGCGGTTTTCATTCGAAGTTATTGCGTTACTTGTAAAATATATTTTTTAATGTTTGCTAAATTTTGTACTGTAACTCAAAGCAGTTTCTATAAACAAAACAATAAAGTATGTTATACCATATATAATCTTTAAAAATCCATAAAATAGCTGCAATTTTAGGAACATTTTACCAGGAAGCAAGCATACATTAAAGTTTTAGAACTTTTAACCATTGTTTTTATCATGTTTACTAGAGCCTGGAAAGAAAAATTATCTACGTAAACGATAAAGGTTGATAAAAATATTTCAATTATCTGCGCGCCAACGCGTATAATAACAATTATCAATGCTTTTCATTTTTTCAACATAAAAACGACATTGGTATTAACTTAAGTGCATTAATTTACGTTTCAAAACTTAATCATATTTGTAATTTATGTGGCCTAAATTTCGTCGGTTTCTGAAATAAGAAATTCTTAAAAGTTAAACAGATTATTTTAAAAATGTTAAACACATGTTTTTAGCGAATTTAAAAGAAATTTAGCAGTTGTACCCATCAAACGGTTTTTGAAAAAATTCCACCACAAATGACAATTTTTTGAGTAGTGTTTAACGCCCGTTTTTACTACTGAGGCACCACATGCGGTTCCGAAAATGACAATGAATACACACATGCACACATATACACATACTGTATGGGTGTGTGTTAACGTTCTAGCTAGAGCAATGTTAATTTTTTCTCAACGAAACACTGCATATAATGATCAATTAACTAACGATTTGTCAAGTTCGTTAACCAACAAAAGTGAATCATTCGGGGTGGGGGTTAACCTAAGGTAAATTTTTAAAAATTATTCTAGAGGCATTTTTTTATCAACGAAACTGTATATATCGTTTAAGCAAAGCAATAAGAAAAAAATCCGTCACGCAGGAGCTTCCTGCGTAGACTAGGCGAATTCCTCAGCAACTTGAATAACTTTAAAAAAGAATACAAAATCCAAGTTATATCCTTATTAATTAATGAAATGAAATAGGTTATGGCATTAAAAAAGAGAAGTCATAATTTCATAATAATAATAATAATAATAATAATAATAATAATAATAATAATAATAATTCATGTTATTGAGATTAAACCACAAAATTAACGGTATACTATTAATTAAATAAAATATGACCACTAATAGACAAAGCTATATAGCGTATAAATGTAATTAAATGTAACAATGTTTATGAACTCAGTCCTTGATATCTTGATATCTTTACTTCGAAATTCGCTAATAGTTTCTGAAAATCGGGGAAATAAGATCATTAGGAACCGGGTACCAATGAAAACCGAACTTTAAAGAGTGCGGATTAATCTACAGCGAAAATTTCAAAATCGATCAAGCGGCCAATAAAAATAATCTTTGAAAATAATCAAAATCAGACTATTAGGAGTATGAATATCTGAAACCCCAAATTTAAAAATCACTCTAGCTCGCGCAAAATTTTTTTCTCAACAAAACTCGGTATATGCCCTTGAAATAAAATAAATAGTTTCTGAAAATAAACAAAATGAGATTATAAAGGTAGGGTTTACCTGAAACCAAAAATTTAAAAATCGCTCTAGCTGCACCTACATTTTTTTTTCAAAATAAAATTCGGTATATACCATTTATATAACACAATAAAAATAGTTTCTAAAAATCTGGGAAATCGGACCATAGGCGTAGGGATATACCTAAAAACCAAAATAACACCCTTCATAAATTCAACTTGCTGAGAAATTCGCTTAGTTTACGCAACTCCTTCGTGATGCACTTTTCTTTTATTTTAATAGTAAAATGGCATTGAACTACAATACTTTAATTTTGCAGCAATGAAGCACACGGTTCGGCAAGTAACAGGTATCTTTCGAATAAAATCCCTTGGATAGCTTTTAAGAAGTACGTTTTACATTAGTGTGCGCATTTCCTAGCTTTGTATACTTTTCGGTTCCCTTAAAAAAGAAGGTATAAATTAAGCAAACACAGCCTTTACATCTACCTGAAATGAGATAAAACTGGAAAGCTAACTCAAATCAATAACCGAAATCTGTCTCAAGACAATCTTCCTTAATATTAAATGAAACTGTATTTTCTCCACTAGAAAAGAAAACGGTTTACATCTCAGAAAGTTCGTCAGTTATGCACAAAATGTTATATCACTCGTAAACAGCGTGTATACTGCACTCCAAAAACGAGTTCGATCGAGGTATTCACAACGTTTGCAACCCCAAGCTATTACACGCACCTCCAGCAAACATAGACTGGAGAAGTGAACAGTTGAAGAGCCACGTAACAGCTGTTCCCCTCCCCTTGCAAGGACACACGCATACTCAGGTTCGTGATGTCACGACCTCTTTTAGAGCCTGGCATTCTTAACGGCCGATAACTTGCCTATGAGTGTAACGAAGGTTCAAACACAAATGAATATTAGTGTTTTTCCACCTTCTTGACACATCTATCACGCTGAAGTAATAATTACTTCAGCATAAGATGTAGACCTCAGATTTGAGTGTGTGTTTTAAACGAAGCGTGATGTTTCAACTTCACCGTTATAAAAAACAATTTGAAACAACGCAGTTCACCCATTAATGGAAACGTTTAAACCCCAAAGGAAAACAGTTACGTGTGTTATTTCCTGACCTGTCAACCTTCCAAGTGGGTTATCAGTAGAGCTGGATAATTTATTAAAGCTATTTTCTGATTTATTAAAACATATGTCGATTTTAATATATTGCCACCGAGGCGAATTTGTAACGAGATGAACACTTAATCCCGGCAGACCGAAGGGTAACTATAGGCAATATAGCCGCTCCATGGCCTACCCTTATAATGCATGACAAGTTTTCAGAAAGTCTGTGCATGCATGTGCCGCGCATGCTGACCCCACAATACAAAATGGAAAGAACGTGTATCATTACAATAACTCATTCACTACCACGATATGCCAGCCCGAGTCTTGGGTTCACCATTACCAGCCCGCGCAGTGAAAACATCCTGCTTAGCCTGCAGGGAGGTTTAAACTAACGCCATCCGCAAGGAATGATGCTCACAATTTTTTAGGATCACGAAGGCATTCCAACCGTAAATGCCGACTGCTACTATAACATAATTAGGAAACTTCAACGGAAGCGACCAGGACTCTTATATAACAACTGATGCTGAGAAATTCCAAGTGGGAAATCCTTCAACATCCTCAGTACAGCCCCGACTCTGCTCTACGCGACTTTAATTTTTTCCGCCCTCTTAAACATCATCTTTCAGGTGAACATTTTCCTGACGATGAAGCTGTAGAAGTCACCACCAGAACATTTTCCGATAGCAGCCGAAAAATTTTATGCTGCTGGATTTCTGAAGCTTGTGAAATTGTGGGACAATTGCCTCAATGTGTGAATGAAAGAGTGTATTTATTCCAATTTATGTGCAGATATAGAGCCATTTTCAAGCAGTTTTCACAAATAAGTAAACATATTAAAATAAAAGTAAACAATTTACATAAACATGTATGGAAGTACATGTAAACTTACTACTATTAAAACCTTTAAATTTTCCACTTAACCACCCTTACTTTATAGAGTTGCATTACTTCCGTATTCCGTTACAATTAAACACCAGGTTGAGTATGTAATGGGGATGTATATTCACCCCTAGATAGTGTTATTGTCAACATTGTTGTTTTCATTTGTCTTGTCCACCTTCCATAACCGTTTTTGTCTCACTTTGCCTACGGACTTTCCCAGTTTTTTAATATTTTCGTCTGATTTTATATTTAAATTTTTTCTACCTCTTATTTCATTTGGCAAGTTTTTCTCACTTTCGTAAAATAAGCTGTTCCTTCCAAAAACTCAGTTTTCTTACATTCTAAAATACAATGTCAAGTACTATCTGGTTTTTCACACATAGGACATTTCGCTTTTATATATTCATTTTTTATCCCACTTAAATATATTACTCCTTTTCTAAATCGTGTCAGTCCTTTCCTTCCCGCCTTCACAGGTTTCAATGTATCTTTCTCTTTCCCAATTATTTTTAGTGTTATATATAATTTTTGAGATTTTTTTACATTAAGATTAGCCCTGTTTCCTGTTTTCAATATCCTCAATTTTTGTTTTTATCTCTTTCCAAAATGCCTCAATGTATAGAGAGATTATATTCAGAAATCAGTACTCTTAATTTTTTTAAGTTCTATATTTATTTGTACCATTGTGCTAAAGACAACCGTATATGTTCTTTACATTAATCATCTCAGAGCACATTACTCCATATTTTTGCAAAAATTTAATTAGCAATAAGAGTCAAGGCTAAGTCAATAAGAAAGCAAAGTAACAACTGATTACATCTCGGCATCTGCTTGCGAAGTCACTATTTGAGCACTTCACCTGGAGCAAAACTGTCTTCCGTTCGGCACCGTAACAGAAAACTACTGCCAGTTTCTCTATATGTTAAAAATATTACAACTGCGTGAACGGACAACACATGAAAATGTTCAGTCTTCTCATTGCTATGTGACGTCATAAAACGTGCTCCGGAGCTCTAAGCAATTGGGGGAGTAGCAGAGGGGTGGATCTCAATGCTACAATAACCAACAAGTTTGTATCAGGTTTCTCCCCTATCTTGTCTCTTGCCGTGCTCTCCAGGTGGGAAACGAGCTTCGATTTCATTTATTTTACTTACTGATCATCAAATTTTGAACACTCTCCTTGCACCGTTATTGCCAGTATTTTAGTCTTGAAAATAAAATATATGCAATAATTAATTAATGATATAACCAACGAAGTGCAGTCTACCAGTTTCCGGTCAGGCCATATTGGATAGATGATAGAATGAAAATACAGTAATTTTTCAGTGTAATCTTTCTTTACTTCAATGCATTTATCACATTTATGGATTAATATTTCAATCCCCCTAGAACCATTCTGAAGCTTATCTGCAAAAAGTTAGGAAATCTCTTTTAACTCATCGCTCGAGAGTCTTCGTCCTCGATGCAGATCTGTTTTGAAAACAGGCAGTACTCGCTGGAGGCAAGATCTGGGCTGCACGGAAGATGGCGCAGATTCTGGAAGTACATAAGTACACAACAGCCTTGGCAACGTCATTTGTGTGCATTGGTATGTTATGAACAGACGAACTGCTCAATCAGCGTTTCTTGATGGCTATGCGCAATAATTGACGCAATAGATCAGCAAGTACCATGCGACCAGTGATGCTTTACCCCGCGGTGCGGGGTTTTTCTAATGAGCGTGTCCCCACTCTTTTACCGCGTCGTGGGGTAGCAAGTTTGCTTGATTATTTGTTGACCTTGGTGACTGTCGCAGTTGTTCCCGGGAGTTTGTTCGTTTCTTAATTCGACAGTATACATTAACTGTATTATGCCTCGTGTGTTTACAACGGTACAGGTGTCTTGTGTACGATTCATGTGGGTTTACTCAATGGTGAAAGAATCATACGACCTTTTTTTTTTTTTTTAAAGGAAGTTGTAGCCCCTTCGGTCACCTATTTAACAGCTTGCGATTTTCTCGGCGTAAATTAAAAATGCAATGTACAAGACAAACCCGACCACCATACAAGAACTCAAAGATAATACCCGTCAGTACATTTCCGGTCTCAAAATGAACTACAACGAGTGATAAATAATTTCCTAGATGCCAAAAAACGTTTGAATAATGAAGGCAGGCAATTTCAACACCTCGTTTGATAATTTGGTAAGTAACGAGTCTCTTAAATCAGATTGTATATTGATTGCTATATAATTGTTTTACCCTCCCCCAATCTCCGGCTAACGAGCGGGGACACTCGCCCATGGGCAAAACAAATAGTACTTCAAAGGCAACACGCCTCAACTGATTATTTAAGCTCTTCACCAGACGAAAAAATTTCTCTCCATCAAGGAATTTTCCCAAGTTTAGAGAACAGATGGAATTTAGATGGAGCAAAGTTAGGATAATAAGCCGGATGTGGCAGAAATTCGTACCATTAATTGATTTTCGCCATTGCAATCACACATGCATGAAGGCGAGCATTGTCTTGATGCAAAATGATTTTCCTCTTTGATAAATTCGGCCTTTTCTGGCATATTTTTGTCTTCAATAGGTTTAAACGGTTAGCATAACATGCTCAGTGAGAAGATGATCAATTAGCAATACATCCTTGGCATTCTAGAAAACCGACGCCATGATTTTCCTTGCAGATTTCACACACTTGGCCTTTTTCGGCAATGGAGTTTCGTTATGCTTTCATTGTTTAGACTGCTGTTTTGTTTCTGAGTGTAATAGTACAACCATATTTCATCACTGGTCATAAATTCGACGCATAGAGTCGGCGGGATCTCTGAAAATGAATCACACTTTGCTGAAAGATTTGCACGCTTTTGATCCTGAATCAGCAGTCGCGGCACCCATCTTGCCGATAACTTTTTCGTGTGAGGTTCTTCGCTCAAAATGTGGAATGCTCAGAGCTTCAGAATTTCAGATTTTTCTTCAATCGGGATCCTTCATAACTTCTGATGTTACGGATTTTGGTCATCCGTTACCCAGCTTTCGCGGCCACGTTTAAACTCCATGGTTCACTCGGAAACGGTTGAAAATGATGCTGCAGAGTCCCATAGTGTTTGTCATATCTGTATGAATTTCAGTTGTATTCATGCCCTTCTTTACCAAGTACTTAATAACCGCGCGGTGTTTGATATTTGTAATTTTTCCCGTATACACGCCTGAACTGCAACAAACAACTATAGTTACGATTCTTGACCGATTCATGTATTATTGCACAAATGTTTCTCTGGAAAATGTCGGGTTTTATAACAAAACTGCTTCGGAACTGCTGCAGAAATCTGTGGGTCACTGTAAGAACTTTTCAATTGATCCTCGTGCACTTTCTTGTATTCTACCTGAAATTCTGAACAATACAAGATTTGTTTGATATTAAAACAAATCAATCTTGCAACGTAATTTATTTTTCCACCGCACTTGCTCCAATGTTTTCTCCAGGGCCTCTATCCACAAAGCATGGTTTATTAGTACAAGTCCTTGTAAATTATGATCTTGTAATCTTCTGTTGCATGACAGAAATGCCACACTGGTAAAGTATTAGTAAAAAGTGACGTCATATAAGAGCAAGGTGGAGGAACAGCTCTATGCCATGTGTCATCATATCTTGAATTAGGTTATGTCCACTCCTTATGGATTTTAATGTACAAAGCGGATTATTGTGATTCCTGTTAAATGGCTGTTGTATTTTTTCTCAGATAAAATGATAACTGAAATATTTTATTATGTATTTATTGATATTTAAGCGTAATAATCCACTTTAAGGCGAAGGTCGCACACGGTTACATATAGAAGCATAAATTTCAGTCGTGGACAGATGGCAGAGGAACTGAGCTTTTTGGTTGCTCTCGGTCATTTATTTTATTTATCTATTTGATAATTTATACTGATACATTTGTTTTAGCAATCACGTTCTGATTATAAGCAAAAAATTAGGAAAAGTGTGTCAAAAGAACTTATTTTAACGGAGAATGAAGAATGAAAATAAATTATTTTCGTGGCATGTAGCAAGTACCTGTAAAATACATTAACTAAGATGGACTGAAATATGCGCTTGAAGCAGGAAACGCCAATATCAGTCATAATCCGTACTTTATCACTGTACTCAAATACTGAAAGCATTATAGCTCCACGCGTTAGGAGCAAAGTTTGAAAGTTTTATAGCCCTACCTTGGGCGTCAAGTTTGTAAGTATTTATCTAGAGATCTTGTGGTAGTGACTCCGCGTTGGGCGCCATGTTTGAAAGCGTTGTCGTTGCGTTGTTATGGAATTCCGTCGAGTTTTCCGACAGAAAGGGTCCGGCTACTATTACTGCGTGGGCATAGAAGGTAACCTAGCTTTCATCAGCTACTTTTATACTCAGGGTTTCTATAGTCTTCGTTGTCTTTTTCACACAACGGGAAGGAGGGTCAGGAATTACGCTTGAAATATAAATACACGAAGGAATGTGATGAGACAAAATTATTTATCGACCTAATTTCTCTTTACAAAGGAATTATTTTTCTTTTCGGAAAATAAATGCCCGTAACCCATGGGCTACTAGTTCATTAACTCGGCGAGACGGGGAGTTCTGTACCTATGATGACCGCAAGCTTCTATGACTTTAAAACTTGACTAGGTTACCGCTGGTTTATCACTGGAAAATTTAACCTCAGTATCTTGCAGCTTATACATGACAAAAATTACGTGCCTAATAACTCTCCGCCGCTGGCGATGCCTTAGAGTCTTGTTGAGGAACTTGAATGAATAATTGTTTCGGACTGCTTGAAATCTGAGCGATTTCATCATTTTATATACCATCTCTTGGCGTGGTTCGCCACGTACTTAATCTCTAGCTTCAAAAGTTTTAAAATATTCGCTGCTGATTGGCCGGCTCGTATCGTATGTTCTAGTGAAGTCGAGGAAATGACACCTCCTGAGGCCAGGTAAAACTCATAATGTAGCCGAGACTGCCCAGGTGTCCCTTTTCACTTTTTGCTCTTATGTAACAAGAAATGCCTATAGGCGTTCTTTTTAGCATTCGTTTTCTACAATAAAACTTTTAATTTAGTTAGACTTTTTATAATTAAATAAAGTATTAGAAAACGCCACTGCGATCATTGATATTTACATTATTAAATAAAGTTTTTTAATTCATCGCTGAAAACAATGTAGTAATTAGATGTATAAATATTGAACTATCTTCGGGGCGCTAATTATAAATGCTCCATCAATACGTATTTATTCTTTCTTTATACATATTCCTCCTCATCATTATCATCACTTTCGCTAATACTTTCCATACTTAGGTTAACTAACTCCCAAAATTATTAGAAAATATATTAAGTTTTGCGATTTATTTTAAGTTATCAAGTTTCTTATACTTGTAGAGAGCAAATTACCAGTGCCCGACTAATACTAACACTTCTGTGGAACAGAACTACGAAAAATCACGTGTACATTTGTAAGTATGGAGTTGTAAAGTACCAAATGTAGCAGAAACCTTTATGGTACAGAATTTTAGTAATAATTACAAGTTACAAGTTCATACACTTGTAATGTTTAGACCATAATTTTTTGGAACAGGGCCCTCGTTGGCGGATGTGGGTTTCTTCAAGGTTTTCAAAATAGTTTACCTCCTGTACGACATCTTGATTTTCGTAAATTTGTATCCAGCTAGAAAAGTTTTGAGTTTCGGGAACAGGTGGTAATCCAGAAGGGCAAGATCAGGTGAATAAGGTGGAAGCGGAAGTATTTCAGATTGCACTTCGATTATTTTGTCCTGTGACCGACTTGAATTAACCAGCACATGTCAAAATGAAAGAACAACTCCTTTTCGGCTATTCCCAGGCGTTTTTTCCGCGATCGCTCTTTTTATTAGTGATTTGTGGTATTCTCCAGTAATGGTTTTCCTACTCTCCAAGTAGTTCATCAAAAGAATTCTTTTTGCATACCAAAAAATTTAAGTCATACATTTTTCAGCAGATGGAACGCATTTCGCCTGTTTTGAGCCGGTTCGTTTCGTGCGGTCCACTTTTTTGCTTCCGGTGTGTAGTAATGAATCCACGTTTCATCCAGTCACAAAACACAGTCAAATCTGTTGCATTCTTCTTAAACTTTTGCAAACAGTCGGTAGACGCTCGCATGCGATTTCGCTTTTGCTCCGGAGTAGACGCGACACCCATCTTGAGCGAAAAAGAAGTGTAATTTATGGTGCAAAATAAAAACGAAATCTCATTTGAGATAATCATGACCTTTACTAACCAGCACACTTTTATTAGTCTGTCAGTAAAAAGAATATCAAGGACTTTATCGATGATTTCTGGCCTCACAGCTGATTTTGGAGCTCCAGGATGTGTTGCATCTTCGATCTTTGTTCTGCCATTAACTCATTTAGTCAATGTGGAACGGTTTCATGCGAAGCGCATGAGTTACGCAATGTATGCAAATTCTCTCATGAATTTCCTTTGTTGTTTTTCCTTGCAGCAAAAAGAACTGAGTCACGCTACAAATTCCAATTTTATTCATTTTTCACTGTCACTCGAAACTACACAGCTATCAAACATCAAAATGACTCGTGACTATAGAGTATTGATACACAGAAAACTTTATGACCGCATATACAGACGTTGCTCTCATTATAAGTAGTATGAAAACCAAACCACCTTCGTAGATGCCGAGCGGGATATCCACATCATAAACGTCCGTCACGCTGCGTAAACTAAGCGAGTGCTTAGTAAGTTGAATTTGTGAAGGTTATTACAGAATGCTAGAGCAGAGAACAAGTAACGTTAACTGGAGAATTATACATGTATTTAATAAAAACACGATTTTCAGGCTTAAAACTATATGCTTTTCCTGTATTATCAACATTATTTTATTTACATGTTACATCGTCAGCTGAACGTTTCCAACAACACAGCTGCAAACGGAATGTGATTAACATTTAAGCTACATTTTAGGCGTACGATTGCTTGTTTTTCTGTATTCCGAAACCGTTGTATTATCTCTGCCTGTATTTATTGTACAATTTACACTATCAAGGTTGGTACACTACATACACTACCGCTGAAAATTTGTACATCGCTCCGTATCGCCACAGCATTCCCTGGAATTCGGCTTTTTCCGCTGCCGTTCGTACTAAAGCTGCAGGACGGCCGCTGTCTGTAAGGGTAAGTCCGATTATTTGTCCACGTGCTGACTATCCCCTCCCCCACACTTTTCACGTGATACCGAGTTTATCGTTTGGCAAAAGTGTGCAATTGTTAACATTAACAATAAAAATTCCCCCGTAAACCACGTCTCCCACCGGGCTACCTTAATCGACGTCCTGTGCGATTACAAAAATTCGGACTTTAGGTATACCTACACTCATAATGGTCCGATTTGGTTGGTTTTCAGTACTATTTTTCCTGTTTTATTTTAATGATATAAACCGAGTTTCGTTGAGAGAAAACAAAAATTGCGGCAGCTACAACGCACACACATATTAATTATTTCATTGTCATTTATTGCTGCCTAGTAAATAGGATCACAGGATATTTGAAGAAATTCAAAAATCTTTTCATGGGTACAACCGCAATAGCTACCATCCCTTCGGAATTCATTGAAGATAATAAAGTTAGAAAAAAGGGGGAATTTGTGAAACAAGCAGGGGTAGAGAAGGCAACTCAATACCTGAGAACAAAGTAAAAAAAACATAAAAATAAAAAAAAAATAAGGAAAAGTGAAGGGGCGAATGCTAAAGCGGTGTGCGGTTACAAAGGATAGGAAACCCCTTAGTATGGGCAGCAAAGATCGCTGAATGACCTAGGGAACAGAATGCATCTCTTTCTACGTCTTTCAATCTTGCGGAAGATGGGGCGCTATTTATAACCCGACGCATCTGTCGCTTGACTGTTCCATCAACACGGGCTATCTGCGGTGATATGAACTGAGCGAACAGAGCAGAAGTGCGTGTAAAGAGTGACAGCTTTAACTATCTTTCTAAACCGACAAGGGTGGCCGAGGTCATAAATGGGAGCCTTCCCCAGCCGTTCCCCCTGACACATTTTATTTCCCTTAATAATAACTTCTATATAGTGTCGGACATCCAGTGTAGTAGATATTAACATGCAATTTAAGATAAATAAATATAAAAAAAGCTTGAGTGGCATTACAATAAAACAAAAGTATGTGTCAGACATTTCAACCTCTCTATGCTGGATATCCGATTAAATGTTTCTATTATCGTTTTTGAAAACTCAAATTAATGCGGAGTCTGCGCTCGGCAGTTTGCAGTTTCTTTATACATGACCTTGTGCTAGACAGGCCAACATGCAAAACATCTTTGTTTACATTTCGCTAATTTGACGGTAGAAAATGATTCGCACAAGTATTATGCTGAAAACGGCAGCAAAATGTTTATAGTCCCCTTTGCAAGTGTGGGATACAGACATCGAGCATAAATAAATAAAACACTGCACTTAACTCTCTAGAAATTTTGTTTTTATGTTAGAATCGCATGACAAATACCCTCGCTAGCTGATTTATAATCTTTTTAAATTTGATCTCACCAGAAATACCAAAGGAGAGAGTATCCATTCTAATTCTGAAATCGACAAGGTAGGCAAGTACTTTGCTACTGAAGTTTGTAACGCTTTTAGGTATTTACTGTTAACCTTTGAGCATTCTTTCTCATTTTTTAGCAAGTCTATTTTCAAAACTCTGAACTAAAGGAAAGGGCAATAATTTACCCTAAGACTTCCAAAACTTCAATTTATTGCAAAATTCTTGAATTATGTTTATGGCTGAAATAACAGTTTCTGTTTTGTGTTGCGTGTTTGCATTTAGAGTTCAGTCTTTCGAAAATTTCGGCAAGATATGCTAATTTGGCACACCAAAAGTTTAACATACTCTTACTTTTCGTGTCCTAAAAAAATATCAAGCTCGTCTTGAAGCTCTATCACTCGCATCATTGATTTACCCTAGAAAGCCAACATAAATTGGTATGCTCGGTACCCATAGACTCGCAAAGTGTTTAAACACCTTAGACCTAATTGGTCTTGTTTTTATACAACTTATCATTTTAACACTGTCTGTGGGCGGTGTTAAACTCTATTAAAAAGGTTTGATAAAATAATCGCACTAACACCCGCTCACACGTACCTATGTTGCAGATGTTAAAGACTGTCTCAAGATAAAATACACCACACGAAACACTTCCTTGAAATAATAATAATAATAATAATAATAATAATAATAATAATAATAATAAATAGGGCATCGTAAAGAAAATTTCTGGATGGGATAATATTTATTTTTAATTCCAAAATTCCGGGACAAACTTAATTTTTTTAATAGTGTTTAACGCCCATTTTTACAACTGAGGCACCATAGGTGGTGACACTGATGATACATGAAATGATAAATTGGGAAAGGGGTTTTTTTATATATATATATATATATATATATATATATATATATATATATATATATATAAAGGAGAGAAGCGTTCCTGGCCTAAGTTTAGGGTATCTCCCTGGCATTTTCCAATCATAAGGACTGAGGAAAACCTGGAGAAAAAAAAAACAGTCAGGGAGGAAGGTTCTGGCGGGAATCGAAGTCCAGGCCTCCCGCTCACGAGTCCGTGGGGCTGTGCGACACCTGGTTGGGAACCGCTGCTAAACTATGGCAGGAAAGCTTCCCTTCCTTTCATGTAATGCGTCTTGAGTAGAACTCGCACTTCACGCAATGTACGTCTCTTTCCTCTTATAGTGTACATTACTGCATTAATGTTGCCAACACACGCACATCCAGAGATCAACACACGATGTGAACCATTACTGAACGTTCCTCGTATTTATATTAAAACAACTGTTAATACAAACAAAAGCACAACCTACTCCATCAGTATGTGCTTATCTAGAAACTCATACCAGAGCGTACTATACCTTGCTGGAGAAACGCCTTTCCCAGCAGTGAAATGAAACTGACGAATGACTAATAAAGACATAAGTATTTACTATACTATCTTGCTATAAGGATATACTAATGAATGATGTGTACGAAGGGTGTTCTAAAAGTTCTCGGCCTGACTCACAGATGTTGTGCAGATTGCTATGATAGTTGTTACGTATCATTATTTAGATGACGCGCTATAAATTCCACACGCGTAAGTGTGGCGATCATATTAAAATGTTATGCTAAATGTATAAAACTGAAGTCTTCGTTGTGAAGGGTTTAACCCCAACAGAAATACAAAAGAAGTAAAATACCACATTAAAAGATTCTTCGCCTTCCTTTTCGACGGTTAAAAAGTGAGCTGTTGAATTTAAGCGTGGTCGTACTTCCATTCAAGATGATGAGCGCTCAGGGCGTCCCAAAACTGCTACGACCGACGAGATTGTGACAAAAAATTCATATTGCCGTGCTCAATGACACCGATTGAAGGTACACGAGTTGGCTGATATTGCAAAGCACTCGATAGGTCATGTCCACAACTCTCACATGAAGTTGTTGTGTATGAGAAAGCTTTCCGCTCGATGGGCGCAGTTTGTTATTGATGAACCAAAAACGCAATAGATTGAACATTTCAACAGTGTTTAAACTTGTTTAAGCCAATTCCAGTGAGTTTCTCCGACGTTTCATAACAGTAGATGTAACATGGATTCATCACTACACGCTAGAGACGAAGGAGCAGTACAAACAGTGGATGCAACAGGTGAAAGTGCACCATCTGCAAGAAAGGTCTTTGCTACGGTTTTCTGGGATTCTCATGGTGTGATTCTCGTAGACTACCTCCAGAAGGGCAGAACCATCACCGGAGACTGTTACGCTTCTACAGAACAAACTGAAGGATGCCATTCAGGGTAAACATCCACACCTTACGAAAAAGAAAGTTTTCTTTCATCACGATAATGCGCCTGGGATTGTTGCTGCAAACTACATGACCTTCGCTTCCAAGTGCTCCTACATCCACCAGATTCGCCGGATCTGGCTCTCAGCAATTGCTTTTTCTTCCCAAAACTGAAGAAATGGCTGCTTGAACGAAGATTCACATCAACTTATGAGTTGAAGCTGAACTTATTTTTCATAGATGAACAGATTTTGTTTTATTGAGGGTATTAAAAGGTTGGAAAGTCGCCGGAGTAAATGTATTGATTTACAAGGTGACTATGTTGAAAAAAAAAATGTCCACTCATATCGTGTGCTATTCGTGTAACAGGGACTATTATGATGTTACAATCTCTCAGCATCTTGAATTAATTTAACGAAAGATGTTTAGTAAGACTAGATAGATCAGTTTGTAACCAACTGGGTGCTCCTCTCCTCCTCTTTGGCTTTTACAAGTTCCCCACAGTTACTGAGTTTGTTGCACAATTATTATTGCAATTTCTGGAGTATACAATAACTGGTATATTTCATATTATTATTATTACACGTATGGGAATTGTATTTAGAAGCTCAAATGCAGTTGGGACAGGTGTACGAAGAGAGGGGAAGATAACTTTGAGTTACAGGTAAAAACAAATTTTAAGAAATTAAAAGTTTTGTTATTTTTGTACGGATCTGATATACCAGTTTAACTTTCAGTGTCCCCCTTGTGTATGAACGATTACGGTAAATACTAAGACAGAAAGGAGCAAAGTAGTAGGTTTAAAACAGCATGACAACAGGGAATTTGATGGGTGAAAAACAATTGGATAAACAGACATTGCCAGGTAGAAAAAAATGAAGATTGAATATTAGAAAAAATGTAATCACTATTGCTTTTAACATTATACGAGGGCCATCCAGAAAGTAAGTCCCAATCGCGCCTGGAGATAGAACCACTTGTCGGATAGGAATGCGCATGCGCAGGAGTAGAGAGGAAGTATATGGGAATAATGCAGTAAAGTTTCAGCCTTGTGACGGCCGTGGTTACCGCGCTGTGCTAGGAGAAAATGGGTGCTCTGATATTCTCCCGCCAACTGGGAGGTTCGTGCAGTCATCCGAGGTTTGCTCACTCAAAAGCAAAGTCCAGCAGAGATCCATCGCCAATTGTGTCAAGTGTATGGACACGACGTAAGACGATGGTGCAGGCAGTTCACTGAAGGACGAACCAATATTCACGACGACGACCGTAGTAGCCGACCGTCCCTGGTGACGGCAGAAGTGTTGGAAAGTGTGCGGCAAGCAATTGAGCAGAACTGGCGCTTCACCATTTCAGAACTCTTTTGTCAATTCCCCAGATGTCTCGCTCCCTTGTGCACGAAATTGTCTCCCGAAAGCTTGACACAATTGACGATGGATCTCTGCTGGACTTTGCTTTTGAGCGTGCAAACCTCGGATGACTGCACGGACTTCGCAGTTGGCGGGAGACAATATCAGAGCACCCATTTTCTCCTAGCACAGCGCGGTAACCACGGCCGTCACAAGGCTGAAATTTTACTGCATTATTACCACATACTTCCTCTCTATTCCTGCGCATGCGCATTCCTATCCGACTAGCGGTGCCATCTCTAGGCGCGATTGGGACTTACTTTCTGGATGCCGTAATATTATAATAAAATATTAATATTTATGTAAATTTTGCTTAAAATATAGCATTTTATTTGTGTGTATCAAACATTTGTTTCAGTATATACACGATTAGTTAAAATTCGCGCAACAGCAAATAACTTTTGAAGCATGTGGTTCACTGACATGAAACTCTGTGTTCGAAAATAATATTACCGCCTTTTCAAACCTGAAGTAACTCCAACTCTTATTTAAAATGAAGTACTCAATATATTTTTACATTTTCGAATAATGCTAATTAAGAGTTTTTCAAAAAGTATCCACAATAGCTGCTTTTGCATAAAAAAGTGTAGTGAATAATAAAACGCGTCTTTTGTTTACTGTGTTTTGTCAGCACAACAACGTAAATACTGTCATTTGTTTATAACCATGGAATTATGTTTATTGATACAGAAATATCTTATTTAAAGATTAAATCTCACATCTCGTGTATTAAATAGTTCTATCTGATGTTGAGCATAAGAGAAAGAATTCTAATTTTAATTATAGCTGGCTATGGAGATAGGCAACGATCCCATCGAGAGGCGGCGCATTTTTTAATGGTATAATCCGGATCGCAATCCAATTCCACATACAACAGTGAAATTTACTCAAACTGGCAGCTCAAAGGCCTTGACAAGATCAGGTGACCCGAAAAGTTCAACAAATGGAAATACTTCATTGGATGCTCTCTTCCGTGTGCAAGAAAATTCAGAAGTTTCTACCACAAATTTGTCATTAGAAACAAATATAAGCCAAGATTTCGTGATGAAAATCCTTATAAGAGTGGAGCAACATCCTTGCAGGGACTTTCAGAGGACGATCCCGATAGAAGAATGCAGTTTTGTGAATTAATGTAGGAGGGCATTACAACAATCCAGATTTTCTTAGACAAATTGTATTCTCAGATGAAGCATTCTACATGAATGGATTGGTCAACAGGTACAACTGCCGATACTGCCTAGACATAAATACTCAATGGACGGAGGAGAACCACACGCAGTATTCACAAAACCTTAATGTTCGGGCTGGAATTGTTGGTGATCACATCTTTAGTCTTTCGTTCTTTAAAGAAACGCTAATAAATATTTGAATTTACCTCAAAGTCAAGTAGCTATTGCAAACTTGTTTCCATATCCAATCAACCATGGGCTACCTAGAGATGATATTTATTTCCAACAAGATGGAGAACCAGCTCACTATGGACAGAATGTTTTTCAAGACCAGGTTTTTCCAAAACTAAGATTGGTAGGAGACGTCACACAGGGTGGTATCCCCAATTTGTCTTTGGATTTTTTTTAAGTCAATAGTATATCGAGAAAGACCTAACAAGTTGGAAGATTTGGAGTATGAAATAATGGAATCGGTGCAAAACATTTCTACAGCTGGCTGAGCTGCTCCTCTAAATGTTTCTGTGATCGACTGACACATTGTCAAGCAACTGAGATCTGCCATTTTTAACAAAGAATCGAGATGTTGAGCTAGCTTTGTTTTATTTTTGTTAAAGAATGAGCATTTTATTATCTGTACTTTTGTTTTCTTGATTTAGCAACATAAATTTGTACATCTAGTGTGGGTACTTTTGGAAAAGCTCTTAATGAGCATTATTCGAAAAAGTGAAAATATATTGGGTATTCCATTTAAAATTTGCGAGTTAAACTTGCTTGCTTACTTACTTGCGTCTTAAAAAGTCGGTAATATTGTATTCGAATATAGTTCAATGTCACTTAATCACATGTTTCAAAAGTTGTTTAGGTGCTGCGTGTATATACATGTGCGTGTGGTAATTTCTGGAATGAAGTTTGTGGCGGCAGGAATTAAAATAAGTGGCCGAAGTGGATGAATCTTATGTTTTAATTACTTATTTTTTTCACATACGCTTTTTGGTGAATGCAATTTTTTTAACAATGATAATGCGATCTAATTGGTGGATAATTCTTTTAAAATATATCAGCTCTGGACGTATATATCGTTTCTTAAACTGTTTCAGAAACTTTCGGAAAAACAGCTATTGCTGTCATGAAGACACTTGTGTATATATCTAGATGGTATTTTAATGACGCATATGATGATCTCATCACGTCCTAACCCAACTGCTTAACAGATGTTCTTGTATGCACAGAGCGAACAAGCGCGTTCCCTTTCTACAGCATACACTGCTTGCTTTGATGACTTTCAATCTTTTTTCTAGTAATACAGAAATATGTAGAATTTATCACTGCTGCCTTTTTTTTTTCTTTGGGACGGTTTTTTATAAATAAAAAACGGATTGTCCTCCATGTTAAAGGAAATTTATATCTTCATACTTTGAACCGATGGACTGTTTTGTTTATCGGCGTTTGGTTATACAAATAATTTACTTTAGAACACACAGTCGGCATATTTACCATTGATAAGTTCTTTAAGAGAAATTCGAACGCAAATCGCTTGACATTTTTCTAAAGATGAATCACAAATAAATTTCATACTACATAATTTTTATTGTGATATGTACAATATATATATATATTTTTTTTCTGTTTGAAAACACATCAGCATTTTTTTTTTTTTTTTTTTTTTTTTTTTTTTTTTTAATGATTTTGACACCATTCATTTCAAAAAGCATATACCGATCTTCCAGAATATGTCCTTACAGGTTTTGCTTCTCGGCCGCCTGTTTTCCTGTCCTTGAATGTCTGAGCAGTAATTTTTTTTGGGAGGTGTGTGTATGTGTAAATGCTATTATAAATACGAATCAGTTCGGGCAAGTGCCTCATTCACAAGAAACACGCGAAGAAGTAGGTTAAGACAAGACTAATTATAGGAAATTGCAGCAAATCTTGAAAGTTCGCCAACAAAATCAGGAAATTAGCACTGTTTAAATTTTCTTCCTCTTCTTATTACTTCATTAAATTTTTTTCACTATAAATGTTAGCTATTAACACACTGTCTCATGTTTTACATAGGTTTATACGTGAACGAGCACTTTCCTTCATGCTGTTTATGTTAATAATTGTGATATTGTCCCTGAAACTTGGTGATATTATTAGATTGATTGGGAAATACAGAAGTCTAATGACTTTAGCTTTGCCGAATAAATAAATAAATAAATAAAACTTAACACTTAGTTTTATTTCTAACAAGCCAATCTCTGACATACTTCTGCGATTTACCTACTAAACATTTTACTTTATTCAACTGCATGACCGTCTTCGCGCAGTGGGTGACGTAATTTGCCACACCTGACCTGACGTCATCATGAACATGTGG
This sequence comes from Metallyticus violacea, assembly GCA_030762175.1. Lineage (NCBI taxonomy): Eukaryota > Metazoa > Arthropoda > Insecta > Mantodea > Metallyticidae > Metallyticus > Metallyticus violacea. The sequence continues at coordinate 25,095,218 of CM060836.1, forward strand.
GAAGCTTACTCTAGCCCACGACAGTAGCCACACAAGTCCATCAGCTAGTTCTGTTAATGTTTCCTTTCTTGTTCACCACGCGGACATGTTTGTTTTCCGTAGTTTAAAGCACCAGCAGTTCTACCTCAATTAAAACTTGTTTTTAAGCCCAATCATAACACATACTGCAAATTCCCCTTTGGCAAGTTTATACACAAATATTATATCACGTTTTATGCCGCTTTCCCGATGTTTCTGTTTTCAGTCTGTTGTATTGCATCATTGTGCTATTAGAAATTCAATCATAATGGACAATGTCAACAGAGCGTCAACTGAGCGAACAACATATTTCAGAAGAATACAGTCCTTTAAGTCCCTCAAACTGAAAAATGTGCTGCGTTTATGCAAGTCATGTGATGTAATACAAGATAATGTGAGATAATGAATCTCTTATAGCCGGAAATTGAGAGCTTAATGCACTTCTCGTAGACTAAACAGGGCTAGGATTAATCTGTCAACACGAATTTGTCAAAAAGGTAAAGTTATTTGTAATTCAAATTTATTTTGCATATTTCTCCACACTTAAATGTGCTATACGAAGGTGATTGGATAATTTTTCCTTCGCGGGACCGGTTCAGTGATTGGGGAGGAATAAAATCAACAGCTATGATTGTCGCAAGCTTATGCTAGAACCGCCTTCCTTCATTTCGACTTATGAAATTACCATTATCCTTTAAGAAATGGAAGAAATTTCTTCACAAACGCTTTTTCCAGTTCATCTAATAAGTGTGGATTTATCTTGTACACCTTTTCCTTCAATGCCCCCCAGAGATAACGCTGCGGGTTAAAGTTATAGGCCCGTATGTTGTTGGTGATGATTCTATCGTCGAATATTTTACGAATTACATGCAAGGAGACATGGGTTGTACGTGCCACTGCAGAGCTCTTTTGGAAAGTCGTGAACTTATGTGTGCCCTCAGAGCTAATTCGCGGAAAAGGGTTGCCACATACCCATCCATCACTATTAATTGTTTATTTATTCTTTCGCCACACCACACTCCTATCTTTTGATCATTCAAGACCTCTTGAAGCAGGTTAGATTTTTCTGAACTCAGTATCGGTTGTTTTGTGAATTAATATATCCAATTAGTTGCAACAAATTTCTATCAAGCACATTATTCAAAATCCAATCACAAAATCTACTCCTAATATACTAGCATTTTAACTTTGTTTGCTTTACAGCCATTTGAATAGAGGAATGAGTAATTCCCTATTGCTAAGAAAATGCCGAAGTGATATTTTTGGGGAACGTTCCAGAGCATGTCCAATGTTATTGAACGTGTCTTCTCTAAGTACTGCACATGGCTGTGTACGCTTTTTGTCAAGAATACTTCCCGTTTCAGGAAGTTTATTTACCAAACTGTGAATAGAACTTCAACTTGTAATTTCAATATCAGGGAATATACTTTTTTTTTTTTTTTTGAATAGTGTTTAACGCCCGTTTTTACTACTGAGGCACCACAGGCGGTGGACACTGATGATACATGAGATGAAATGATAAATTTGGAAAGGATATTTTTTTTTTAAGGAAGGAAGCGTTCCAGGCCTAAGTTAGGTACCTCCCCGGCATTTGCCAGTTATGAAGACTGAGGAAAACCTGGAAAAAAACCCAGTCAGGGAGGACGGTCCTGGCGGGATTCGAACCGCAGACCTCCCGCTCACGAGTCCGTGCCTTAACGACCTCGGCCACCCGTGGCGGTGGGGAATATCCTTAAAACATTCCCACAATCATGAAAGGATCCTGTACGCACGTACGAATCGTAAATTATTATGTAATCTTTGGGGAAGAGAATTCCTGAATTGAGCCACATTATAGTAAGCAATACGTATTACGCCACCTAATGAATACTTACACTACTGTCACAACACATAAGAAACCGCCCCTACATTCCTAGAGTGAAACTCCTACTGGCCTCTCCAGCTCCCCGGCCGGCTTTCAAGGGTGGGAACGAGGAGAGCACAGCTCGATCAAATGTAGTCAACTGCACATGTAGCGGTGCCCGAAGGGAATTTTCACTCAATATTAGAGAGCAATAGGAGCATCTGTACAGGTAGTAATAAAGTTTGGTTTCTATGTGTTTCTATTTAACCTGTTGCCACAAGTCATTCAAAGTAATGGATAAGATTGGAAACGTGGGTTTTTAATGGTGTTTAACGCCCGTTTTTACTACTGAGGCACCACACGCGGTGAACATTGAAGATTTTTTTTTTTTTTTTGAGTAGTGTTTAACGCCCGTTTTCACTACTGAGGCACCACAGGCGGTGGACACTGATGATACATGAAATGAAATGATAAATTCGGAAAGGATTTTTTTTTAAGGAAGGAAGCGTTCCAGGCCTAAGTTTAGGTACCTCCCCGGCATTTGCCAGTTATGAAGACTGAGGAAAACCTGGAAAAAACCCCAGTCAGGGAGGACGGTCCTGGCGGGATTCGAACCGCAGACCTCCCGCTCACGAGTCCGTGCCTTAACGACCTCGGCCACCCGTGGCGGTAACATTGAAGATGAAATGACAAATTGGGAAAGGATATATTTTTTAAGGAAACATTCTAGGTCTAAGTTTAGGGCACCTCCCCGGCATTTGCCTTTTATGAGGACTGAGAAACACCCCCCCAAAAAAAAACTCAGGTAGAGAGGACGGTCCTGGTGGGAATCGAACCCCTAACATCCCGCTCACGAATCCGCGCTTGAACGACCTCGGCCACCCGTGGCGGTGGAAACATAGTGCGATTCAAGGGAAAGCGACAAAGGAAATTCTCGAAAGGGATCATTAGGTTACGCATGGCCTTTCTGTGAGCGGTTCCAATTTGGGTAAATGGGTAAGCGTGGCAGAACAAATATCGAAGGTGCACCAGACATTTTCCGAAATCCTAGTCAGATAAAATGGTATGTGCATTTGCACAACTTCCCACCTCTGAAGCGATTTCGAGCTCACCTTCCACAAGACCACAAACAGCCTGAATGTTATCAGTGACGCTAGTCCGTGGCTTTCATGGCCGCTGAGGAACTTTTCATGCCAGCCAAACACTTGGGTTTGTGAAAGTGTAGCTTCTCCAAACTGTGCCCGAAGTCTGCAAAAATCTGTCGGCTTAACTTTTTCTTTGGTTTGATGGTCCGCTGCGTAACGGACGGTGCAACCTCTTGCTCAGACATAACGTTACTTGGAATAGAACAACCAATGCGGAATTATCCGTTGGATCTTTCCGGTCCATACATCACCACTGACTACAAATATGGCCCCACCCCTTTCGCCACTCTTTCCTAGTCGAGAGAGCAATGTTCAGTTATATTTGAAAGATCCTCGTATGTTTTGTTATACTGTACAAAAGTTTTATTTTTCATGTAAATATTTAATTGCTACAGCATATATTAATATATTCTACGATCTTATTTGTCATAATTCAAGAAGTTGTTTGTAAAGGCTTAAGAATGCTCCACATGCTAGAGTAATTTATGCCAAACTAATAATCTTGTTATTGACCTTTGCTTTAAATATAACACTTTTCGTACAATTTTGAAGCCCTTGCACATATTTTGAGTATTTTGTCACATATGCATAAGGCTCAGCAAGTAAATGGTTAAGAAATAAAAACTTACGTTCTTCCTAAGGCAGCCATCGATTTCCAACGAGGAATTGCAAGTGTCAGACAAAGATCTACGTAATCGAATGTGCCAATGGTTGTAGTTTAGCACATAATGGGCAGAACTGCTCATTTTATTCCAAGGTACATTCACTTTAAAAATGGTCCAAGAACGCACTGTAAAACAACCGCTTTCTTTGCACAATGCACTTCTGAGTTCATAATACACATTTATCTTTAAGGACAGTATACACAGTAGGGGCGGCTTGGGTATTTAGCGATCGAATTTTTAGTGCGCATGCCACGAAATTGATTCTACTACCTGCATTCTCCTACAGATGGCTCTGTATAAATGAATACAAACCAAAAACATTTATTAAATTAAACAGATATCGGGCATGTGTATGTCATCGAAGCCTGGAATGTAAGCATCCGAAATATTTACTATTAAAGCTAAAGTTTAAGTCAAAGGCGACTGGCTATTATGTTGGCATTGCCCGCTCTTGTGAATTAAAGCCTACGATAAATTTCTAGCTGCACAGATTACGGCAACAATACAAATTTTCATGATAAATCCAATTCCTCTGAATAATTTTGGTCAAATGACCCTAGAAGTTTCAAATTCATTCTTTTTCACTACCTGAAAATGTTCCGCTGAATAATAATTAATGTTAATACTAAAACAAGACGTGTGATGCTCTTCGTTATTATTATTATTATTATTATTATTATTATTATTATTATAATATCAGGTTAGGTTTGGTTGTTTGTATGTGTTAAAGCGTTGCCAAGAAAATAAATATAAACAAATTAACAAATTCACCTGGGAAATATGTTTTTGGGTAGTTCTAAATTTTTATATAGTAATTTTGCAGAATACCACTCAAAACTCTTCACGATATTCTTCTCTCCTTGATTATCGAGTAATGGGGGTTATCATATGGTAAAACTGCTGTATAGTGGGGAAAGCACAATATAGGGTTTTCAGATATTATATTATTTACGGTAATTTTACAACTAAGTTACGCTCGCCATCTCCTTAACCTAATTCTTTTATATCAGAAACGATATCATTCAAAAAAACGTTGTTATACTTCCTCACCTAAATATAAAGTAGGAATTTAGGAGAAAAATGAATAATAGTAATGCTTATAAATTTTCGACTATCATTCACAAACCACCAATACACAATCAAAACCAAGAATCAAATTTACCCATCTTAATTAATGTGGTGATCTACATAATTAACTTTAATATCAATATCAAATACTGCAATTTCATATATATTTTAAAAAGAAAAGATACATTTTCCCCACGTTTACGGCTGATTGCTAAACGCAATTCAGCTGCAGTAATAAAAATTCATATGAAAACTACAGCCAACTCACAGCCGGATTTTAGGAGTAAGAACATCAAAGATGCCGACACAAGCTGTCCCTACTGTATATACTGTGATAACGAAAATGACTGACCGTTAAGTTCCAATGAAAATTGTCACACGATTCAAAGCTCAATGTTAGCTATAAAAGATATGCGTTCCTTGGATTCCGTCATTCATAAAGTTCACGTGAAAGTAACACTTATTACGGGTACATCAAACAATTCAACAGAAAAGGTTTTAAGAGAGTCTAACTGGCACTTAGCAATTATTTAAAAGATGTTTCGGCGGTAACGAAACAACTGAGCTCCACTACCAAGGGAACACTGATGTCTTCCAATGAATTTCATCTCGGGATAAGTTAAACTTAGACCTTCCAGCTTCTTTTTATTTCTACCCTGTATACCAACCCCAACACAGATTCCTCCGACAGGCGTTTAGTATAAATGTGTGTAATAGATAAAAAAAGAATAAAGGAAATGTATGTCAGCACTGAGAACCACTCCAGACGGCCACGCACGCACATACACACAAGGCAGCAAGAGGTATTAAAAATAAGCCCATTTCCCTTTCTTTCTTTACAACCAGAGCCCGGAAGTTAGGCAAAATGTCTTTTCTATCTGTCAGATAGAATGAGTCAGATAGAAATGAGCATGGGTCGGCAGGGCCAGTTTTTATTTCGCCATTTTTGGCTTCTGTGGCCTATTTTGAAGTTTAAAAACTGTTTTTGCCTGTTTTGGATCATTGTGGATTTTTCTGCGATAATTTACGCATTTTAAAAAGCACATAAGGAATTTCAATATATCGAAGAGAAAAAAGATTAAATATATCTATTGAGAGTATTGGTATAATTTTCTTTCTTTTCTTTTCAAGCAGTCAAAAACTTTTCTCTTGAACCCATTCACTCAAGTTCTTTAAATAGCAGAACCTTCACTGATGAAGGAACGCACGGTTCCCTTGGGCACACGAATATCAGGAAATAGCACGAGGGAAGTACTGTAGTTATGAATAGTCCCAGTGAATAACCTTGTATCGATCTGTGCGAGGCAATTCTATGAAATTTGTGGTGGGGATAACTTCTCAGATGTATAAATGTAATAAATAATTGCAAGCGAGAAAGATGAGAGGGTACAGCTGTGCAATAAACGTCACTGCAATGTGTTCAGTACGGCAGTAAGTGAGATGCTTGCCTGATTCCTCTATAAACGCATAAACAGAAAATGAGCTCGACCAGAAACCACTGCGCATCTTTTGCTCATTCGCTAGGACCATTCAAAATTACTTTTACTTTGTCTTGATCAACATTTCCGCGATGTCCTGAAAGGTGAATGTTCTGTTGTAATGGTATGAGTTCTTCCGGCATAGCTTGTTGTAAATATTGTGCGTCAATCACTTCAGTGGAAGTAGAACGTTCTTTTTCCACGATGAAAAATGTTCTCTGACAAGCGGCTGACTATACGGTTGATACCTTTGAAAAACATCTTGTTGTTGCTTATAGCCAAGAAAAGTAAGCTTAAGTACTTTAATTATGTGATAAAGAAAGCGTTAAATGTTTTAAATACCTATTTTCATTAATAATAAATTATATTACTCTGTTTTCACTTTTAAAAATGCCTATATGAATATTATTACTACTTATTTTCAGTATTTTAAGTGCCTTTTTGCCTGCCTATTTTAACCAAAATAAATCCCTAAACTTCTGGGTTCTGTTTATTATATATGTGCGTTATAGCAGTTATAAGACTCAAAATAAAAATTAACTGTCACTTTTACACGACCTACATCCCTGAACCATTTCTAGTTCGCATACATTGCTACATTACATCATTGCATGTGTTCCAAGGATAAAAAAATGCTGACTTACTAGCAATGGAGCATGTCCAGGAAAGATCTGTGATTAAATACCTAAAATGAAGAGAATTTCTCTCCGTCACGATACGAGGGCTCTCGGAAATCGTTTACAATACCGAGCAAGTTCATTCTAAAGAATTTGGACTGATGCCATGCAGAGCTACATAGCGGACTAACATGGATGCATCGTTTTGGTGGAAGGGCACACACTCATAGAAATTCAACTGCGGCATGTACTCAACAAGCTCCTGCACAACTTGGTCAATGAGTTCGTCAGCGGTAAGCGATCTGGACACAACAGCGTGAGTACTCATCGCAGTCTCGGCTGTGTCTGATGAACTGGAATACCAGAGGGGCTTCGTCCGCGCAATCCTGCACACATGGCGGTGTGCGCACATTGGCTTTCACAGGACTTGACACAGGCAAAGAAGGACAAAGGACTGAAGTCTCTTGTCGACTACATGCATAATGAAGATCCTGAGAAGCTGGTGTCATCACCACATATCAAAAAAGAAAGTATAATCCCCGTGTGCTCCAACAGTCCTTTGGGGCACTTCAGGCATAGTGCTAATAAACAGCAAGGTGCACTGCGAGACCGTTACACGGCTTAGACGCAGGACTCAGCCAACAACTCCAACATGACACGCACGGCCCTACACCAGCAACACTGTATTCAGGCACGAGTGGTGGTTTAGTGCTCCCAAACAATGTTTCGTGACGCCATAATGAAGTTACAGGGAAGAAAGCATCGGTGCACTGACGTTGGTGGGGAGTAGATTGAACTATGTTGCACATACATGGTACAAAAAAGTTACTATTGTAAACAATTTTCAAACGCCCCTCATATATCGGAAACTTTTGGGGGAAACGCGTGGAGTGCCTCTGGAGAATGCATACTTTATAATAAAGTATGCAAATAAAATTGAATAATAATACAAATCCTGGAATCTGTGAAATTAACGATATTAAATAGTTCATATTTCAGTCTATAAACAGAAAAAAGAAATTAAGAGTAGAATTTATTTATTTTGGATTATTTACGGACGCTCTTTACATCAGGTCATCAGCGTCCCATTCAATCCAGGGCGTGAAACGGTTGATAACTTTTGCTCCGAGGCCTCATCTTTCAGGCTTGAGATTCTTTTTCGTGCCGTAAATGCACGACAGGACACCCAAGGCTTTATTTCCCTTGCGAAAGAAGTCATATTTAGGAACTTTACCCCCGAAAAAATCCATTGACCCTGGCGCCGATTAATCCGCGATCTTGGGACTTTGAGGTAAATATGGCTAGACCATCAGGATCGACCGAGAAGCAGTAATTAGACTATTCTGCTATAGGTTTCACACAAGTTAACACGTGATTCATTCAGTCCTAATAAGTTTCTATTTTACATAACAAATCGGGCGATGCAGCCGCTAGACCAGGATGTTGCTAACGGAAGTCAATATCTCATGTTTGCATATCCGCATGCAAGGATATGATATTAAAATACAGCGCTTTACTCTTTTAATTCAAGCTCTAAAACCAACTTAGCACGTTTACATTTCTCAAAAAAAAAAAAAAAAAAAAATTTAAAAAAACAGCTATGTAGAAGTATGCCTTTATTTGTAAAGCAATACTGAGACCAAACCTTCGGCAGCTGTGCCCTACCATGATAGATGTAAATCACCTGTTTGTTTGTTTATTTTTTCTTATACAAACTGTATTTGGAATCTATTTCCCAATTTCGCAAATGTGACAACAGACAAGCGATGTTAAGTGTCTGGCATAAAAATCATTACACGAAGGTAATTTGAAAAGTTCTCAAATTGACCCACAGAATGCAGCAGCTGTTCCGAAGCAGTTTTATTACCTTTCATAGAAACATTTGTGCAGTAATACACGAATCGTAGTAGATATAGCGGTTTGTTACAGTGCAGAAGGTGTGTATGGGAAAAATGGCAAATGTAACAGAAATTCATACAGATATGACAAACACTCCAGGGGACTCCGCACCATCATTTTCAACCGTTTCCAAGTGGACTATGGAGTTTAAACGCGGCCGTAAAAACTGAAAGATGACCCACAGAGCGGATGACCAAAATCCGTCACATCAGATATTATCGATAAGATGCAAGACATGGTTCTGAAGATTGCCAATTAAAAACGTTGGAAATTGTTGAAGCTCTAGACATTTCAGGGGAACGCGTATTTCACATTTTGAGGGAAGAATTGTGCATGAAAAAATTATCGGCAAGATGGATGCCGTCGACGGGTACTTAGAACCAAAAACGAATCAGAGTGCAAATCATTCAGCAAAGTTTGGATCGTTTTCAGAGAGATCTCGCCGACTTTATGCATAGATTTGTGACCAATAATGAAACACACCTGAACGGCAGTTTAAACAACGCAGGCATCATGATTCCCCACCGCAAAAAGAAGGCCTAGTGTGTGAAATCAGCAGGGAAAATCATGGCATCTGTTTTCTGGATGCCAATTGTTGATTTGTTTCATTTACAGACGCTCTTTAATGTCTATCATTAGCGTCCCATTCAATTTAGGGGTTTTATGGTGTTTAACGCCCGTTTTAACTACTGAGGCATCATAGGCGGTGGACACTGATGATACATGAAATGAAATGATAAATTGGGAAAGGATTTTTTTAAAGTAAGGAAAAGTTCCAGACCTAAGTAGGGTACCTCCCAGGCATTCGTCATTCACGAGGACTGCGGAAAGCCTGCAAAAAACCTCAGTCAGGGAGGACGGTCCTGGGGGGATTCGAACCCCAAACCTCCTGCTCACGAGTCCGAGCCTTAACGACCTCGGCCACCCTGGCGGTGTTCAGAGCGTGTAACGGCCGATAAATTTTGCTGAGAGGCTTCTTCTTTAAAAGTTTTTTTACATATCGAAAATCTGCTTACGACTTTACTTCCATTCCGAAGGGAGCAATACTTACGATTTTTACGCCCGAAAAAAAATTAATCGACCCTGGCAGGGAATGAACCCGCGATCTTGCGTCTATGACTAGCATCCAAGATTGTATTGCTTATTGAGTATTCTCCCACTGGAACATTTGTCACTGAAGCGTAAAATGCAAACCTTTTGGATTGCAGAAGACAAAAATACGCGAGATAAGGCCGAGTTTATGAAAGAAGAAAGTCGTCTTGCATAAGAAAATGCTCGCCCTTACACACATGTCGTTGTACTGGCGGAAATTAATGAACTGGGTTACGATTTGCTGCCACATCCACCATATTCCCTTGACTTGGCTCCAACAGACTTCCATCCGTTCTCTAAACTGAGAAAATGCCTTGGTGGAAAGTAATGCTCGTCTGATGAAGAGCTTACATCATCAGCTGAGACGTATTTCGCAGACCTGCAGGAATCTGACTTTCGTGATGGGATAAAGGCTATGGAGTATTACTGGACAAAGTTCATTAATGTTAAGGGAGATGTTGGAAAAATAAAGCTATGCCGAATTTTGCGCTTCATTCGGAGAACTTTTCAAATATCCCTCGTACATAGGATGCAGTAAGAGGAGTGCTACTTGAAATGTTATTAAAAAAAACACTTTGGCCTGCTGTAGTGCTGTAGAACTATCTCTAATAAGGAAAAATCTGCAGAAAAATTATGTCAAAAATAATTACTACATCCCATATAGTCAATTTCTGAAGATTTGAAAATATATATACAAAGAAAAATTGCAACGTTTCTTTAGAAATTATAAAAAATATATAAAAGTAACTAAAGTGCCAATAAAATCATATATTGGTGAAAATAAAAAGTGCTCCTAGTCATGTTTTAGGTTCACAAAAATGATCAATAGAAACTATAAAAGATGAAGAGCTTTAAAGCTACTGTTGACAATCATAGAGAGATGCTTTGTTAGATGACATGAGGATATCCATCGCATGTGATTTGATTACCTTGACTGTTGCATCAATTCTTTCCTAACTCATTCAAAAGTTAGGATACCCCACAGCAACCTTTCTGAAAGCAAACTTGACTTAAAGGCATCAAATGGTTGGATTGATCACGTTAAGAAACGCTATAAGCTAGCTTATAAAAGTTCTTTCTAGAGAAAGTGCTAGTGTGGACCTCAAAACTGCAGCAGAATGAAACGGAGAACTCCAAAATTGGTTGAAAGTTATGACTAGAGCCCGGAAGATAGGCAACATATCTATCTATCTGGGTGGATATGTTTAAGAGTCAGATAGAAATGAACATGGGGTCGCCAGGGCCAGTTTTTATTTCGCCGTTTTTGGCTTCTGATGGGCATTTTAAGGATTTAAAAAAAAATGTTTTTGCTTTTTGGATCATTATGGATTATTATGCGATAATTTACGTATTTTAAAAAGCACATAAAGAACTACAATATATCGAAGTGAAAAAAGATTAAGTAGCATGTTCAACCCACAAAAGTATCTATTGAGAATCTTGTTATGCATTTATTTCTTTACAAGCAGTCAAAAACTTTCTCTTCAACCCCATTCACTTCAACTCTTTAAATAGCAAAACCTTCATCAGTGAAAGGAATATACGGTTAAGTCGGGCATACGAATACCACGTAATAGAGAATGGGGGAAGTACTGTATTTATGAATAGTCCTGGTGAATGACCTTGTATCGATCTGCGCGAGACAATTTTAGGAAATTCGTGATGAAGATAACATCTCAGCTGCATAAATGTAACAAACAATTGCAAGATAAGAGCGGTACAGGTATGCAATAAATCGTTCATGCATTGTGTTCAGTACGGAAGTAAGAAAAATACTAATTTGATTCCCCTATAAACGCATAAACAGAAAATTAACTCTACCAGAAACCACTGCGCATCTTTTGTTCATTCGCCAGGACTATTCGAAACTAATTTATTTTGTCTTGATCAACATTTCCATGATGTCCTGAAAGGTAAATGTTCTGTTGTAACTGGTATGAGTCCTTCCCAAATATATGCTCCCATCATTTCAGAGGAAGTGGAACGTTCTTTTTCTATGATGACAACGTTTCCCTGTAACAAGCGGCTATGACAGTTGATACCATATATGAAAAACATCTTGCTGTTGCTTGTAACCAAGAAGAAAAGTATGCTTAAGTACTTTTATTATGTGAGAAAGAAACTAAATATCTTGGATACGTATTTTCATTAATAATGAGAAATATAACTCTCTGTTTTAACTTTTAATAAATGCCTATTTTAATTATATTAATGTCTATTTTCAGTAATTTAAGAGTCTTATTGCCCGCCTATTTGAACTAAAATTAATGTGTGAATTTCCGGACTCTAGTTATGACCTACGGTACATTTACAATAGCCTATTTTTATTCTATTGCCAAACAAATCCCTGACACACAAAAGGAGTACAGAGTCCAAGCAAATAGTGCCTTTGTTGCTTGTTTACAATGTGTATGGCCCTGAAAAAAATTCTTCCATTTGATTATATTATAAGCCACGCTGCATTATACGAGTTAATACAAGAACGGTACAAGTTTTCGGTCTGACACAGAGATGGCGCTAGCAGTATCAAATAGTAAAAGATATTTCTCAAGTACGATTGTTTAGATGGCGCACCGTGCGTGGTTTAATTTGCTTGGTTAATGTCCAGCAAAGTAAACAAGTTCAAACTTAGCAAACTGGACAAAATTGAATGTCGCACTGCGATAAAATGTTTCGTTTTAAAAGCTTTTAAGTCAAACGAAATTTAAAAAGAAGTAGAAAAAAATATTTTCACTTTGACTCTTCATCATCATAATGGATTGGTTGCTTAGTTTAAACGTGGTCGTTCTTCCAATTTTGATGACGAACTATCAGGATGTTCATTACCCCAAAGATCGAAGAAAACGTCGCGGAAATCCACCATGCCGTGTTAAAGGATATCAATCAAAGTGCGTGAGATTGCAAGGATCTGGGAAAGATCATGTCTGCAGCATTTGCACATGCATGGGTGCCGCGTTTGGTAACCGTCCATCATAAACGTTTCTCAGAGTGCTTGAACATGTTTAGACGCAACTCAACATTACATCACTGTGGACGAAAATATGGATTCACCATCACACGCCAGAGAGGTTTAATAATGTTTAACTACTGAGGCATCATAGGCGGTGGGCACTGATGATACATTGTTAAAATGGGAAAGGATTTGGTTTAGGATATCTTCTCGGCATTTGCCTTTTATGACTGAGGAAAACCTGGAAAAAACTCAGTAAGGGACGACGGTCCTGGTGGGATTCGAACTCCAGACCTCCCGCTCACGAGTCCGCGTCTTAACGACCTCGGCCATCCGTGGCAGTACGCCAGAGATGAAGTAGCAGTTCAAACAATGGGTTCAAAAGGGTGAAAGCACTCCAATAAAGGCCAAGTGTGTTTCTTCAGCAGGAAAGGTGATGGGCACTGTTTCTGGGATGCTTAGGGTATGGTGTCGGTAGATTGCTTGGCAAAGGGCAAACTCATTAACGGGTAGTGTTGTGCAGCATTGCTGGAGCAGTGAGGGTCAAACGTTCGCAATTGTTAAACAAAATTTTTATTTTCCACCAACAGAATGTACCGGCGCACACTTCAATTGTGATCATGAAGTTGCACTTTGAACTGCTGTCACATGCACCATAGTCACCAGATTTGACTCCAAGTGACGTTTTCTTCTTCCCAAAACCGAAAAAATGCTTGCTGGACAGAGATTTACTTCACAGATCCGCTGCGCAACAGACAGTGCAACCTGTTACTCAGACATAATGCTACTGGCGGAAGTATCCGTTGGATCGCTCTATCTATACATCCCATCTAACTACCACCACTCTCACCATCCCTTAACCCAAACCGGTTTACATCTGAGTGACCCTTATATGTCAAGTATCGCCACTGCATTACCCTAACTTAACCCTTCCCACAAGTAGACACCCTTGATCCCAATACATTTTACTTGTATTCTACCCTCAAAAACCAGAGCCTCTCCACATTTACCACTCTCTCTTAATTGTTAAATGTTTCTTATCGCTCCAAAAGACATAATTTGGAAGCAAGTGTTTCTAATCGAAACTCCCATAACCTTTTTGTCAATTTCACAAGAACCAATGATAAAGAAGTAGGTTGACATATTCATTTTAAAGGCTAAGGGGAATCACCCTCACGGAGCTGTACCTAAATGTTTACATTCAGCTTCCGCCTTTCAATTTATGAGTCCGGGAAAGTAAGCCAAACACGTTTTAATAATTTATATGTCTGCTTCAAGGCTCCCTTAACGGTTGAAGCGCTATATAAATTTCCAGATTTTGTCTCTCGGGGGCAAATGTTAACACATATGAATCGTACATAGACCCGCTCTGCCGTTGTAAATTTTATGTATACTGTGGAATTAAGAAACGAACAAAACACACCCGGCTACAGCTGCGCTACGACTGCGACAGTCAGCAATATCAACAAGTAGCAAGCAGGCTCTCTACTGCCTCTAAAGTGCGGTAAACGAGTGGGGTCTCGCTCACAGGAAAAACTCCGAGCAGTCACTGATCGCACGGCATATTATTACATAAAATTTCATTGAACATCGCTGTCCTCTTTTTCCAAATTTGAGATATGGCAGTCCTACTTCGTTATAAATGTTATAACATTTAAGACATTTTTCATTGAACTTATGTAAAACTACCTCTTTTTCCAAATTTGAGATATGGCAGTCTTACTTCGTTATAAATGTTATAACATTTAAGACATTTTTCATTGAACTTATGTAAAACTATGTAATTATGTGTCTCAAATATTAACGCACCCAATTAAGGGACTGTGAACATTTTAAATGAATATCAGTATTAGAACAATATCTATGTTGTTAATTTAAGTAGTCTTTCTTCATATTTAAAACAAGTACAAGCATATGTTTTGTGTTATTAACCCTATACTAATAATGCGGAGTATTTAAAAACAAGTACAAGCATATGTTTTGTGTTATTAACCCTATACTAATAATACGGAGTATTTAAACACATTTCGAGCTTAAATTCTGTATAAGTACATGAGATAGAGGCAGCCTGTGCAAATGTGCTACACACTACTTTCGTCTATGTGGTACTGGCGAAATATTAACTCCCATAATTATCCATTGTATTTGCTCTTCAAGATGCCTGCAGTGATAACACTTAGTGATCAAAAGTGTGACTAGGAATTTGTGAGAACATTACAAGGTTAAAAAAAAAAAAAACAAGAACATACTTTCAAAAGTTTAATGTTAGTACAAAATGTGCCAACAAATGAAAATGAGCTATACCAAGGCTGTCTCGAAGTTTACAAGCTGGATATACTTGATGTCATAAGGCCTGGTGTATGGCATTTAGTGCTCTTATTGTAATAACTGAAATGTAAAAACCACATGGTATATGAGTACGTGTGTCTTTGTATTTATTTGATTAATAAATACAACATGCTTAAGAGATGCTCAATGCTGGGTTGTAAATCAAACCATGCCAGCAACAAATATATTCCAGTTTTCCTCTTTCCTTAGAATGCACTTTCAAGACACCTGTGATTACATGCATTTCATTGGGAAAATGGCTCTGTAGTGTGTATCAATCATTTCTGCAAATTGTAATTTAGGTTTATGCAATTTTAAGAGGAAATCATTCAAATTTCACTAATTTTGTTCCACTTAATGGACATATTTCAAAGGCTGCTGCCTTCATCATCAGCATGGTTCTTTGTTTTTATTTATGAATATATTTTTCCACATACTGTTAATTCTATGGGTTTAGAAGACAGTTTTGGTTCATTTTGCAATTCATATTGTTTTTTGCCAGAAGTGGTATGCTATTGCTAATTTCTCCATATGTTTATATTTTATATGTTTCACATGTTCCTTAAATGCAGGGTAACACTTCTTTATGTTTTTCCTATATATTTCATATTGCGGTCTATGTAACTAATTTTGTAAATGCCTGATTGTTTTCTTGATGGAATTTGTCTTTTGTGTTGGTTTTTAGTTTTTAAACAGTATTTGTTTACTGAGCCCAAAATAATGTTTGCATATTTAAAAATGTTCTAGAATTTTTGGTACAACCAGGGATAGAATGTGAATTTCTTGTACATATGACCTCCTTTGTAACCTTTTATAGTGATGTTTTTCATTTGTTTTTTGTTTTTCATTTTTTCTATTTTCTTACTGACCAAATATATTGTACAGCTATTTTTCTGCACTAAATCTATTACTTTTTGATACTCAGATTCAATGCTTACTGAGATAAATACAAGGACTGGTCATTAAATCAGTTGCTAATTGATGTGGGGTATAACATGTTTGAATGAGGCACCTGGGGCTATTGCTATTAGACAGCAGCATTAGTCCAGTGGCAATAAGTGACGTTCAACACAAGAAAATTGATGGTTACAATAGTGAAATAGCAGTTGCAGTATGATGGCATCTTTGAATGTAAAACCCTTGGACAGCAATTTTTGAGAACAAAAGGTATATAATCAAAGAATATTCATAAAGAAATGCTACCCATTTATGGTGAAAAGTGCCTGTCACATCAAGATGTTTACAAATGGGTGCAGAAGCTGTCTGAAGGATAGACATGTATCGAAGACAGACAATACATTGGCAATAGATTGCCACAGCAGCAAATTTGCAATGAGTTGAATTCCTAATTCAAGCAGACACAAGGGCAACTATTGATGCTGCTAACTATAGACATGGCATGACCTACCTCATCATACATGACAGGTTAGGATTTCATACGGTGGATGCCGTCCATGCTTACCCTAAAACACAAAATGCAAACAATGAATTTGGAATTACAGCATGCATCTGAATTGCTACCAAGATGGACACGGTATGCTCGCCTGAATTGTTACAGGTGATGTTTCTTGGATTCCTATTACCAACCTGAAGCATAGCATGTGTCAATGCAATAGAAACATAAAAAGTTTAAAGTGACACCTCTGCTAAGAATATGATGCTAACGGTCTTCTGGGATCATGAAGGCACATCACTCACTGTATTCTAACTGTAAATGCTGACTCTTGCATTAACATCCTCAGCAAATTTGTAAGGCCATTCTATGGAAGCCTCATCAAAGGCATGTTGCTCTTGCATGGCCATACTCTTCTTTATACTGCCAACAAGAGGAAAGAGACACAAGTGGATGATCCTTGAGCATCCTCTGTACAGCCCTCACCTTGCTCCAAGGGACTTCCATTTGTTCAGCCCTCTTAAACGTCATCTTTTGGGTTAACATTTTTTTTTTTTTTTTTTTGTGTACAGAAGCGCTTTAACATCTCAGGTCATCCGCATCCCATTCTATTCAGGGCATGAAAAGGCTGACAAATTTTGTTCTGAGGCCTCTTCCAATGAAGCTATAGAAAGGAAACTCATCACCTTGTTCTTTCAGCATCCCAAAGAATTTTATGCTGCAGGGACTTGTGAAACAATGGGGCAAGTGCATAAATGAAGGTTATGTTGAGAAATGAAAGTATTTTTCAAATTAGTACTTTTATTTGTTAAAGTTCTACATCAATTTGTAACTTACTTAATGATTACCTTCACATCATTGAAATGCACCACATTGTTGTGCTGTGACAAATTATCATTCAACTGAAACAAATATAAACTGCGTTTTCTTTTAGTGTCCCACCTCCTGTGCATTAGATTCTTCAATTGAGGCAGAACTGCAGATATTGGTATACCTGTAGAGTAGCAAACCATATTTAGTTCAAGATTTAATCTCCTAGGTGGCATTGCACACTTTATTGCGATGAATTACCCATTGTAATGTCAAGGGTTTCACATCCAAGTCAGTTTCCCAGAAGAGGGTTGGGAAAAAACTAAAGAAACATCTTGGCTAGGATTTTATTAAAAAGGTAAAGAATTAGGGAGGCAGACAATAGACTAAATACAATATTGTTATTAATAAGTCATATAACAGGTATTTACTGTTGCATTCTATTACATTTTTCCTATATACTGTTCCTTGATTTTACACATCTTCGATTTTTGAATTTTTAGTGTCCTTCACCATAAAAGTATAAAATAGAGGTTTCACTGTGCCCATTTTGATTACATTTGCTAATGCAAGATGCAATGCTAATTTTTTCTTGCCCTTCATTATGCTACTAAAAATTATAATTTTTCTAGAAGAATTTTCAAATATTTTAACCTCTTTCACTTTTGAATTTACTGTCTTTTGAAATCTTTTACGGTTTTTGTTAATAAGGACGTCAGGCTTGGAATAATGTAAGAACAGTGTTGCTAAAATTAGGTCTATTCAAAGTAAGTTAACATGAATAATGTAGATAATGTATCAGTGACTAAGCATAAATCTTGGTACATGAATGAGAAATAACTTAACTTATCTGCAGTTGGACAGATGTATTATAAAAATTACTACAAACTAAATTAGAAAAATGAATAAGAAATGTTCACATTTCAAGAAAATTTGTGGTGAAAATAAAAAATAAAAAAAATGTATACACACTTAACAATTAGTATCTGCATATTGTTTTCAGAGTTGATTTGAATTATTTGTAAAATATGTAGTATGATATGTATGCAACTGATTTCAGTGCTTTTGTGACTGAAATATGAGATGCATAATATTGAACCACTGGGGCACCCTTAACATTTAAAGAATAGAAATCCATTTTAAAGTGGTATTTAAAGTTTGAAAGGATTGCTGGAGTGGAGGCATGAGTTTGCATGTAACCCTCAACACTTGACAATCCACAGCCTTGTGACGAGTATGAGAGGCATGGTACCATTTGTAATGTGACAATGGAAGATATGAAAGATGCCATACAGCTACCCCCTGTCTTTTGACTATGGCCATATCACCTCAGAAGTCTGCTGCTTAAATTGCACATAAGACAGGTTAGCATGCAAGTGTACAATGCATTCTGAAAGTCGCTAAGTTGAAAGCGTACTATCAGAAATTATTACACACATTAAATGATCACCAAATGCAGTTTTGTGAATAGTTTCAGTATATGGTAAATGAGGATGAAGAATTTGTGATAAGGACATATTCAAAGTTAGCAGAACAGTGAATCATCATAATTTTGTTCACCGGTGACCAGAATATCTGCACATTCATGTCAACAAGGCAGTCAATCTCCTAGGGGTTGGTTGTCTGCTGTGGACTATCATCTAGA
Source organism: Metallyticus violacea (assembly GCA_030762175.1). Lineage (NCBI taxonomy): Eukaryota > Metazoa > Arthropoda > Insecta > Mantodea > Metallyticidae > Metallyticus > Metallyticus violacea. The sequence continues at coordinate 25,114,169 of CM060836.1, forward strand.
GCAGTGTTGCCAAACTTCTTTCATGCATAATAATCGAGAATGAAATTATTGGCAGCTCCTCTACTCACTTCGCTGCTTAATAAGAATTAATTTGCAAGTTCATGCACATGCTTCAACAATATGACATCTATTCAATTAAAATAGCTATTGTTGTGTTGCTGTATAACTGATCAAAATAATCATAATAGTTAAACATTCATAACAAGAGAGGACATGAAAACGTATAAGTTCTGTTTCTGTCTACTACAGCTCTCCAGGTATGAAGAAAATGAAATCTCATAAAAAGTGTGAAACTTATTTACAATTTGGTTTCTCGGTGAGAAAACAATGCATTATATGTTGTGCAGTATTATTATCAGCAGAGAGTATGAAACCTTTCACAACCCCCCAGATAGAATCCGGCAACCCCCCTCCTACTAATGGTTATTCAATGCTAATAATTGTTTCCCTCCAATTCTACACTGTATTATTGATATCCATTGTTGAGATAGTTCATTGTAGTTATTACTTTTATTGGTTGTACTAGAAGCTAAGCAATTTGCATGTGTTTCTAGCTGTTTTAAGATTTTATTTAGCAAGCATATTTTTATTTATTTATAATGTATATTACTCCTAAGAAGAGAAGTAACCCTCAATGAATTTATTAAAATGACTCAGAAACAGAGAGTGGCTGAATGTAATGTAGTTTTGAGTGCTGTTAATAATATAATTATAAGGAAAAATGAGATTGGGTCAATTTCACCTCAAAGTGAAGGATGATGTAGCCGATAATGAAAAATGTCCAGGAAGATGATGCCTATCTAATCAGAACTAGAAAAATTATCCTAAAAAGAACAGTATTAATTAACAAAAGCATTTGGAGGCTGCAGGCGTAAAAATATAAGCTTCATCAGTGTGCAGGCAGTTTCTAAAAGCTGGAAGAAAACAGTATTGACATATTTTATAAAGAAAATGAGATGGGCATTAACTAGAAATTAACAGAATTGCACACAAAAAGAGTGGAGAAGGGTCCTGTTTTCTAATGAAGTGCAGGGGTTGAACATGTAAAGAGTGGGAGGTGGACAGGAAATCTCATTAAAGCACATCAAACAGATTGTAAAGTTTCCACAAAAGATGCTTTGGCTGTTTTGCATTCACAGGCACTAAATATTTTATTTCTATAGAATGATGAACAGCAACAAGTACATTACAATTTTGGAGAAAAGAGGCAGCCCAGAATTGAAGAGACTGGCAAAGGAACTGATATTAAAAAGGCTATTTTCCAGCAGGACCTTTCCCCATGTAATGCATCAAAGAACATTAAAGACTTCATGGCAAAAAATGGTTTTCGGTGTTTGGACAGGACTAGAAAAAATTTACCAGATCTCAACCCTATAGAGAATCTTTCGGTGACTGTCAAGAAATGGATGAGAAAAATGTACTGCACCACCAAAGAAAAGATTATTTGTGGTGTAATAAAAATGCAGTTTCATGACCAGAATAAATAAAATATGTAAGAAACTCATTGACTTTATTTCCAAATGAGTGAAAATGATAATTAAGTCTAAGGGGGGGCACATTAAATATTAAAAACAAGTTTAGTAAGAAGTAATATTGAAATTTTATAAAATAATTTTAAAAAATAGAATAATATCTTTGTTCACCTTAATTTGCAGAAGGGTATATACCCTTAGGTGGTTGATCTCAGAAAACTTCTATAAATGCCACAGCTAGAAAAACTACAACTTTCAAATCAGTACCCTTATTGGCAATCAAACTCCAATGTAATGGTACTATTTATCTGTTAAGGTTAATTAAGTAATATATAATTTTTGAACTTTCTTATATTCTTTGGATTTTATGACAGTTGCTCTAGAAGCACAGTGCAACTGATTGTTGGAAATAACAAAGTCAATATCAAAGATCTTGATGTGTCATAGAGATATTTTAATTTCTCCTTCAAAGTTAAGTGCCATAACCTAAGGTTTTTTAAAATGAAAAAGGTGGCATATAACTTCAGCACCTGTATGTGCTGACTGCTGTAATATACACATAAACAAATCAACCTAAACACCAAGTTTGTAAACATTCCCCCCAATGTAACCAAAAATTAAATCTTCATTAATTGTATGCACTAACAAGGAATTACATTAAAATAAAGTAATAAAATAAAGTAACAAGTTTTATATGAGTAAACTTAAATAAAATGTATTTACTGGTTCAATAACTCCATTAAATGTTCATTAAAAAAAAAAACTAAAAACATTCAAATCAAAAAAAAATATTTTTAAAAATTGCCTGCCAAATGTAATTTTTTCCTCTGATGAACTGCTATTATGATCCAAAAAAGTGGTTATTGCTTTAAGATGATCTTCAGCCTTCAGCTCTATAAACTGACATTTAAACAGTTCCAACATGTCTTCAGGCACACAGCTATCACTTTTTAGAAACTGTACAACTAAGGAAAAGTTATCTAGGGAATTTTTGTTCATCTTTGATTCCACAATGCCTACCATGTTGCAATAGCATCATCATAATCATCATCATTGTTATTATTATTATTACTACTACTATTATTAGCGTTTAACATCTATTTTTACTATTGGGGCATCACAGACGGTAGACATTGATGATACATGAGATGAAATGGTAAATTAGGAATGGATTTTTTTTAAAGGAAGGAAGCGTTCCAGATTTTAGTTTAGGTTAGCTCCCTGGCATTTGTCATTTATGAAGACAGGAAAACCTGAAAAAAACCTCAATCAGGGAGGATGGTCCTGGTTCTGGCATTCGAACCCCAGACCTCCCGCTCATGAATATGCACTTTAACGACCTCGACCACCCGTGGCAGTTAATGTCAATATGTCATGATAAATACCATCTTGAGACAATTGAATAATAACATGTAAATTCTTAGAAAGTAATTACTTGGCTCTTAAAGAAGACTGACCAGTAAAAGCAATAACTGATTTTGAATTGAATAACAGTTTACTTTTACTGCTAAGTGGTACCTAGAAAATTTTCAGTTTCAACTGAATAAACAGATGAACAACAAATTGTTTTACGTTTTTTGGAACTTTCATAGGTGGCTTTTCATATACAACAATACAAACAAATGAATACTAATAACATACAAACGTCTATACAACTTATACAGAAATTTCATGCCTAACATAAAAAATGTAAGTATGTCAATTAGAGAAGAAGATTGTTCATCTGCTGTAGCCAGCAGCAGGTTAACGTTTGTAAGTACTCTCAAGTTAAACCCAGTTCTTCTACAAAGACCAATAACACCAAAATATACGGCAACAAAGGAAATGCTTGGACTTATATTACAGGTAAGCAAATTACTGCTGAGAAACTGAAGAAGATACTTAATATCATGAAAACTGAATTAAAGAAAAAACAGAAAAAGTCAACTGGGAATAAGGAAATTAAATTGTTATAATGGGAAAAAATTCTTCTTGAATTCATATAATCTGATGAAAGTCCAGTTTTCAAACCTGTGGCCAGTGGTAGCAGTATTGGAATTGTTGCAAATAAGATATCTTCACATCAAGATAAGCCTTATCTCTCAACCAACTGTAAGACAGGACCCTTAGTATCAACCAGACCTTCTGCCCAGAAGAGGAAACTCAATGAAACAATGAGAGAGACTACAGATATGACAAATACAGAATACTTACGCTGGAGCAGCTGAGGCTAATAAGAATGCAGATCAGACAAGAAGAATTTTTACAGCAATGTCAAGATTTGGAAAATTTGAGTTTTCTTGAAGTTAGGAACATTGATAATGCAGATGAGTTTGTGTTTAAAAATGTTTAGATAACTTACATCAGTGATGAATATAATATTTGTTTTGAAGTCTTAACTAGATCATTGATACATGGGAAAAAGTGAATCTACATTGAGTCACCTTAAACAAAACAGCATCAAAATGTGATCCACTTATCAAAGGTGTAATTTTGTACAACAAACTACCAGAGACTATTAAATTGAAAAAAGGAGAGAAATGTTAAGAGAAATCTAAGTATTCTTGAAATGCGAAATACCTACAGGATGGATGAATTGTAGATGATTGTAGGTAAAATGTGTAATTTTGCTTTAATTCTTGTAAATGTGTACTAAAATGATCTAAGAAAAAAATATTGTATATTGATTTTGTTAAACTTTGCTATTCTTATATTATACTTTATAAGTACATTATGAATTAATTTAACTATGTTTTACTCTTATACACACTTTGTTAACTTTAGATTTTAACAATGTCTGAAACTTGTGTTCATAAGTCTATTGATAGCAATAAATATATTTATTTATATATTATTGGTAGTAAATCTTTAATTTGTACATTGATGCTGGCAAAATCTTTATGATTAACATAGTAATCACAAAATTGTTTAAACTTTTTATCTGTAAATGCATACATTCAAAAGCACCCATAATAGAAGGAATTCTAAAATAAGACCATTTTTCTTTTGCTTCATTTCTATTTGCCACAAGATGTGTGTTTTGGCATGCTGTGGAATGATGGATACCAAAATCTTTTGCAATTGAACTCTGGTAGCCTGGATCAGCTAAATAACGTACAAAAATCACTCATTTTGTGATGTGAACTTAATGCCTAATCCCTTGTTTCATCGGTGTCAGGTAGAAAGTAGTCTGTTAAAAAGTTGATGCTTTCTCTTTCACATCTCAGAAGCTTCTTTGAATTAATGGGACTAATATCCCTCCTACTGTTATACCTGTTTATTTGGCATATGGCTAAAAAAACTGTCACGGGTCACCGAGGTCGTTAAGGCGCAGACTCAGAAGCGAAAGGTCTGGGGTTTGAATCCCACCAGCACTGAGGTTTTTTCCAGGTTTTCCTCAGTCCTCATAAATGGCAAATGCCAGGCCAAAAAAACTTCAATTCAATTCTGTTGCAAACTTAAAACATTTAAGTAATTCCTTGATCAAACAAGTAATTAATGAAGTTTATTCAAACAAATTTAAGTGTTTATCGGAAAGATTAATATTTTCCGAATGAAAAAGTATTTACTAATCAGTAATCGCTCAACTGCAAATAGCTACTTATGTTTTATTCAATTTCACATCAGTATTATCTAAAGAATTTACTTGTTTTTATTCAATTCAGCCTCATCACAATGTACTCAATTTTAAGTAAAAGATAAGAAAACATTAGGAGTGGCAAAAGTATGAGAGCATTTCCAACTGTGGTTCATGTAAGAAATTTATGAGCCTCTTGGTATGTTGACTTGAGCACGGAAAATTGCAAGATGAATGTCACTATTACTGTGTTGCTGTTTAATATGAATTTGCCCAAACTAAAATTCAACACATGTTTATATTATAGTCACCCTTTGAATATATTAAGGGGGCTCAGTCCCTTGTAAGAACTTTGGGAGAGTTGAGGGCCCCTTCAGCCCTTAGGAGTTGGTGCCTATGCCAACACCTGCTCTATTATACTTATGTAACAGGAATCCTCCAGTACAAATATGGGGGCATTTGGTGGTGGTGGTGGTGGTGGTGGTGGTGGTGGTGGTGGTGGTGTGGGTGGTGGTGGTGGTGGTGGTGTGGGTGGTAGTGGTGGTGGTGGTGGTGGTGGTGGTGGTGGTGGTGGTGGTGGTGAAGGAGGAGGTGGTGGTTGAGGACGAGGTGGTGGTGGTAGAATTAGTCCTATTGAGTTGTAAACAACCTCAGGGTCAGTAGACTAGTTTACTAGTTACTGGCTGTAATTCCACCAGGTCTAGCAAAGTCTGTTTCATGAACATCTGTTCCACAATGGTAGAACTGTAAACTTTTGTCATTAGTCACTTGTCAAAATTAGTAGTGTAGCGAGTGTATTCTAGCGTCAAGGAGGCTCTTTTGGGAATATTTATTACTCCGTGGACTGTTTGTTAATGTGACATGCATTTTAAATTGATATTCAAGCCAAGAAATATTATCATATCAAAAAGAAACTCCACTATTGAAAAAAAAATAACAGTGCTGCATTTAATTAATGAGCATGAAGTCTATTTGGGCAATTCTATGACAAAATTACAAAGAAAGACAAAGCCAAAATGTTGAAAATAATGCAAATTGTTAAAGCATTGGGGTTAATTATATTGGAGAAAGATTATGCATATGTGAGGGACTGATTTTGGCCAACCATTAAAAAAGCTATAATAGTAAGTGTTTTTATTTTACATTCATATTCCTGGTTCATATTATCAACAAATAATGGTGTAAGTAGCTCATTTTGTATGTATTTTTTCAGGTGAAAATAATCATTCAAGAAGTATAGGAATGGGTGATAGATGCCACATATTACAAATATAGCCCTTAATGAGCATTATAATTCTAATGTGTCACGCTTAATTGATAGAATACCTAATCTAAAATATGTATACTAGTAAGTAAATTCACCATTCGAGATTAACAGGGTGAATTCCACGAGTTAACAATGTGCAATATTACAAGGCCAAATGCTTCCGAAACAGAACACTGATATCCCAAATCGCATGCTGATAATATCAGTGTGCCACACTAGTAACTAATAGTTTACTCTCTTAATCTCTAAAAACTGACATTTGTAAAATAAACAGGTAATAATGGAAAGGAGACTAGTTTTACCAGATCACGAGCTTCATGAATCAGGCACTGGTGATTCCAAGGATTTTCTTGGCAAGATGGGTCCTTAACCACACTCTGTTCCTCAAGACATTATTAATTCTATTTCTCCGGAGCTCTCTAATTTTGTGCTGTCTCTAGGTTACACCACTCTAGTCCTATCGTGTCTTGAACCTCCTTCGTCCATCTTTTGCGACCTCTGCCATGTTTACTGTTGCCATCACTGTCCCAACTTTGTCACTCTACAAGAATCATTAAATGACCAAAATAACTTAAGTTTCAGTTTAGTTGCTTCTAGAGACATTTTTGGCTCAATTATTTCTATAATTTCTGCATTTGTTTTCTTCTCTATTAATGATATTTCAAAATAGCCACTTCCAACTTCAGAGTTCAAATGCATCAAGTTTCTTTTTCTCATATCTATTAAGAGTTCACAACAGTACAGAACAATGGGGAATGTTATCATTGTTACTATATTTATTTTTGCATTCTTTGAAATTCTTGTTTCTTTCATGCCTTTTTTTTTGTTTTGCCATTGTTGCTTTATCAAAGTGCTATTCTTTTATATATCGCCTTGTTTCATATGTCAATCAATTGTGATGTGTACTTTTATTTCTCTACCATGTTGAGCTATTCTCCATCTGTATGCTTGTAAGTTGTTTGTTCTATGCTCAATATTTGTATCTTCTTGATATAATACCCTCACTTTTATTTTTAATGTTCCTTAATGGTTTGGTTATGTTTTCTTTTGTATCTGCTAGAAGTGTAATATCATTCACATATTTCAGGTTGTTAATTAGGTGTCCAATGATTCTGAAACCAACATTTGTCTCTGCTAGTTCTGCCTTTTTCATAATCTACTCAGTGTAGCGCTTTGTTCCACCCCTTTTCCTATTAGAAACCATTCTGAGTAATTATTTTTTACAAGTACTTTAGTTTCTTGTTCTGTGTATAAATCCTTAATTATCATGAACAGGTGTTTTGGCATTCCCAGATTAGTCATCACTGCTCAGTTCACAATGTAAAAAGGTCTTCTTGTCGTCAATAAATAGATTTTTACCTATTTCTCGATAATTCTCTATAATCCATTGTACATTTCCTAGCAATATTATTACATTCACCACAATATTTTTAAATTCATTATGTTTATCCTATGGCTCATCTATCTTTATTAACGCTCACTGAACATTATAAGGAACAGATTGTTGTCTACAATAACATGTTTGTTATGTTTCATTCTTGTAAGCGTGCACATTGCTGCTACATAAACATCAGTTACTGTAATACTAACAACTAAAACAGACCTATTTAAAGTCAGTTCAACTGAAATTTAATTTGTCAGTTTGTTTATGGTTTGAAATGCAAAATTTAGTATTCTGTGTTCACTAACAATCATTTTGTGTTAAAAGTGTTAACTGTTTGCAAGAATTATGGACAAATTATGTGATTTAACATCTCAAAAGATTGCAAAGATTAAAGCACTGATTAACACTAATGCTTTTTCAAATTGAGAAAGTTTGGAGCTACCTGAAGCACCTGTAAAGTTAATTTAGTAAAGCCTGGGTCCCTTGTTAGAGATTTACAGCATGTAAAAGAACCTCAAGCCTGAAAGAAGATGCCTCTAAGCAAAATTTATCACAGTCTGAATTGAAATGGATGTTAGTGATCTGAGATATTAAACAGCGTCTGTAAATAAACCAAATCAACAATTACAGCATCTGAAATTGTGAGGCGCAGACTTTCAGAAATGAATTTAGAATGCACACCTGCTTGCAAGCCCAATTAACCAATGCTATAGCTGCAAAACATCTAAAGAGGGCAAAGACTTGGACTTCTGGCAATCGGTAAATATGGAAAATTTAATTTTAAAAAATTGTTATGTGCTAAAATTCACCTTTAAAATAAAGTGTCATTGGAGTTTTCCGTTATTTCAGGTTTGTTTTAGTGATAAGAGCCTTTTGGAAATTCTGGCAAACAAAGCTCAGTTTGTGCAATGGTATTCTGGTTAAAATTATATCAGATTGTGTTGTGTAGACAGTAAAACATCCTACTAAGTCATAATTTGGTAATCATCAGTGACAAAGACCCTTCAATATGTATAAGTTCAAGGGACAATACATCAGGATCAGTAGAAGCAGATGTTGAGATGCAGGCTGCTGCCTTAACTAAGAGAATGACTCCCAAATGGAGAGTCATTTACTTTTATGCAAGATTGGGCCAAATGCTCATCCTGCAAAATCTGTGATAGCTTTTCTGCAAGAAAAGAATGTTCCTTTGTTGCCCTGGTCAGGAAATTATAACAAAAACTCGACTTTGAAGATTATCAAGTCTGGTATTATCTACAGATGCAAGATAGAATACAATCGTGCATTACAGTATGCCAAGGAGACGCAAAGCCTTAATAGCCGCCAAAGGCTGAGACTAAATACTAAATTGCATATATTTCTCAAAAGTTAATCATACCCTTAATATCACCAAAAGTACGTATATTGTATTTTAAATTCTTTATAAATGTTGAAAGAATGCAATTCTCCATTTTAACCTAGTAAAAATAAAATATTATGTGCTATTTTTGTGCTCACAATTTCATATTATATTTAAAATTTTAGCAATATGGCCAAGGACTGCAGATTTGCTACTCGGTTCCTTGTGCCTGCTCCATCAATAATTATTTTTCTACACATTGTTCCAGATTCTTGAGAATGATTTTCAACATGATTTTACTCACATGAGAAATCTAAGCAAATGTGTGGTAGTTCCCACAATATCTCCTTATTGGGGAGATGTATAAATATGGATTGTTTCCATTCTTTCTGGCATATGACATTTTTTCATATTATTATTGACTAGAATGGCATGCTTTCTCCATTCAGTGTCTTTAATAGTTCAGTCAGTAGATTTTTATTTCCTGGAGCTTATTCACTTCTCTTTGATAGTATGTATACCTATTACTAAGCTGTGAGTTCTTCTATTTGTCTGCTGTTTTAAGATTTGTTTTTACTAACACTTCTCCACGGTATGTAATTACTATTTTATATTTGTATGTAGTAGAAATTGTTTCTCTTGAATATCCCCACTTCAGTTTTGACAAATATTATAACAGTGATAAACAGAGCCCGGAATTTCAGGCATTTATTTTAGTTATAAAAGGCAATGAAAATAGACGTTAATATAATTAAAATACACATTTATTAACAGTGAAAATAGAGTAATGTCACTCATTATTAATGAAAGTAGGTATTTATGATATTCAATGATTTCTGATCACATAATTAAAGTTAAGCTTTACTTTTCTTGACTATAATCAAACAAGATGTTTTTTCAAGGTATCAACTGTCATAGTCAGTCGCTTGTCAGAGAGAATATTATTCATCTGGAAAAATAACATTCTACTTCCACTGAAGTGATTGGAGTATATTTAAAACAAGCTACTTCGGAAGGACTCATACCAGTTACAACTGAATATTCACCTTTCAGGATATCATGTAACTGCTGATCAAAACAAAGAAAAGTAGTTTTGAATAGTCCTGGCAAATGAGCAAAAGATGTGCTGTAGTTTCTGGCAGAGTTAATTTTCTGTATATGCACTTATAGGGCAATCAGATTAGTATCACTCTTACTTCTGTACTGAACACACTGTAGGGAGGTTTATTGCATACCTTTACTGTTCTTATCTTGCAATTGCTTGTTACATTTATGCAGCTGAGAAGTTACCCCATAACTAAATTTACTAAAACTGTCTCACACAGATCGATACAAGGTCATTCACCAAGACTATTCATTAAGTACAGTACTTCCCTCATCCTCTCTATTTCCTAGTATTCGCATGCCCAAGGTAACCATGCATTCCTTTCACTAATGAAGTTTCTGCTATTTAAAGAGCTTAAATGAATTGTTTAAGGAGAAAGTTATTGATTGCAATGTTCCAATTAACAATTTAATTTATTGACTGCTTGAAAATAAATACATGTATAACAAGATTTTCAATAGATATTTTTGTGAGGTGACATGCAATTTAATTTTTATAATTTTTTTTCATTTCAATATATTAATTTTCTTTATGTGATGTTTAAAATGTGTAAATAATTGCAGAAAGAAAAAAAAAGAGCTTTTAAACCTTAAAATATGTAACAGGCCAAAATAGGTCACCCCCCCCAAAAAAAAAAAACCACCATCACCTTGAAATATGCAACAAAAATTAAAATAGGCAAAAATACAAAATAAAAACTTGTCCTACTGACCCCAAATGTATGGAAACATGTTCATTTCTATCCGACTCTTAAATATATCCACCCAGATAAAAAAGCATTTTGCCTAACTTCTGGGCTTTGGTGATAAAATAACTATATAGTGAGGGCTGAGTCATGGGCTGCATACTGCATACTGGGAAAAGCCAGTTGTGTACTGCATATATAGATAATTGCTTGTATTTAGTTTGAGGGAGATTTTGCTTTCATGTGTTACTCAACGCTTCCAATGTGTATAAATAGTGTGTTAATTGTTCTTCATTAAGTTATGCCACTACATAAATATTGTTTGGCAAAACTTGAGTATGGTCACATAACACAAACAAAACTAATTAAAATGTAAATTGGAACTTGCACAGTGAAGCCAATCATATAATTGATATTATTGTATGATTTAGTTGAACTGCACACTCTTAATGCTTCACTTACTTGTCATAATGTATAGTTGAATTTTAGTTGATGATGAAAACCAAATGTTCTAGAAACCGGTTCTATACGTTATGATAAGTAAGTGAAGCACTAAGAGTGTGTAGTTCAACTAAATCATACAATAATATCAATTACAAATAGAACTGTTTAACTTAACTAGAATAATAGGAAAGTGAATAAAAACATTATTAGAAGATGATGTCACTCCATTAAAACCTAGTGTCCCAGCCCACCTGCCCAAAAAAGTGCATCTTTTTTACATCTGAAATCGCACCTAATAAGACAAAATAATGGGGGGAGGAGTGTGCTAATGTAATGGCTGTACCAACAGCAAAAAATGCACTAAATGAACAATAATCACAGTTATGATCATTGTTATTCAAATGTTGCATATAGTCACAGCCCATGAGACATTATACAAACAATCAATATACACTTTCTGATTACATAGCACTGTATAGAAGCAGAGATAAAGAGTAAAGCTCTATAAGACACAACAGTAATTGCCTAACCTAACTGGATGCTAATGTAAATGAATATTCATTTTACAAGGGTCCTCATGAAGATTACACTAACTTATTTATGGATTACATTTTCAGATTGTAACCATAAGTTTATTTTAAGTTTACTAGTGGAATTAGTAGACTTAACACTACTTTCAAATGTTTATGTTTACAATTTCATTACCGTTGCATCATAAATTGTACACAGTAAAATGATATAACAGTTAGCAACTCTGGAAAATAAATTTCAAACCCCTAAAATATTGTGAGGGAAAACGGAAGATGCATAGGAGCATGCCAATGTGGAATTTTGCTATATTAATAAGGTACCATCTAAGTCTAAAGACCAAACTGTTTAAATTGTGCTTTAATATTGTTTCCAGTTTTTCTTCCTCTAGTTTTTGGCAAGTTTAAACTTAATCTTAAGGTTGTGCCTCATGACTTTATTCAAGCTTCAATTATAGTCTTGAAGAACTGGTTTTTATGTGACAGCAGAATATTTCAAGTTATTCACAAGGAAATATCCCAGCAAATATATATCTAAAATGTCCAGTTAGAGAAACTGTTCACCAACTTTGTTATTGCATTGTTAGCATGGATGGATTCATTATTTGTTTTTTGACGTATTTCAACATGACCAAGTTCAATTTTGGTATGTTATTAATGCAATGTCTAAGAGCAGGTAGTATGTTGTATACTATTTATCCACTATTCCACCTGTATTTTATTTGCTACTTTGTAAACTAACTATTTTCATCTAGTAATAATGTCTGCACATAATTTTTTATTTCAAGTAACTTTTTACATGGTTTATGCAATTTCCCCTTATTTACCATAATTCATTACATTCCAATTTCTTATTGGTACAACCATGACTTAATTGCTCCATAAATATGCAGCAATTTTCTCATTCGTTGGATTTCATCTATAAAAGTAAATCAATTTTGGGATGGTGGGTGATGTACTAGCTTTTAACCAAATGACATCATCTCTTAATACTGTTTTTATTCATTCACCTGCTATTCTAGGTAAGTTTAACACCTTAATTTTTATGGCATGCACATATGGAAGTTTCACCAAACTTAATTTGAACTTTCCGGAGTAGCAACCATAGGTAGCTTACCTTGCTTCAGTAAAAGTCCTTATTTTTCCTCAGATTTCATAATCTAATTATATAAATATAATATAAATGTAAATGCACATAAATCTAGACATTAAACTTGTTTCATGAAATGTAAGTTTTACAAAGCAACAAGGAAGGATACCTTTGTGATTTTTAGTAAAAAAAAAAAATTGGTTTAATATATCAAAGTGCTAGATTATTAGAGATTTCACTATTATTTAATCCTGCTGATGATGGATAATACTAACACTGTTCATAATTGTCACACACTTGCATGAATAGCAAATACATACACATCCATATAATACGTCAAAATGTTTTTTGTAGAGTTCTAATAGCATTTCCATTTACAAATATTCTTCCCTTTGGTTTACTAATAATGAAAAACGTTTCCTTAAACATGTTCCAAAAATACACTTATTCTGTTTAAATTCTTTTCGAGATACCTGCTAATACAAAGACTGATGAAACAAAATTATTTAGATATATATGAAATCTATCTTCAGTATGTGCTTTAGAATCAATAGCACCTTACCTCTTTTGCAATTTGATCGAGGGCCTGATCTTCTGCCGAATGTTTCGTAGCACCACGACGTCTTCCACCAATCGCTGCATTGTTATCCATATTTCATGAAGGGCAAGATAAACTAACGTCTGAAAACAAAGAAAAAGAATTAAACATCACAGTAAATTTTTACAGAGGCCATCGACATTTTTTAAATATACTGAATTCTTAATTTTTAACTCATAATGAGGACACCATGATACAGGTCAGACCTAACCACAAAACCTAACCTATAATATATTACATACTCAAAAAATAAATTAATAAAATTCCTTTCAGTTCTAATAAATATAACTGCAATGCATCAGAACTTCCTAACATCAATACAGGTATACATTTACACCGGCAGAAATAGCAACAGACTGTGCTAGTATTAGCTTTCACAAACTAGCCAAGCCCATTACTGACATTTCTAGCTTATGCAAATTGAAATTCCACATGGTCTTATAGATCACCTTTATACTTACAGATTAAAACAAGAATAAATATCTTCGTTTCACCCACAATCCCATGGTTCGCGAATTCCGATATACCAACAAAAATCATCTGCTATAAATAATCAATCGCTCAACGACCTTCATGTCACTTGGCTGGGTCTACTTCGGCAAGTTCACTATAAGTGCGCACCCTTAACACTTTATATTCCAACAATAAAAATCCTAGCAAACATTCCTTTCTGACTTTGCCATATGTAACAGCGGAGTCCAGCTCCTAATTAATGTGCGTGTCAAGATAATTAACGCTTAATCAACACATGTGGGCCATTATTTTCACTCTTTTCTTCTTCGTTAGGTTACGCTAGGCCACCGCTAGATTACGCTTATTTCAGAAAATTCTGCAATCTGGTTTGATTACCGAATTTCAAAATCCTTTGCGTGAAATGTTTTGAAAATGTTTAAACAATTCTTATTTTTTCAAAACCATAGTGCTTTAATTCACCTGATTTGTACTAACTCATTCGATAGCTAAGTAAGCAGCTGAGCAGAACGAGGTCAGCCAACTTGGAAGGTGAGAAAATTACATTGTTACAATAACATAAATCATGCTCAAAGCAACAAAATTATGTTATCGCTTGAAGTTATGCTGTTAACAGCTTCAGCAGGTGTAGACTACAAAGTTATCAGCAGTCATCTGCACTCGTGTCAAGGTCCATTTAATGACCAATTGAATAGGTACGTCATTTGCAGCTGCTTGTGTAGCTTCCAAAGTACACATTACCATAGGTTCTTTGACTAATTGAGGGTTTTCATCTAATTGATTATTCCGAAATATGAAATATTACCACTGACAATAAAATGCGTTTAATAAACATCTGTCAAGTGGACGGAACATTACTGCAGATGTCCGGCGAAAGCTATCTGATCGCAATCGTGAATATTATTAACAATTGCACGTGTGCGAAATGTACAGCTGAGAGAGAGAAAGCCTGCCGGAAAAGAATAACATTCACAAAACTTTAAAGCATATTACATTCGTAGAGCTTCAATACTATTAATTTCGGTAAACAATGGAACCCGGCTGTTGCAGTCTTTTTTCATAATTTCGAAATTAGGTGACACCAGTCCCATTGTTTTGTCACGTCCCTTTGTGGAACCAGACTGAGAATTTGCGGAAAGTAATACATAGCGGCTCCTCTGATGCATAACTGTATTTTCTTTCTATTGCCTGTTTATTACATTTTTCTTTGTGATTATATTGCGAAATTAATGTTTTGCATTTTTATACATTAAATGAGTTCAAAATTTATTTTCCAATTATTCTAAATATTCTGCATAAATATTGGAAAATTTTGTATGATTATTTACTGTCCCGTTGACTATATTGTTCTTGTGACCATAATCGACTCGATTATGATCACATGAAATCTTCAGTATTGTTCTTTTCAATAATTGTCGTCAAATAGTCATTTGCATAGTCACTTTTCTGTACCATTTAATTTCTAATGTATTGCCTTGAAAAGATAAAGCTAAAGCTTGGTAATGAGGAAATATCCAGCCCGGAATTCCCGTTCATAATTAGAGAAAAATCTCGAAAAGTTCCTTATCGAGTTCTTCGATTCATGGATGGTATAGCAGTATTTTAAATCCGAAAGAGATGGCTCGGTTGCGAAGTTGGAGCTATGAAACTAGTGTTTTTATAACTGCATTAAGTCGATAGCAAACTTCTAAGTAATTAAGGTAAAGACTGTACGTAAAATTGGTGGTATAGCAATGTAATATGTAATGAACGCTTGATTCTAAAAAGGTATTAGAGAAGCGTATGAAACTCTAAAATAGTAGATATATGAATTGGTTTGATAACGTTATGCACAGTAATCTTCTGGCAGTGGCACATCGGTTTATGTTATGAGCAAACCAGAAAGAAATGCTATTACAAAATGCACAACTTTCCTACATTTAATATTTCACGCTTAATTTATGAACTTTGTTAAGTTCTCTATGTGGGGAAAAAATCCTAAATGTCATATAATCCCAAGAAATGATCTTGATATCCCTTGAATCAGTGGTTCTCAACTTTTTCAAGTCCGGGACCCGCCTCGAAGGATTTAAACTTCGCGGACCCATAAGTTAAATTAGTAAACTTTAATCAAAAATTAAATAATGCATTCATGACAAACTAAAAGAACAAACTAAATTACTCGAATTGAGTACATGCTTAAAAAATGCTAAAATTTAACTCACCTAACTAATGTGATGGATTTCTGCACAAGCTGGTGTATGCTGTGCAATTAACTTATATATATATAGGTTTATTAATCGTCGCTCTTTACCATCTGAGATCATCAGCTTCCCATTCAAATCAGGGCGTGAAACGGCCGGCTCATATGGTGCCAAAAAACGTATATACACGATATATATATTTCAAAGTGCACCGAAAAACAACAGTAATGTATTATGATGTTCTATAAACAAATGTGACTCACATATATCATGATAGCATTGCTATGTGAAGATAAATCAACAATGAAGAATTGAAGTCAAGACTATCGTATGATGTTCTATAAACAGGCGTGACTCACGTTGCGCTATGCTAGCGTTGCTACAACAAAATAGAGCCAAGATTATCGTTTGAACAGCGGGAAGCAGATTTGAAATGGATTGGAAACCCGAGAATGTTGATGAGGTTCAAAGGCAATGGAGACGTGTATACCGAACAGAACCGCCAACGCGAGTAACAATTGCATACATTCAGACAAATTTGAGACTCATGGTTACCGTATGCGGTGTTCGCATGGGCAGATCTGGGAGACCTCGCACAGCAACAAAACCTCATGCTCTGGATCCAAGGTACTTCCAAGGCATGGGATTGGACGAAGAGATCCGATTGAGTGTCCACCGCAATCTTCGGATCTAACTCCGTTGGAATTCTACCTATGGGGAACTCTTAAGGATGTTGTATGCCGTAGAAAACCAGCTACATTGGTAGCACTTCGGGAAGAAATTGAAACGGCATATGTTGCAATCGCTGAGGACACTTTTGCAAACGTTACTCAAGCAGTAGTTCAATGTACTCAGAAGTGTACTGACGCCGATGGTGGGCGTTGGTGGGCAACTGTTGTAACCGTTATAACTGTAAAAGTCTAGGATGAATAGTGATCAACATTTTCTGTTTGTGTGAATTCAGTTTTGTTATGTTAACATAGTTCTTTCTTTGCTTGAAGTGTATATACATTTTTAACACCCTCTGTATATATACAACAGAGATTACAATTACATTAAAATTATATATATAATATTGTGATTGAAAACGCACTTTTCATTTTTAAACGTATACTTTACCACGTTCAATGCAGGTGTTCCAGCGTTTCACTAATGCCTGGATTTCACGAGAACAAATCCTTGTGACTGACGACGTAACCATCCTATGTACAGCGTCTTTCACCTCGCCGTTAGTGCGGAACTTTTTGCCGCCTGGTGCATCTTTGAGTGGTCCAAAGATATGATAATTAGAAGGTGCCAGGTTCGGTGAATAAGTAGATGTGATATACACAGAAAATGAATATGTGCTGTATAAAGTTTTGCATATCATGCTCTAAGAGTGCACCAGTAGTGAGCAAATCTGAATGTTTCGACCTGATTGCAGTTTTTTTTTTTATTTATTTATTTACGGACGCTCTTTAACATCTCAGGTCATCAGCTTCCCATTCAACTCAGGGCGTGAAACGGCCGACCAATTTTGCTCAGAGGCCTCTCTTTCAGATTTGAAGTTCTTTTTCGTGCCGCAAATGTACGACACGGGACCCACGGCTTTACTTCCCTTCCGAAGGAAGCCATACTTAGGATTTTTACGCCCGAAAAAATCCATCGATCCTGGCCGGGTATGAACCCGCGTTTTGGGCGTAGGAGATTGCAGGTTCCAAATGATTCTCAAGCAGATCGTAATATTACTCTCTGTTAACATTGCGTCCACTGGAAATGTAATATTCCATGATTGGACCTTTAGAGTCCCAGAAGATTTTTTTAATGGTGTTTAACGCCCGTTTTTACTACTGAGGCACCACAGGCGGTAGTCCCAGAAGAGCGTAAGCATCACTTCACTGTGTGACACTGTTGTATGGAGCCGTTTTGATTTTGGCAATGATGAATGCCGCCACTTTGTTGGCTGGCTGGGTCTTTGGCTGGAAATTATGACGCAGCATTCATCACCAATGCTTTTAGGAAACAATCTCCTTCAGCTTCATGACATTAGTAGTGTTTCACAAACATTCACACAATGTTCTTTCAGGGGTGAATTGTTTCGTACCCACCTTTCGGTACTGTAGAATGTCTCGGATAATGTGGTTAAGTCAGTTATTCATCAAGGAAAAGATTCGTATCCTTACAGAGATTACAACCCTGTGCACCGTTGTGCCCCCCACGAACGGCAGCGGAGAAAACTGAACTCCTCCTTAAATGATAGTTCGGAGTTGTAAACGTTATCGCGGCTCTTGTACGACTTACGACCACCTACGGCTTACCCGCACAGATAGGATAATAATCTCCTGTTGTCTCCTTTGGAGTGGTGAATGTAATCGCGCCTAACAGCAGAAGTTGTGAAGAAACACAGGTCATTCTTAAAGGCAACATCAGCCACAATTAGTTTACACACACACACACACACACACACACACACACACACAATCACATTCCAATTTTATTTTTTCATTTTATTATACAGCACGCTCCGTTACAATACAAGGAATACTATGTTTGTACAGCGTTTTACAAATATAAATTAATAATGGTGCATTGAGTAATTATGTTTTCTTACTTGAAATGATCCTATTTCCATTTGTTTGGATTAAAAGTTCGATGTTTTTTCCCTTGCAAAACCCGATACAACGATAGCAAATATCATCGCATTTTCTCTGCAGCAAGATGGAAAAGATGCCATTAGTGCCACCTCAAATTAAGAAATATATCACTTATACAGTTCGGAATACATACAAAACTTAAGTGTTAAAAGCGCGAAATATCTCTTTTATACAGTTCGGAATACATAGAAAACTCAAGTGTTAGAAGCGCAGCCTTTTCCCGTATGATTATCATTTCCTTTACGTGTTGCAGTACTACATTATAGTCTCCCATTTGAATTTTTCTATGTACTGAATGTGATAACTACTAACAAATTACTACAAAGTTACTCTAGGCGTACGATTGCTTGTTTCTGCGCGTTACGGCTGTTATATCCGCATGCATTTGTTGAAGTCACATTACAACTTCTCCGCATCGATACGGTCATTGCTTGGAATTGGGCCTCGTTTTCTCCGCTGCTGTTCGTGAAAGAAGGGGTGACTGGTGCACCAGGGTGATAGTTTCTGTAGGGGCAAGTTAAAATGCTGGCGCATCTCACAGCAAGCCGCAATTTTCGAACGGTACGGATTGACTTGTACTTGTATTTGCTTACTTGTTTAGGTAATTTTTACGAAAAAACACTATTAAATAGAAAATAACTGTCCTGAGTTAATGCTATTATAAAAGAAAATAAATATAAAATAGTTAAACACACAAAAACAATGAGCGTCCCCTAAAGCGACGCCCCTACAATCTTGCGGTAAGAGTATTGAACCATATCTTTCCATACAGTGGTCTATCTCCATTTACTTTTCACTTACGGGAAAATGTTATTGAAATTAAGCAAAATGAATTAGTCGATTCTATTAGAGCCTTGTTATGGAAATTGAGCCATTAGGTGTGGTGGGATTAATGCGAAATTTAAAAATTGCTCCAGTGGCCCAACTTTGAATTTCTTTAAAGGAAGCTCGATATATCCATTGAAATAAAACAAGAAAAATAATTTACGAAATTCAGTGAAATCAGATTACTAGGAGTAGGAGTTTACCTGAAACCCAACATTTAAAAATCACTTAGTGACACTAATATTTACTTTTTCGCAACGAAACTTTGTATATACCATGAAACAGAAAATATCCGACTTAAGGCTCTAAACACTCATTAATAACGGTTGTTTAACATATTATTTTAATAGGTTCATTTTCACATGCTTAATATTTCACAATGGCTCTAATGATCAATATGAAGCAACAAAATTTTAATAGTAATAGCTATTTAGCATTGTTAATTTAAGAAGTTCATTTACGTATGTTATTACGTAAGATAAAGGCTATAATATTTTATTTGAAACTCAAAACATTCATTGATAATATGTTTTAATTATATTTATTTAATAAGTTCATTTGCTTATGTTTTCATATTAGGTAAAGGATATAATTCTCAACATAAAGCCACAAACATTTAATGGTAATAGGTATTTAGTTATGTTAATTTAAGAAGTTCATTTACGTAAGATAAAGGCTATAATGTTTGATTTGAAACTCAAAACATTCGTTGATAATATGTTTTTAATTATATTTATTGAATAAGTTTATTTGCATAAGTACCCATATTGGGTAAAGCCTACAATTCTCAATATAAAGCCACAAACATTTAATAGCTATTTTGTTATGTAAAATTAAGAAGTTCATTTACATATGTTATTACATAAGATAAAGGCTCTAATATTCAATTTAAAGCTCCAAACATTCATTGATATGTTTTTAATCATATAAATTTAAAGTTCATTTGCACATGTTTTATTGTTAGGTAATGGCTTTAATTTTCAGTTTAAATAACAAACATTCGTTAGTAATAAGTTTAAAATCATATAAATATAGTAAGCTCATCTATATAGATTTCATATATCAGATAAGGGCTATTACAATGTATGTCTTAATGTTTGTTTGTTGGTCTTAATGACAATATCGAATAAGAAACACATACATAGCCAAGAATATGAAAAGATTAAAACTACAGATAATAAAACTGTAATACAAGTGAATCAACCAATGGCAAGCATAACAACATTAATAATATGTACCAAGAATGAAACACGAGACAGACAACTATGTTGCTACTAAATAGAAATTAACCAATTTCATTCACTTATTGTACGTATGTTGAAAATATGACGCATTGTAATGTATAGTATTATTACAATTCTATAGTAATAAGTGACTTTTATCTCAAAATTTGTTAGTTATGCGTTGGATTCAGTCGAAAGAAGTTGTTTTAAATTCCATTAGCAGAAATCGCGATTCTTACTCCGTATAAAGTAGTAGCATTTTAACATTACATTAAGTTAAGTGGCGATTAACATTTCGTGGAAAAAAATTACAAAAGTATTAATTTTGGTAAATGACAGGAGTTACCAGTTTGAATTAATATCCATATAGGAAATTTGTATACGAGTTACTACAGGACAAAAAAAGCACAGCTTTCAGGAAATAAACGCAAATTATAACACGTCTCGTATTCAGCCTACATAAAATAATATTCTCTGAGCATATCGTTATCAGAAAAGTGTACTTTTGTGTGGTAACAATAAAATAGTAATAAATTCCGTTGATTTCTATCCATTGTGATTTTATTATACTTAAAATCACACTCCTTTCATACCAAAAGCATCAATTTGAAAAATTCAGCTATATTATCAAACCCTGAACTAGTCGAACATATAATAGTGTTAGTGACGTCTACGTCTATGACGTCGTTTCTTTATTCCGCTACAAATTTGGTCCCCCAACGTATCGGCACCCACGTCGACGGCAACACCCACGTGTTGGCAGTAGTAAACGTCGACGCCACCTTCACACTTCGTAATTAATACCACTACAACCATTTAAATAAAATATGGAAAATAGTTTCTGAAAATTGGGAAATTGAACCTTTAAGAGCTGTGGTACACTTTAAAACCGAAATTTTAAAAGCGTGTTTACGTTTAATTTTCTGTCAATTGTTTTAAAATAAAAGAACAAATTAATTAAGCTAAACTGTATTTATAAAAGTGCATAATTTTAAATTTAACAAAAGCATTGTCTTGAAGATAGCAAATGTGAAATATTAATCTAATATGAGTGTGACAATTATATTTGTATGTAAGAGCGCTCTGCAATAGCCTTCAGAAAACGTTTGAGTTATATATTTGTACTACAATAACATTTAAGTTAAATTTCAAATCCAATGGAAAAAGATAAAACTTTCGGTTGTTTATTGTTGATTTTATTTATTTACTTAGCACATTGTAATTGTTTTTAAATGTTTTTGTTTTTTGAAACATATGAACATGAACATTATTTATGTTCATGTTCATATGTTGAAGCATGTAATTCAAAACTTTGTTATTTTAATGATAGTTAGGGGAATATCAAGGGCTCAGTTCATAAATATGTTTACATTTAAAAAAAATTAAAAACTCACACAGTATAGCTTTGTCTATCAGTGGTCATATATTTCATTTAATTAATAGTATACCATTAATTCTTTTGTTTAATCTCAATAATAGTAATTCTAAAAATGTGGTTTCTCTTTTGTAATACTCATAGACTGCAAGAATTCTAATTTTGTTCCTGTATTATCACACAGTAATGCCAAAACTTATTTCATTAATTAATAAGGCCATAATTTGGATTTTATATTCATTTCTTAAGTGATTCAACTTGGTGAGGTATTCACCTAGTTTACACAGCTCCTGCATGACTAACTTTTTTAACTTTTGCTCTTCCAGTTTTTCACTTTATACATGTACTTGGGTACATGATATGGGTGTCAGACTGCCCTGTGAGATAAATTATCTGTTGCACTCAATGTATATGAATGGCAACTTGGTTGCATGCTGTGCTTCATGCCACAAACTGCACAACAAATCAATAGGTTGGCAATAAGCAAATGCAGTGTGCTATAACTAGGTTTTTATTAATTTTTTCTTTAATAGCAATATTGCAAAATAATGGAAGTTATATTTAGGAATACAGCGCATTCAGTTTAAAAGTAGACTGCACATTGAACAGTATATAAGGCCCTAAGAGTATGCACATTTTGTTTGTGGTAGTAACTCGATTTCTGTATTGCTACTTTGAGAAGGTAGAGGGTGTTTAAACAGAAAGTCTTATGACTGTTATGATAGAATGAATTAACAACAGGTTCATATTGAAGAATGGGAGATAAAATATCATCTATAGTACTGCACAGTTTTCTGCTAAATTCTGAAAGAAAGCAGGGCCAAGAACTTAACTGAGAAGGTTGTAAAGAAATTCTGTGCTAATCTAACAGTATAGACAGGAAATGCTTTATAGAGGATCATGGTGAAATGCACACTACAGTGATAATTTCAACATATGCTAGAGCCAAGATATGTATGAATGTTCTATGATGGATCCTCTTTCTAACTGAAACACTGTACAATAATTTATTTATAACTTCATATAACAATAAGAAAAGACATAATATTACATTTCAATTGTGAATTAACAATAATAAAACCTTTAATAATTATTTAAATTGTTCAAGTAGTATGGACAAAAAAGGTATATAAGTGTAAAAACACAAAACAAAACAGCAAAATTAAAATAAAAACAATTAAAAATTACATCTTAAAAATAAAAAATTAGACTAGAGTTCCTGAGAAATAAAAAAAAGTACTATGAGGCTCATTTAACACCTTCCATTTTTTGCAAGTGAGCTGCTTACCAAAGTGATTAAACAGTACTTATGGTACTGCAAAATGCAAAATTTCACTTGTTGAACCTTGGTTACCACAAATAAAACAAAAAAATTCTATATTCACACTTCTTACAGAAAATGCTGGAAGTGTTGCCTATTTTGTACAACATACTATACAAATCTTTTTTAGGAAACTACTTGTCAATTCTTCTATACTATGAACAACACTTCCAGCATCTTCTATAAGGGTATTCATATTCATTTATTATAATCATATAATCATATTTACAGGATGTGGTATTGTCAAAAATGTTACATATAAACAAAAATAAAAGAACAATATCAACTACTTACAAGACACATAGAATAAAGTGTCAGTGAAAAACATAAATTGTTGATATCATTTACACTCATACATATTTATATTGTATACAATTCTACTTCCATATTTATACATATCACTAGTTTTATCAGTTAAGTGTTCCTCTACTGAATTTATTTTTGTACTAAATACATCTTCAGGCTGTTTTATAAGTATTTGGAGGGAAGTAATGTCTTTTATTTCTTTAGGAAGTTTATTGTAAATACGGATTCCATTATATTTGAAACTGCACTCATACATCTTTTTTTATTGGGACTGACATGCAAGAGTGAACTTTTTCCTAGTATTATGGTCATGTATTTCACACCTTTTATTCAATTTATCTAATTTAGTTCTCACATGTATAATTATCTCATAAATATATAGACAGGGCAATGGCATAATTCATAAATTTTTGAGCCATTCATTACAACTACCATTTTGTTCAGATAATTCTTATTACCCTTTTTTGCATCTTAAATACTCTGTTCATAATTCTTATTACCCTTTTTTGCATCTTAAATACTCTGTTCATACCACTACTATTTCCCCATACTGTTATCTCATAAGTAATGAGTGATGAAAATTTGAAAATATATAGTCCTTAGAGAGCTAGAATTAACACCATGTTTTAGGATAGATATTTGGAAGCAAATTCTACTTAGCTTCTTAATTAAAGATTTCAGTATGGATAATAAAGTTTAGGTTGTTGTCCATCCATATGCTTAAAAATGTTTTATTTTCAGCATAATTAAATTCATATTCATCTAATTTGATTTTAGGGAAGGTAATAGTTTTGTTCATTTTATGATGGAATCCCCATACCTGATTTTTGCATTATTAATAACTATTTTAATAAATTGAAACTAAGTAGATATTTGTATCATACTATTTATAATGTTTCCTTTCAGCCAATTTTCATTTCTACATGAAATCAAAATGCTAGTGTCATCTGTAAATAGCGAACATTTTATGGAGTTTTTTGATTGAGTAGCAAGATCATTAATATATAAAACAAACAGTAATGGACCTAAAACTGAGCCTTGAGGGACTCCACATTCTATATTGGTGACTTTTGATTTCATAATCTTCATTTTGTTTGTATTTTTGATGAGAAAATCTACTTCTATTATTTACCTTCACTCTCCTAGATAAGACTCCTACTAATTGTATGCAACTCCTCTAATTCCATAGTGTGATAATTTATAGTTTACTAGATCAAAAGCCTTAGACAGGTCAAGAAATATCCGAACACATTTTTCTGAGTCATCAAGCCTCATATAGCTCATTTATAAACTGTATTAATGCAGTATTAGTGAACTTTACTTTTCGGAAGCCATGTTGGCAATCAGATATTATTTTAAATTTTAAAATGAATTCACACACTCTAGTAAATACTACTCTTTCAAGTATTTTAGAGAAAATTGATAACAGTACAATAGGTTTATAATTTTGAACTTTAAATTTTTATCCCTTTTTATATATGGGCTTTATTTTCATCTTCTTTAGTACATCTGGGAAACTACCTTCACTGAACGATAAGTTTATTAAGTACATTAATAGTTTAACCATATGTATAGAGCATTGTTTAACTAATGCATTTGAAAATCCATCTAAGTCGAATGATCTTTTATTCTTCATATTCTATTATAACCAATAGTTTATCTTGTGTCATGGGTGCTAAAAATATAGTTGGGTACGTTATATTACCTATTACTTTGTTTGAGAATTCCTTGCTAGTGTTTTTGCTACTCCTGCATAGTAATGACTAAAAGCTTATATTACTAACCTGGGTTCATCTATAATTTTGCCATTTATCTGGATTTTACATTCATTGTGCTCTGCTTTAATTTTAGTTTCCTGTTTTATGATTTTCCACGACATTTTGGATTTATTTGCTAAGGTTAATATTAGCTTATCATTGCATAGCTTCTTTACCTTTCTGATGACCCTATTATAGATTTTTTATAATTGATCAAGTATTGTCTAAACTCTTCAGATACATTATTTTCCCTTGAAGTTTTATTTCATAATCTTAATTTTTTCCTCAATATTTGAATACCTTTAGTTATCCAGTTCTGCTTATATTTATTATTCCATTTTATGCTTCTCAAGGGACAGGCAATGTTTACATAATACTTAAGAGTATTTAAAAATTTTACAAAAACTGTATCTACATTTAATTTAGTATCATAGATATTCTGCCATTTCTCCTTGGAAAGCAAATAGTTCAAATTATCTATATTTGATTTCTCTAAGCATTGCCTATATTGTAATGCATTATGTTGTCTATTAGTTTTAATATTTCTTTTGTCATCCATAGTGAATATTTGCTCATAGTGACCTGACAATGCAGTATCAATGATTTCAATGGTATATTGAATCAATTGATCTATAGTGATTTAGATGAATTTATTATCCTAGTAGGCAGCTCAACTATAGCAGATCTGTAGAGAAGCAGATTATCTAATCTTACTTAGTCTAGGTTACTACTCAGATAATCGATTGGTATAGAATCTGGGTTGGTACAGAATTCATTTATTTTATTTGTAGTACCCAGATTTTAAAATGGTGAAGTGTTACGGTGCTGTGAATTTGCAGTACAAAATGACAATGATATAGACTTGAATTCCATAACCTACTGAATTCAGAGCAGACACTTTACTATTTGCAGCACCCAAATTTGTTGAAAAATGCATCTAATACCAAATTTACTTTGTAAATTTGTAGTCTGGTTGTTTTTGGGCATATTTTAGAACTTTCTTGCCACCATTCATAGTGAATTATTCTCAATTGAAATTGTCCATTTTAATTTCATTGCTGCAGTATTTTTAAGAGCAACTATAAAACTGGGCTTGACAACCCTTCTAGATCATTTTCTGATGTTAGCCACAGAGCATTTGATGGCCAAAAGCTCAAGTTTGCAGAAATATAAAGAATCAAATAAAATAAAAGACCAAGTACAATTGGGAAGCTTTCTGCCATCTCTCAACAATTGAAACTGATGCTTCTATGTATACATATATGACTGCTGTCTCAAAATGAGATTTATGCTTGAATATTGATAAATACATTTAAGCATTTAAATTATCATTATTTCTAAGAAAAAATACACGACCCATGTAGAGGAATGACAATAATCCACTCTGCACAATAAAAAAGATGAATCTATTATTGAGGAGTGGATATAAGCCTAATTCAAGTTGTGGCAATGTGGCAAACTGCTGTTCCCCCTAATCTTATGTAAAGTAACTTGTAACTTTTTACTAATACTTTACAAGTGTTGTATTTTCTTTCATGAAACAGAAAGTTACAAATTGATACTTTACAAGAAATTGTATTAATACATTTGTAATGTATTACAACATACTTTTGTGGAATAGGGCCCTTGTTGAACCATTTCAGCACTTTTATTTTGACAAAGTCACAATCATCTACTTTGTAAATATTTTTTCAGTTCCCCAAACAGATGAAAGTCTGATGGGTGCGGAGAATGTTATCCAGGCCAACCTTGAACCTTCTGAAAATTTTGGTACCATTTTTTGTACCTTTGGATGGACATTATATCCATTCCATATAGAATTAATCTATTAGATGTTTACAGGTTCCATAAATATAATCTGTCAGATGTTTACAGGTTCCATAGACGCAACCTATCAGATGTTTACAGTTTCCACAGAACAGAAATCAAATAACTGCAACATTTCCTCCCTTGACCACTCATTCAGCACTCTTTCCATTTTGTAACTGTTTCTGCATCTATATTCCATTGCACAGGCCATTATTGCTGTACGCCCCTAGCAGTGCGACTATGCATTAACAGGTACACAAATTGCAGTGAACTGCAAGCCATTGTTTTGGATAGTAAAAAATGAAAACTTGCCTTTTGACTTACTCTTGTAGAAACCTTCATCTAGTGGTGGTATTCAGCAGTACATAGGGCAGACTTTCAAATGTATATACTGGGCAGAAATATTTGCAACATGAGAGATAAAAGTTTTTTGAAATTATATAGCAAAATAAAAATGGGGCTGGAACAAGCGTACTGAATCTAAGAAGGCTAAGGGAAATTAATATGGGAAGAAAAAAATTAACATTGTTTAATAGAATATAAATAACTTAAGATATAGAAGAAGCAAATTTAAGACAATATTTTCTCAATAATATGTCATTAGAAATAGTATGAAAAGAATGTTGAACATAGAAGTTATGTCAGGATAATAAATTAATACATAAAAAGGGAAAGTTTAGTTATTGGAGGCAGATACTAGAAAATATACAAATGAGTCAGTATTAGGTGACACTAAAACTTCACAAACTGGTTAATTCTTCAGAACCGGTTTCAAGAGCATTCGTTCTCATCCTCAGCTGTGGACCGACTAACCCTGGCAGGTGACATAGATAGGTGGTTCCATTAGATAATGAAACAGGAAGTCCAATGGTGGAATGTCAAAATTCATAACTATGTTTATTTTTTAAAATATAAATCTTTTCCCATATTGTCAATTCCTTGGGATTAATGGTAGCTTTTAACAGTTTGGCTTCTCCTGTAATATCATAATATTGTAAGTTCAAAAATGATCTGCAACTGCCAATTTATCCACTTGTTTATATCTTACATTTCTGAAGCGTTCTTTGGTCCTTGTCTCCAAATTTCCTATTGTTTTGCCTATATATATATCTGATCACACTCCAAACAATCTATCAGATATACTGCTGCCTTTAGTGTCACCTAATACTGACTCATTTGTATATTTAACAACTTCACTGTTCCTAGCTTCTTTTAAGATTACAACTATAAAATATAGTTATGAAGAAAGAGAAAATTGACAGCAATTCAGTATGCCAGGGTTCTACACATATCAAGCAACTAAGAAGAAAATTTTAATATTGATTATAGTAGAGAGATTATTGGAAATAAATTCTTTTCTGGGTATTAGATTATCAGTGTTGTAACTTGTTTGGAAGAATTTACATAGTTGCTGTAACTTGAGAAATAGCCCTCATATAACAAAATTATATAGAAGTTGAATAAAATTTAACGCATCAATGAGCAGTGCTGATGATTGGATAGAAATATTTTAATAAATAAATGGAGCAATATAAGAGACACTCTGAAAGTTTCTGAATATGAACCAAATATTAATAATAATTTGAAATTACCACTATATCTTCTCAAAGCATTCCCCTGTAATTCTTCAAAATCAAGGCTGGAAATGCATTGTCCTCTTTGTATGCTGCTAATCTTCTAGGCTTGCAAATCTGCACAATCAGTTTTTCACAAAAGTGAACAGAAGAAGAGAAAGTTTCAGGGTGCCAGGTTAGGAATGTAAGGAGGAGGGTGACAAGCTTCAAAGGAATACTCTCTAGTAAGTTAACTGTAGCATTCACAATGTGGGCAGAGCTATTGTTATGCTACAGCCTGATGCCTCTCTAAGTACAGCTTGACTGTTTTTCCCATAATGGGGACAAACTTTGGTTTATTACTCTGCAATAGTTGTCCTTCAGTGTTCAAGAGAAATAGTTGACAAATGACCAGTAATGGAGAAGAATATTACTACCATTTTCTTCCCCATACTCCTTGCTCCTGAGTTTTGGTGGGAAAGTATCATCTGAAAAGATCCAAACTAATGACTCATACTTTAATTTCTGGAATCACAGATCCATGTTTCATCATAGATTTGATTTTGAAACTCAGCAACAGTCCTATTTTTTTCCCCCCATATCTTTGGAACATTAAAAAATGTTTGGATCTTCTTAAATTATACAACTAAAGATTTGTAGGTGAAGTACCAAGGTTCCCAAAGTCTGTATTAAGTTTCTTATGAATTTCAAGCCACTTTTTAAGATCATAATAAATTATTGCATGTCCCAGCTCCATTGTGCGATGGACAAAGTATTGCTTTCCATCCGCTTTGATGAAACTGCATGGGCAGCTGGCAAAAGATAAAGGTATAGGATGCCCATGCATGACAAATAGGATGTAATGTCAAAACTTTAGAAACATATTCCTCTCATGTAGAGAATGCACATTGATGCTTAATTCCTTTATACAGATCTTTTCCTTCAAGCCATCTTACATAATGATATGCAAGCTACTTATTCTGTTTTTGTGTGGAATGGCATCATGTAACAAAAACTTCCCAACCAGAACAGTCAGATTAAGAGTAGCCATTTTTGTTTACCTCTGGTTAGAATCTGAAATGGGGCTGTAGCTGGAGTGTAAAAACTTATAGTTCCTTGATTCTTTGCCAGTATTTCATGTTCCTACCATGCTACACTACATATCCATCTTATGATGCACATATAAGACCCTCCAAAAAATGAGAACCTATTGTATCTGTATCATTTACAGAGCATACAGGCACTTGTCACCAGCTGATTTTCGTGCTAATAGGAGCAATTTTCAGTTTTTGCTTTAAGAAGATTTCCATGTGATGTGCTATATTTATTTCATAATGCACTGCTTCATACATTGTAAGCAGAGTTGTAAAAAAACAAGGAAATAAAATGTTTTTGGGCCTATGTTCATAAAACATATTTTCATCCTCTACATAAGAGGAATATGCCCCTAGATTTGACACACAGGTATATTTACTCAGGCCTGGAAACGTCATTTAACATTTTTGGAATGAATACTTTTAATTACCTGACTGATTATTCAACACTGCTATTGTCAACAATGAGCATCACAGAGCACAGAATTATGAGCATGAAGATTAAATTTTTCCTCATAAAATTGTAATCTGAAATATTAGCAACAACCTTTTTGGATGCAGATATTCTAAATTATGTTGATTTCCTGGAATATGTGGCAGCAATTATTTAAAAATATTACATTTTGACATTCAAAACTTGATAGCAACAATTGAGGAGGATTCTAAGACAAATAGGAAATGTTTTCCTGCAACATGACAATTCCAAGTTCATATACTACCACAACAGAAATTTATATTAATTCTCATTACAATATGTAATTTTTATATGGTCTAGATTTTGTGCCCTGCAGTCACTATCTTTAGCTGAAATTTAAATAACACTTTTGTAGACATTACTTGTGCATATCTAGAGATGAGTTTTAGGAATTGGTTTTAGAAACAGGGAGTGGACTTCTCTATAAAATTGTTTATTGTTTGTGGTAGAATTTTTATTTATCTAATGATTATGTTGAGTAATATGTAATGAGAATGTATAGATACCCCCATAAATAATGTCTCATTTTAAGCAAATCTATATTTGAAATGTAATGTGACAAGAAATTAACCTAATCTGGGAAACTAAAGGCCATTAGATTCTATAGTCTCAATCCACCTTTCAGTGAGGTTTGTAATCCCACGATGGTACCAGTTTGTGGATTTTTATGCAAAGAATTTGGTGTTATCTACTTCAACGACTTCAAGTTTTCGAAATTTATTCCATGGAAATGAACCATGAATCAGATGGTAATCTTTAAGGCACAAGATCAGCACTATATTCTGAATGTGGTAGCAGTTTGATCCCTTCCAATTCCTGGATTTTCTTCATAGTTGTTTGTGTGGTATGGGGTCTTACATTTTCTTGCTACAAGAGAACTCTATTTTGATTAACTAATGCTGGTTATATCCATCTTAAAACTTTATTACCTCATTCCAATTATTCAGAATAAAGATTTGCACGGACTGCATACCCATTTGGAACAAACTGCAAGTGAATCACACTGTCAAAATTCTACCAGACACATAACATTACTTTGGGTCCAAACTGATTTCATTTACTGATGACTTTAGCGGGCTGATGGGGATCCAGCCACTGTTTCAAAGTGTCAGGGTTGCAATAATATACTCATTTTTCATCATACATGACAATTCTCCTAATAAATCTATCATCCATAGGATTTACGACAAGCTGACAACAGATATCCACTTTCTGTTCAGCCTGAATAGGTGTCAATTCATGAGATACGGATCCACAGTTTCTGTATGATTTTAAGTGTGGCAATGTGGCAATGTATGGTATCTTTTGATGTACCAAGTTCTTCTGACAACCTACAAGTACTTCTTTTTTTTTTTTTTTTTTTTTTGCAGAAATTCAATATTTCATACCTTATGTCTTCCAGGACTTGATAAATGTTTTGTTTTTCTTTTCCATTATTGAAAAGCTAGAATCATTGTTATGCTATATGCTTATTAACAACACTTTCTCCTACTATTTCACTTATTCTTCAAACGGTGGCAACAGCTTTATAATCTTCATTTCCAGTACTGCTTTAGAAGGACTCAAATCTCAATCTTTTTTAGCTCCATTTTATGACTGTATTAACAACTGACTACTGACGCATATCCTCATTATACACAATAATAACCATGGCATTCTGTAAATAGCATTGTCAAACTGAAGAAAAGCATTAAAATCTTACATATATGTTTCTTAGTCTTTCTAAATATAATATGCTTAGTCCTGTTGTTTAAATGTTTGTTAACAGATGCAAACAAAACTAGAAGAACTGCAGGATAAATTAAATATAGAGGAACAAAAAGAATATGAGTAATCTGTCATCTAACACACTCTTATGCTTCGCTTACTTTTAAATATGGTGGGACTGGTTTTGAAGAGACATCCTCTCCATCTTCAACCAACTTGATGACCAGTACAAGAAACTAACATCTATGAGGACCTGTGGCACCGTCCTGGTGGTGTTTTTTTCTTTATAAACTGGAAATTTGCATTACATTCTCCTATAATGTTGAAATTCATACGATGATTCCTATGTTTACAAATGTAAATCTTCTTGAGATTTACATAGTTGTCTTGAGAAGATTTACATTCGTAAACATAGGGATCATCTTATGGACTTCGACACTACAGGAGAATGTAATACAAATTTCCAGTTTATAAAGAAAAAAAACACCACTTCTTGTGACATCTGTAGATTGTGGGCTGAAATCTATAAGTGTAAGTCTGTAGGGATGAATGAAATGAATTAAATGATGGTGTAAATGAGCTCAGAGTCCTTGTCATCTTAAAGCTATCTGGCATTATTCTTTTCAGGTTAAGCAAAAACTAAAAAATACCTTACTCAGACAGCTTGACATAACTGAGATATGAACCCAAGACCTCTAGGCTCTTATGGAATAATTTCTAGTACTTGATATTTCTTGCATTTTTGCTAAATCAAGATCATGCATACTGTATTTAGAAGGTGTTTCAACATACTTAATTTAAGAAAATACTCCCATCATTCTTAAAACATGTATAAAAGCCATCTGAAAACTATATGAGAGCATACGCATAGCATCAACTATCTTCATGTTCATGTAGGTACACTTTTCAGGTGGTTTAAACCAGGGAAAATTTTCTTTGATTAAGCTAAATTTTAATTAAACTTTTTAATTGGAACATTGCACAGTGAAACTAATCATAATTTCAGATCATTGTGTGATTGAGTTGAACTACCACTCTTTTGTTCCACTTGTTTAAATATGTAGAACTGGTTTCATGAACCCTTCTTTCACATTGTCAGCCCCATTGTTGACTGGAGGATAGACTGTTATGTGAGGATGTATAATCTGCTCTGGTGAAGGCGTGATGAACTTGAAGTTTATGTTTTCATCACCGGAAGAGTCGCAGTTCATTAAACTGTTTTTATACTTGTAAATGTAGATTTTCTCCCATGTTGATAATTCTGTAGATCCTTGTACTGATTTTAATAATTTAATTTTTTTCATTATATCATGGCTTTCTCTCCAGAAATGTGATGCAACTGTAGATTTCTCCAACTGCTTGTATTTTATGTTTCTGAAATATTCTTTTAATCATGTTCATCTCTACCAGAACAAATTACACATCTCCACAGCAAAATGGTTTATCCTCCAGGCGACAATGGGGATGACGATACTAATGAAGTGTTCATGAAAAAGATTCTACATATTTAAACAAATAAGTGGAGCTAAAGAGTGTTAGGTCGACTCAATTACACAATGATCTAAATAATTTTTAATTGATGCTGAATTTTCAATATGCTTGGATTCAGTAGATTAATAAATATTTAAAAAAATTGAAAATGAATATTAATATGGCTATATATTTGTTAC
Source organism: Metallyticus violacea (assembly GCA_030762175.1). Classification (NCBI taxonomy): domain Eukaryota; kingdom Metazoa; phylum Arthropoda; class Insecta; order Mantodea; family Metallyticidae; genus Metallyticus; species Metallyticus violacea. The sequence goes on from CM060836.1 coordinate 25,148,038, forward strand.
AGAAATTCTGCAATGGAAATTAGAAAAAGTGAATTTAATTAATGTAGGTTGTGCTTCTTCAAGTCTAATGATGGATGTGTTCATCACATTATTATCATTGGAAATTAATGATTACAAGATTCTCATCACTCAGAGGAAGGAAATGTACACCTACTCAAGGTGGAGGTTACCAAAGTTGCCGTTAAACATGGGGAGAGACTCCTAAAAACTAAAAACAATCCAACATCACTGGGTAAACCAAATATCCACAATTATATTTAACTGTCACAAAATACAAAATCAGTTTACTAAGAGAACAGATATAGAATTTAGGAAGCATGCTGATGTAGTTAACAGTCATGCTGCACTTCAAAATGCTTGCAGGTATCCTTCTTTTGGTACCTACCTTGGGTTCTCATTTTCTTTTCAATGGGGACCACTAGTCCCCACAAAAGCGGCATATATGTCCTGGATAAACTATTTAAAACTCATATCATACATCCGATTCCAAATTTTGTAAAAAAATAATGTTTTATGTTTAGTATTTCGAAATTCCCAGTAGTTTATTAAAAAAAAAAACTAAACAAAATTATCCTCCGGCGAGAACCCACCGCTATGTGTCACTGCAATTGTAAGTTGGTACCTGCAATCTCGTCACTGCAATCATCACACACTAAATTGTATTGGTCTTGCTGCAATTGTAAGTTGGTATCGAGAACCTGTGCTCGTAGTCAAAGCGTAGTTAACCTACTCAAAGTGAATTCATTTGAAGCACGTAGCAAGCATTTACTTGGTACGATACGCGTACGCCGGTACGGTAAGCGGTGAACACTGTGACATTAACTGTTGGAACTGTTACGCTTTTACATGTGATATATCATATTAACACTATTTCGCTTTTTTTTTTTATAACGGAGTTATTTAAGCGTGATCTAATGTCTTTTTCAAAACAATATAAAAGTAAAAGGTTGTTATAAGGAATAGTAGTTGCCTGCATACATCTTTTGTATGTTGCATTACGCCGCGTGAAAAAAGGGCATAAGTAAGGGACCAGGAATCTGTATTATTATATTAACCAAAATAAACCGTGCTTTCATCCTACAACTAACTGATTTTTTTATTCTGTCCCTATTCAAGTAACAACAAATAATTGAGATTGCCAGACAATCAGAGAAAACATAAAATGTGATAATGGAATTCTCTTTAAAACTCAAGTATCACAAAGCCCTTTTGAAATTTCAAAGTGTAGTGACTGTAAGTGAGCAAGTGAACTCTAAAATGTAATAACAATGGCTTCAAATTTTCCACACTGTAGCAAAATTTCTGCTTTGGTTTAAGTTAAATTTAGACTGGCTAGGTTTGAAATGAAAATCCCCATAGCTGTTTGCAGTCAACATTTGAAGATTCACTTAGGGTAAAATAATAGCAGTAATTGGTACATAAATTTAAAATGAGCAATAAATTTAAAGATCAACATTCAGTAATAATCAGAGGCAGCTATATTTAAAAAAAAGTTGCACAGTGCCAAAATTAATAATGTTTAAATGTTCCGTTTTATTTTCAAAGTCATGAACATTTACTTGGACTATAATGCCACAACACCACTTGCACCAAGTGTCATTTGCAGAGTTACTAGTTCTTTAACGGAAGAATGGGGTAATCCAAGTTCAGGATATGCTGTTGGCATCACAGCGAAGCGAAGTGTGGCAGAAGCAAGAAAGCATGTGGCATGGATGGTAAACAGTGTACCAGATGATATTATTTTTACATCCGGGGGCACAGAGGTTAGATATTTGATTTGTGTATTTCTGAATTCTATTTTAGAATTGTAGTATTAAAAATTAAGAACCAATTTATAGATATAGCCTTTCTAAGATTTTTCTATAGATAAATAACAAACAGAGACTATTATTTTAGCATTCTAAGACTTTTTTCCATTCAATCACATTTTGATAATCCAATTGGCTTCTATAGAGTGACATGGCATCAACACACTGCATTATGTCTGTCATAATTAACTGAATGAATTTAAAGTGCAAAATAAGAACTAAGGTTAATCAATATTATTGGTTCTGGTGGTCTATTGGTAACCGTAATTGCATATGACAAGTTCAATGTTCGTAGGTCTCTGTGGCTGCTCCACGAACTTACTGAATGCTCCGAGAACTAACTAACTAACCAACCAACCAACCAACCATATTTGCCTCACAGACCCTAGGTCATGGATGCAAATCTGGCCAGGATTGTTGGATTTTTTAATGCATAAAGTATGACTTCCTTTAGAAGAGAAGTAAAAGCATTGGTCCTGTGCAATTATTTAAATAGAGTGATTTGAGGACTTAAATAAACAGGTTGCAAAATTTGTTATGCTACAAACAGTTCCTTCCAGTGCATTATTCATTCAGAATACAAAATATTCTTAAGTATGTTGCAACCTGGCTATACCCCTCCAGTAGCTGAAATCCTTCTGGAGGAAAGTTAGCAAAGAGACAGATAAGTGTTTCAAGGATTTATTTGAGAACAGTTTGTATGAGCTTAGATGGATGTTTAATGGCACATAATGAGCCTATTTATGTCCTACAGTGACCAGGAAAATGGGGACATAATCTGCTCAATACAGTTGATATATCTGGGCATCCCCACACACATGACTACTGAATTTAACTGCTATAAATTCAGTGAAAAGTCTAACTAGAGTGAATTAATGTGTAAGAGAAGCTCTGTTACCGACAATGCAAGCATTATGGCAAAACTGAGGAATGCTCTTAAAGAAAGTGAAGATATTGATGTAATTACATATGGTTATTCTCCTCATTTTGTTCTTCTTCTCTCCCAGGATCTTACCAAGGACTCCTCAAACATAAAGGAGCATGTAGTAGAAATTGTAAAATACTTCTGCATTAATCATTTTGCAATGCAAAATTTAGGAGTGAAGGAGAGCATTCATTAATCCAAACTGAAGAAGTTTGATGGAATAGCTACATTGTCTGACTGCCTTGAATCTTATCGTAAAAACTGGCCACTACTTATGAAGATTTGTGAAGAAAATAGAGACGATATTCAAGATTCAATTAGAAAAAAGGTTAGTGACCTTCATATAAAGTGCAATGCTGAAATTCTTTTAAATGTATTACAATAAAGAGCACTGGCTCTTGATCTGACCCAGCAAAATGACTACCATTGGACAAAAAGTGAAAGTGTGGAAAAAATTAAAGAATGACTTGGAGGAATTACAAGTATTAAAGAAATCTGAAACTAGTGACAAAAACTAAGATGTTTGAAAAATCTTATAGTCAAGTATTGACTGCATCACATTTTCTGGTTTTCATTGTTGATCCAATGTTAAACAACTCCTGCATTTTAGTTGACAGGAAATTCATTTCTACCAACACTTGTGAAATACCAAGCAAAATCATTCCAACAATATTCACCAATGAGAAGGTGCAAGATGTATCTGCTTTGTAATGGTAAATCTTAAGAAAACGTCATTGGGAAAGAGGTAATAGACAAAGTTATGCAACTCTTAACAGTTGGAGCATCATCTGCCGATTTAGAAAGTGTTTTCTATATTTGGTTTTGCTCATCCAAAGCTAAGAAACAGACTTGGTGTAGACAAAGCTTCCAAGGTTGTATTTTTATTTAAATACTTAAATAAGAAAGCTAAAAATATTAGATGTGACTGAGGATGAACTATTTAAATATGCACTTGGTGTGAACAAAATTTCTAGTTTGTATATTTGTTTAAGGACTTATAGAATATGTCATGAGACAGAAAATCTTGTTTAAAAATATGTTATAATGTATCATACCCAATTCAAAATATTGTTAGAACACAATATTTAGATTGATCCTTCATTCATCTTAGCACCTAAACAAAGAAGCATATACCAATCTGAAAATAATAAATGTTTCTAAGTAAAAATATAAAATTGAAGAAAAATGCTGATTTACATAAAATAAATCTGATTTAAAGAGCATCCTTAAGTAAACCTGTGAGCAATAATTATCAGCTATTTCACTCCCTGAATTGAATGGGACACTAATGATCAGGGATATTAAAAAGTGCCTTAAATTAAATAAAATTAAAAAAATTGTCCCCTTGATACCCTGGATTACTTCTATACTTCACCTGCCAATGTGTACATGATTGGTACCAGAATCTTCTACTGATATGTGCAAAAGTGTAAAGTCATTTGATAGTTTGACTGTTTTCTGCAGAAGAGGAGAAAAGGGTTTCCATTCATTAAGAAAATATGGAATATATTTACTAATTTGATAATAATCAACATGCCAGAGTAAGTGAACATGTTATGGGTTTGGAAACAATATTTATGGGTGAAAAGAGATGAGTGGGTAAGGAAAAGTAGATATAAGTTGCTAAATAAGGAAGGTAGAAAATTGATCCAGTTTTGCAAATTGAATAATTTAATTATGTGCAATGTGCAAAAAATTAATGTAGCAGTAATAGCTAAAGGCAGTAAATATATATGGCCAGTTGTGACGGATGTTTTAAGGAAGAGAAGGGTAGGAAATAAGATAACTTCCAGGGAAAGGAAGAGTTTTTAGAAACCTGTTAGGTGGCTGGAATATCCCAAGTTATGAATAGATAGTGCTCTGTATAGGATAGAAAGTTTAGATAGAGGTTTATTATGAATGAGGTAGGGTACCAAATTAAAAAGCTGAACAAGAAAAAAGCTGCAGGAATAGATGGAATTCCAGGAGAATTTTGGAAAGCTTTTGGGAAAATAGAAGGAGGTACTAGGCTGCTAACAGAATTAATTGATGGAATCAAGGAGAAGGTAATACCTGAGAGTTGGAAAATTAGTATGATCATTCTGATATATAAAGGGAAAAGTAGTATAAATAACCTAAGTAACTATTAAGGAATTAGTCTACTATCAATTATAAGTAAAATATACACTGGTATATTAGCAGGAAGATTGTAGGAATGGGCAGAAATGGATGGTAAATTATCATAATTTCAAGTAGGTTTTAGAAAAGGAGGAACAATAGATAGTATAATAATAATAATAATAATAATAATTCATACTATAGTGGGTAAATATTTAACAAATGAAAGGGGTATGGCATATATTTTCTTTGCAGATTTTGAGACAGCATTTGATACAACAAATAGGATGCATTGATATACAAATTGAGATGTAAAGGTACTAAATTTATTTAGGACTTCAAAAATTATATAAAGATAGGTATTGTGTTAGATGTGAAGGTTATAGATCTACAAACTATACTATTAAAATTTTGGGTTTGGGACAGGGATGTAAATTGAGTCCGATATTATTTAATTTATCTTAGCACTTCTATAAATTTCATTATACTAGATATTTGGAAATAAAAGAATTAATATTTTGTAGAGACTGCAGCTAGCTGATAAAATAATTATTAAGGGTAGAGTAATTGAAATATTTTATTTTAGTCTCCTGGTTTGGGTTGGAACCTGGTCCCCTGGAATTACAGTAGGCTAAGGCAAATAGAAAACTCAGATAATGAATGCAAAGTAGCATGGTCCAGTATAAAATTACAGGTATAAATAGCAAAATTGGCATAGATGAAAGAATAGCTCCTGATGATTTCAATAATTTTTTTATACATTCAATTGAAGACATAACTTTTCAGGTAAATTCCTATACTGACACTGCAATGAGTTTCATAAATGATGTGGAACAAGTGAAAGATAATGGATGTTTTATACTTAAGGAGGTAACATGTAGGGAAGTTGAACAAGTGACCAAAAAGCTGAAACGCTCAAAAAATAGGGATATCATATGACATTTCATAAAAGAAATAATATAATGTATCATAGTTCCATTAACCTTTATTATTAACAGATGTTTCAATGTAGACATTTTTTTAAAAGTTCTAAAATTTTCAAAAGTAATACAATATACTAAAAGGGTGACAGAGAAAATGTTAGTAGCAATAGACCCATTTCACTAATTCCTACAATATCAAAAATTATTGAATGCTTGCTAAAGAATCAATTATAAGATTTTTGTGAAAAGCATAATTTATTTTTTAATAATCAATTTGAATACTGGAGAGGGATCAATCATATTGGCAGTTGATGCATTTGTAGAAAAAAATCTATCAAGCTTTTGAGGCAGGTAATTTGGTCACAGGGAATTATTTGTGATCAAAGTAAAGCTTTTGACTGTGTGCAACATGATCATATATTCAAGAAACTAGAATTCTATGGAATAAAGGAACAAAGTTGAAATATATTTAAATCTTATACTTAGAGGATCGCAAACAGCTAGTATCATGTGGAGAAAAGTACTCTAATATTGTTGATGTGAAAACTGGTGTTCTACAGGCTCGGTGCTGGGGGCACTACTTTTTCTGATAATGATAAATTATGTATCAAAATGCTATTCCTGCCATACAGTTGTTTATGCAGACGACACATCTTTCTTTAATGTAAATAAAGACTTCAGATTAGTGTTGCAATCTGTAAATGAAACTGTGCAAAAAACTCAGCTTTGATTTAGAAGCAGTATTTTTTTTATGAATGCAAACAAATCAAAAAATATAATTTTCACCTAATAAAAATAATCACTCTCTGTGGTAATGTGAAACTTCTTAGCATGATAATTGATAAGAATCTATCCTGGAATCCTCACATAGATTTTATATGTAGTAAGTTATCAGGCACTGTATTGTTACTAGCAAATCTGAAAAAGGCTGTCCCTAAAGATTTTGTTTGTATGGCTTACTTTTCATTCTTTCAAAGCATTTTTAGGTGTGGCTTAGTGTTATCGGGTTTAAATCCATGGATAGCATAAGTGCTAAAATGCAAAAAAAGTTATTCAAATATTAACAAACTCTAAGAAAACTGAACATTGTAAACCACTATTTGTAGATCTAGAAATTCTTACAGTTATTAATTTATATATTTTGGCACATATTAAAGTGAATTTGCAAATGTATAATGTAAGGGGTGAAATACACACATTTAACACATGTAACAGGAGCAGAGTAGATATGCCATATCACAGGTTGCAGAAGACCTCTGGATATTACAAAATAACAGGAATAAAATTATTCAATTCACTACCTTTAGAAATAAGTGTTGTAAATATTCAGCTATTCAAAGACAAAGTATATAAATGGTTAATTAAACATCTTTTCTACAGTATACAAGAATTTGAAGTAGAAAATAAGAGTAATAAGAAATAAAATAAAAGTTTAATGTATATATTGTAAATAAAATTATATTATTATTATTATTATTATTATTATTATTATTATTATATTTCAGGCTAACAATATGGTGATTTTTGGCATACTTCCATATTACAAGAAATGGATTAGTTTGTCACAGGCTGTAACAAGTGATAAACCACATGTTATAACAACAAATGTGGAACATGATGCAATAATTCTGCCACTGAAACATCTCGAAGAAAATGGAGATATTGGTGCGTTTTAAATATTATCATTTTTAAAAGCTACAGCATTTTTAAATCAGTTGCCACTCAAATTTATCCAATGATATTTTCAAAATTTTAAATCTGGATTGGCAGTAAGAAAATTCATATAAACTTTAAAAAAAACTAAATACATTAATTTTTATACAAAAAATAAAAACATTACAGACCATATGAAGGCAATGAAAGCATTGAATCTTGTAATATAAAATTTCTTGGTCTTATCATAGACCTTAATATTATTTGGAAAGACAATATTTAATTACATCTTACTTAAAGTAAGCATGGCATGTTTTGCTATATTCATTTTATAAATAAGAGCATCCTAAAAACAGTATATATGGTTATTTCCATTCCTTAGTGACTTAGGGAATAATATTCTGAGGAAATTCAGTAAATGCTAAAAAATATTTCTTATACAAAAAAAATAATAATATGGCAGGGGCAAAATTATGAACATATTGTAAACCACTATTCAAAATATTTGGAATTTTACTATTAGTTTGCAAGAACATTCTAACTATACTTTTTTTAATAGACAATTTAAAAGTATTAAAATACTCGGATATATACAGTACAGAAACCAGACATAGGCAGCACCTACACTGACCAAGTAACAAGTTGCAGACACCCCAAAAAGGTGTTTACTACAATGATGGTATCATTTAATTCACTTTCATCATCCATAAAGGAATTGCATATTATAATGAATGAATGGATTTATTTCCAACAAACAGAACATTGCAATATATTTCCATTATTTCATAAATAGCCAAATACTATTATTAATTTTGAACTTGAATAGAAAACAGAAAGGTTCTTCCTTTCATGGATTTAAACTTATAAAGATGGCAATATGCAGGAATTTAGCATATTAAGAAAAGATATCCATATAGAAATATCAAAAACAACAGCCATAGCTCAAAACAATATAAAATTGCAATAATCAACAGCCTCACATTCAGATTAACAAACTGATCAATAAGTAAGATAGAATGCAAATCCGAGTATCTGCCATAAAATTATAGAAATACTGCTAGAAGAAGAGGCGGAAGAGGAAGAAGAAGAAGGAAGAGGAAGAATAAGTAGAGGAGGAGGAAGAAGAAGAAGAGGAAGGAGAAGGAGAAGAAGAAGGAGGAGGAGGAGAAGAAGAAGAAGGAGGAGGGGAGGGGGAGAGGGAGAGGAAGAGGAAGATCCATCTACGGGCATACCAAAAAGTCCAGAAGATGAAAACATTTTGGCTTTAGTAAATAAACACAATTTTAAAAAAAATCCTAAAAACCAATAAAAAAGACAAAATCCTGCCAGGAAAACAATCAGGGATTTATGAACAGATTGCAAAACAAAAAGAAACATTACCATATGGTCTAAGAAACATATGAGAAATATAAAGTATAAGCACATGGACAAATGAACAATAGCATACCATTTCTGGTTTAAAATAAAAACACAACATTCCAAAATTAACTAATACTCTTAAAAGCTCTTCAAAACCCTGTAGAATTAACAGTATGGGAAAATATGTTCATAAACAAAAACAAAGAAAATTTAGTTAAATTTGATCTTCTAAACAATAATAATCACTCTCACTAAATTTGTACAATCTACAGAGAAACATATTAATACCATGCTGGAAAGCTGACAGTGGAACCATGCTGATGATGAGGGCAATCACATGTTTAGAAGAAGTAAATTAGTTGCTATGACTTATGGAATGGCCATTGCATTAGCAAATTTGGGAATTTTAATGTAATACAAGAATTACCTGCAAACTTTTCCAATCCTAGATAGATTTGCTGATGCAAAAACATTTCACTAGATTATTTATAATTTTGCTAAAAGTTAAATATGTTGTGATTGTAAATTAATTGAGTCATTTATATATTTGTTTTGACAGATTTAACAATAGTACCAGTAAATTGTAATGGCTGTATCAACACAGAGGATGTGTTAGCTAATGTGCGACCTAGTACCTGCCTTGTTACCATAATGTTGGCAAACAACGAAACTGGGGTCATCATGCCTGTTGCTGATATTGGCAGGTAATTTTATTTCATAAATATTCAAATTCTATTATTAGTTACATTTATAATCTAGGACATTAATCTCTTGTGAGTCAAACTATATGAAAAAACATCTTTCTAGCTTTACCTGAGATTCAATTAGGATATGTTTTGTGGACCCTTGTCCACATTCTCAGCTGTTATAGAACTGGATGGATTAGTTGGATTATTATCATTTGTTATATCTAAGGATGCTCCTTAGCATCTCTAGTTATCAGCATCTAATTCATTGCAGGGTATAAAATGGCCGATAATTTTAGCTCAGAGACCTCTTCTTTCAGGCTTGAGGTTCTTTTATGTGCAGTAAATCTATGACATGGGACCAATATCTTTACTTTCCTTTCTGAAGGAAAATGCCATACTTGGGGTTTTACACTTGATAATATCTGAGTTTGAACCTTGACTTTGGGTCTATGAGGCAAGTCACTGGTTTGAGTTCAGTTAGTTGGTTTACTTTAATTTTACTTGGTGAATAACTTGAATATTGAGCTCTTGCTTCTGGAATATTAAAATTAATGAATTAGTCTTGTATTATTATGAGTTAGTTCTTCCAGAAATGTTGGCTTCTTTTGGTTTTTGAACCTTCTTTAATAATTTTTTCTTCATCTCATTGATTTTGTTTCAAAACTTCAATGCCACCACTGATTTTTCTATTTGCTTATGTTATGATTCTTTAATGTTACTTGAAACAAATTAATTCTATGTAAATCCTGGATTTTTTTCTGTAGTCGTAAATCTTTTTTGTTTAATTTTAATATGTATTTAACACTTGGTTTTAGAGTGCTAAGATGATCTTTGAAAATCTTTTGAAAATTATGATTAGCTCCTGAGTAGTATGTGAATTTTTTAAAAATTTCAGTCACTGGTATGTCAGATTCTGATCTATTTAACGAATTAATTTATTTGTTTATTTTTTGTACCTAAATCTTCTAATTTTTTTGTCAATCATCTTTTTGCTAACCCATTGTAGTATGTGTAGTTGTTGACTACCACCATAGTGTAACACATCAGCCTCAACTCAATGCCCTGTGATCTCACTATCTCCGATCCATCATGATTTTTGGATTCTTTTGTCTCAAATTAGTTTCTGAATATTTGAAACAATAATCTGTTTTACACAACCAAAGAGTACATTTCATATTGGTAACCAAGTGTGTCCTCTGTGACATTTTCATTATTGAACACTGCTTACATAATATAAATTAAACCAAACTTGCTCAATATATCAGAACTTGTCTGCGTAATTATGAAAGTGAGGAATAGGAAAAATGTAAGTAAAAATCTTGCAGAATTCTTTTATTTTGGAATGCATTCTTGAACAGGATTCCAGTTTTTCAAAATAATGGCATCTTAAATCAAATTCATTACAGTAGAACCTCGATCTATTATTCCTGAAACCGTAATTCTCCTGGATGTATCATACAATATATGTGGTCAAAAACATTTTACCTTAAATCTTATATAAAATAAAACTCGCATTTATCATTCCTAGAAGTATAGTTTTCCCGCATTGTTTATTCAAACAGCACCAAAGAAATTCTATCCTTGAACGATCACTTTCAAACTGGAATAGTGAAGCAGTAATCGTTGCATGTACAGAATTCACATCACGCTTGATCTGGTATTGTCTCCTTTAACCCAGCAGAAAAAGAAGAAAAAAAAACCTTAAGGACATTAAGATTTGAATGCAGTACCTTCACCTTTGTTGTTCAACACTCTAATCAGCCTAGCTACCAGGCTAATGTTTGGAAAGCGTAATTATCTACCAATATCTATGAAAGTAACACTACCTTTGGCTTTCTCCACTGCTGCTTGGAACTGGCTCAGAACTGGAGCTCCAGATAATTAGCACACATTAAGGATAAGTGCTATATCACCTTACACACCTGTCTACTGACATGTCATGTTGAGTAATGTTATGCGTTGGCTGGGTGATGAATTGGGATGGGACTGCTTACTAACTGGCTTGGATGTCTAGCATAGAATGCGTATGCTTTCTGTGGTTTCATTGATGTACTTGAGGCCAGAAGTTTCATGAAGGAAAACAGTGGGGAGCATAAAATTATACCAAAAATTCTGTTCTTAATTACCTAGTGAGTCGATTTTAATAATCTTATGCTCCACTTACTGTTGAATTATGCAAAACTAGTTTTGCAGGCTTTTGCCTGCATCCTCAGTCGCAAGTCGACTGTCGGCTTCGTTGTTGGTTGGCTGGAGGATTTGGTATAGCTCTCGTGGACATTTTATGAACTTCTGGATTAATTTATGTTCTGTTGGAATCTCAAAGTTCATAACCTTATCCTCATATTTTTTATATAAATTTTTTCCCATATTCCCAGCTCAATGGGTCGATTTACGAATTTCAATAATTTCACTCCCATTTCTATATCATGTTTATCTCTCCAAAAATGATGTGCAACTGCTGATTTCTCTACCTGATTGTACCTTATGTTTCTCCAGTGTTCCTTCAGCCTGATTCCAATGCTTCTTTTTGTTCTTCCAATATATACTTTGTTACATTCTGAACAGTTGATTTTGTATATTCCTGGCTTCCTTTCCTTCGGTATTCTATCAATATCACCAGAAGCCAGGAATATACAAAATCAACTGAGCTGGGAATATGGGAAAAATTTATATAAAAATATGAGGATAAGGTTATGAACTATGAGATTCCAACAGAAAATAAATTAATCCAGAAGTTCATAAAATGTCCACGAGAGCTACACCAAATCCTCCAGCCAACCAACAACGAAGTCAACAGTCGACTCGTAACTGAGGATGCAGGCAAAAGTCTGAGAAACTAGTTTTGCATAATTCAACAGTAAGTGGAGCATAAGATTATTAAAATTGACTCACTAGGTAATTAAGAACATAATAGTCGCTTCACTGTATTGGTTCCGACACGAAATTAAATGTTATATTTACCAAAAATTCTCCTTAACGAGATGTTTTGCGCCTTTTACAAATAAGCAACTTAGGACAGAGCTGTGTAGCACCAAACCTCATTAGCATACAACTTATTGCCAGAATATCTGCCTTATAAATTTACAATTTTATGCAATTTGGATCAGAGTTTTATTTTAAAAATTGGAGTCAATTTTAAAATGGCTACTCGAGCCTTTGCACCTTGTGTTTGCAGTGGGGCTGGAAGGTTAGTCCCTGGTCCAGGGTAACTCAGAGATACATGACCCAGTTCCTCCAGGGAATTGCCTGGCCCTGCAGACTTGGAGCCCCTGAATTGGCTGGTCTGCGGTGCTTGGTGTCGAGAATTGCCTCGCTCTTCTCATCATTAAACTACACATGCCAGTTCTCACTCCATTCCTCCACCTGAGTAAGGTGTCAGCTGAGTTGAGTTAGTGCAAAATGTAAGTTTCTGCTTTCAGCAAAAACAAAAATTTATAAAATTATAAAAATGTTAAAATTTGTAAGAACATTTTGAAATGTTTTTTTAACCCATGGATGATATGTGAATTTTTAAAAGTTAGCTGATCTTTATTTTATTGAAAAAAGATAATTAAACTTTCAGGGGAAAAAAAGATAAGCTAACTTTTAAAAAATTCACATATCATCCATGGGCTACAAAAAATTTCAGAATATTCTTAAAGATTTTAATATCAGGTTAGCCCCTGTAAACAGATTTAATGTTAAAATCTCCTGATTGACAATGTTAATGGCAGTATTCCACAAGAGAAAAGGCAAGTATTTGTAAAATAAATTGTGCAGAATGTGAAAAAATCTACATTGGAAAAACAAAGAGTAACTTAGGCACACGGTTAAAAGAACATTTCAGGAACATAAAATATAAACAGTTGGAGAAATTAGCTGTAGCATCTCATTTCTGGACAGAAAACCACAATATATTGAATAAAACAAAATTATTAAAACCAGTGCAAGGACCTATAGAATTAACAACATGAGAAAAAATGTATATTTGCAAGTACAAAGACAGTTTAATGAACTTTGACACTTCTGGTGATGAAAACATAAACTTTAAGTTCATCACACCTCCACAGAAGAATACACATTCTCACAGCATAATGGTTTATCCTCCAGTCGACAATAGGCTGACAATGCAAACGAAGGGTTCGTGAAACCAGTCCTACATATTTAAACAAGTAAGTGGAGTAAAAGAATGTTAGTTTGACTTAATCACAGAATGATCTTAATATAGGAATAATTAAGTTTTTCCAAACACAAGTTGCACTAAAAATAAATTAAATAGAAAATCAGAAGCAATATAGACATGTTAAAAACCAAATAATGGTTATTAGAACATGGCTAAATTAGGAAACACCTGGACACTAGATGCACCCATCACAACACAATTTGAGTACACTTTTCCATAATTCACATCCCTCTACCGTAAAATCACCATACAAACACTTCTTGCCATAGAAGAGCTCAACGAGTTCGAAATGTAGTGATTATAAGTGTGACTTTCGCTTAGTGTTTTATCCTTTTCTGCTTTATAATTACTGTTAATTTATCCTACATTAATGTGTTCAAGTTGTTAACACTAACTCCACTTACTTTTTAAAACTAGGACTAGTTTCATTGTCGGCTATTGTTGACTGAATGCCATTGTTCGAAATGGTGGAGGGATGCCCATTGGTTCCTGTGGTGGTATCTGGTGGTTCTAGTAGAAACTTGCTGAGTTCATCCAGTGGCAGAAAATCAAAATTCCTTAAGTTGTTCTTATTTATTAAAATTAAAATTCTCTCCCAATTGGATAGTTCTATTGGGTTGTGAAGTTGTTTCACTAATTTAATCTATGATTTTTGTTCCAAAAATGAGCTGCTATTTATGATTTGTTGTTTCAATCTAATGTTACTAAAGTGTTCTTTTCTTTAAATTTCTAAATTTCTTTTCATTTTCCAATGTAGTTCTGCTCACACTCTGTACATTTAATCTCATATATTCCGGATTTTTGCTCTGTAGGGATGGTATCTTTCATTGTGCAAAGTACTAAATTTTTTATATTATAGTTCTTTGGGGCTAACTTTATTCCATGTTCTTTGAATATCTTCCTAAATTTGTTGTAAGTTGGGTGGTATGTGAAACTTTTGAATTTATATCTTTCTTCAGAGTTCTTAAGTGTGGAAACTTCTTTTATCGATTTTTATCTTTTAGCTTTATTGATGATTTTTGTTACTGAGTCTGTGTTGAAACCATTGATTATAGCTGTCTTCATTATGTGTTGGTATTCCATTTTGTACTCTGTTTGCATCAATGGGATGTTGATTAATTTGTGTGCTAAACTGTAAAACATTGCATATTTATATGGGATGGGGTTATAACTATCATTTTTTGTAATTTTCTGTGAATATTTGCTTCCTGTGATTCCAAAGCTAAGATTGTTTGTATTTCTTATTATTTTTAAATCTAGGAATCTTAAATCTTCTATGGTAAACTATATAGATTTGTGTTGTAAATTAAGGAGTTTCAATGCATGTAGAGAACGTTTTTTTGGAATTAATGCAAATATGTTGTCCACATACCTATGCCATGTCTTGAAGATTAACGGTAACACTTTGGTGATATGTATTTCGAAGGAACTCATGAAAAGATCTTCTAGAAATGGAGACAAAGGGTTTCCCATAGCTAGGCTAGAAACTTGTTGGTAATATTTTTTATTGAAACTGAAAAAGTTATGTTGGATGGAAATATAGTTTGTTTCAGCAAATCTTCTACTTCTTTTGATTTTAAGTTTATAGATGTTAACCATTTTTTTAGAATTTGCATCAAGTTTTCTATTGGAATGCAAGGAAATCAGGCTTTCACGTCGAATGACACCATTATATCACCAGTTTTTGTTTTGTTATATGTAAGTTTTTCGACTAGCTCAAATGAGTTTTTAATGCTTAAGCTTTGGAATTTTTTAAATGAATTGAAAATGTTGATCAGTTTTTTTGGCTAGTTACTGTTAGTTTTGTTAATTTTACTGTTAATTTGATACATTGTTAATAGTATTACTTTATTTTTATTGTTTGCAACTCTGGTGTTGCGTTTAGCTTGGCTTATTAATTTAAGTTTGCTTTTGCATGTTTTGCTTTTGACTTCTTTACTATTTATCTATTCTTTTAATTTTATTTCTTACTTTCTCTGTGTTTTCTAATATACTTTATTGTTTAATACGTCTTTTACTATGACAGACTTGTCTTCTTGCCATAGAAGAACTCAATGAGTTCAAAATATAGCAATTACAAGTGTGACTTTCTCTTACCCTTTTCTGCTTTTTTAATTACTGTTAATTTGTTACATTGTTAATAGTGTTACTTTATTTTATTATTCTTTTATACATACATACATATATATATATATATATATATATATATATATATATATATATATATATGTATAAAAGAAAATATATATATATATGTTCATGTTAAAGCTTACTGTGTGTGAGAAACAATATTACAAAGGCAATAAAATGATGTTTCCGGGCTTATTGGCCATGGTCCAAAAGATGTAAACACACCTGACATTTCGCCCGTCACTCCGTGGGGCATCTTCAGAGGATATGACTATCACCACTCGATTACTGTAGCTCAAGTGATGCTTGTAACAGCCCCGTCTAGTTTATATGGGTCCAGAGCACCGCCCGCACCACCGTCCTTTTCATTGGCTGCTGTTCCACCAATCGTAGTGGGGCACCAGCCATTATGACGTAATAGGTGCTGTTGGTTATAAGGCTTGATTTTAGTGACATCCAAAACCGACATCCATACCTAATGCAAATGAGCTGCCTCTTCTTTTTTGTTGAAATTGTTTTTTGTTTATAAATTTCAATGGCTTCACGATACATTCTGGAATGGTAATGGGCTGTGTTATCCAGAACTTCGGTCTCGCAGAACTTGATGTCATGTCCTGTGAGCATCGCATGCTCGGCCTCAGCTGATTTTTAAATTTGGCCCAGTCAACAATTTCTTGAGTGTTCCTTAATGCGATTGTGTGCGCTTCGCTTAGTTGTCCCAATGTACACCTTGCCGCAACTACATGGTATACAATAGACCCCTTTCGAACCAAGAGGGTCTTGTCTATCCTTGACAGATCGGAGATAGTGTTTTAGTTTCTTAGTGGGCTTAAAGATGGTTTTTATGTTGACTTTCCCTAGAAGTTTGCCAATCCTATCTGTAACTTTGTTTATAAATGGGAGGTAAGCCATGCTCACTGGCCTAAGCTTCTCTGTGCACTTCCGTGCTCTTTTTGGATGTAATGCCTGGTTTATTTCTTTATGATGATACCCGTTTGCCTGTAGTGTTACATGTAAGTGTTGTATTTCCTGTTCCAGATTGGCTGGTTTACAGATACGTTGTGCACGTTCTAACAGAGTTTTGATTATGCACCTCTTATGTTGTGGATGATGGTTAGAAGTTTTTTGGAGATAACGATCAGTGTGAGTAGGTTTTCTGTATACTGTATGACCTAACATCAAATCCGATTTCTTGGTTACTAGAACATCAAGGAAAGCAATGCAGTGATCCTTCTCCTTATCCATGGTGAATTTAATGTTGTCACAAATGTTATTAAGGTGATCTAGGAATTTTTCAACTTCCTTGTCCCCATGCGGCCAAATCACAAATGTATCATCGACATATCTCCACCACACTTTTGGATTGTGAGAAGCTGACTGCAGAGCTATTTCCTCGAATTTCTCCATGTAGAAATTAGCAATCGTTGGGCTCAGTGGACTTCCCATCGCAACTCTTTCTTTTTGTTCATAGAAGGTACCATTCCATTGGAAATAGCTAGTGCTCAGGCAATGGTGAAACAAAGCGATGATGTCCTCCGAGAAGATTTCGGCCAAATGCTGCATAATGTCTTCTAACAGCACCTTCGTAAAGAGAGAAATTACGTCAAAACTAATCTTTGATCTTATTGAAAAATTGAAAGAGATAAGGATGGACCCACAAGATCAAATGATTAGTTTTGACATAATTTCTCTCTTTACGAAGGTGCCATTAGAAGACACACGTTAAGAACTCCATTCATTTTATTGAAAAAATTTTTAAAAGACTTTGGTATTTTATTATACAGGATTGCACCTCTATGTGATACATAATTTATGCTTTTTATAAGTCTGTGATATTGTAAGTGAATTAACGAAATTGATATAGTGTGATACACATGATAATCTTCATTATTCCTAAAAAGCTGTTTATTATTATGCGCAAAAGATACAGTTTGTAATATATATCATGGAGAGTAATGAGGGAACATTTAATTCCTTAAAAATTCCAAAAAGCACATCAAATGAACTGAGTAATATTTGCTTTGCAAGAGCATGATGAGGGAATCCTTAAGGCCATACTCCTAAAGAATCTTTATTGTGCATATTTTCATTCATGCTTATTATACAGAGTTTATCATAAGTAAAGGTCTTACATCTTGGAAACCAAGAAAAATTGGAGTAGCCCAATTCCACTTAATTGTTGGGCATGATTGCCTGTCAGAACATTTCTTCAGGATGAAATTAGCCAAAGAAAGGCACTGCTTACTGTATAAGGATGTGAATACTATTGTAAAGGAAGAACATCTACTGAAATGCAACTAATTTGATAGCAGCAAACAAATGAAAAATAATTTGGAAGCTCTTTATTCGAAAGCTAAGAAAGAAATGATAAATATCAGCATCCCCAATAGCTACTAGCAACCAACCAATCATAGGTAAAGATGGAAGATTTTAGAAATAAAATGCAAAGATATGTCACATTTAATTTCTTAAAATTTATAAATGTGAAAACTTTCTATATCATTGTTGCACAAGATATGATATTCAAATAAAAATTTAAATTGATACTTATGATTTTTTTTTCATGTTTTCTAATTGAGTGCCATTATTTTTATCACTCTGCATCTTCATTTGTTTTATACAGAAGTATAATTTAGTAATTTCCAAACTTGAGTACGAACAAATTTATAAAAAAAGCATATGTTACAGTAATAAAATACTGTTGTCATAGCAGTATAAGCTTCTGTATAAAACAAATGAATGTTCTGAGTAATAAAACAAAGGCACTGTCTATCAGAAAATGTGAGGAGGGGTGAAATAAAATAAAATAAATCATAGGTTCTAATTTAAAAATGTCTTTGATGGCATCATAGCTCATACAACAATGACTATAGAAAAGTTGCACATTCATAAAATAAACCCAATTAAGAAGTAACATTTTACATGTCTTTGTATATTTTTCTAAAATCTTCCATCTATCTATAAAACTAATTATATGTTACTTTTGAAAAATTCTGCATAGTATGTTTTGGAGAAATTCAACAAATAGTACTACAGTACTAAAAATTCAAGAGAGAGTTATATGAATAGGAAAAATTAACCTATAGTCAGAGTTGCAAAGAATATTTTAAAATATTAAATCATTCTTATTTTATTTAGTTTGTATACATATGAAATTTTAGTGTATGCTAAAAAACCTTAACTTTTTGTAACCAACTCGGAATGCACTTCTATGATACAGAAGATACAAAATAATCTAAGGGAAGTAAAACACAGAACAAAATATTTCATGACAGATTCTCGTATACAACCATGTCACTTTATAACAAGTTATCTAAAAAATTTAGAAATATTCCTATAGTACACACTTTCTAAAAAAAGTTCTCTAATTCTTACCTCTAAATTGTTTTAATGTGCTGTAAAATTTCATGGGTGCTTTCAGCACTATGTAACTCTGTATTTTTCTTACATTGTTTTGTTGTATGTGTTGTGGAAAATTTCTTATTTTCTGTATTATATTTTAATAGTATATTGATGAAGTTTATGTTTCTGTATTCCTAAACAGCTTAGCTTATTATAATTTATCTTTGCATATATTTTGTAAGTTCTTTGATTTATTCTATACCTTTGTAATTAAATGAAACACTCTGAGATAATATATTTCCATATGAGAAACTTTAAATTAGTGTTAATATGATAATGAAACATAAGCACCTTTCCCTCAATATCTCTAGTGTCACTCATTTTCAAATCATCATTTAGAAAATTTTTGTAACAACCTTGCTATTCTCTTTTCCAGAAGCATAAAAGAAATAAATAAAACAAGAAAATCAAAGAGAATGATTCCTGTTCTGTGTCACACTGATGCAGCTCAGGCTCTAGGAAAGATTCAAGTTGATGTAACAACTTTGCACATGGACTACATGACCATTGTTGGACATAAGGTATATTAATTTGTTGTAAACTTAATTAGAAGTTACAAACAGTGAAGTTGATTAATTATACATGCTATATACATTGTACACATGAAGAAGTTAGTCAGAAGTATAGTGTCACCCAATGCTGACCTCTTAATGTGTGTAATATTGATTTATTTTTGATATTGAAAAATGGGGTTCAGTGTTGTAAAAATATGTAAAGAATTTAAAATGCTATGATTTATAACAAATTGTACTTCTTTGATTTGGAACATATAGTTCTTGGAATGACCCACAGATTACAGCAGTAGTTCTAAAGCAGTTTTTTTTTATGAAAACCTGTCACTTTTCTTAGAAACATTTGTGAAATAATATATGGATTAATCCAGAACCATAGTAGCTATAGCTATATGTTACAGTGCAGAAGTGTGTAAATGGTTAAAATGACAAATATCGAACATCTTATGGTTATTAAGTACTTACTAAAGAAAGATATGAATGCAACAGAACTTTGTACAGATGTGTCAAAAACTCCAGGAGACTCTACACCATCATTTTTAAATGTTTTCAAGTGGATCACAGAGTTTAAATACAACTGTGAAGATGACCCACACAGTGGATGACCAAAATCCAGTAAGACATCAGAAATTATCAATAAGGGGAACAACAGAGTTCTGAAGGAACACCGATTAAAGATGTTCGAAATTGCTGAAGCTCTGGGTGTTTCAGTGAAAAGCATATTTCACATTTTGAGGAAAAAAATTGTGCTTTAAAAAACTATTGGCTAGATGGGTGCTGCTGCTGACTCATGATCAAAAGCAAATCAGAGTACAAAATTTTGGCCCATTTTATCAGCAGATTCTATGAACTTTATGAGTTAATTGTGAGTAATGATGAAACATGAGTGCACACTACACACCAAAAACAAAACAGCAGTCTAAACAATGGAAGCATTACAATGCTCCACTGCCACAAAGGCCAAGTGTGTGAAATCAGCCAGGAAGATTATGATATTGGTTTTCTGGGATGCCAAGGGTATACTGCTAATTAATTATCTACCACTGAAACATAAATCAGTGAAGCATATTATGCCGATCTGGTGAATCTATTGAAGAGAAAAATACGCGAGAAAAGGGTAGGTTTATCAAAGAAGAATGTCATCTTGCATCAAGAAAATATGTGTTCTAAAAGAAGTGTCATTGTAATGACAAAAGTCAATGATTTGGGGTACAATTTGCTGCTGCATTCCTCTTATTCCCCTGACTTGATTCCATCACACTTCCATCTATTTCGTAAACGAGAAAATTCCATAGTGGAAAGAAATTTTCAAGCAATGAGCTTAAACCTTCAGTTCAGGTATATTTTGCAGGCTTGGAGAAATCTGACTTTTGTGATAGGATAGACTTTGTAGCAGTGCATTAGTGTCAAGGTAGATGATGTTGAAAAATGAGAATGATTTCAATAAGCTATGCTGTCATTTTGTGCTTCATTCCAGGAACTTTCCATATGACCTTGTTGTTACAACAATTTAAAGGAGATGCAGTAGATACATAAGGCATTCTTTTTAATAATATTCCAGAATTTAACATTAACAGGACATTGCCATTAGAAATAATGAAATTATCAACTCACTCTAAAAAAATATTTAAAAGGATATGATAAAATTATTAATGCAATTTTAAAAGCATGTTTATTGGTAGTAAGTGTCTACTTGGTTATGTAAGTACTTAATTGCTGACCTTTAGCATTTTAGCAGAAAAACTTAAATACTCCATTTTTAAACCATTGTTTAAAAAAGGAAATAAGCATGAAGTTTGCAATTATAGATCTTTACTACTTTTAATAACGTTTTCACAAATAGAACAATTTAGATGCTAATTCAAATTAAAGAATGAACGGGAAAGTCTATGAAAATAGTACAGAATTTTGTAACTGCATATTACTCAGCAGAAAAAAAGCAACAGTGCTTTTCAGATTAGAAACTGACCATAATAGTTTGTGTAACCACTTTTATAGAATGGGAATCTCACCCAATAGAACATATACCATCTGCAGCAATGAATAAGAACCACTTTCTTCAGTACAGAAAGTTAAATCAAGAGACAAAGGTGGATGAGGTGATGACTTGTGAGCAGGAGATGTGGTGTTTGATTCCCACCAGGAAGGACCATTCTCTCTGAGATTTTTTCCAGGTTTTCCTAAACTTTCATAAATCGAAAATGATGTGAAGGCACTCTAAACTTAAGCTCGGGATTTTTTTCCTTTAAAAAATTCTCAATTTATCATTTCATCTCATGTATTGTCAATGTCCACCATTTGTGATGCCTCAGTAGTGAAAGCAGGCATTAAACGCTATTAAAAAAAAAGAGAGACAGAAGAAGATTTGTCGTTTCTCTGCTGAGAAGCTAAAGGAAAATTCACCTATAACACCATATCTAATTTTTAAATTCAACTAATATTTCTTGACAGTTATGAAATATGGCTGAAAGCAAACATGTTTTTATATCACAAAAGAAGGCATTACGAATAATTTGTGGTATGATCAATAGAAACTCAAAACAGAGGATGGCAAGGATTGCAGTTGTTAGATATGGATTAATTTGTTACAGTAATTGTAAAAGAATTAGAGTAAAAATAATAATTAAAGATGTAATTTAAAAATTTATTTTAATATAAATTATGCAAGGGGATCACACCCAAGAATGGCCAGGGCTAATGGGATGTAGGACCTATATATTTTTGTCTTAGTATTTCAATAAATTTCAAATTCAAACAATAGAAAATCATGAGATTTGTTTCTCAAAACTAAAAATTTAAAACTTGAGAACTGTTATATTAAAAATCAGGACCTTTTCATTAAAAATATGCAAACTTAATAATAATAATAATAATAATAATAATAATAATAATAATAATAATAATAATAATAATAATAATAATTTGTGAACTTTTATATTAAAAATCAGGGCCATTTCATTAAAAATGTTCAAATATATAAATAATAATAATAATATCTGCAATACACTGTCCTGGCACCTAGATGCCTATACCAGCACATATATTCAGTTTCTATAGTTTATTATGATTTGTTCTTCTCTCTTACATTTTTTTAAACATTATTTGTACAGATTATATTATAACTAATTAAACAAAAATAATTAACAAAACAATAAACAAAACAACCCCAAATTAAAAGATTCAAACAGTTCTCTAACTAGAAGCCAGTTAACAAAACAAAACTGTAACTGATAGTCAATTATAATTTAACTTCTAAAAATTAAATTCAAAACTAAAAACTGAAGCTAAAACTACCAAAAACTAAAACTACCATCCATCAGAATCTGACAGTTATAGTGCTGGTAATGAGCACCCCTAAGCTAAAATTTTACTTAATCTATCTATTCCCTTTATCAATTTTATGCTTTATAGATATTTATATTTTATAACTATTCTGCTGCATTTTATTTATATCACTTTCACTTTGTTCATTTTGTTACTTGAATTCTATTTTCACCTTCAATCCAAAACTACACCTCATTTATCTTCACTGCACTCCTGAGTGTTTAAATTATGACCAAAAACAATTTAAGCTTTCAATTTAAACTAATCAATAACTATTCTATTTACTTACCATACATCACATACTTACACTTTCACTATTTTATAAACCTTTGTTTCTCCTTCATACTTTCCATACTTTGCCCTCTTCTGTTCCCCTCTATGGCCCTCCAATCTATCATCTGATCCCTTACTGCCATGCATGGCTGAGGTCGTTAAGGCACGGATTCGTGAGCGGAAGGTCTGGGGTTCAAATCCTGCCAGGGCCACTCCAGGACCAAGGTTTTTCCTGGTTTCAGTCCTCATAAATGGCAAATGCTGGGGAGGTACCCTAAACTTAGGCCTGGAACGATTCCTTCCTTAAAAATAAATCCTTTCCCAATATACCGCTTCTTCTTGTGTATCATTAATGTCCATCGACTGTGGCCTCTTTAGCAAAAAGGGGCATAAACACCATTCATTCATCTGATCCCTCAGCTCCTACCTGGATCTTCACACATTAATCACTCCTGAATCCTCCCTTCGCTGTCTCTGGTTTTCCCCTTCAGTCATCGGTCTATCCTTGTTGGTTAAATTATAGTCTAATGGGTATTATTGTTAAAACTGTAAATTTTGTATGCTTTCTTGTTATTGATTTGTTGATTGATTAATATGTAGTCAGGTCATGTTATTATTTATAATTTCTGGTATTTATAGTTGTCATTATTATGATATTGTCAGTGTTTTTAGGTTGTTGTCATTATGTCTATTCATCTCGCATCTTCTTTCTTCTTTGCCATCACCACGATACTTCTTGTTTTTGATGTCATATTGTTGTTTATTGTTAATGTTATTTATTATTGTATGTAAGGTTATTGTGGTCATGTTGTCATTGCTACTTCCCATTCTTCTTTCTCCTTTGCCACTGTCACATAATTTACATAATCCAGCTCTTTAAATCTTCTTCTATAAATCCTTCTTTTCCATTCTTCACTGCCGTCATTAGCTTGCATTTTCCAGTTCTTTAAATCTTCATTCTTCACTCTTTGCCACCTATGCATAACTTTCACCCTCCAACTCTTTAAATCTTTTTCTGTGGAATCTTATTCATTTTCATTGTCTCACATAAATTACCTCTTCCAGTTCTTTAACTCCTCTTCTATAATTAATTCTTTCATCATTCCTCACCCCCATTTTGTTTAAGGTTGTGTGCAGTTTATTCCTGTCATTGTTGTGTGTGATGTGTTAGTGTGCCTAATCTCTCTGATCTTCTTACCTCCTCTGCTTGGGCTACACCAGTCTCAATCTTCTCCTGTAGTACTTTCACTTCCTGCACCAATTTGCTAATTTTATCAGCAAGTTGGTGTAGGTGATTGTACAAGGTTCTGTCTCTTAGGATATGTGAAATATAATAACCACTTGAATTAACTCTGTAATCCCTTTGGTGATTTGAAAAGTGTTTACATTCAAATAGGACATGTTTCGGTGTATCTTGTTTATTACAGATATCACATATATCATTTTATGTTTTGTTTATTTTTTTCCAATACATTTTGTATGGATCATATCCAGTTAGGTAAAGCATCATTCCTTTCATCGGTTGAATATGTTTAATTCTCAATCTTTCTGAAATACTATTAAATAACTGATAGGTTCTTCTACATACCTCTATAGTGTCCCTTTCCTGTTGCCACTGTTGATTTATTATTTCCTGTACACTATTACATTGCCTGCTAATTGTTTCAGCCACTTTGTGTAGACCAAAAAATTGTACCTCTCAATTTAATTGAGAGATCATCTGGCCATATTCCTGTTGATACTAATAGAGTTAGGGTGTGCAAGGTACTGAGCACCTCGTGAATCTTTATAAGATATTTCTTTGCAAGCATCTAAGAAGAGTTTTAATAGTGACATCATTCATCCTTGTTGCTCATATGCCTGCCCCGTAAGTTATTATAGAGGTAAAAATGCTTATGTGATAAGATGTAATAGCTTTGATGGGATTTTAAAATCGTTTTGCATTATTCTTGCCAATTTCACCATAGTATTTTCGGATTTTTTCTAACAAATTCTGTATGTTTTCTAAAATTTAATTTTTCATCTAAATATATGCCTAAATATTTTTCTTCTTTTTTGTCTTCTGATGTTTTGATTATTGCACATTTGGGCTCATTTTAGATTACCTTTCAATACCGTATATGCAGATTTGGATGGGTCAGTCCTGGTGGTTTAGTGGTTACCATACTTGCCTCCTATACCAAGATCGTGGGTTCGAACCTGGCCAGGACCGATGGATTTTTTCGGGCATAAAAATTCTAAGTATGGCTTCCTTCGGAAGGGAAGTAAAGCTGTAGATCCCATATTGTACATTTACAGCACGAGAAAGAACCTCAAGCCTGAAAGGGAGGCCTCTGAGCAAAATGTATTGGCCGTTTCACGCCCTGAGTTGAATGGGACGCTGATGACCTGAGATGTTAAAGAGCATCCATAAATAAATCAATCAAAAAAAAAAAAGATTTGGATGGGGCGATTTGTAATTTATTTCTTCCATGCCAATCCTTTAATTTGTTCGTTAAATAGGATGACTTTCAATTTGATTTCTATTTTCACCTTCTATTATAAAAAAAACATTGTCAGCATAAGCAATGGTTTGCTTAACGTGGTCATTGTTTATCAGTTCATCTAATAGAGTTTCTAGGACAATATCCCAAAAGGTCAGACCTAGGATCAAACCCTGGGGGAAATCCCTTTATAATTTCCCTGTATATATTATTCTCAATATCTTTAATATATACTGTTCTGTTCTTACAGTAATCTTTTAACATTGCATATAAACACTTGGGGAAACCTTTATATGTGTATATAACATAAATACTAGAAAAAAGAGTAATATCATGGGACCATTGCAAATTTATCTTCTTCAAAAAGGAGTTTATTATTAATGTATCAGAATGTAATGCTTTCCCAATTACTCTAAAATTATCATCATCCAATAAAGAGAAAGTTTCAAATCTGCTCATGCAAAATATCTGTATAATAAGATCTATTATTAAGCTGATAAATTCACAGGTGAATAATATATGTTCTAATAGTCATAAGACAACATATAAAATATGGCAAAATATCACTGTATAGCATATGACAATATCTGAAATGTACTGCTTTCTTATTTCTTGTATTGCAGCTTAAATACAGTGTGTCCATAAAGTCATGGTGCAGTTTTGCACAAATCAAAAGCAAGAAACAAGATAGAAATGTGAAACCTTCATCAATTGAAAGAAAATCTTTCCAAGTTTGCATACTTGTTCAGTACAGTTAGAAATGTGAAACCTTCATCAAATGAAAGGAAATCTCTCCAAGTTTGCATACTTGTTCTGTACAGTTTGATGTGGCTACCATTTGTTGCCCTATTCACATCTAAACAATATTCTAATTAATTCTACTTATAATTAAGAACATCAGATGTAACAGAGTGAATAGCATCTCAGATTTTCTCTTTTAAATGATTAATGTCATTGATACGAAAACTGAATGCACATAGCTTGACATAGTCCTACAAGTAAAAGTCTAAAGGCATTAAGGTTCAGCGATCGTAGTGACCATGCTTTCTGTCTACCTCTTCTTATCCACCTATGGAGAAATATTGCATCCAGAAGCAAGTGAACAATTTTGGCCTCATCACTAAACATAATCATCTGTAAGAATTGTTCATCATTGTCCATCTCATCAAGCATCTGTACAGCAAACTCATATTGTTTGGGGTTATCAGTTGGGCAAATAGCATATAAGAACTGCAGTTTGTGACCTATAAATTGGAGACGTTTCTTTAAAACTTCATGAACTGTAGTCTTCTTTAGTCATAGATTACAAGCACAGGTATGCATTGCCTTCTTGGAGCTCTTTAGGTAGCTATCCCATATAGCTTCAATGATTTCATCACTAACCGAAGGCCTACCTGAACAGTTTTGGTCCAACAGTTTCCTTCAGCTGCTTATTCCACTGGTGAATCTTATTCCTATGTGGCAGCTCTTTATTGTACATGTGGCAATATCCCCGATGAATGCGTGTCATGGATTCAAATTTTGCAAGCCACAGAATGCATTGAAATTTTCTTTTGCACTGTCCACATCTTGACTAAATGGCATGTGGCATGATTTACTTCACTGTCATGTTGTGTCATTACTTGCACATGCACAAAATTGAAATTTATGCTTCAGAAACTCTTTGACATACTATTCAGTGTACCATAGATTTCATCCTTTGGTTTCGTTTCATTTAGCCTTTATAATAAGTGTTCAAAACTGCTCCATGACTTTATGGACACACTGTATTTTTATTATGTATATGAAATTGAGCATTGTGTTTATATACTTAAGATATCTTCTATCATATAGATATCATTTATATAAAACTTGGTACATTTTGATTTATTCCACATTCTGCAGTAACTACATATATTATACAAGAGCCCCATGGAATGTAAACCAACCTTAATCTTAATTATGTTCTTTTTTTTTTTTTAGAGGTGTATACCATTTTGAAACAATGTAATACCAAACTGAACTATTACATTTAATAACAGTAGTATTTATACTATTATTCTGTCCAAATCCAGAGAGCAATAATCATCAAGGTTGCAAGGCAATGATAAAAAAACAAAAGAAGGGACATTGGTTTTAAACTTTCACTCAATGTCTAAATTGGCAATTTTTTCCTCTAAATTATATTTTTGTTAAATAGATAGTTAGATTGGAAAGTTTTGAAATAAAAGTCATGTTAATATTGACATTCTTTACAATGTTGCTTAAGTGTTTATGCCTGTATATTCTATACAAACTTTCCAAAAGAACTTCAAGAAATATCAATATATTTATATACAGTGAACTCATTTTAATACAATGGTGAATAATTCAAACAGAAGCTTATATCCATTGATGTTTTTATTTGAAACAATATAAAATTTTGTAGTTAATTAAACTTTTTGAACCTTTTATTTGGATAGTTCAAAAACAGGATTTTATTTATTAAAATATCAGTACTTGTTCTTGAATTTTAATTTATGCCTGCTAAAATTATTTTCAAGGACTTTTAGCAGTGATCAGACAGCAAATAGAATAATGCAATTTCAATTGGTTTACAGTTATCCAAAAAGGAAATAGCTTTTGTTTGCATGTACCATACACCTATAGCTTTCAGCTTGCCCTCAATATTGTGAATTTACGAACTTTTGTATGCAGGCTCTGCCCCCACCAATTCATCAAGATTTCCCACTTTTTTTATGAAAAACTCCTTAACTATAATAAATAAAGTGTTCCTGAATTTTGTGGATGCAAATATAACAAGAGCATTTTTTTATTATGCTGCAGTTCTATGGGCCTCGTATTGGTTGCTTGTATGTCAAGAGCCCAGGATTAGTAAGCCCTGTTGCCCCACTATTATTTGGTGGAGGCCAGGAGAAAGGATACCGCCCAGGGACAGAGAACACAGCAATGATAGCTGGTCTTGGAGAAGCTTCAAGATTGGTACATGAGAATTTTGAAGTCTACAGTAACCATATGAAGAAAATGAGAGACCATTTGGAGCATAAGCTAAAGGTAATCATAAACATTTTGCAATAATCTTCATCATAAGTTATGCACTTATATGTAACAAGGTCGAGTCCACTACCCAGACCCCAGTGCTGTACTACTACTAACAGCAAACACAAAAATTTTATGCAGTATTATGTTTACAAGCTGACATTGTTCAACATGACACACACATTAAAGCCTGCTGTGTATGGGAAATAATATTATAGAACTAATTTGTTCTCTTAACTATGGC
This sequence comes from Metallyticus violacea, assembly GCA_030762175.1. NCBI lineage: Eukaryota > Metazoa > Arthropoda > Insecta > Mantodea > Metallyticidae > Metallyticus > Metallyticus violacea. Next base: position 25,177,040 of record CM060836.1, read on the forward strand.
ACCACTGCACATTTGGCCATAGAACTAACAGAACACGTAGTAAACTAGGAGAAAAATTACCTTGTAATTTGATGTTTCTGCTGCCATGTGACTACCTCAGCATGCTCTTGCCACATCCTGTCACTTGGTGTCCATCTTCAGCAGCTGCACACCAAGATGATCATCATCAACAACTTCTTCTTCCTGTTCCTCTTCACTTTTGATTTCCATTTCCATTCCATTATCTATCACTGGAGCCACCCAGGTTTATTATAAAACATTCCACTACTTCTTCTAGGATGCCTTCTCATACGTTCTCTACCACACTTCTCTTATGTTGTTTTTGTATGAATTGTTGTTTATCGAAACCATACAGAATCAGTTTATTTGATGGATGATACAAAGTACAACCACTTCACTTTATAAAATGCTTGCATATGAAAAATTAAATCAGTGCGTGCACAACACATTGCTGTTGGATAATTCCTTAACCAGGAGTTGTTGCAATGCACTAATTGATGATAATATGTTTTTGTTACCTGATTGGTCAACAATATGCCTGATGAGTCGCTGGCATAAACACAGTTCAAGTGTCAATCACAACATAATATCTCCCTTACTTTAGTCAGCATCTTTAATGCATGGCATATAACATAATTGCTGCAGTAGCTACACAGCTATGCTGGATACCTTGTGAACCACTGGTTGCAATGAGTAGGATAGAAGAATTTTGCGTTCAAGAAATGATTCATTTTTTTTGTATCACCATAGGCACATGATCACTCTTATAGGATAAATGCAATAATGAATCAACCTGATCAACAAACCCAAAATAGGATCAAACATCCACAATATGACTACAGATCACACTATTACAATATTAAATGTGTCTATACAATCTGATTACCTATTTTGGTGGGTTGGATGTGGTTAGGGAATCTGCTTTTTCATTATTGGTTATAACAACATGTGAGGGTATCCAGTGAAAGTAGATAGTTTTGTTCATTGTGGTGAGTGTTTTGAGTATTTGTTGTATTTCTTTTATTTTTGGGGAGAGGGGTATTATTGGATGCTATTATCTCTAGTGCTGATGTAGAATCTGAGAGGATTACTGCATTGTTAACTCCTTATGATCTGTAAATAATTTGTTGTACTGCAATGCACTGTCCATCAAAGTTTGTCTTGTTTTTTCCATTGGCAGTATAGTGTGAGAAAATAGTGTTGAAAACACTCCAGTGCCTACTCTTCCATTAGATATTAGTAGGCCATGTATGTTAATTCTCAACCATTCATCTGGTGGATATTTTTCTACTAATGTAACTAGGGATGTTTGTTTAAGAAATTTTGATAGAGTTTCTTATTTATTGACTTCATCTATTAATGTCACATTCATGTTGTATGACTGCTAATTTAATATGCATAGTGTATTGCTGTTTGGTTATGTTTGGATGGTGACTTGCAGTTATTACAGAAAATCTTGGCTACTTTTCATGTGGGATTCTATTATATTTTAATTTATAGTGCAAATAGTGATGCAGCACAGAGTTTTTCCTATGAGCAAGCCCCCATTTGTTTGCCAAGCTGTAGAGGAGGTAGCAAGCCTACTTTCTTATTTGTTAACCTTGCTGACCATTGCAGTCAGTAGTGCAGGTGTTCCTGTGTGTGTGTTGTGCTGTTCATTTCCTAATTCAATAATATATATATATAAATAAAGTGCCTCATGTATTTATAATGGCACAGCATGTCTTTATGTATGACTCACACGTGTTCACCAACTCAGTGGTGAAGAATCATAGGACCAATTTTTTTTTTGAGCACACAGTTGATTCTGTTACTTATGTGAATACCATACTAACCTTTTTTTTTCAGAGAATTAACTGACAGGGTGCATGATCATGCATTTTTTAACAGTACTCTGCTACTGCTTACACTGGGAATAATTTCATGAGAGCAATTCACAATGTGTTGCCACAAGACAGAGCTATTAGTAGCGATTTGTGGCTCCCTTGGTCACCTGATATAACAGCCTGAGATTATTATCTCTGGGTAAAATTTTAAAAAAATACTGTGTACAAAACAAACCCGCGCACCATATAAGAACTCAATTTAATGTTTTCAGCAAATTATCCAGATTTCTCAAAATGAACTATACCTAGTGATGAATAACTTCCTAAAGAGATGCCAAAAATGTGTGTAGAAAGAAGGCAGACATTTTCAACACCTCATTTGATAATTTGTTAAGTAATGAGGTTGTTAAATTGGTTTTGTTTATTGTTTTGCCTCCCGCTAATCACCGAGACCTGGCTGGCCAGCTAACTGAATAACAAGCGGCGCACTTGCCTATAGGCAAAACACTTCGGTGGAAAACAAAACTGATCACACAATCTTTTTTTATGAAAAATATTTTGTATATATTTTGCATACAAAGAAACAATAATTTTTCAAAATCATCAGCTCTGGCCTTTATAAAGTCTTTGTTACCTCTCATCAATTGTGCAATGCATGGTCTCTGCTGTTGCCTTCATCAGGGAGTGCAATAAGCTTGCAAGGTGTCTGCTCTTTCATGAATGAAAAGAATTTTCCTGGCCTATAGCCTACATATCTCTAAAGCTGTTTTGGTTTTAACATACTCTGGAGCTCAAGCTTTGGAGTAAAGAAGTGACCCGCACTACTCAACACATGGGTTACTGACATTTTTTTACATTCCAAGCTCATGTACCTCATGGACTGTTTCTGACAGGATTTAGCCAAATATGAGCCACCATCAAATCCACCATTTTCTGTCCTTATGGTGCATGGGCAACCATGACTTGGGCAGTCACCAGTCTCAATGAAGTTTTTAATTTTCAGCTCCTTGAGGGTTATGAAAATCTTGGATATTATAGAAAGCTACTATAACAGCCACATGATTTTTCATATTCATCTCATTCTGTTAAAACAGTGCTCTCTTCTGCAGCTCAACTTGCAATTCTAGCCCTTTTGCTTTGTGACAAGTGTGGCAAATGCTCTTCACAGCTAGCTGTATCTAATATTACCTCATTATTTATGATATGACCAGATATATTGAACATTAGCACTGTGTAACAAAACAATGAGTTATTCCAGTTTATTTAAATCTAAAATAAAACAAACCCTGAAACATGCAGTAGGAGGAGGGGAATGTGTTACCTTACATAGTGCAAATAATCATCCCTTGTATTTGCATTATGATCTGTTTGAGAGCATATTTTTATTAGGATAATGCATATTATTGCACCATATGTTTGGCTTACAATTATAACAGGTACTTGCTTCTCTATAGCAAACACCACCATTCTCAAATAAAATGAATGATAAAGCTTTATTATATTTTCTTTTCAGGAAGTGTTTGGTGAAAATGAGATAGTGATTAATTGTGAAAAAAGCAATCGTTTACCAAACACATGCAATTTCTCTTTCACTACATCTGGACTTTTAGGCCATTCTGTGCTGCTGAAATGCAAGAAAGTCATGGCAAGTGTTGGGGCAGCCTGCCATGAACAAAGCAAGCCTTCAGGTGAGTAATGGGCTCATGATTTCTATTTTTTTCTTCTTTTCTCAGGTATTATAAATACTTAATACTATTTTATTCATTTGTGGTAACTACTAACATTAAAAACATTAGTTAATGGCATTTTAATATTAATTAAATTGAATCTAATAAAGAGAAGGATGCATAAATAACCTCTTCTGAATCACACTATTTAAACACACTTTTTTGGCTTCACTTACTGGGGATTTACTTATGACATGTTTCGTAGACAGCTGAGGATGTGGACAAGAATCCACAAAACATATCCTAAGCAAATTTCCAGTAACTAAGCCAAAAGAATGTGTTTAAATAGTTCATATCAGAAGAGATTATTAGTTAATGATTTTGATCTAATTTTGATTGTATTTCCAGCAATTAATCTTTTGAGATGTCTAACTGGCTGCCTTCATTCTCCACACATTGAGAGCATGAACTACACACTCTTAATGCTTCATTTACTTGTCATAATGTATCTAACCGATTCCGAGAACATTTAGTTCCCATCTTCAGCCAGGCTAAAGTCCAACTGTTGGATCATTTGTTGAGCAGTGGGAATGTGTATTCTGCTCTGGTGGCAGTGTACTAAACTTGTAGTTTATGTTTTCATCTCCGGCAGTGTTGAAGTGCATTAGACTATCTTTGTATTTGTAGATTTTCTCCAAGGTTGCTAGTTCCATAGGTTCTTGTACCGATTTTAATAATTTTGCTCTATTCATTATGTCATGATTTTATGTCCAAAAATGATATGCTACTGCTGATTTCTCTATTGGCTTGTACTTTATGTTTCTGAAATATTCCTTTAACCATGTGCCTATGTTTCTCTTTGTTTTTCCAATGTAGATTCTTTCACATTCTGCACAATTTATTTTGTAAATACCTGCTTTTTCCTTTTGTAGAATACTGTCATTAACATTGTTTATCAGTTAGTTTTTAACATTAAATCTATTAATCAGTGCCAAACTGATATTAAAATCTTTAAGAATATTCTGAAATTTTTTGTAGCCCATGGATGATATGTGAACTTTTTAAAAATTAGCTGATCTTTTCTTGCTGGAAGTGTTGTGGTTTCTTTTATACGTTTTTGTCTCTTGAATTTTTGCACCTTTTTGTGTACTAGTTCTTTTTTAAAAGCATTTTTAACCACCGTTTCTTCTATTTGTTTGTATTCATTAAAATATTCTTCTTTACTAATTTGTAGGTTAACTAGTCAGTATGTTAAACTGTTGATAACTGCATGTTTGTGTGCTGTGGAGTTTAAACTGTCAGCTTTGATATGATTATCTGCGTGTGCATTCGTTCTGTATATTCCAAATTCCAGATTTCCTTGACATTTCATTATTTTATTATCTAAGAATGGCAACATGTTATCTGTTTCTGTTTCGTATGTAAATGACATGTTTCAATCTTGTATATTCAAAAGTTTTAAGGCATCATCAATGAGTTTTTTGTTAACTATGACTAATATATCATTGACATATCTGTACCATACCTTAAATATGTATGAAAAAGTCTAATGAACTTCGACACTGCCAGAGATGAAGACATAAACTACAAGTTTATCACACCGCCACCAGAGCAGAATACACATTCCCACGGCTCAACGAATGATCTGACAGTTGGACTTCAGCCTGGCTGAAGATGGGAACTAAATGTTCTTGAAACCGGTTCCATACATTTATGACAAGTAAGTTAACCATTAAGAGTGTGTAGTTCAACTGAATCATACAATGATATCATTTAAGTTATCTTCTATCACAGTCAAAACAGAAATATATTTCTAATTTTAGATCTGAAGATAATAAGTAATTATAGACTTGAATTTGGCATCTAAAGGAAAAACACAGAGAAAAGATAAACAATTACATTGAAATTAAAATGTAAATTGGAACTTGCACAGTGAAGCCAATGATATAATGATATAATTATTGTATGATTTAGTTGAACTACACACTCTTAATGCTTCACTTATTTACAAGTACTTACTAGTAAGTGAAGCATTAAGAGTGTGTAGTTCAACTAAATCATACAATAATATCAATTATATTACAACTCATAGCTTCAAAATTAGATCACATAAAGAAGCTTTAGAAAGAGAAGTTGGTATTGAAATATTTGATGTGGTCTCTCAATTTTCTAGCATCTCAAAATAAAAACTAATTTTCTGATTCCAGAAAACTGTGAGCATCACTTTGCCAGTAGATGGTGTCACTTTAAGTTTTTGTTTTTTTCAGGCAACACATTTTTCAAATGCATTAATGCACACTTTGTCTCAGGTTGGTGATGATGAACCCAAGGCTCATTATAGTTTGCCTATGTAAACAACCAACAGCAGTGGATAATAGTGTCTGTATACCCTTCTGTCTGTCTAGATTAAGTCTTCAATTTGTTGCATATGCATTTCTGTGGCATTGGTAATCTCCATTGGCTAGCCAATGCTGTGTTTGTCTTCGATACTTGTTTGGCCTTCAGAGAACTACTGCATCCAATTGTAAACAGTTTGATGTGACAGGCACTTCTCATTGTAGATGGGTTGATTCTGGTGGTCTAATAGTAACCACATTTGCCTCCTAAACTCAAGAACAGGTTCAATCCCAGCTAGGATGAATAGATTTTTTTCAGGCTTAAAAATTCTAAGTATGGCTTCCTTCTGAAGGAAGTTGCGAGTCCAGTGTTTTAGATTTATGGCATGTAAAAGAACCTCAAGCCTGAAAGAAGAGGCTTCCAAGCGAAATTTATTGACTATTTCACGCCGTAAATTGAATGGGATGCTGATGACCTGAGTTGCTGAAGAGCATCTATAAATAAACCAAATCAACAGCCATAGATGGGAAGCATTTCTTTATGAATATTCTTTAATTTCATACCTTTTGCACACAATTGCACAGTGGAGTGCTGTTCACACTCAAAGGCACCATAGCTTGTAACTACTGTTTTACTATTGCAAACAATTGTCTTGATTTGGATGTCACCAGTTGTCACCAAACTAATGATGCCATTTAGTACCAATAGCCTTAGGTGCCTCATTTGAACATGTAGAAAGCTGAGTCAAAAAGTAACCTTAATATTCTTTTTATTTATAATATATGTACTTTGGGATTGAAAAAACTTCTTAATTTTGTAACATAGTCTCTATCATGTCAATGCAAATATTCCAGCATTTCACTAATCAAAATGAATGCTTGGATTATTTGTCAATATGTGCATAACAAATATTGGGGTAGTTGTAACAGCTCCTGTTTTTATAAAGAATTTGGTTTTGTAATATATTTAGCTTTTTCATATTTGTAGTTATTAATCTTTCTTCACAATATTTAAAAGTTGGTTATAATATATTTTATAAAAGGTGTATAAAAGTTTGTCTAGTACCTTCCCATTTTTTCCCTGCTACTCTTTTTAATAATGGTATTTTTTCTGCATATATTATCAATATTCAATTTTACTTTTGCATCAAAGATTACTTTTTAAGTATTTGACTTCAAATGTTTCCCGTTTATTGTGATGAGATATTTAATGGTTTCTAACTTAGTGAAAATAATTGATAATTTCATATAACAAATCATTTATGAGGAAGTCACTCAAATTTCACTAGTTTTAGAAAAAGATAGAAAAATTAAAAAAGCAAAAACAAATAAAAGAAATCATCACACTGAAAGGTTACAAAGGAGAGCAGATATATAAGAAATTTACATTCCACCCATTGGCACACCAAAAATTTCAAAAGATTTTAAAGAGGCCAATATTATTTTGGCTCCAATGAATAAATGCAATGTGAAAAACCTCTAAAAAATCAACACAAAGGACAGAATCCAGCCAGGAAAACAATCAGGCATTTATGAAATCAATTGCAAAGACTGCAATAATAAATATATAGCTAAAACTAAAAGGAACATTACTGTACGGTTTAAGGAACACATAAGAAGTGTAAAATATAAACATATGGAAAAATCAGTAGTAGCATACCATTTCTGGCAAAAAAACCATAAGTTCCAAAATGAACCAAAACTCTTAAAAGTTCTTCAAAAACCCTAGAATTATTGGTGTGGGAAAAAATATTCTTGAACGAAAACAAAGAAAATTTATTTATTTTGATCTTCCAAACAACAGCAACCTCTTCAAAAAGTTTATAAAATCCAAAGAGTGACATCTTAATACCACGCTGGAAAGCTGACAGTGGAACCGTTGACGATGAAGGAAATTTGCCTTTGAAACATGTCGAAGTAAGTGGAATAAAGCTAGTGAAATTTGAGTGACTTCCTCATAAATGATTTGTTATATGATACTATATTTGTGAAAATCCCAAACTATTCAAATTTATAAATTTATAATTTGTTTTTTCAACACTTATCTTCATAAAATTATTAGATGCCATTTTTTAATCTTATCAGGGATTGTTAAGTTGATTTTACTGTTGGTTTTAATGTCTAGGTTTGGAGTTTGGTAATATTGTACATCATCTGCAACATTAAAACTTTTGATTGCATTTTTTTAAGTGGTTAGGGAGATCATTGCTATAAATATTGTAAAGTATGGTACTAAGAATATAACACTGTGGCAAATCTTGATGCATCATGTTGATCTGCTTTGAACACTTAAAATTTGCAATTTTTCTAGTAATTCATATATCTCCAAACAGAGGTTATGTACCTTGAAAGTCAATAAAAATTGTTTAGGTATCTTCTTTTTTGTCAGGGCATCTTTTAATATGAATTTATTTATTGACTCCCAATAATACAACTTCATTTTACCTTAGGGTATGCTAGAATTATACTTTTAACTAATTTACAAGAATTAATATTATTGCATATGATACTAGCAACCTATAAAACTATTTACAATATTTACATTAATGATCTAAAGAGATTTAAATGTTTGTTTTTTATAGTTCTCAAAGACTAAATTGCAGCTGTTTCTACTAAAATGCCATTTTAGTGTCTTGAGTGGTACGTTGCATAATTACAGATGTCCTGATGAATTTAAATTATCAACTTTTCAGCATGATTAGAAAGTGGGATTTGTTTCAAGAATGGTTCTACAGGAATATCACAAGATTTTTATGGATATTCAAGTATTAAACTCTAATTTGTAGCTTCTATAATAGAAAAGTATCTGTAATTGTAACTACAGTAAAAAGGGTGAATTTAAAGTTGTATAGTGAAGCATATCATATAATTAAAATATTGTATGATTGAGTTGAACATGTGAAGCCACAAGAGGGCTTCACATGTTTATATAACACACTATTGTCTGCTTCCTCAGCTAATTGGTGACTGCTGAATGATTAACAGTATTTCTTTGGGAATGCATATTCTGCTCTGGTGGAGGTGTGTTAAGCTTAAAATTGAGGTTTTCATTTCCGGAAGTGCCAAATTTCATTAATCTGTCTGTGTATTTATATATGTAGATTTTCTTCCATATTGCTAGTTCCATTGATCCCTGTGCCGACTATAATAATTTTGCTTTTTTCTCTTTGTCGTGGTTTACTATCCAGGAATGAGATGCCACCACTGATTTCTCCATTTGTCTGTATTTAATGTTCATGAAGTGTTCTTTTAACCATTTGCCTATGTTTCTCCTTGTTTTTCCTGTATATATATATATTATTTTTTTTTTTATTTTTGCATTCTGCACATTTTATTTGGTAAATATGTATTTTTTTTTCCAGTGGAATACTTCCATTAATTAAATTTTTATTGGATATTTTATTGCTCTTGTTCAGTTATTAATCTTTTTATGAGTTTTAATTCAGAAAGAAGCTCTAGATCAAAAGTTAGTTTTAATTTTATGGTGACTCCTTTTTTGCTAAAGTATCACCAATCTTGTTCCCTTGGCTTGGGATCCATTGTAAAACTATTTCTGTACTATGACAGCTACAGCCCATTGTGTAAGAATGTGAATAATATCCTAAACAAAGATCATCTATTGAAATGCAGCCAACTTGATAGCAACAAACAAATGAAAAAAAAATTTGGAAGCTCTTTATTAGGAAGCTAGGGAAAAAAGATAAATATCTCATCCTCAATGGCCACTAGCAATCAACTAACCCAATTTAATTAAATTTGTCATTCAGGAGATTTTTAAAATTAAAGTTATTTTTTAATCCAAACTGATATTTAAATCTTTTGCAATATTTTGAAATTTGTGCTGGGTCCATGGGTAACATATTTAAAGTGTGGTACATATATGTTGATATTATATTTGCCATAGTTAACAAAAAATACATAATTGCCTATATTTGCCATAGTTAACAAAAAATACATAATTGCCTATATTTGCCATAGTTAACAAAAAATACATAATTGCCATAAAACTTCTAAATATACAAGAAAAAAACAAAATGTTTACATATATAACAGAAATAAATAACATATTACCGTTCTTGGACATTAAAATAATAAAACATTAGGACAATCTGGAATTTGAAATCTACAGAAAATAACATGCATGCAGACAATCACATCAAAGCTGATGGATTTAACTCAAGAACACATAAACATGCAGTGATCAACAGCTTAATGCACATACTCATTAATCTACCCATTAATAAGACAGAATATTCCAAAGAATACAAGCAAATATAAAGAGCAGCGATTAAAAATGGATTTAGCAAAGAAATGGGGCCACAAAAACATACAGAAATTCAAGAGGCAATAACTTATTAAAGAAACCACAACACTTACAGCAGAAAAAAATTAATAAATTTTTAAAAATTCACATAACATCCTTGGGCTATGCACAAATTTCAAACTTTTCTAAAGTATTTTAATATCAGAATAGCAGCAAAAAACAGATTTAATGTTAAAAATCTCCAGAATGGGAAAATTAATGGAAGTATTCCACTGGAGAAAAAAAAAACCAGGTATTTACTAAATGAGCTATACAGAATGGGGGGCGGGAATTATAAAAAAAAATAGAAACATAGGCACACTGTTAAAGGAACACTTAATAAACATAAAATACAAACAAATGGAGAAATCAGCAATGGCAACCAATTTCTGGACAGAAAATAATGACATGGTGGAAAAGCAAAGTATATATAGGTGTAAATGCAGACAGATTAATGAACTTTGATATTTCTGGGGATGAAAACATCTTGAAGCTCATACCTTCACCAGATCCCCAAAGAAATACTGTGAATTATCTAGCAGTCAACAATTAACTGAGAATGCAGACATTGGTCTGTGAAACATGTTCTAGATATAAACAAGTGAACCCACAAGAGTGCCTAGTCAGTCATACAACGATTTAATTAACAGTAACAATTTTTTTAGGTATCCTCCTTGCTTCTGGAGTTCCAGAGTCTTTGGCAATGAATGCCATTCGGCTGAGCATCGGAAGAGAAACATCAGCAACTGATGTTGATGCAGCAGTGGAGGACTTGAAGCAGGCTGTGGCAGCACTATAGCTTGAGATGTAATTTATGAGGGAATTCTGCCTCTCAGTTTTTGACCGTTAGTGCTACCAGTCAGGCCTACCAGTCAGGCTTTCTTCTACGACTGTCAAGTGCTATATTATCACCAGCACTGGATTTAAATGTAAATACATATTTGTTTTTCATTAATTACAATGAAACTTTATCATATATTTATGAATAAGGATATTTAAAATATACTTTATTTCTCCATATTTTTGGGTGTAGTACATATTTTTATACATTTAAGAATATGTCTTTACATAATTCAACATTTTATTTTAAATGTGTTCCATATTTTGTGATTTCAAAATTATTGTTGTCAGATAAGGATTTAATGATTTTAGTAACTGATCCCTAGCCCAGCAGCCTCAGAGGCCAGGCTTACTGCCACTTCATGCAACATCATGGACAGAGTGGAGAACTAAAGGGGGGCATGTGAACAGCACATTGCACCTTGCCAGCTGCTGCCATGCGATGTTCTAAATCAGGCAGCCTTGGTGGACCCTGTTCCAGACCTCCCTAACTTAGAAAATTTTCAAGCAGGTATAAGGTGGTAAAATCCAGGATATCCCAGCTAGCAGTCAGTAATGCTAATCACTAGACCAATTAGGCAATCAATTTATTTTACCAGCATAAATTTCAAAACTATCATAATTGTGCAAATCTAATGTACCCTTTTTGTGCAAATGAAGTATACAAAATAGTTATGTGCAATAGGTTTGATGGCATATTAGACTTGAGTGCAAATCCATTCCATAGTTTGCTGGTAACTTCATTCAAATTTATTGCTTATAATGTCATCATGCATTGCTGCAATTCTTGTCTTTGTAACATTTATTGTTGACCTATTATTGCATAAGATGTTTGAATAGTAAGCAGTATTGAAGTGGAGGGCAAACAGAGAACAACACCTTATGATGCTACTTTCAAGCGTAAAGTAATTCTTTATGCTGAAAAAAATAGTAACAAAAAGGAAAGGAGAGAGTTCACTGTAGCTGAAAGTAACGTTTGTTTATGGTGGCAACAGAAATTGGCTTATTTGTAACTAAAGCTAGTGGGAAGAAATTCACTGGTCCTTGCAAAGGAAGACATCCTGACATTGAAGAAAAAGTTTTGGAATTCAAAAGGAGAAAGAACGGGCAACCTCTGACTAGTGACACTATAAGAAATAACCTTTTCATCTTTGACTTATGCCAACTGTCCTGGCAACAGCATGAGTGATGGATTTTGTCCTATGTGCTCCAAGATTTATCAATAGTCCACTTATAAATTCTACGATCTGATCTTTTTATGAAACAAATGTGCTTATCTCTTAAGACACCATAAAAAACAATATGCCAAAACATTTTTTTTTTAGATTTTAAGTTTCAAATTTGGGGTGTGCATAACATTCAATGGTGCATTAGATTCGCATAAATATGGTAGCTTTGGTTTAATGTGGAACACACAAAGTCAACCATAACTAGTGTTAGAGGCAGTAGAATGCTTTGCATTTAACACTGAGAAACCATCAATAATGTGTTGAGTGTTTTAGACTCTGACAGCATTTCTTTAATTGAATCCACAAAGTTTATTTTTTTGTGATAATGTAGTAAAAATTATGTAATATACATCCATGTAAACTTTATGCAACACAACTATTTAAAGTGCTCTTCAAAAGCAAAACCTCCCTCTATTCAAAAGCCTTAACATCCTGAAGAAGGTGATAATGTTTTAATTATTGCAGTGGAAAAGTGACAGAAGTAGCAAAAGTGAAGTTGAACATAATGCTAGCCAAGAAGCCAGGCTATAGTAAGTTCTGCAATATCAGTGGTGAATTAAGCATGGAACTAGACCTGGTTTTAACTACACAAGTGTTAAGTGGTCTGTATTACTTCTGTGATTTTGAGTAGAGTTTTAGTGAATATAGTTTAATTTTAAGACACAGTAGATACAGTCTGAAAATTTAAAACAATGTTTTGTAATCCACAGCTGTGTAAATACAATAGTGATAAATTTCAAATGAATAACTTATAATAGTACAAAAATGTTATAATTTTAATCCATTACCAAGAAGAGTAAATTCTTATTCTGTTGTTATGCAATATAACCTTTAACTGGAATTTTTTATTAAATATGCTTTTTATAAAAACTAGTCTGCATATTTTCTTAATTTTCATATAGATATTTAAGAATTTTTATTACATATAAATCCTAGTCCTGATTTTCACATGGCACATTTTAGAACAGTGCATTTTTGGGATATTATAACCTTTCAGAAATAATGTAGAAGGTCATAAGCATCAACTTGGGATAAGGGGTTCTGATCCAGAAATGCTTTTGACAAAAGCTGTAAATCAAAATCATTTTTATAGGTTGTAGGAGTACAGTTCTAATGATAGGTAGTGTGTGTGTAGAGATTTTGATGGCTTTATTTGTATAGTTTTTCCATGTCTTTCTCAATTAAGTTATTTGTTGTAATGTACATCCTAAGACAAAAAAAGTAAGCAGACTCTGAAAGTATTTATTTGGCTTAGTGAGCTGCCTCTTACAGCCTTTAGATCATTCTGTCATCACCAGCCGCACCGAGTTCTGATTGATTGATGCATACTGATAGGCAAGCAGTTAAAAACAGATGTTTAGTAATGAGAATACCAAAGTTCAAATCCTACTTGCTCATGAATTGTTTTAATTGTTACAAAGTAATGTTTAGCGTACATGACAATATGACATGGCGATACATGACATTATTTGAATTTTAAAGCATTAGTGCTCACACATACACAGAAAAAAGGAAAGTATTCATTTTTTAAAGTTACTAATGAGTCATCTTCAACACCCTACTTTACTTCCCAGTTTTTATACTAGGACATATTTTGCAAGCATTCTCAATGTTGACTGTCTAGAACTTGGAGAAAAAGTTTTGTTGGTGCAGGAGGCCTCTGGAGGTCTTTTGATGAACTTGAAGAGATTGTCTGCTCAGGGAGTGTCGAATTTCATTAACTACATTCCATATTTCTTGGTGTAGATCTTTTTTCCAGATATTTAGTTCTTTATGTTTATGAGCAGATTTTAGTAGTTTGCTTTCTGCTTCGATGTCATGACATTTATTCCAAAAATGGGCTTCTACTGTTATTAACATTTAAGAGAAATTGAGTCGAAATAGTAACATACACACCACTAAAATTGAATTAAATGGAAGACTAGTTTCGGGAGCCATCGCTCCTATCATCAGTTCCTGGTCGACTGCCGGCCTCGTTGTTTGTGATAGATCTATCACAAACAACGAGGCCGGCAGTCGACCAGGAACTGATGATAGGAGCGATGGCTCCCGAAACTAGTCTTCCATTTAATTCAATTTTAGTGGTGTGTATGTTACTATTTCGACTCAATTTCTCTTAAATGTTAATAATTTACACCACTGTTACAAAAGTTCACTATATTTTATACAATTCTACTGTTATATTTGCTTATATTTTATGTTTCCTCAGTGTTCCTTAAAGCAGGTGCACGTTTTTCATTTGGTTTTTCCAATGTATGTTTTATCACAGTCAGGAAAATGTATCTGGTACATCCTTGATTTTTACCCTGGAGGTTCATGGCCTGCTTTATATATGATATGATGAGGTTTCTTCTGTTAGTTGTCATATGGTGCCGATTTGGACTTTCTGAGAAAGTGCAAATATATACTAGTAGGGATTAAAACAATAAACATCAGAAAGAATATATAAAAATTGGAACCAATTTTTTATATAAATACATCAAAGCAATAGAAAATGCTCTTACAAATAGTTACAAAGTCTAAATACCAATATATTATTTCAATGTTAATTGAATTTGGAATCAAGCACAGTAAAACATGCATTAATAATCTCTTCCAGGTCAAAATATTTAGAACACTATTTATGGTTTCACTTACATGAGATTTACTCAGGACGTGTTTTGTGGAACATTTGTTAACATCATCAGCTGTTAAAAAACATTTTCCTGAGTAAATCTCATGTATGTGAAACCGTAAAGAGTGTTCTAAATATTTTGACTCAGAAGAGATTACCAATATATTAAGTTGAACAATCCAAGACTTGCAAGAATATATGGCCTACTTAAAATTCACAAGACAGGAAGAAGCTTAAGAACCAAATTCTTAATGGCTGCTTAAACAATATCAAGTTCTGTCTCTTTTTGATAGCCTTAGTGTTAGGAACTCATTGGATCTAGTGGGTAAAATCAAAAATGTTAATTCTCCCCATCTGATATACTTATTTTATTTGATGTTAAATATTTATTCTCCAACATCTAGGTACAAATTACTTACATATAAAAATAATACAGTTGGCTAACATTCCCAAAGAAAACATGAGGAATACATAGGCAGATAATCTTTATTGGCCAATCTTTTTTTCATTTTGAAGGTTAATTCTATCAACAAAAAGCAGGACAATCAGCAGGTAAAACCGTTGTCGCCATTCCTGGTAAATGTTTTCATGAGCCATTTAGAAATACATATCACATTAGCTTTCCCATACATCTTCAAAGTTTGGCATCGATCTTCACAATCATCAATCATAAGCACATAAACAATGCATTAAAACTTTTAAATTTACAAGACCTAGCTAATTCAGTTTACAGTTGAAACAGAAATTAATGATGTTCTTTCCTTCCTAGACCTTAAAATAATTAAAAATTAAAATGAAATTGAATTTGGCATTCATAGAAAAAACCACACATACCTTTAATTACATAAAAGACATATTTTCAACTCCAGAGCACATAAAGCAGCAGCATTTAATAGTATTTTTTTTAAATAGTGTTTAACACTAATTTTAAAACACTGATGATACCTGAGATGAAATGATAAATTGGGAAAGGATTTCTTTTAAAGGAAGGAAGCATTCCAGACCTAAGTTTTAGGGTACCTCCCTGGCATTTGCCATTGATGAGGACTGAGTTAAACCTAGAAAGAACATCAGTCGGGGAGTACGGTTCTGGTGGGAATCAAATTCTAGACCTCCCACTCACGACTCTGAGCTTTAATGACCTAGCCATGAATTATGGAATGTAATAGTATGACTCATAGATTAATAAATATACTTCTAACACTTATGTATTCCACTTGTTTACACTAAATTCACTAAGACATGTTTCAGGAGCAGTCCCATCTTCAGTTGTTGACTGACTACTGTTACTGGAAATGTTCCTATACCCGGATGCTCCTGTGGCAATGTCTGGTGGTTGTAGTAGGCACTTGCTGAATTCATCCATAGGAGGAAAATCAAAGTTCATTAAGTTTTCTCTGTTTTTTATGATGAAAATTTTTTCCCAATGGATAGTTCCATTGGGTTGTAAAGTTGTTTCAGCAGATTAACCTCTGGTTTAATTTCATGATATTTGGTTCAAAAGTGAACTGCTACTGCTGGTTTATCAACCTGCTTAAACCACATATTCCTAAAGTGTTCTTTTCTCTGAATTTCCATATTTCTCTTCGTTTTTTCAAAGTATCTCTAATCACAATTTGCACATTTAATTTCATAAATTCCTGATTTCTGTTCTGTTGGTATGGTGTCTTTTACTGTGCAACCTAATAAATTCTTAATGTAATATTTGTTCTTTGAAAATCTTCTTAAATTTATTATGGTAAGTTGGATGGTATGTGAAACTTTAGAATTTGTATTTTTCCTTGGTGTTCTTCAGTGTGGAAACTTCTCTTGTTGATTTTTGTCTTTTAAATTTATTGATAAATTTTTATTACTGTGTCTTTGTTGAAACCATTGGTTATAACTGTCTTTATTGTCTGTTGGTATTCTATTTTGTACTCTGTTTCTGTGATAGGGATTATTCTTTTATTTACTGTGTTTTGTCGGTAATAATATAAATACTGTTCTTTGTTTTTATCTGTGAATCATGTTTATTGACACACTAGATGTCAAATTTAATCCCTTAAATAAGATGATGTAATTTGAAGTAGAAAAAAGGTAGTGATATCATTTTTTGTTAGAAACAAATATAAGCCAAAGTTCCATGACAAAAATCTTAAAAAGTGCTTTATAAAATTGAACTTTTGCAGGAACTTTCAGAGGGTGATCTTGATAGAAAAATGCATTTTTTTTTTAATTAATATGGAGCGCCTAATAACAATCCCGTTTTTCTTAGACAAATAATTTTTATTCTCAGATGAATGGATTGTCAACAGACACAACTGTGATATTGGTCAGACATAAAGCCCCAATAAATGGGGAAGAATCACATGAAGTATCCACAAAAATTTGCTTGGGCTGGTATTGTTGGTGATTTTATCATTGGTTCTTTGTTCTTTAGAGAAATGCTAATAGATGTATAGGTTTACTTCGAAATCATGTATTACTGACTCACTAATTTGTTTCCACATCCAACCAACCATGGGCTATCCAGAGACGGTATTTATATTTAACAAGATGGACATTCTGTCGTCACTATGGACAGAATGTTTATCAGTACTTAAACCAGGGTTTACATTGTAATCGTGTTTATCAACTACAGTACAAAGAAGTATCATTCCATCTGAAAGGGAAAGAATTCTAATTTCAATTATGGTTGGCTATGGAGACGGATGAAATCATTACCAGAATAAAGATTTTCCATGATGATGGATTGGAAGGAGAGGTCACATAGACTGCCACGGGTGGCCGAGGCTCGAATCCCGCCAGGACTGTCCTCCCTGACTGAGGTTTTTTCCAGGTTTTCCTCAGTCCTCATAACTAGCAAATGCCGGGGAGGTACCCTAAACTTAGGCCTGGAACGTTTCCTTCTTTAAAACAGAAATCCTTTCCCAATATTTCATTTCATGTATCATCAGTACCCACCACCTGTGGTGCCTCAGTAGTAAAAACAGGCGTTAAACACCATTCAAATAGGTCACATAGAGTAACCAGCAGGATCTCCAAATTTTCAAACTGAAAGCATACTAAAATGAGTAGCATAGCATTGGTAGAAGTAATTTTAATAACTCCAGTAATAAGAAGTAAAGTTCGATCTTGATTTGTAAAGTTTTGCAGTATGGTAATCTGAAGCAGTATGCCACAAGTACCAGGCTTCCAGAATATGTTTTCACTGCTCATACTGGATTTTTCATCTTGGCAAGCCAACTCCCCTTCCCACTCAAGGCCACCTGCTTGTCTGCATGCATGTCCTTGAATTTCCAAGCAGGCACCAGTCTATATTCATTTGCAAAGACTTTAGGGCAACATATTTTTGTGTGTAAATGTTATTATAAATGTGAAACAGCTTGTCATGTTCATGAGGACTTCATTTGGAAGTTTTCTAGACAATTGCCTCTTCCCAAAAGTGCAATTCACATTCTTGTGAATAAATTTAATACTACTGGCTCAGTGCAAAACAAGAAACGCATATGAATACATACGGTTTTAACAGAAGACAAACGAGATTAAATTGGCAGAAATCTTGAACATTTGCCAACAAAATCACTATCAAAATTAGTGCAAGTTGAAGTTTCAGTATCTTCTGCACATAGAACAAAATTGTTAAAACACAAACCTTACAAGTGTCTATAGTCTAAAACAAGGTGATCTGATAGCACATGTGCATTATTGTTAATGGGTTCTTTCATGAATAACTGAAGGGTTACCCAGAGCTTGTGTTCTTTTCAGACCAGGCATGGTTCCAGAAAAATGGTCGTGTGAACCATTGATGTTTTGTAAATTCAAATAGTATACAAGAAACCCCTCTTTATAATAGGAAAATGGGAGTTTTGTGTGCATTTAGAACAAGATGCATAAGGCGTTTCCGGCTTAGCACATCCAGCTGCCTTGACACAAAGATTTATAGTTTATATGAATTGGTATTAAAAAGTTCCCGGACTGGTTCTGTAGCGCGCCAACAGCTGGCATTACAGGATTGCTCGGTGCAGCGCTATGGATCTATAACCCTGATTTAGCAGGTTGCCAAGCGACATCGCTGTATTTACATGGAGTAGTGCAATCGATATTTTTATCATTACATGCGTGTAGCAGCGTGCGATTTCGACATGGGCAGCGAGTTGGAACAAATAGTTAACGTGAAATTGCAGGTTAAACTTGGGAAATCGGCAACAGAGACATTAAACATGCTTCGACAAGCTTAAGCGTGATGGTGCAACGTTTCGAGTGGTACGCGTGCTTCAAAAGCGGAAGAACGTCCCTGGAAGAAGACGAGATCACCCGCGAAAATGTTCATGAGGATCATAGGAGAACCGTCAACGTCAAACCGCCTCGTGATCTGGGGGTAGCGTTTGCGACTACTAAACCGGAGGTACGGAGTTCGAATCCCGCTTAGGTCAAACTCCTTGGGTAAGGTTTTTTCGAAGTTTTTCCTTTTCCTGAGAAGGTGAATGTAAGGCACCAAGGACTCCAAATTTATTTACGCTATCACTAATTCATTTTATTCATCGCTTGCACCTACAGAATTCGATTCACAATCTACAGACGTCGCGAGAAGACCAACGTAGTCAAACGACAATAAAACTTTTAAAAAAATAAATAAACGATATTGCTGAATTCGTTGGTGTGTCGTCTCAACACTGTCGATGAGATCACAAGCAACTACTTTGAAGCCGCGTTCCAAAAGTGGCAGAAACGCTGGGACCGTGTATTGCTGCTCAAGGCAATTATATTCAAAATTAGATAAATTAAGTATTTTCTATGCAACAGAGCCAATCCGAGAACTTTTTGATAGCACCTCGTATATAGTGGTCTAGTGATGACTATAATTGCCTCATAGACCCAAGACTGCGGGTTCAATCGCGGCTAGCATCAATTGATTTTTTTGAGCTAAAAATCCTAAATATGGCTTCCTTTGGAAGGGAAGTATAGTGGTGGGTCCCATGTCGTAGATTTACAGCAATCAAGAGATCTCTGAGCAAAATTTATCAGATGTTTTATGTCTTGAATTGAATGGGATACTGATGACCTGAAACGTTAAAGAGCATCCTTAAATAAAATTAATACATAAAATAAAAAATGTGAATCTGGTATATCCCTATTTACATCTAGCAAGTCTTTGGAAGACGTTAAGGCATTTCTGCATTTTATTGATTACATCAGTAATGTAATCGTTCCAGGAGAAATGACGGTCATCATCATACCTAGATGCTTGTTCAGTTATTGTGCAAGAGGGAAATATTAATAGGTACAATGAAACTTCATGAGAAACTTATAGGAATTCGTAATATACCTTTCTTATTATGGTAGCTATTACCTCTAAAGAAGACCAAAGGCATTAGAAGTTTTCCTGCATAAAGTATAAAGTGACAAATTAAAGCATGATGTTCATTTACAATGTAAACAGATACATTTGACGTAATTACATATGAATTTCACTTCACAGAAAACTGTAAAAAGGCCTTTGTCTAGGGTTTTTACAATGATGTTTAATGCCTGTTTTTACTACTGAGGCACCACAGACAATGGACAATGATGATACATGAGATGAAATGATAAACTGGGAAAGGATATTAAGTTTAGGATACTTCTCTGACATTTGCCATTTATTAGGACTGAGGAAAACGTGGAAAAATCCTCAGTTAGGGAGGATGGTCCTGGTGGGAATCGACCTCCCTTACGAGTCTGCACCTTAACGACCTCGGCCTAGGGTGACCAGACATCCTCTTTGTTCAGATATATTCTGCTTTTTATATTTTTGTCTGAGATCAGGCAAATTTTTTTAAAAATTATTAAATGTTCCCCCTTTTCACAACTTATATGCCTGAAATTTTGAAGTTATATCTTTTTAAAGTAATCTGCTTGTAGGTGATAGCAGTATCAATGGAATATACTCTTTGTTCACGTATAGGTAGTAAATCCAGTAATGGAAAAAAAGCAAGGTATGAATGTTGTTTCTTGAGGATTCGATGTGTGTAAGTATATTCTTGTAATATTTTCCCCTCAATTATGTGGTTCCAAAGTTAGTTAGATATTACCATTTATGCATTCAAAATGCTCAAATGCTAATATAAGATAAGATGCTCTAGCCATAAAATATTCTGCATTCAGAAAAGAAAGAAATGAATAAATATGAAGTTGATTTGCAACCTAATACCTTTGAAACTTATTTCAAAGTGATACAAAGTTTATATTTTGTGCTGCTTTTTTGTGTGCTTATAGTTTAATATTTAGCATTATTTTTCCTTTGATTTTCATGTGTAGCTAAATGCAAAATGATAAAATTTAATTATAAATATTTTGTATAAGATAAATATAGGCACAATTTTAAATGTAATATAAGCCTAAATGTATTTGAATATTTTGTGTCCTCTTTTTTTCTAACAATATCCTCCTTTTTTAAGCTTTTTGTTCTCTTTTTATTGATATGAATCCTTTTACCCTAACCATACCTAGCAATTTACACTTCTAGAAACAATACATGAACAATACCCATAAATGGAATGGCTTCATGTATTTACAGATGGACCCCAAATTTCATCTAATTGGTATATAAGAGCAGAAGTATACAATAAACTGTTCGATCATATATCACTCTGGATGGACAGAACAACTTTTGATGGCAAAATAAAAAATTACTATGGAAGGTAACATCCTATCTGACTGCAAGTCTGCAATTAAGGCAGTTACCAATTTCTCTGGGAAAGTTGGAATATCTTAAAAAATGATCACAGAGTGCAAAAGAAGAATACGAATATATCATAACCACACTGCACAATGGTTTTTCGCAAAAAATGAATGGATAAATTTATTAAAAATTTTAACATAAAGATGTCAAAGATACAAATTTATTATTACAGATGTAAGTTGGAAATGAAAAATCAGATTTGAAAAATTTGTATCATGGCCAGAATATAAGTCACGGATCTTCAGCATTTTTGACTGATGCTCTACCACCTGAGCTACCATGTCTTCTTCCAAGAATGGAACCATAAACCTCATTTGATTTTATATACCCCAGAGACCTCCCTAAGGTTTCTGTACTAAGAGAGCAATTTCATTTCCAACCAATGCCCTGCACACAGCTAGTGTGAAAGATGAATTTCCATATATTTTGAATATTTATTTATATCATTTAAATACAAAACACATTTTTTTAATTAAAGTAAATTTTACAAACAGCCCCAGTCCTCAGTTCATCAGCACATTTCTTCCGGTCATAGACACAAATAAAAGAAGAAGAAGAAAAAAAAACACCTTTAAATATAACAATTAGAAACAGTGTCTTCGGCAATTCCAGAAGGCACTGAATCTATTCAAAATTTATTCCAATTTGATTGGCTCAGTCCCCCAGTCCCTGGTTCATCAGCAGCTACCTACTGGAATATCCAGGGGACCGGGCTTCGATCCATCCAAAAACAAAATACAACATTAAAAATTTCCATATATAAGTTCTGTTACAAACTTTTGATAGGTACTGTACCACATGTTTGGGCAATCAGATAACACCCTAGTTGCTAAGCTCCATCTTATACATTGTTGACTTAAGCAGTAGCTAATGAACACACTAGTTACAGGTTTAGTCATAGATTGGAGCAACTACAAAAATCATGCTCATGTACAGTCCTCCATAGGGTCAGAAAATTGCCATCTGAAATTTTTCAGACTCTTAAGAACCTGAAAATCAGCAGGATATTTGTGTATTATGCTGTTGAGCACTTTAATAAAACTGCTACCTACCAAGATTAGGCATCAGCTCTCATTGGTGAAGCTATGGCAGCTTGTATTGGGAGAAATCCAGTGTGGAAACAAAAATTGATGACTGATGAGATTAACATCTCTGGGAGACCAGTATCCAGATAGACCTTGGGCTGGAGGCTTATTGCCAGGGTACTGCATATTTCTTAACTCCAAAACTTAAGCAACAGAGAATACTGAAATCAATCACCTACTTCAGCATTATGCTAATAGTAGGCACAGAAAAATCCTTTTACAGATAAAAAAATAATCAAAATTGAAGAGAGCAATAACTGCCAGAATGATGTGTATATGCCAGGACTTCTGAAGAAGCTCTTGAAAGGGTCCCAAAGATCCAAAAGGGCCACTCACAATCCTGCCTCTGTGCTAGTTTGGTGGGGAGTAAGCTTCATAGTATCACAAAGCTGCATTTCTACAAAAACAGCTAATTACAATGGCCAAAATATATGAAACAACTTCCTTGAGCCTGTGGTGATAGATCTGAATACTACTTTGTTTAAGGGTACTGGACCTTTCAGCAAAATTTTGTACCAGCCCATAAGGCAAGATCCACTCGATCTTGGCTTAAGAAAAATGCTCCAGATTTTATAGCTACCCTAAGCTGGCCCTCTAGCAGCCGTGATCTTAGTCCCTTGGAACACAAACTGTAGTCAGTGCTTGTAAGAATAGGCACCCCAATATTGAGTCTCTCAAGCGATCCTTGCAGTCAATAGTGACAAATTTCCCCATGGAGGAGTTGGTGCATGCTGCCATTGATTAATGACCCAATAGACTTAGATCCTGTAGCAGAACAAAAGGGTATCATTTTAAAAATTTGTGCATTTAGTACATAATAATGTGTATACCATTTGCATTAGTAAAATAAAGTACAGTGTTGCTATTACAAAAAAAATTTGTAACAGGACTTGTGGCTATACAGGTAATTAAAAGAATGTATACAATTTGTAAAATTCACATACCACCCCAGTGCATTCAATATAATTAAAACAAAATTTTAAAAAGCACAAAGTAATTTTGACTGGAAACATTAGCATATTAAAATTTTATTAAAATCATCCTGCAAAGATCCTATACGCTGTGGCAGGAAATTGGGTATCTGTCACATTAGCTGGAAAGACTATGATCAAGTGTATAAAGGGTTGCCCCAATTAATCTTGAACAATCTAGAATGGCTCCACCACTCCTTGGTTTTACTTCTACTCTTGCCACCAAGTCAGTGTGTCTGGAGACACTGCTGGTACAGTCAAGTACTCATGTCAATAATGGCTTGAGAAACTGCAAATTTGTGGCAGAGGTACATTATTGGACTTTCCGATACAGTCTTTCAATGACTGTAAAACAAAAGTAAGAGATGGTCATATCGTGAGTAAATCATGTATGGGCCTCATAACACAATTACACAAAAATGTATTCCTTTCTGAGGCATAATCTGCAAAAAAAAGTTAACCAACACAACAAAAGGAGTGATGGAGAGCTGCAATTGCATAAGAAAATCCACAATGCAAAGAAAGCATTACCTACTACTGGGACATCTGAAGGCACAGTTGGTTGCATAATCCATGGATGTTTAGCTCTAGAAGAAGAGCAGCACATCAGAGAATGATTTACTAGTGCTAAAAATTGTATGAATACTCTCTGGCAGTGAAAAGTGACAATGGGTGATTATTCGGGATGAAGCATGGGTTTATCTAGATGTTATAAAAAACTCCATACAATTTTTTACAGTTCAATGGGGTTTGGTGGTGGAGAGATTTTAAAATACTGGTATAGGATTTTGAAATTAGGGAACTACAATGTCTTAAAATAATGTATGAAATATCAAAGGGAAATAACCAGAGGTAACAGCTGGATGGGAGAAGTGGGGGAAATAAAATATTGCAAAAAATTGGAATGGGAGAACTTTGGGAATTTGGAGATAGTAAAGTATGTAGAATGTTCACTGATATTGAGGATAAAGAGAAATAAAATGATAGGGGAATACTTAGGAAAAGTAAGGGAGAAATGGATTAGAATAGTTAAGAAGGATGAAAGAATTGGGGTATGATTGATAAAATAGTGCTAGCAAGGGAAATAAAAGAAGGGGGTTTTGTTTAATGAGTCCTCATAAAGATGGATGTTACATTTATTAATATTATAATGTAGGTTAAGTTTGATAATTTGTTAAATATTCATGAATGTTTACTATAAAATTGGTAAATAATAATGGTTTGTGTTTGTATATATTTGTGAATATGATATAATCTAACCTGAGTCTTCAGGAAATTTCAATAATAATCGCTGATGAGCTGAAGACCAAAATCTGGTAGGTAGTAAATTGAAAATTGTTAACTGTTTATGTAGAGATATTATTCGTAAATAAATTCAATTAAATGTAGTTTAGTGAGCCAAAAGGGGCTGTCCCAACTTCATCTGGGAAACAAAGAAAAGTTCTCCAAGGGGTTAATGGTGGCTGCAGTTTACTGTGCTCAGGTATAAATCAAGATTCACAAAGTTGCCAATAATGTAAAGGTAAATACAGCCTACTTCCAATAGAACATCATGGACCCAATTTGAGATTCCCTGGTTGTATGGTGAGGATACTCCAAATGTTTGGATCCACATGGATAAAGCATCCAGTCATGCTGCCAGATCATCTCTTGCCTACTACCACTAAAAAACTGCATACTGGTACCAACAATACTTTTTAAAAGAATCCCAGTAAAGTCACCATGAATTTTTGCAGGTTTGGCCTGAAACAAGGCCTTGTTTCTAGATGTCTCACCAAGGTCAAAGGTTTTTGGAAAGTCTGCCCGGAGGTAACGGGTAACATACTCCTTCCTGTTCTGCAGCATGGTCTCCTTACATTATAGGGAGATAGTTCATAATGGCAAACACAATCAGTTTTGGTGAAAGGGGGATCTTGCTGTGAAAAAATGTAGGTAACATCCAATATTAAGTAGGGCACATTGGGGAGGGGAAAAAAAAAAACTGGAAAACTACACCAATGAACACTTCAGAAATATTTGTTACAAACCGATAAAAAAACAATCAATTTGCTTTAGATTAAAAAAAAATTAAAAACTCACCAGCAAACCTTTAAAATTAACAACATGTTTAGTGCATTTTCATTGATAATCTGTATAGTGGTAAATTCATGAATCTAAATGCTAAACATTAATTAGTTCATGTTTGTGTTGTCTTGATTTCAAGTTATTGGCTTTATGTAGCTGTCTGCATTTGTGTCCTTTCTGTATGTTTCAAATAGCTCCAAGATGCCACTAATCTATCAGCAGTATGTTTCATAAAATGCTCATAATTGTGCAAATTTAATTGTGTTGCACAAAGGTTGGCTAATATAGCAATAGTTTATGTAACTACTGGATGAGATAAAGCCAAAGGGTTTTATCTCATCCAGATAAAAGCAAATGCAGCTTACATCACAAACTTCTGTGATAAGAGAATTTATATGTGAAACAAACCTTACACTGAAAGTAAGTTCACAGTAGAAAAGATATCTGTCATGATGACTGATTAAAAATGTATGCTTTTATGTGCAAATGCTTATCAGTGATTCATTCCAGGTGATAACTTCCATTAGGAAATTCTTCAAAGATTTTGATCCTCCTTTCAGTTCTCTGTCACTGATGTAACAAAATACTGGAAGATGAACATATGAACACTGCTATATTATAATTCTCGCAAGTTATTCTAAATGGAGAACATCTATTGGAATGCACAGAACTGAGGAAAGCTGCACCTAACGGGAAAATACACAAATTATATTGGCTGACCAGGGAAAAATTGTGGATCAAAATCCTGCACATTAGATCAGCAACAACAACATATTATAACTCTCTGTAGGTAAACCATCCAGTTTTAAGAAACTTTACAGTAATATTTGTAATGAAGGATGGTTTTACCTATGAAATCTTTGAGAGCTATAAAAGCATAATAACTTGAAACATACTTGAATTTTTACATACAGAGCTAGTTAAAAGTCCTGCACTACCTAAATAATTTTCGAAGCATGTGGTTCAGTCACATGAAACTCAGTGTTCGGATAGCTGTGCACTGAGAACTGAAAAATATTATTACCGACTTTTTCAGCTTCCTTCTGAAAATAACTCAAACTTTCCTATTATAAATGGAATGTTCAATATATTTTTACATTTTCAAATAATGCCCATTGAGGGCTTTTCAAAAAGTACCCATACTAGACACTTCTGTATAAATGTATTATGCTAAATCAAGAAACAAAAAAAGTATAGCAAATAATGAAACACTTCAATTTATTTAATAATATGCATCTGGATCACAGCCCAATTCCACATACAACAATAACAAGAATTGTAAAGAAATTTTCTCAAACTGAAAGTTTACCAAAATCAGGTCACTCAAAAAGTGCAACTGATGAGAATATTTCATTAGATGTTCTCTGTGTGTAAGAAAATCCAAAAGTTTCTACCCCAAATTTGTAATTAGAATCAAATATAAGCCAATGTTCCATTATGAAAATCCTTAAAGTGCCAAAAAACATCCTTATAAAATTCCACTTTTGCAGGAATTTTCAGAGGATTATCCTGATAGAAGAATGAAGTTTTGTGAATGAATGATGGAGTGGATTAACTTTTTCTTAGACAAATAATTTGTATCCTCAGATGAAGCCACATTCTGCCTAAATGAACTTGTGAACAGACACAACTGCTAATACTCATCAAATGTAAATCCATAATGGATGGAGGAGAACTGCATGTAGTATCCACAAAAACTTAATGTTTGGGCTGGTATTGTTGGTGATCATATTATTGGCTCTTTCTTAGTTAGAAAAATGCCAAATTGCAATAGATATATGAATTTCCTTTGAAATCACATAGTACGCTATCCTAAATTTGTTTCCATATCCAGTCAACCATGGGCGACCCATGGATGACATCAATTTCCAACAAGATGGAGATCCATCTCACTATGGACAGAAAGTTTGTCAGCATTTAGGCCAGATTTTTCTGAAATGATGGATTGGTAGGAGAGGAGACACAGAGTGGCCAGCAAGATCCCCAAATTTGTTGCCTTTGGACTTCTTTTTGTGGGCACATTTGAAGTTAGTAGTATATCAATAAAGACCCAACAACTTAAAAGATTGGCAGCAAGAAGTAATGGAAGCAGCGCAAGATATTTCTAAAGCCTTGTTAAGTCATTCCTTAAATGGTTTCTGTGATCTACTAGCATATTGTCAAGCAACAGAAGGCTACCAATTTGAACTTAAATTTAGATTTTGAGCTAGTTTTGTTTGGTTTTTGTTAAGGAAAGTGCATATTATTATTTGCTCCACTTTTTTGTTTTCTTGATTTAGCAAGATAAAATTTGTACAGAAATAATAAATAAATTTGTGTCAAGTGTGGTTACTTTTTGAAAAGCTCTTAATGAATATTACTCAAAAAAGTAAAAAAATATATTGGGTATTTCATTTCAAATAAGAGAGTTGGAGTTATTTCTGGAGAAACTGAAAGTATAAAAAAGTTGATAATATCATTTAACCCCATGTATTCAATTATTCTGTTAACTGATCCATATGAATAACGGAAATGCTAAAATTGTCCATCTTTCCTTTGGAATATTTTTGGCATTCTCTTAAGATAACTGTTTTGCTTTGTTAGCTTTTGATAATAGAATATTAACTACTTGTTCATAATAATCAGAATGTAAATGATTGTTTTTTGTTCACAACCTGTAATTCTCATAATGCACACTGCAAGTTGTTATCTCTTCATCTGATATATTCCACAATATTACTGAAAGCTACATAGCTTTTTAAATGCTATGAATCAGTCCATGTGTTTGTTCTTAGTACAGATAACAGAGCTGTCTTATCAAAAGCATGCCATCAGATTACCCTTAGATAATATAACTAAGATATCCCAAGGTTACCATAGCAGTATTGATTAAACATTTGTCTGTATCTTAGTTCAGTCTCCATAGTAAATGTAAGTACTGTATATTACCATAGGCAAACCTATCCAAGAGTAATAAAAAGATTGTATATTTTGTTATTTCTTTTAAGAGAAAACTAGTGTAGACAAAATTTACTTCTTTGGTCCAATCCAGGTTCCAAAATAAGAAACAGTTATGAAATTATGAAAGACAAAAATGTTTTAGTGAAATTTCTGTAAAGATGCTGAACAATTTTGAAAACTGTTAATGGAGAAAAAGTTTTTTTTTTTGTGTAATAAACATGTTTTTTCTTGTATCTAGTAATGCTACATTGCCTTGTTGTTATAGAAATACAGAAATAACAATGCAGATAGGTTTTTATAATTTATTTAGAGAAATTGAATATGACAGTACAATTTGTGTGGGTATTAAACATTTCTGGAAGAGTATTATCCGTCTTTTTGAGGTTGAAGGTGTCGTGCATTTCTCCAGAAGTGAATGAGATGGCAATTTGTTCAGATGTTAGAAGAATGTCACTTTCATTAGGCAGCAAATTATATTTTAAATTTTAAGGAATTCTCCACACATCCATTTGAATATTAAAATATCAGCTCCTGTATCTGCAAATGTGAGAGGTGGGTAAAAGAGAAACTAATAGTACTAAGAACACTATTATCATTATTCAAATTCTACTTGAAAGCTGTGGACAGTGGAGTGATTATATATTTTATTAAAACACATTAACACTAGCTTCACTTAATATATAACTTTAGGACATGTTTAGGGACATGTTGACTGCATCCCAAGGTGTTTTCATGGAGACGTCTTATCGTTTGAATAAGAACTTATTTGAGTTCATTCATAGGTGACATCAAAATTCATTAATTTCCCTCTATTTTTCAAGATGAACATTTTTTCAAAAGTAGATATCTCTATTTGGTTGTGAAGTTCTTTCAGCAACTTAGCCTCTGGTTTAATTTCATAATTTTGGGTCAAAAATGTTCTGATACCATGGATTTATCTATTTATTTTTAAACAAATATTCCTTTAATAAATAAATTGTATTTATAAAGCTGTAGACAATGGAATGATAATATATCCTATGTAATGTATTCAACTCTTCATACTAACTCCACTTAACTTGAATTCAAGTAGCCAGTCAACAACTGATGATGAAAACAAATGCTTCTGAAACATATCCTACTGTTATGTAAGTTAAGTGGAATTAGTGTGAACATGTTGAATGCATTAGTATAGAACATTCCTTCTTCTGAATTCCTAAATTCCTCTTCATTTTTCCTGTGATTTTATTACATTCTGAAGATTAAATTTTGTAAATTCCTGATTCTTATCTGTTAGTATGGTTTTTTTTTAATGTAGAACTTAGTACATACTTTATATATTTGTTCTTCGGGCCTATCTTTAGGTCATGTACTTTGAATACATTATTGAATTTGCTTTACTAAATTGGTTAATAAGTGAACATTTTGAATTATGCTGTTGGTAAATGATCTTTTCCTGTTGTATAAAAGAGTTTGGAATGGTCATTCTGAAAAGCTTTTCAGTTGCGATAGTTGTTCTGTTTGGGTCTAGGTTGTAGAAAAGAAATAAAGTGCTCTATCTTACATAACTGAAGGAACTGAAATGAAAGGACCTGTTATGATTTACAATAAGTTCAATGCATTTGATTTCAGCTCTTTTATTTGTTGCATCATTTGAAAATTTGTACCTATGTTTCTGTTTGTTTTTCCAATATCAATTTTTTAGCATTCTGCACAACTTATTTGGTAAACACCTACTTTTTTTTCTATGGCGGAATATAATCATTAATTTTGTCATTCAGAAGATTTTTAACATTAAGTCTGTTAAAGGTGCCTACCTGATATTAAAATCTTTAAGAATATTTTGAAATTCTTCCTTAGTCCATGGATGATCTGTGAATTTTTTTAAAAACTATCTTCTCTTTTCCTGCTGAAAGTGTTGTAGTTTCTTTAATAAATTTATGCCTCTTGAATTCCATAATTTTTTCTGAACTAGATATTTTCTAAATCCATTTTAATTGCTGTTCTTTCTATTTGCTTGCACAAGTTCCAATTAGCATTTCAATTTTAAATTATTGTTTAAAAATAATGTGTTATGCTCTGTCAATGTTCTAGGTAAAATAAAAAGATGATAAATATTTGTCAATTATCCCAACCCTTATATTAATGTCAAATTAATGGTGTTGTTTCCAAAACTATATGAGATTTTCGTCAGTCATATATGAATATTGTTAAAGGTCTGTACTCTATTCTGTGTCAACTGTAATAGATGACAGATGGCTATGACTGCAAACTGCAACACAGTATACCTGTTGCTTGTTTATCATTTATTAAAATGAACATAACTATTATCAATTTATTTTATGTTTGCAGATGGTTGAGGAAGGAATTATTGTTTACAACTGAGCACTATATTGTACTCATGAAGCTGTTGACAATGGAGTGGTAATATGAACTTAGGTATTAATTTTTTACACTAAACTCTACTTACATAAAAATAAAACGCATTTCTGGAGAATCTCCCCCCGAGATTCACTCTGAGTGAGCAACTGAAGATATGGGGAGATTCTCCCGGAATGCGTGTTATTTTTATGTAAGTAAGTGGAGTTTAGTGTAAAAAATGAATACCTAAGTTTAGGATATATTACCAAACTGGGTTGAGTGAGGGAGATTTCTACATGTTAAACTTGAGCCATAACTGGTGATATCTTTATTTTTTTGTATGCTCATTAACAATGCAGTTTGGCAAAGCTATCTATTCTATACACCTCTCTTATAGTTAAATTTGTTGTTTGCAGAGTGAAAATTTGCTAGAGCAATTAAGTGCATATTTATTGAGATACTTGGAGGCTCAACTTTGTATTATTACCAAAGAGTACAGTCTGATGGAAAAATTATAATAAATAACACTGTGCTATTTTGCCTTAAGGAAAAGAAAGCAATAGACCCACCTCCAGCACAAATAGGAAAGAGCTTAAGAACAGTATGCTATGTAGTAAAAGATGTTAAAAAAGTGGAACAAAGTGGCCAAGAATTGTGACCTCCAAAAAAATAAGACAAAAAGAAATACAAATACCTTGATGAGGTCATTAAGTGTTTAGTTAGAAGAAAATTTCTGGAATATTATGAGATTAAACAGAAAATCCCTATCCTTCACAAAATTTACTACACAGTAAAGGAATCCAAATACAAATTTTATAGAAAAAATCTTAAAATAAATGGGCTTTAGATTTGTAAAATTCAAAAATAGGTGGTTAATTCTGGTGAGAGAGAGGACATCATTGACAATGTGTCAAATTTCTCAGAGCTTTGAGAGAGAATGAGAAAACTTCACAAAAGCCAGTATTTTATACAGATGAAACTTGAGTGCATATGCATTACAATAATAAGTGCTAGCAATAAAAGGAAAAATGATTACTGCACAAGAGTCATAATGCTTCACAGGGGAGGAGAGATGGAATTTATTGAAGGTGCAGAGCTCATTTATGATGTCAAATCAGCCATTGAGGAAAACCATAATGAAAAAAAAACAAGTGCAAATTATATCAATTGGTTGACAGAGTGCTTAACACCCAACATTCCAGCAGATAGTGTAGTCCTTCTGGACAACACTCCATACATACTCTGCAAGAAAATAAAAGCCTCCAGAACATCATCTCGGAAAGCAAATATACAATCATGTCTTCATTCCAGTAATGAGGTTCAGTCCAGAGCTAATAAGTGTAAACTATTGTATAAATAGTCAAACAACATAAGCTTGAACCAGGATAGTAAATGAGGAAATGACAAGAAATAAAATAAGAAGTCTTACACAAGAAGAATGAATGAAGCCCCGTGAAGGGGGGGAGTATGGACATGAACTTGGAAAGAATCGTGCTGATGGAAGAAGCTGTGGAAAAATCCAAACTAAACCTAGAAGCCAACAGTTAAGTTTCAGATAATGGTCTGTTTCACAGATAGAAGTAGACACAGATTTTAATTCAGCCTACTCAGACACTGGCGCCAACTCAAGTTCCACTCTGCAGATGCAGCATATGAAAGTAAACTGGGAGTTTGACATGTATTACCATTAAGGTATTGTACAACAAGAAATAAAGTAGAGAAAATAATATTTTCTTTGTTTAAATATCAGATTTTTTCAATGAAAAGTTCCATTCTCCATTAGAAGAGAGTATACCTCAAACTATTACTTATTAGGTGTCTGTGTCTTCTGCTGACATGCGTATGTGACCAAATTAGCATGTTCTCTATGAGTAAGAGTGGGAAGAAGGCACCTATAGGAGCAGATGTAAACAATTTGCAGCACTCCCACCAGAATTTGCAAATGTAAAATAAATAATACATGCTATCTCCACCTAGGTTTGCCTAGGTCATTTTGTAGGTGAGACCCATTGACAATCATTATTCATATACTTTCATGCAGTTGGTCCTGCTGGTCTAGTAGTAGCTATACTTACCTTGTAAACCCAAGGTCGCGGGCTTAATCTCAGCCAGGGTCAATCGGTTTTTTTTTGGAAGGGAAGTAAAGCTGTGGATTCCATGTCATAAATTTGCGGCATGAAAAAGAACCTCAAGCCTGAAAAAAAAGAGGCCTTTGAGCAAAATTGATTCGTCATTTCATGCCTTTAATTGAATGGGATGCTGAATATCTGGGATGTTAAAGAGCATTTGTAAATAAACCAAATCAAAAAACTTTCACACATTTAATAATTCTTAACCAGTACACTTGAAGCAACTATTAAAATCAATCTTTAGAATCCAAAGAAACTGTTTCTAATCTATTATTAAAGGGCAGTATGAATTGAATTAAATTTATTTCCATATAATTAGTACAAATAACAGATTTGGCTGTAATTACAATTTTCACATACATATGTAAGAAATTTAACAAAAAGGGAAATATATGTACCAAATAAGTACACCTAAATTAATGTAATAAGTAGTTTTAAATATAAGGAATTTTCACAGTGACTTATACCATAATACTGCAACCCTTTATAAGGAAATCACTCAAATTTCACAATTTTGTTCCACTTACTTGAGCATGTTTTGAAGGCTGTTGCCTCCATCATCAGCATGGTTCCACTGTCAGCTTCCCAGCATGATATTAAGGTGTCTATAGATTTTACAAATTTAGTAATGAAGTTACAGTTGTTTGGGAGATCAATTTTCTTTGTTTTTGTTTATGAATATGTTTTCATACACTGTTAATTCTGTGAGTTTTTGAAGAGCTTTTAAGGGTTTTGGTTCATTTTGGAATTTGCGTGATGCTTTTGTTTTTTTTCCAGAAATGGTATGCTATGCTGATTTCTTCATGTGTTTATATTTTACATTTCTTATGTGTTCCTTAAACCATAGGGTAATGCTTCTTTTCATTTTGCATATATGTTTCCTATTGCAGTTAAATTTAATCAGTTGTAAAGACTGCAACATGAAATATATAGGTAAAATGAAAAATATTATATATTTTTTCAAACCTTTCTTTTCTTCTTAACAATTTCTAATGTATACAAAGCTTGTTCAAAGTAGTAGTAGTTGTATTTATTTCTCATGCATCAACATACAGCATTTTTTGACAAAATAAACTCAAATAAAAAAAACATTACTTTTAAATATAACAATTAGGAGCAGTGCCTTTGGCAATTCCAGAAGGCACTAACTCCATTCAAAATTTATTCCAATTTGAATGACTCAGCCTCCCAGTCTCTGGTTCATCAGCAACTACCTACTGGAATATCTGGGGGACTGGGCTCCGATCCAGCCAAAAGCAAAACACAACATTAAAAATAGTTTATACATTCCATACAATATTGAGTTACATTTCTTACAATACTAAACCTTCCTTCTTTTTTAATTAAACCCTTTCAGCCAAATTTCTATCCTTGAGAGTTGCTTATTCCTTAGGACCTTATACACACCAACACCCTGGTTATTGGTGTATAAGGATCCTGTCTAACTAATGCTAGATAACTAGTTCCATTCTCTCCCCTACTTATTTCATCCTCCTTTCACTATCTGACAATTCTATACCATTTTTCGAGCACCTTTCCTAAGTATTTTATACCCATTACCATTTTTGTCTTACCTTGCCTATGTATTTTCCCAGTTCCTTAATGTTTTCACCTGATTTTAAATTTTAAATTCTTCTACCTCTTATTTCATATGGTAAGTTTTCCCACTTTCATAATAGAACTGTTCCCTCCAAAACTTGGTTTGCTTACATTCTAGTATATAATGCCAAGTACTATCTGGTTCTTCACACATAAGACATATCCCTTTGGTGTATCTTTTTTTATCCACTTAAATATTTTACTCCTGTTCTAAACCATGCCAACTCTTTCCTTCCTACCTTATCACAAATTTCAATATATCTTTCTCTTCCCCACACATTTTTTAGTGTACTATATAATTTCAGAATTTTTTTTGTGTTAAGATTTGCTCATATTTCCTGTTTTTCAATATCCTCAATACTTATTGTTGTCTCTTTCCAAAATCCTTTACCCAATCTTTCTCTATACCACTCATAGCACTGTGTTTTCCGCCATAAACTTTTTTCATCTTATGAGTTTCAGTAAAGAATTTACAAAGTTTCACGCAACATTTGATGTTAATGTATTGCCCATGATAAACTGTCATTTCAATAATTGCAAAACACTCTCAACACAAGGTAAGTAGTATGGAACTCGACTGAAATAAGTGCACAGTGCACAGTGCACAGTAAATGGAAGGCATCTTGTGATATTAGAACTTATCAGCCTCTGTTTCCTATGACACTTCTTTGGTGCAGAATGTTGAAAGTTGCATATTTCTTGAATTGACCTCATATACCAAATACTGACTGTTTTAGTGCATCTTTCATGTTTTCTCTTTCCAGCTTATTAACATTTCTTTCAAAAATCTTTTATCATTTTTATACTTATCATCAAACCAACTGTCATGCTATTTATACTTTCTTTTCCTATGTTCCAACTCTTTACCAGCGCAATTGAATAACTAATTAAATATATTCATTGCCTCCTATAACTTACTTTCCTGGGTTAGAGACTCGATTCAATACTCTCAAATTTTTCTTTAATTTGAGCCTAGAATTTCAATGAGCTTGTTTCTCTTCTTTTCATTCTACTTATATTTAGAATATTCTAACATTTTTCAAGCTCCTTAACTGTTTTGCTTGTTTATCAGCACTCCACAAAACAATTATAATTAAAAGCTAAATGAAATTTACTTTATATCTTATGAATACCTGATAACATTAAACTTACCACCATAGAAGTTACATTTAAATGTAAAGTGAAAGACTTATTACTCCAACATTGTTTTTATTCAATTGAAGAATTTGTAAATACCTTTTAATAATTATGATCACATTAGAAGTGAATAATTAATTTATTGTAACTAGTGTATATTTATTCTCTTTTGTTCTGTTTTGATGATACCACAAATTCTTGTAATTCCCACGGTTGACAATAAATCAAATCAAATCAAATCAAAAATTGATATCAAATCTTGCTTGGTTCTGCTTGGTTTTAGCCTCTAGCAATTTGCACATGTTAACTTCCTGAATAAAATCAAAACAAATTAAAATATGTGACTGAGGTGTTCAAAGTTGTACAGATTCAGTACTTTTCACGTGACTTAGTTAATTCTGAATTAATGTATAGAAACTGTACAATATTGGTATAGAAGCCTGAACCTTTAATATTTCTATTTAGAGGTACTCCAATTATTTGGTTGATATGTGAGAAGCTGTGCTGTATGCGAGACTTGGGTTAAATAATTTACAGTCAAATAGGTCAAGGTTTAGCAAGCATCAGTGTCAAATGGTATTAACCTCACCAATACATCAACATCTTTATTGAGAATGACATAGTTGTATCTAAACAGTCCTGAGTCAACATTGCAAGCAGGAATATTCTTTTACTGCAAGTATTATGTTACCACTATGTTTGTTAAAGATTAGATACAGAGATAAACAGAGTTACATTAAAAAAAAAGAGTTTAAGTAATAACCAGGGCTAGAATTTGTAAGTAAGTTATTTCTTCATAAGTTACAATTAAAAATATGTCATGTGTTGATAAATAAGGATATTTGGAATGATTTATAACTTTTTTTTTACTCTCCATGTTTGTTCATATTCCTGGGAATAGTACATAATTTATATATTTGAGAAAATTTTGCATATGTCTTTATGCAGTTCATTTTATTTGAAATATTTTACACATTTTATGTTTAAAAATTATTCTTATCAGACAATAATTTAAAACTCATTTTACTAGCATCATTATTTCAAAACTGATTCTAGTTTTTCCTTCAAATGTGGAACACAGAAAACCAACTATAACTAGTAGTTACAGGCAGTGGAATACTAGGCAGTTAACATTGAAGCCACTTGGAATGTGTTGAGATGTTTAGATCTGACAGCATTTCTTCAAATTGAATGCATGCATTTTTATGATAAAAACAGTAAAAATAAAATGCACACAAGCAAACTTCTTGTACATCACAACTGTGCTAAATGCTCTTCAAAAGCCTTAATATTCTGAGGAAAGTGACAGCATGTTTCATGGGAAAAGTTGCAAAAGTGAAGTAAACACAATGCTAACCAAGAATCCAGACCTTAGTGAACTCACAATATTAGTGTCAATTAAATGTGTAACTGGATCTGGATTTAACTCCACAATATGTAACTAGGTATAGATTGGTCCCCATTTTAGCAGAATTTTAGCGAGCACCAAGCAATTTTAACAGACAATAGACATTTCCACACATGAAAATTTTAAACAACATTTAGTAACCCAATCTTCCCTAAATGCATAATTGTCATAAAAATATTGAGATAATCAAATTGTAACAATACAAAAATATTGTAATTTTTATAATTACAATATCAAAAAGGTTATTTGATTGTTTTGTTAAGCAATAACAACTTAACTGTACTTTTTAATGACATGAAGTTTTGATAAAATGCAAACATGTTTTGCATTATTTTGCACTAATTTAATACAATTTTTAGTCCATATTAAATTTCATATTTTGACAATTTTTTATCCATATGTATGTACATATTTAACCATATTTTATTACACATAAATCCTAGCCCTGGTGTTAAAACATTTTGCTCACAAGTTAGTTGAAGTTAAAACACATGACATAACAAACTGAGATGGGTAGTTAGCGATGGACTTGTTTCTCTTCTTATTTAGGTTTGTCTTAATGTCACCATCTTCAGGTTAGGTTTACTTGCCGATTGAATTACAATCCATAATTCTCAATGGTTTTATCAATTTCAAATATTGTACTTTTGTAGCAGAATTACTTGAATGAAACATTTTGTTACATTAGCCCATTTTTTTATTTTTAAATATGCACACACACAAATACACAAGCACACATAATGCTTTTCAAGTCCTTTTCTTTCTTCATTATAATTCTCAGTTCTTTGTCCTCTTTAGGTATTGTCTTTGTTATTTTCCTTATAAAAATGGCCGCATCTAGCCCTTCTGCCCCCCAAAGTCCCTCCCTGATCCATCAGTCTTCCAACCTCCTCTTTGAACACTGCTCTGAAATGTTTCATTCAGATCTCTGCCAAAATTTCATGGCATGCTGAGCCCTTTCCTCAAAATTTTTGGATCATCTTCCAGATCTCTGTGGTATCCCCCCTCCCCACTTTTCTCTGTTATTCTCACCTACCAGGTGCTTGCTTTTGCTGCAAAATTTATTTATATTCTTTTCACTTCTGAGTAAAAGCCTGCATTCTTCATCCCCTCCTATCCTTCAAACGATTCTTAGTGCACTCTCCAGTTGTTTCTTGGCATTTCTGCATTCTTGGTCATACCATCCTGATGATTTTTGCCCTTCCCTTCTATTTCTACATTTCCTTGTCACAGTTGATTCACCTAAAATTTTCATCAAATACTCAGCTGTCTCAATCCCACTGCTCTCCAAACCTGCCCATCGTTAGCCAGAAATGCTTCTGCCTACTCTGGTTTCCATCTGTACCTGTGTGTCACTTGCTTCTCTCCCTTCTCCTTACCACTTCCAGCACATGTGTTGCACCCATCTCCTATTGATAGTTCCAGTATGACCAGGAAGTAATGTGACTCAATGCGGTTCCAAAATCCTATGTCTTTTTGACTATTAAATTTTGACTGACCAGCACAAAGTCAATTACATTGCCATAATTTGCATTTATGAATGTAAGTTACCCTTCAGAATTATGACCATATTTTCCAAAAAGAAAGTGTCAAAAAATGCCATAAATTCCCTGCCTTCCCTATTAAATACTCCAGCTTTGCTCTTACATTGAACACCCTGCTGTTCTTCCTCCCCTCTACCAGTATCCTGTCATTACATCCCCCATAAGCACATCATCTGCTTCTGGATTTCTGTCTCATATTTGTACTAAGGTCTGTGGAAATTAATGTTGTATATCTGGGCATGGCTGATTATAAATTCCAATGATTAAGTTTACTCCCCCCGAGTCAAATGAATTCCAATTACCCCTTTAAATATATATTTATTTTAGATATGTAAGTTCCCATCTCAGACTGCAAAGAAAGCAATACTCCCCCTGCCCATAACCCTCACTTGCTTCTTGATTCATGCCCTGTACTGAAAATATGAAAATTTTATGTTCGAGATTGTCACCATTTTTTAACCATGTCTCTGTTAAATAAATGACATCCAAGTCTTTGGAGAAAAACAAAAAGCTCTTGCTTTTCATTTTCTTTCTGAATGCCTTGATATTCGATAGCGATTCTCAGAAAGAGCCCTATTGTTCCTTTGCAACAGCTCCATTGTTTCCAAACCCATGATAATCACCCTTATGCATTGTTGCAGCTGGACCTTATTCTAGCATGTTAAATGGTAATGGAAAATGGAGAAAAATATATCTATTGGGCCTAATTGTTAATGGGGGAGAGGGTATTGGTAGTGCTGGACTTTGTTAGCAGATGGGAAGGAAGAGAAGGGAGTATGTAAATCTTTAAACTTTGTCAGACAGCTCAGATTGGAGAAGGCAGATAACTGGGAAGGGGTAGGGAAACATAAGTCATACTATTTTGGAAATATCTGTACATTTGTATGTGGTGGTGTGTCATTTACTTTTGTGCTGTTTTTTTTACTTATGTATTTCTAAATTTTTTCTTTTATTATATATATTTTTCATTTATTTATTCAACTTTTAGTAAATGTGTTTTTTTAAGGTTAAATATTGGTTTGCACAATTTCATGTATTTCTTAATATGAAAGCTTCATTGTAAAAGCATGTGTGGTCCAGGATTTGTACAACTTATATGTAACAAACATATTTTGTAAATAAATACACCACTGCCACCACTGGCACAGCCACCATCCTCACTTCTGCCATAACCACCACCACTACCACCACCATGCTTTTCAAATGTTCTATAATCTTCTGTTTTGACTGTGTATCTCCTATTGCAGATTACAGGTTGCTCAATGTCAGATACATTCATCCAAGCTCTTACTCCTTGTATTTGTTAATACGTCATGCCATGGCTTAGACCTGGTCCACACCAAATTATCTCCATGTCTCTTTGAGCAAACCAAAACTTTTTCAACTTTTTGAAGATCTTGATCTATCTCTACATTAATATCCAAGTATCTAGCTGCTAGAACTTTAAGCTGTCTGCAACTATTTCTGTAACTACCATATCCTCATCTGATAGCTGTTTTATTAATACAGCATCTATTTTATCGCTGATGTTAACCATTACTGTATTAAATTTAAAATTAATTTTGTGTTGGAATTAATACAGTGAAGCAATTAATTTATTCTTAATTAGCTAATGAGTGAATTTAATACTCTTACACTTCACTTACCATTGAATAATACAGAACATGTTTCACAGGCCTTCGCTCACATCATCAGCTGTGAGCTGACTGCCAGATTTGTTGTTGGTTGAATGGGCTTGATGTAGCTCTCATGGATATTTTATGAATTTTTGGATTAATTTGTCTTCTGTTTTTTATAAAAATTTTTTCCAATATTCCCAGCTCCAAGGATCAATCTACATCAATAATTTGACTTCCATTTCTGTATCATATTTATCCCTCCAAACCTGTTGTGCAACAGCTGATTTATCTATCTGAATTTCTGACTAATTCATATATGAGTAGTTTAGAAAAACATATCACCAAATTTTTAAAGTGTGGCACAGATACATGGATCATATCTTTGCAGTGGTTAATAAGAAACACTTGGATGATGCTTTGAAGTTGCTAAAACTACAAGAGAGAGAAATTAAATTTACTTCTAAAACAGAACAAGACAACATGATTCCTTTCCTTGACTTAAAGATTATAAGAACAGGCAATAATTTAAAATTTGGAATATACAGAATGGATCCGCAGACTGAAAATTACATAAAGGCCAGCAGCTTCAATCCCACAGTACACAAACATGCAGTTCTCAACAGCTTAGGACATATGCTCATTAACATACCCATGAATGAGTTTGAATACAGCAAAGAGTACTTTCACATAATGCAAACAGCAAAAATCAATGGGTATGGCCAAGAAATTGTAGACAAGAAAATCAAGAAATTTAAACAAGAGAAGAGGTTAAAACAAATTACAATATTGATAGCAAAAAAAGAAATTACCATTCACGAGAAATTTACCTATCATCCTTGGGTCACCCAAAAATCTCAGAAAATACTCTGAGAGTTTGGGACTACTTTGTCCCCAGTGAATAAATTCAGCCTAAATAATCTCAACTTTGGTGATAATGATAGAATACCTGATGGGGAGAGACCAGATATATATACGAAAATTAACTGTTCAGAATGC
This sequence comes from Metallyticus violacea, assembly GCA_030762175.1. NCBI lineage: Eukaryota > Metazoa > Arthropoda > Insecta > Mantodea > Metallyticidae > Metallyticus > Metallyticus violacea. Next base: position 25,218,390 of record CM060836.1, read on the forward strand.
AATTAAGTACATACTGGAAAACAAAAAGAAGTGTTGGAATTGGGCTAAAGGAAACTGGAGAAACATCAGGTACAATCAGATAGATAAATCAGCAGTTGCACATCATTTTAGAGAGATAAATATGATATAGAAATGGAAGTCAAATTATTGAAATTCGTAAATAGACCTTTGGAGCTGGGAATATGGAAAAAAAAAATTTTAAAAAAAAATATGAAGATAAGATTATGAAATGTGAGATCCCAACAGAAGAGAAAGTAATCCAAAAGTTCATAAAATGTCCACAAGAGCTACACCAAGTCCATTCAACCAACAATGAATCCGGCAGTCACCTCTTGGCTGATGGTGCGGGTGAAAGCTTGTGAAACATGTTCTGTATAATTCAATGGTAAGTGGAGCATAAGAGTATTAAATCGACTTACCAGCTAATTAAGAATACATTGCTATATTGATAATATAAGAGAGCTAGATATTTGTTATAATGGAACATGCTGTTCAATAAAGAGTATTAAAAAACTCCTGTAAAGGAGGAGATGAAATTGTCATTCACCTAATATACCATAGTGAAAAACTTTGATAACTAAGAAACCAGCTACAGGTGTGGTGTGCATGTTAACAAGGTATTAGAATCAGTGGTGCATCTGGCCTGTGAATAATAATCAACCTGTCCATTGCTACTTTCTGCAGTTAATGAAAATTTTAATAATAAATATAGATAGAAAAAAAATGAATATTACCATTAATATGTTTATTAATTTACAATTTAGTGGAGCATAATATAGAATAATTACTACAAGATGAAATGCATTGTAACATTTAAAAAATGTTGGCTATGTATTTATGTAAATAGAATCTTAAGATATTTTAATTCTAAATTCAATGAATGAATGAATGAATTTTATTTCAACAAATAACATAATAATTAAATTTACATTTTTCGCCTTAGCTTTATAACTGGTTCCATAACTTCATAACTTATATCAATCAAAAAATTATGCATTTTCAATAAATTGTCATTTAGTTTGCTAATTTAACTGGTTACTGAACCCTTGTCTTTGACTCATCAGCAGTTTCCTACTGGAATATCTGGAAAACTTGGGTTCAAATATTCTTTTGAAATTGAAATTTGTTACAAATGTATCTTGACAAACTGCATAATATACTACACTCATATATACATATATTTGAATGAATTTATTTCTTAGGACCAATTTCATGCAATTTTCACAAACAAGTAAACCTGTTAAAATGAAAGTAAATGGTTTATATTTCCATGTTCTCAATACATGTAAACTAACTACTATTGAAACATTTAAATTTCTCACTCAATCACCCTGTCTTTATGGAGTTGCCTTCCTTCCATATCCCATTACAATTAACATCAGATTAAGTATGTTATGGGAATATTTTATTCAGTCCTAGATAGTGTAATTGTCTACATTGTAATTCATTTTTGTCTTGCCCACCATCCATAATCATTTTGGTCTTACCTTGCCGATGTATTTTCCAAGCTTCTTAACATTTTCATCTGATTTTAGTTTTAAAATTCTTCTGCCTCTTATTTCATTTGTTAAGTTTTCTTATTTTCATAATAGGAACTGTTCCTCCAAAACTTGATTTACTTACATTCTAATAACAATGTCAAGAACTATCTCATTCTTCATACATAGGACATATTCCCTTAATATATCCATTTCTTATCCCACTTAAATATATTACTCCTGTTCTAAACTATGCCAGTTCTTCCCTTCCTGTCTTATCACAGGTTTCAATGTTTCTTTCTCTTCCCCACACATTATTTTAGAGTGCTACATAATTTCAGAGATATTTTTACATTAAGATTAGCTCATATTTCCTGTCTTTCAGTATCCTCAATTCTTGTTTTTATCTCTTTCATCATATCCATAATCTCAAAGTTGACTATATATTTAGGTATATAACATATAATCTATGACTCTTTGCTCATTTTTGTTTACAAAAGTGAATTCTCTACATGCATCTTTCCTTTTTACTCCATTGCACATTAAAAGGTTATTCTCTTCACAAAACTCTATTAATTTTTTGCCTCATTGTTAAAAACTTTATGATTACTACAACACTTTCAGTCATCGTTTTGGTTGACAATGTGAGGAATGTACCTCACGAAACATGTACCAAAATTACTTTTATAAGTGTGTTTGTGAAACTTAAAGAGAGTTTTAATGTGATGACATGATTTTTAGTGTTTTACTTTAAATCAAAATAAGACTACAACACTTCTCTGGATTTGCTTCTGTTGGGCCCCAGCTATTAAAATCTACCCTAATCTGTTCTCCTATTCTTGCATTAAGATCCCCACAAACATTAATTCTATTCTGTATTTCTTCAATATTTTGTCTCAGATTAATGAACAAATTTGAGTCATAAAAACTTGAAGGGCTAGGTGGATTATAAACAATTCCTAAACCACTGGTTTACTTCTTCCAAATAGATCACTAAATATGCACCACAGCACTTTAACACCTCCTAAATCCTTAAATCCTTTTCAACTTTAATTTTAAAACTTTTATCTTTTCTTACAAATAATCCTAAGCCACCAGACACCTAATCTTTTTCTTTAACCTTCACACTTTTTTTCTCATATTAATCATACCCATTGACATTAAAAACAGAATCTTTTAATGTCCATATCTTGACCACTGCTATCACATCCCCACTTGGTTATCTGAAAATTGTTACCATTTCATATTTTCATGAGTAGCCCTTCAACATTCCAGCATACTATAGAAAAGGTACATAGTTCCTTTACTGAGTCCTTTCTCCCAAACCTATAATGCTCCAACATAACTTTACTTCTTGTTTATCTAACATGACTCTTTGCCATTCCATTTCTATATTCAATGCATTTCACTGTTAAAAAATTGTAAAATATTTTTACAAAGTATTGTTAAATTAGTCTATAAAGCATGTAATATTACAATGTAATGAAGCATGATGCTAATCAAATTTAAAAAACAAACATACACACACAAAGCATATACAAATGGAAGCAAACTGGAGATAGTGGAGCAGTGGGAGTAATATTCATAACTAGATAGATATCCCATCAAATGAAATTCAAATTACATAATAGGTAGTTTTTAAATAATGGGAATTTTCACAGTGAAATATAGTATAAAACTGCAATTTTTATGAGGAAATCACTCAAATTTCACTAATTTTATTCCACTTGAAGGCCTTGCCTTCATCATCAGCATTGTTCCACTGTCAGCTTCCCAGCGCGGTAGATGCTGCTCTTTAGATTTTATGAATATGATGATGAGGTTACTGTTTGGAAAATCATACCAAACTGGGAAGCTGACAGTAGAACCATGCTGATGATGAAGGCAATAGCCTTTGAAACATGTCCAAGTAAGTGGAACAAACTTAGTGAAATTTGAATGATGTCCTCATAAAATTTGCAATATTACATAAAGGTTCTAATAATCAAGTGGAATAACTTGCAATTCTAAAATCTCTAGAGAAATTTGAAAAAATTTGAATATGGAGCATACTGTAAAATGTGTGGCAATATACAAAACAGTAAAATAACATTAAAGCTACTCAAAAACACATCCAAACATAACGGAATCATAGAATCCATCAGGAACAAGATTATTGCACTGATGAACACACAATAGATCTTACACTACACTGCTGGATAAAGGGGCATGCAGCAATGGGAGGGAATGAGCTGGTAGATTGACTCAGTAAAGAAGTTGCTGTACATGATGGAGTAGTGTATACAAAGAAACCATTGTCATGCATAGAAGTAAAATGGACTAATTAAGTCACATAAGGAATGGACAAATACAAGTAAAGGAAGAACTTCCTTTCCATCAATGCTTAATATAATAAAAAGGAATATTCTATCATTCCCAGAGTTGTGAAACTTTGATCATACAATAGTAGATTTGATTTTACAGAAAATGCAAAATGCATGTGCAGTGATGAAGAGCAAACAATGAACCATGTTATAAGTAACTGTAATATATTACATCAGCAAAGGAACAAAATGATTAATGATATTAGAAGAAGTGGAGGAGTTTGACCTATGACCAATGAACAACTGGTCAAGAACCATCTACATATCTTAATGAAATTCATGAGAGCGATAGACTTTTCTGCTCTTGGAGCATAGAAAACAGTCATATTTTGTCCATTATGAGGAAAAGATTTATTTAACAAAGAAAATAGTTTTATAATGGAATAATATTGAATCCGTCGTCTTAACACTCTTTATGCTTCACTAACCTTAAAAATATACGGAACCAGTTTCAAAGATATGTTATCTCCATCTCCATCTTCAGCCGAAAATGGAGATAACATATCTTTGAAACCGGTTCCATATATTTTTAAGATTAGTGAAGCATGAAGAGTGTTAAGATGACAGATTCAATTCACATGAGCTTCACTGTGTTAGTTCCATATGAAAACTTTTTTAAAGATTTACAATTTTTAAAACATTTTGATGGAATAATATATTTACAAATGTAACAGAAAAATAGGAAAATAATCTACATAATGGGTGAAGAGTAAAATTAAATGATTTGTCTATGTAACAGAAAACAAATATAGGTTAATAATTGACTATATATATAATGTAACAAATTAACAGTAATAATAAAAGTAGATAAGGATAAAACACTTAGATAAAGTCACACTTGAAATTGCTGTATTTTGAACTACTGGAGTTCTTCAATGGCAAGAAGCTAGACAAGTGAAGGTGATAAAAGTAAATATTGAGTATCTAAGGTAATGTTATGCATGGAAACACATGACGCTAGAAATGAGAATGTGGGAGGAAAAAAATTAATATTTAAGATTTAAACCAGGTGGTATATGTGCTTTATGTAAAAATATAGCTGCCATTTCTCCATCTCTGAGTAAACTTTCAGAGCATTGTGTAGGTAACGCATCAATAAGAGTTAGCATAAAAGCATCATCAAAATCCTTACAGTGAGATAAGGCATGTTGGGCAACTGGCAAGGGAGACTTGGTTTTAACAGAACGTCTATGATTATTCATATGTAGCGAAAAAGCACAGCTAACAAAAACCAAATTAAAAAAAAAAAATGAATGCATCTTTTATCTCAGGATGGTATGTGAATTTTTTAAAACTAATACCCTTCTTTATCATTGAGAGAGTGATGGTGTCTTTAGTATCTTTAAGTCTTTTGAAATAGCTGACCTTATCTACTAAAAAGATTGAATTTATTTTAAGGATAGTATTGATGATGTATTGGTATATCACTGTATATTCTTCCTTGTTGAGTGAGATGTTGAACAGTCTATGAGCCAAGCTGTTTATAATGGTGTGTTGGTGTTGTTTGTGTTTGAAGCTATTATTCTTTATGTAATTATCTGTATGTGTGGGTTTCCTCTATATACTAAATGAAATTTGTTGTTTCTTCTGTAGATTTTAAGATTAAAAATGGCAAGCACCTTTCTTCATTTTCTACAGTTAACTTAATGCTTTAGTCTTGCAGATTTAGTAATTTTAAGGCACCATCTTTTTTTTTTTTTAAATATATTTTTAGGTACTGTTGCAAATATGTCATCTACATAAGAAATAATTTTTAACAATAAATGGAAATGGATTTGTAATGTGTGCTTCTACTATACTCATGAAAAAATTTGCCAGGAATGAAAAGAGGGGATAACCCAAAGCCAAACCATAGTTTTGTTCATAAATTTTTCCCTTGAATGTGAAGAAGTTTTGGTCAATGCACAATTGAGGATGAGAATGAAAGCTCTTGAAACATGTTCTGATGATTATCCTACACTTATGTATTCAAATTTTTTACACTAAACTTCAATTACTTACTTAAAACTAAGACATATTTCGGGAGCAATCATTCTCATCTTCAGTTGTTGACTGAATACTGTTACTCAAAATGGTGACTGGATACCCGGATGCTTCTGTGGCAGTATCTGGTGGTTGCTGTAGGAACTTGCCGAGTTCATCCATAGAAGGAAAATCAAAGTTCATTAAGTTTTCTTTATTTTTTTATGATAAAAATATTTTCCCAAGTGGATAGTTCCATTGGTTTATGAAGTATTTCAGCAGATTAATCTCTGGTTTAATTTCATGATTTTTGGTACAAAAGTGAGCTTCTACCACTGATTTATCCACTTGCTTAAACTGAACATTTCTAAAGTGTTCTTTTCTCCAAACTTCCAAATTTCTGGAAATACACCACCATAGAAGCAGCCGGGTATCCAGCCACCATTTCGAATAACAGTAGTCAATCAACAACTGAAGAGGAGAGTAATTGCTCCAGTAACATATCTTAGTTTTATGTAAGTAAGTGGAATTTAGTATAAACAAGTTGAATACACAAGTGTAGGATATATTACCATTTCATTACCTACAGCTTCGTAAGTACAATTTATTTAATGTTCTGATGAATTAATCAGTTATTATTAAACCTCAAAATCTATACCAGTGAACAAGTTAATAGGATTATTGTTGCTGTATAATCCTGTTGACAATCAATAACTGCTGAAGGTGCTTATAATAAAAGCAGTTCACATCCACCTTTGATATTTTAAATTATTTGCATATTTTTTCAGTGTTATGCTATTGATGCTCTTTTTTTCCAGCTCCTAATTGCTTTTATTTTTATTTTCTTATAATTTCATTTCAGTACTTTGTATTAATGCATAATTTTGCTGTCCATCTTTTAATTTACAGTATATTCTGGTGCAGCCATGCAGCAGAATGGAACAAAAGAGGACAAGAGCAATGTATTGATAACAAAATTGAAGCCACTGGATGAAGATAGACTGAGCATTAGGTAAAAATATTTCATAGTAATTAATAAATAATATTTAAAAATTATACAAAGCTATAGACAGTGAAGTGATGGTGTATTCTATTAGAATTTATTCAAATATATTAACACCAACTCCATGTATGTGTATAGCACTAGGAGATTGTGTTTTTATTCATGATTTAGATTCCAAAAGTGTGCTGCTATCATTGATTTATATATTTGTTTTAAAATTTTTTTTATAAAATGTCCCTTTTTCCAAATTCCTAGATTTTTTCTTTGTTTTTCCTATGCATGTTCTATTGCATAAATTCTTGGTTTCTGTTCTTTTGTATGGTGTCTTTTGATGATGATGATGATGGTGGTGGTGGTGATGGTGATGGTGATGATGATGATGATGATGATGATGATGATGGTGATGGTGATGTACTGTCAATAGACTTTGTACAAGACACTTCACATTTAAAATTCATTCAGTTTATTTATGTCGGTCCTGGTGATGTAGAGGTAATTATACTTGCCTTCTAAACCCAAGATTGCAGGTTCAAATCCGGCCAGGATCGATGGATTTTTTCAGGCTTAAAAATCCAAAGTATGGCTTCCTTTGGAAGGGAAGTAAAGCCATGGGTCCCGTGTCGTACATCTACATCACATAAAGAACCTCAATCCTGAAAGAAAGGCCTCTGTGCAAAATTTGTCCACCGTTTCACGCCCTGAATAGAATGGGATGCTGATGACCTCAGATGTTAAAGAGCATTCGTAAATAAACAAAGAAAAAAAACCATTCAGTTTATAGATACATTTACAAATGGTATAGTTCTTCAGATTAAGTTTAAAACTGGTACCTTTACAATTTTTTACACACAAAACTAATTTTTTTAAAATACAAACAGTGCATTTGCATCTCATCCAAAAAGCATGGTGTTCAGCACTTACAAAATGGTTTAAATGGATGAGATGTTATATAAAATGTAATGGAGAATACTTTGAAAAGATGCAACGATTAGATTGCATTTTTTTAAAATATTATTGTATTTTAAAAATTTTTATGGTGATCCTGGTAACATTATTGGTTTGTTTAGAGCAAGTGGGGGTGCCAATCAGGTAACATATGCCCAATCATCAATGATTTGATGGGTGTAGCCAGTATATTGTGCAATAATATACTCACTTATCAAGTAGGGAAATGTAATCTGGGGTGGACCAACTGTTGCAAACTTAAATAGGATATTGATAATATAAGAAAATGCCAACTCCCCAAAAAAACTTATGGTGTATTTACAATCTAAAAATTTGCCAGTCTGTAAAAGAAGTGTTTCAAAATTAGCATACTTTAACAGTAGTTTCACTTTATGTATATAAAGTTGTATTGCTAATTAAAAATAATGAATGTAACGGTACATTAAACAAAGGGGTATCACTAGGGGTATTAATAATTTTCATAGAATAATCGCAACAAAATCTGTAACAGAAAAAGATCCCTACATCAGAGGGACTATATTATTCAATAAATTACCAGAATCCAGACAAAATATGCACAAGGCAACTCATTTAAAATGTTGAACTATCGTTTCTTGTAATTTAGTATGTAAGTATGTAAATGTATATGTAGGAAATCAACAATATAATCTATTGTAATTGTAACATGTTAAGCAGTAGCTGTTTATTATGTAGAATACATTGAAGAAAAAATAAATTAAATTAAATTTTCTCTCACTCTCTGGTAATAAGAAACTATGGATCAAAACTAATATTAGGAAATTGAAGCTAATTATGTAATTTATAATATGACAAAACCTGAAACATGTATATGGGTGAATAAACTATATTATTATTATTATTATTATTATTATTATTATTATTATTATTATTTTGAACACCGTCTTTGGAGACAAGCCCAAAGGGGTAAATGAATTAGGTATCTCATTTCAATTCACATTTTGAATGCAAATGGTCTTAATGAACAAAGGGACAAACTCCAGCATTTTTCTTCCTGGCACACCTTTGATACTTTTCCATTTCTCATCATTTCAAAGTTTATTTTTTCTATTAAAAATACTTTTTTTGTATAAAAAATAATTTTAGTTTTTTTAATAATCTTCAAACCCCATTTTTTACAATGGTAATAATGGAATAAATGAGGCAGTTTTTTAGAATGAAAGACTTTGAAAAGTTTTTAAAAAGTTTTATTAGTATCCCCCATTTTTCTTCTTATATCCACTTTTGAAAAAAATATTGACAAGTGTATGCTACCATCATGAGCAAATTTTTATATTAATATTGAGAGTGTTTAATCTCTCTCTCTCTCTCTCTTTTTCAGTACTGCATCACAGAATGAGAAGGAGAAGGAGAAGGAGAAACAAGATGAACTACCTCCAGTTCCATTTTTTCAATTGGTAAGCTATAAAGTTGATCATTGAACCATACCATGAAAACATTGAAGAATATTCAGAGTAACATATGTAACTACTACCATAAATATTTCTGAAATGAAAGGTACTGTTGTTGCACTGTATGCGTAGTCAGATAAGGAATAATGATGTAGTTCATATAATGAGCCCAAAAATAATCAGTAGCCTAGAAGGATTTAAAATTCTGTGTTCTACTCATTAGAATCTTTCAAAGAATTATCTATCCCATTTAACTGCTCAGGTACTAGATTGGAAATGTACAATGCATACCTACCTACCGTGAATATAATTTGATTTCCCTACATGGAAAATAGTGAAACATCCCTTTCAATTTATTGTCATATATTATATAAGTAACATGCTGGATGTGCTAGAGAAGATAGTATTGCTCACTAACTGAAATAGTCGACATGATCCTGTGTAAGGAGAATGTAAGAAGAATGCCATGCTTTCATATACCATTTACTCTAAGAGATATCCAAACAGACATCCAGGATAAAATTGCAACACACAATGGATTATTTCCCTAAATTGCAGACAAAATGTGAAAGACCTGTACTGTCATTGCATAACCATTGCGAGGAATATATTACTTAAAGCCTAATGATTGTGGAAATTCTATAAAAAGAGTCTGAAAGTTCAAGTATCTATGGTTTTTAAATGGAGAAAATATTAAGAATAGGGCAACAATTACCATTTCATGCCCCCAGTAAACCAATTTTTAAGGAATTAAATGTTCCATCATGCATATTCATATTGAAAACTGTATCTTTTGTGCATAGTAATAAAGAGCTTTTTGGAATAATGAAGATTATTATGCGCATTACACTAATTCAGCCACATGTCGGTCATGATGGTATAACCTTGTAGCCATACTTGCCTCCTAAATCCAAGATCGTGGGTTCAATCCCGGCCAGGATCGATGGATTTTTGGGCATAAATCATAAATATGGATTCCTTTGGGAAGGAAGTAAAGCTGTGGGTCTCATATCAGAGATTTATGGCATGTAAAAGGACCTCAAGCCTGAAAGAAGAGGCCTCTGAGCAAAATTTATTGGCCATTTCATGCCCTGAATTGAATAGGACGCTGAATGACCTGAGATGTTAAAGAGATCTGTAAATAAACCAAATGAACAAAATAGATCAGCCACACTTACACTTACAATATCACAAACTTACAAAAAGCATTAATAATGTCACATAAAGGTGCAATTCTATATAATAAAATACCAAACTCATTTAAAAGCTCTTCAAGCACAAAGTTTAAAAAATGTGTTAGAAAGCTAATGTTAAAACATAATTTTATACTGTGGAGGAATTCTTGAATACTAAGTTACAAAGTTAAATATATATACAATACATTTGTAGTTATGTATTGATGAAGCTAAATGTATATAATCGGTAAATAAAACTTTGAACCTTGAATGACAACCCTCTGTATTGTCCTGCAATTAGGAGACAGATCACTGTACTAGCTATTGGTGACTGTCATGACAAACCATGGTTGGTGGGTAAATCAATTTGGTTCATCTCTCGTACTTTACTTTAGTGCTTCAACTATTTGTCTCACCAAACTTGTACTACTCTTATCAGACTAAATAGCTTTTTGTATAATTTGTAATGTATAACATAATACTGATATACAATGAATATTTGTGCAGTTCCGCTTCTCAACAGGCTACGAGCGCTTGCTGCTGTTTATTGGAACCCTTGGTGCAGTTGGCACTGCAATGACCTCTCCTGCCAATATATGGCTCTTTGGAGATCTCACCAAGGCCATGGTGGACCATGGTGGAACAGTTGGCAATGGCACTGGTGTGGATCTGTTGGATGCTCTGGACACTTTTGCTATATGGAACTCTGTGCTTGGAGCTGTTATGCTTGTGCTTTCTTATGTGTCTATATGGTCATTTACTTATGTAGCAAGCAGACAGGTAAGTTCCTTTGTATGAAAATAATTACAGTGATACCTCAATGCATTGTTCTTGAGAACATTGTTTTTCTTGACTCATCATTCCATTTATGTAGTCCCAGAAAATTTCATTTTAAAAAATAGTACTAAATTTCAAAATTAATTAAATTTGGAATCTAATACAGTGTCCAACTATTTAAACACACCCTTTCTGGCTTCACTTCTGGAGATTTACTCATGATATGTTTTGTGAACCATTGTCCACATCTTGAGCTGCTAAACAACACTTATCAATAGTAGTTTAACAGCTGAGGACAAAGCCCATTGTGCATGACCTTTAAATCTCCAGTAAGTAAAGCCATAAAGAATGTGTTTAAATAGTTTGGCACAGAAGAGATAGGAACAAAAGGCACATTGATCATTCTTCAGAGTATTGTTTTCATATCGATCAAACATATTTTTTTGTTTTATGTAACTTGTATCCATGATTTTTTTTAATCATAAATCATTGATAAATTGCAGCAAGTACAATACAGTGCTTTTGAAGAATACTGTCAACATTGTTCACATGTGTGAATTGGCAAGGCATTGCTAAGCAGAACATATTAAGACAAAAGATGTATTGTAGCAGTATGTGTTTGCATCAGAGGGTAAGTGCAAATAAAATTAAAGATGCACAAGACAGATAACAGACAAAGCTGTGAATGAACTCTCAGAGCAAGGAATCCTGTTTTCATTATCCACATAAATCTGTCAGCACAAATTTAGCACCAAAAGAATCCAAAGGTTTTATGGTCCTCGAAGTCATGGCATGCCCTATGAAGCATGTGAGGACAATGATGAAATACCTAAAGGTTAGATCTAAAATTATATGGTTTACACTTAAAATTAACCAAAATGATAGGACACCTAATTGAGAAAAATCTAGAAGATAAACTGCACAAAAAATTAAATGTCTTAATGAGAAATTAAGAGCTTAAACTAAAAAAATTCAGTATATGTATAGTAAACAAAAAGGAAACCATTACCAACCTGAAGAAATCTGCACAGACTATGTAATTAATCTATCAGAACACTCTTTCGATAACCTAGAACTACAGCTTCTAAAAAGTAAATAAAAACTTGCAATGGCTACTATAACAAAGTGGAAGATTTCATAGTAAATATAGAGGTTGCTACTCAGGGCTTAGAAGAATCAAAAAAGTCAGCCATCAAAAACCAATGTATGATATGAAATAAAATAAAGCAATATAGTAATAACCATCATCATCAGCAACATAAATGCATACTTAAAAGAGATAAATGGAACAAGTTAGTGATTCTAGACCCAGATGACTGTATTAAATGAATGGAGAGCCTACTAGCTAGAATGGAATATATAATAATAATGCATGATTCCTTGAATGAGTGTGTCAAAGCTTTTAATGTTCCCCGGGAGTGGACCAAAACCTTGTCAGATAGTGATAAGAAGCTAAAACTAAGAAACCTTATGCTTCTTAGGATTTATGGCCTTCCTAAAATAAATAAACCAGGCAAAAGCATGCATCTAATAATTAATTATATAAATTCACTGACCTACAATTTGGCTAAATGATTGGTAAAAAATTTGGAACTTTGGAACAATTTGAAAGCAGAAACACCGGAAAAAATTAACAATGCACTGATTGGCTGGATGAGTCCCTTGTTTCTTTTGATGTTGCATCATTGTTTACTAGCATTCTAAAACAAAGACTACTCCTTAAACTACAGAAATGGCTTAAAAGTATGAACATATCATTAGATGAAATTGAGGATTACATCGACCTTATTCTTCACATTCAAGGGAAATTTACCAACAAAACTATGGCTTGGCTATGGGTAATCCCCTCTCTTCATTTCTGGCAAATTTATTCATGATTAAAGTAGAAGCATGCATTACCAAGGCATTTCTATTTATCTTTGTAACACATGGTTTCATTATGTGCATGATATATTTGCAATAGTGCAAAAAAAAAAAAAGATGATGCATTAAAATTACTAAATCTACAAGACCAAAGCATTAAGTTCATTATTGAAATGAAGAGGAAGGATGTTTGCCCTTTTTGGCCCTTAAACTCTACCAAAAAATAAAAATCACATAAGGAATAATACTTTCAACTCTATACAACACCAATATACTATCATAAACAGCCTTGCTCATAGATTAGTCAACATTCCACTCAACAAGGAAGAATACACAGCAGAATTCTAGTACATCAGTACTGTCCAGAACAGTGGGTTCAACCTTTCGTTAATAGATAAAAAGATGAAACATTTCAAAACACTTTCAGATATTAAAAACACCACCACTCTCTCCATAATAAAGGACATAAGTTTTAAAACATTTACATACCATCCATGGACAAACAGGGTATTAATAAAAAATTTTAAAAAATTTAATGTAACATTGGAAGTCTTTAGAAAAGAACCATAAAGAATGTTATTCTTTACAACTAAAAGGCAGAAGTGTATCAGATAAATTGATTGGATTGGGTCAGAGATATATATAGGCAGAACAATAAGAAATTTGGACACAAGGGTAAAGGAACACTTTAGAAATGTAAGATATAAACAGGTGGATAAATCAGCAGTTGTAGATCACTTTTGGATGTACAATCATGACATCGCAAAAGCAATCAAACTGTTGAAACCAGGGAATAAGCCATAATGGAAAAGATTTTCATTTTAAAGAATAAACATTGTATTAAATTTAAAATTAATTTCGTGTCCAAACTAATATAGTGAAGCAACTAATATATTCTTAGTAATGGCGGTTCAGTGAGCAACTGAAGATGGGAGAGATTCTCCCGAAATGCGTCTTACTTTTGTGTAAGTGAGTGGAGTTTAGTGTAAAAATGAATACCTAAGTTTAGGTTAATATATTCTTAATTAGCTAGTGAGTCGATTTAATACTCTTATGCTCCACTTACCACTGAAAGAACATATTTCACAGCTTTTTGCTCTCATCATCAGCTATGAGTTGACTGCCAGATGTGTTGTTGGTTGGATGGATTTGGTGTAGCTCTCGTGGACATTTCATGAACTTTTGCATTAATTTGTTTTCTGTTGGGATCTGGAAGCTCATAACCTCATCCTCATATTTTTTTATAAAAATTTTTTTCCATATTCCCAGCTCCAAAGATCTATCTACGAATTTCAATAATTTGACTTCCATTTCTATATCATGTTTATCTCTCCAAAAGTGATGTGCAACCATTGATTTATCTCTCTGATTGTACCTGATGTTTCTCCAGTTTCCTTTAGCGTAATCCCAACGCTTCTTTTTTTATTTTCCAATATATACTTGATTGCATTCTAAACAACTAATTTTATATATTCCTGGCCTCTTCTCATCAGGTAATCTATCATCATCACCATTTGAGCAGATTATTTAGGCTGAATTTATTCACTGGGAACAAAGTAATCCCAAACTGTAGGAGTATTTTCTGGAATTTTTTGGTGGTCCAAGAATGATATATAACTTCTTGTAAATGATAGTTTCTTTTTTTGTTGTCACTGTTGTAACCTGCTTTAACCTCTTCTCTTGTTCGAATTTCTTGATTTTTTGTCAACAATTTCTTTTCCAGACCCATTGACTTTTGCCATTTGCATTATGTTAGAGTACTCTTCACTGTATTCAAATTCATTTTCCACCAGTTCTTTGGAACTACTTACACTTAAGTTATCAAACCTAAGAAATTTTTGAAATCTCCAGAGAGATGGTGGAGAAAATTAAAGATTTGGTACTCTCAAAAAGATGATCTTCTGTGTCCTTTGATGTAAATTCACTCTTTCCCAGCATACCAAGATACAAACTCTCAACATCCCTTTGGAAATGGTTGCAGTCTTTGAAACTAAGCAACAAGGAGATTGAGGAATACATCCAACTAACTGAAGTCTGCACCAGTCAGAATTTCTTCAGGTTCTACAATGAATTTCATAAACAAGAAGCAGGTTTAGCTATGGGGAATCCATTATCACCTTTTCTGACTGATTTATAGATGAGTAGTTTAGAAATGCACATCACCAAATCATTTCCATATATTTTTCAAGTCTGGCACAGATTCGTGGATGATATGTTTGTGGTGGTTAATGAGAACACTTGGATGAAGCTTTGAAATTGCTAAACATAGAAGATAGGGAAATTAATCAATCTGAAACAGAACAAGACAACATGATTCCTTTCCTTGATTTATAGACTATAAGAACAGGCCATAATTCAAAATTTGGAATAAACAAAGGATACGCAGACTGAAAATTACATAAAGGCAAGTGGCGTCAATCCCACAGCACACAAACATGCAGTTCTCAACAGTTTAGCAGACTCATTAACATACCCAGGAATGAGTTTGAATACTACAGCGAAGAGAACTTTCACATAATGCAAACAGCAAAAATCAATGGGTATGGCCAAGAAATTGTAGACAAGAAAATCAAGAAATTCTTACAAGAGAAGAGGTTAAGGCAGGTTTTAACAGTAACAACAAAAAAAGAAATTAACATTCATAAGAAATTATTTATCATCCTTGGGCCACCAAAATATTCCAGAAAATATTCTGAGAGTTTGGGATTACTTTGTCCCCAGTGAACAAATTCAACCTAAATAAATTCAGCCTAAATAATCTGCTCAGCTCTAGTGATAATGATAGTAAGTAGTACAAATAGGCAAACACTATTTAAAAAAAAAAAACCAAGGTTTCACTGCAGTTTGTGATATTACTTAATCTTTCATATAACATCCTCACCCCAGTTATAAATTTATAGTTACTATATGCTTTAAATTTCTATTATGTATGCTACCTACTGTTATATTGTCAATTAGATGTTGTGGAATATAAAGATCTGTTGAAAGCAAAAACAAAGGAAAAGTTTTTAAATAAGCCTCTAAAATGGAGTGCCTACAGTTGTAGCCTACTTAGTAAAGTATGTATACTTTTTTTGCAATCTCTTCATCAGACCATATGCTGGTTCTTTTATTATTATTTATTATTTCTCTTGACTCAACAATTCATATATGTAATAATCTTATTTCCTGGTATGCCTAAGAAAATTTTGGCAGTTGAATGTTTCTCATCAGAGTGTGACATACTCATTTTGCTAATAATTGCTGGCTGTAGTTATTAAATTTATATAAGTATATATTTAAATAATATTTTGTTTATTATTATAGGAAAGAGATAAAGAAATTATTTGCCTGTGGACTTTATATAATTTAGATATTTTCCACTGTTGGTATCTGCTTGCTATGCTATATGTTATTTTAAAAGTCTTGTGTTAATGGAAAAGGACTGAAAAGTGACAACATACAGAAAAAAAAATTTAATGTTTTATTTATTGGCTCTTAGGCTGCATTGGTCTGTAGATTGAATGTGAATACCATAGGTATAAGTCTGTAGTTATGAATGAAACAAACTTGATGATGGTGCAAATGAGCTGGAAGTCCTTGGTACCTTAAAGTTATCTGACATTTACCTTTTCAGGATTAGGAAAAACTTGACAAAAACATCATCCAAACAAAGAGAAACATAGGCACACGGTTAAAGGAACATAAAGTACAAGCAAATAGAGAAATCAGCAGTAGCATATCATTTTTGGACACAAAATCATGACAAAGTGAATATAACAAAATTATTAAAATCAGTACAAGGACCTATGGAACTAGCAACCTGGGAGAAAATCTACATCTACAATATAAAGACAGTCTAATGAACTTCGACACTGCCAGGAATGAAAACATAAACTATAAGTTTATCACACTGCCACCAGAGCAGAATACACATTCCCACAGCTGAACGAATTATCTGACAGTTGAATTTTAGATGATGGTGAGAACCAAATGTTCTTGAAACCAGTTCTATGCATTATGACAAGTAAGAGTGTGTAGTTCATCTAAATCATTCAATAATACCAATTATCCAAACAGTTTTACCTGGCTGGGAATCGAACCCAAGAGCTCCAAATTAGTAGTTGCAAATGCTGCACTAGACAATGGAAGTGGTCAAAAGTTTGTTGTGTATGCAAAGAAACAAAATACATGTTGAAAGTGTTGAAAGAAAAAAGCATAGTATTTTATTATAACTCTCTCAGTTTATGAAAGTGCATTTTCTTAAAAATATAGGCTTTATATGAAGGGTACCCAACAATTATTTTTAAGCAGTTGTATTGAACTGTACAGATACATATTTTGGTTCCCATCAAAGTGTGGCCTGATCAAAGTGTCTTTTGTGATTTATAACAATCTGGAAGTATACTAAAAAGGAAAATTACAAAGAAAGCCCTCAAGGAATGACGAATTATTTAAAAAAGTGATATTTTCACAACCATTTATTGTAATTAGTTCATTAACTAATAATAAAAATCCTACACAATAAATGAAGTAGTGCTGCTGATTGAATGAAAATACATAAAGTATTGGTATTGCACCAAAGATAATATTTAAAGAATTAATTACATAATATTTTACCAGAATAATGAAGCTTAATATATGAATATTTAAATCAAAAATGTTGGCAGCATTTCTCCAAAATGTTTGATCTATTTAACTAAACAATTATATAAGAACTAGGCAAGAAAATCAATTGCTGAACTGGGCTCAAAATTTATGTAACATACCTCCACTTGCAATAATTTATGTGAAATAGAAAAGGAATGACAGGTAATATTTTAATCAGATTGATTTTAAAACAATATATACAGGTATTTAAGAAAACATCTCTTTAAGTAACATTAAAACCCAGCACATGCAATTAAAAAATAGCACAAAAAGAGTTCAAGAAAATGCATTTACCTTTCAAACAAATTACTAACTATTACAACCTTTTGTATTAAAATATGTGTGATTCAGAACTTACAACCAACAAGTTCCATCAAATTTCTAGTTAGCAGATTGAAAGTAGTGCACATTTCTCAACCTCTTGGTTACATGCTGCCAGAAGAAGAGCTTATGTATGATAAGCCATCATACAGAGAGCTCACTACCTCCCAAATTCTTTAAAGAGAAGAGGGCTATAGGTGTATATTTAGAGAATAATGAGTCCCATGTGACAGCAGCTGAGCATGCCAGAAAGAAAGAGAAACTATTGTTGATATGCATGTCTGCGTGAAAAAACGACATGAAAATATTCTCCATCAATACATTTGTCCTAACTTTTTCTCCACTGAAACTCTTACCTCAGCATATTTTCTTTTGCCTCATCCACATCACAAATTTCCTTCCCTATGTAGTTCATTAATAATAATAACAGGAACCATAAAAACAACACCTATTGCTGCAATGCAGAGCATAACTATCAACATGCCAATTAAAACATAGCTAGATATTAAAACAGCAATATTGGGACAGAAATAAAAAAGTAATCAACACAGGAATTAATGGTTTCATATTCCAAAAGCACAGAATTAAAAACACAACAGACTTTCAAAAATTACATACAGAGAGTAGATTTAGACAAAAGTTTAAAATGAAGTTTAAAATATATATAGATAATAGTGTGAAACTAAATCTGTATACCATCATCTCCAAAAACAACAACCCACCTGAGTATTAAGATTGGCAGCACTTCGTACTCTAAACAACTATTATCCATCTGATATATGGTATATTTTTTTTATTTGTTTTATTTACGGATGCTCTTTAACATCTCAGGTCATTAGCATCCCATTCAAATCAGGGCGTGAAATGGCCAAAAAATTTTACTCAGAGGCCTCTTCTTTCAGGCTTGAGGTTCTTTATCGTACTGTAAATGTACGTCATAGGAACCATGGCTTTACTTCTCTTCCAAAGGAAACCATATTTAGGAATTTTACGCCCAAAAAATCCACTGGTCCTGGCTAGGATCAAACCTGTGATCTTGAGTCTAGGAGGCAAGTATGGTTACCACCACACCACCAGGACTGACATATATGGAGTAGAGTACATGCAGATGAATCACTTAAAAATGGAGAAGCAGGCTTTGAAATATATTGTGAAGAACTCTCTCAACATGCACCTTTCAGACAGTATGCTTACAATTTTTATGGCAAAATAATGGCCTTTAGAGCAGTTTTAGAAAATGTACTATATATACATAACAGAAATAAAAGAACTGTTATTTTAAGGGACTCTAAAGCAGGAATAAAAGCATAATGAATTACAGTTATGCGCTAACATACACTGTAAATGAGATAAGAAAACTATATCATACAATCCTGATCAGAAATACACAAATAGTACAATGGATCCCAAGTCATGTGGGATTAAAAGACAACAAGATTGCTGATACTTTAGCAAAAAAAAGGAGTCACCATAAAATTAAAACCAACAACCATCTAAATTAAAACTCATAAAATGATTAATAATTAAACAAGAACAACAAAATACCCAACAAAAACTTAAAGGAAAACCATATGAAGATCTAAAAACTCTAAAATATCTTTTATTGAAACCAAGAAAAAGCTGGACATGGACATGCTTCTCTTTCAGAATATTTCCTCAGGGTTAAATTAATCAAGGACAGCTACTGTCCATTATGTAAGGATGTGAATACCATTCTAAACAAAGAATCCTGCAGCCAACTTAATAGCAACAAACAAATGAAAAAAATTTGGAAGCTCTTTATTAGGAAAATGGGTAAAAAATGATAAATATCAGCATCCCAATGATCATTAGCAACCAACCAGCCAACCGATCCGATCCGACCAACCAACCAACTGACCGACCAGTTACTTCCCTTTCAGAGTTTTCTTCATAAGTAGGAATAAAAAAGTTCTAAGGAGCTAAGTCAGGTGATTAAGAGGGGTTTGACATAAGTACCATTTTTTTTTAACTTTGCCAAGAAATGTTGAACAGACAAAGCCAGGCATTTTCAAATGCAGCAATCAATCTTCATTTTTCCACAATTCCAGAAGTTTCCATCACAAACAGCCTTAAAATATCAATATAAAAATATTGGTTCACTTTTTGTCCTGGAGGAATAAATTCCTTATGTTCAATCCCATGTACATAAACTAAACAAATCAATATTGACTAAAATTGTTAATTGAAATATTGCAGAGTGAAGCTAATTGTATATTAAGATCATTGTGTGATTGAGTCAAACATGATCTTAATATAAAATCAATATTGTCTTGATATTTGATTGAATTTGCCTTGCTTTATTGGATCTTGATGAATTTGAGCGTTTCTATTGACTTGATGCTTGTTTGTTTTCTGGGTCATAAGGGTAGCAGTAAGACTTGTCCCCATTCACAACCTACATAGACAAGTTGCTGCAAACTTTTTAGTAAATGTCTTTCTGCAACTCTGTGAGAAGTAAGGTATCCATTTTGTGACTGGCACCTCATGATAGATTCGTTTCTTGAGAATAACTTTTTAAATAATTTTCTCATTTCTGTTTATTGAAAGAAGTTAAGTTGTAGTGGGTATTACATTAATATGTCATCATATTTGAAATGGAAAATCATTCATAGACATTCGCTTTAACCAAGCATCCTTCTTAATGGCTTGCCAAAGCATAATAATGATTTTAACTGCAGTTTACCCTAGTAAAAATCAAAAGTTCATGCACATTCTCTGTTCTTTATTTTCACCTATCACAAAAATTGCAAGGTATTGCAAGGTAGGAAAGCACACAAACAGCACCAAAGACCCAGAAGATCACCACTTGCCAGGTTGGTGTAAGAAACCCTAAGCAATACAATTCATTACTAAAAAGTGTTTGTAAGTTTTGCTACAATTCTGATTATTTTTGCTTCCTTTCTAATTTAATAATTACGAGCATATAGATTTTGTTCATGATAACCACAGAGTGTAGATAAGGAATATAGCTTATGTGAGAAAATAGCTCTCTGAACACCTTAATAGGGGATACCTTTAGAGAAAAAATAAACTTAGCTCACTGGTGGCAATAAATAAATGAAATAATGCTCCACTATTTAACAGTGTAAAAAGTGTCTCACTGAGTCGAACTACTCAGTTTTATTGGCTCCACTTACTTGTTTAAATAGAACATGTTTCACAGACCATCATCTGCAACCTCGACTATCTATCTAATGTGCTGGATAATTCAGTGTGTTGCTTTGGGGATGCATATTTTGCTCTGGAAGGCATATGTTGAATTATGCAGCAGTTGTCTGGTAGCTGACAGTGCAGACAATGGTCTCTGAAACATGTTCTACATTTAAACTGTAAGTGGAGCCAATAAGAGTGTGTAATTTGACTCAATCATATAATGATCTTAATTATAGCTTCATTGTACAAGTTTCAATTAGCACATCAAAGGGAAAAAATATTGCCAGGTATAAAAAAATTGCATATTTTATAATAAAATTAAAATTGTGAAAAATTTTAAATCAGTTGTTGTTATTGGTTTGGCTTTTAGATCCTAAATTTGAAAAATTAAAGTTCTTTATTACATTGAAATTGTGCACATTATATTTATTTTTTTTTTCAGATTCTTAGAATTCGTGACAAATACTTGCTGTCAGCATTGTCACAAGATGTTGGTTGGTATGACATGCAGCAGACAGGAGACTTTGCAAGCAGAATGGCTGAGTAAGTTAAACAAATGAAGTGTATCACTTAGGATTTTAATATTATGCAAGAAAATGCACTTGTAATAACATAAATAATCCAAATTTTAAAAATGTCTTTGAACATTATTGCAGTATTGTATTTATGAAGCTGTTGACAATGGAGCGGTAATATATCCTAAACTTAGGTATTCATTTTTTTACACTAAAAACATTTCATTTTTTATTTCATGTTTTTGGGTGAAAAACCATGAAATAAAACCAGAAATTAAACTGCTGAAACATCTTCACAACCCATTGGAGTTATCCACTTGGGAAAAAAAAAATTATATTAAAAAATAGAAAAAAACCTAATGAATTTCAAGTTTCCTCCTATGGATGAACTCGGCAATTTCCTACTTCAACCAACAGAGGCCACCACAGAAACATCTGGATGTCCAGCCATCATTTCGAGTAACAGCAGTTTGGTGAGTAACTGAAGATGGGAGAGATTTTCCCGAAACGCATCTTACTTTTATGTAAGTAAATGGAGTTTGGTGTAAAAAAAATGAATACCTAAGTTTAGGATATATTACTGCAGTATTCTAAACAAAATTATTGGGAAAGCAAAAAAAGCTGGAAAATAATAGGATTATAAAGGAAAGTAATAATAAAGGCAAGGCAATTTGGGATGTAGTTAAAAATAAAACTTGGTTATAAATAAAATAAAAAGAACTATAGGTATACAGCTCTTAGTTTTCCTTTTTTAAACTATTAGTGATGTAAGTGTTACAAATTCGACTCAATCATTTAAAAAACTTTTGTAAAGAATGTTGTTCTGCTCATGAGTGCCTATAAGAAGGGAGAATGATTTCCCCTCCCTTCCATACAAGAATCTGCTATTCAGCTTACACTGTCTTCATCTGAAAAAGAATGCTTATTCACAATGAATATGTTTATATTAACTCAAGGATCAACAATATGAGCAGTGCTTAAATTATGATTGACTGTTTTGTCATAAAAACAGTGATATAATAAGAAGTTTATTTATTTTTTTTTTATTGATTTATTTATGGACGCTCTTTAACAGCTCAGGTCATCAGCGTCCCATTCAACTCAGGGCGCGAAACGGCCGACAAATTTTGCTCAGAGGCCTCTCTTTCAGGCTTGAGGTTCTTTTTCGTGCCACAAATGTACAACACGGTACCCATGGCTTTACTTCCCTTCCGAAGGAAGCCATACTTAGGATTTTTACGCCCGAAAAAATCCATCGGTCCTGGCCGAGGTTCGAACCTGCGTTTTGGTTTTAGGAGGCAAGTATGGTAACCACTACACCACCAGGACCAACAAGAAGTTTATTGATTGTTGATAAAACAAGTCTCTCATTTTCTTTTCAGCACGTAAATATAAACATAATCAAAGAATGTTAATTCTAACTAATTTGTCCTCTAACACACTGTTATGCTTCACTTACTTTTAAATATGGTGATACTGGTTTCAAAGAGACATGCTCTCCATCTTGAACCAACTTGACGACTGGTTGGATAAACTAACATCTATGAGGACCTGTGGCTCCTCTCTGGTGGTGTGTTTTTATAAACTGGAAATTTGTATTACATTCTCCTGTAATGTGGAAATTCATAAAATGATACCAATGTTTATGAATGTATATCTTCACCATGTGTCCAATTCTGTATGTCCATGTGCTTCTTTAAGTAACTTTATTTCTTTTTTTATGTTGTGATTATCTATTCAAAAATGATAGGTCAGTGATGGCACACCATTTTTGGATAGATAATCATGACATAAAACAAGAAATAAAGTTACTTAAAGAAGCACACTGACACACAGAATTGGACACATGGGAGAAGATTTACATTCATAAACATTGGTATCATCTTATGAATTTCCAAATTACAGGAGAATGTAATACAAATTTCCAGTTATAAAAACACACCACCAGGACAAAGCCATGGGTCTTCATAGATGTTAGTTTCTCCTACTAGTCACCAAGGTAGCTGAAGAGAGAGAGCATGTTTCTTTGAAACTGGTCCCACCATATTTTAAAAGTAGGTGAAGCATAAGAGTGTGTTAGATGACAGATTAGTTAGAATTTACATTTAAATAGCTTCATTGTGTGAGTTCCAACAGAATTTTTAAAAAAATTCTTATTTTTCGAAAGTTCTTAATTGAATAGTCAAAGAAACTGTTTTGCTGTTACACACATTGTAGAATTTCAACCCAGCTGGTCAATTCAACAAAATCATCATATAGAAAATGGTTCCCTCAAATTTAGCAAGCTGTGGTAACTTTATTATTTAGCATTCTCTAGTTGTTTCGTTATCCATGCTTTTACCTGTAGTGATTTTATTTCATTATCTTTAACAAAAGGGCTTGGGGTTTTGTAAGTCATTAGCTTAGTTAATCTTATTTAGTGTTCAGGCAATATTGAAATCTTTTCAAACATGATAATTACTACTTCATCAAAATCTTGTGTGCTTGGAAGTCTTTTAGAAGTCAAGCGCAGAAAAAGTATATAATGTAGTGTAATATTTTAAAAGAATAAAGGTGACAAATAACATAGTAAATGCAAATGTTTTACTTAGTAGTGGTAGTGGTAGTATTGAAGGGGGTACTTTAGAGAGCATTAAAAATATCCTACATTTTAGACATAGGCTTTTTGTGCCACTCTCAAATCCCTTATAGTATTCCACATTCTGTATTCTTGACAAGGTCCAGAACCTTACTTCCTATAAGGGGGCATCCATATTTAAATATGGACTGAAGAGTTGGTATCTCCTTCTTTCCAGGGCATCATACTTAAGGAGTATGTGCTTTATAATCTCATAGGATTGGCTGCAAAGTCTACAATTGGGCTCTCCTTGAAAGAGTCCCATTTTCTGGAGATGTTTCCTAATTGAAATGCCCAGTAATTAATCCCACCACTCTCCTTAACTTTTTTCTTACTAACTTAATGAGTGATTTAGTGAGCGTGTAACTTTTTCCAAAGGTTTGTCCTGGGTAGTTTCACCATCGTGTTTTACATTACTCTCTAGTCCATAACCTAATTGTTGTTCTTGCTGTGAATTTGCTAACTCTGCAGGCTGGTTTCTGTCCTATTAAGGGGCTAGATGCTCCTTTCTTAGCCAGTTTATCTGCTGCTTCATTCCCTGTCATAACTCTGTGGCCTGATACCTACCTAATTCAACAAAGTTGTTATCTGACAGGGCTATCAGTTTTTGGAGGCAGTCCCATACCAATTTTGAATTAAATTGGTGAGAATCAAGTGCTTGAAATGCAGCTTGACTATCCAGAGGATCATAATATGTTTACCATAATAGCTCTTTTCTATGCCTTTTTGAATACAGGTCAGGATTGCTAACTTCTCTGCCTTAAACAAAGTGCAATACTTCCCAAGGTTTATGCTAATGTTGGTCCTGGGAGTTTTGCTGTAAATGCTGGCTCCAGCTTGATAAGAATCCATGAACCATCTGTGTACCATATTAGTTGCCCTTGGACCTTCTTTGGCTTTGATCTTTCCTACCAATCAGATCAGGATCCAAAACTTATTTTATAGGTTCATTGAAAGCAGAACTGGGTAATCATGAGATCAAATCTCATTTCCAGTTCCGGACTATCCGCAACCTGTAATATATTAATATGTCCAAGATAATCATTCCTCCATCCTCCTGAATGTACAAATCTATAGGCTGGGAGTCATGCTTCCGCTTTAAGGAATATATCCAGCAGTATCAGATCAAGCAGAGTCTCTAGTGCAACAGTTGGGATGCTTATAAAAGCTCCCGTTGTGCATATACAATCAAGTCTTTGCAGACTTGAAAAATTTGATATCACAGTGGTTTGCAGCATTTTGGCCATCATATCATAATACCATAGGTTGGTTGAGGTCTAATGATCTCGGTGTATAACCAACCATTGATATATCATAGGTCTCATTCCTCATGATGTTCAGATCAAGTGTCTGCAGGTCATCAGTGACCATTTAACTTTTTAGATTACTGTTTCTATATGAGCATTCCATGTAAGCTTCCTGTCCAGCATCACACCAAGATATTTAGCCATCATGGAGATTGTCACATGTGTTCCCAAAAAGTCCAGGTTATTAAAGCCTTGTAGGTTTTTCTTTTTTGTGAGTGGTACAATAAATGTTTACAAAGGGTTCACTGTAAGCCCTTCCCTTGTGCACTAGTTTTTGATTATCATTAGCCCAACATACATGATGTCCATTATTGTCTGGGGAATTTCCCCATCATAACTGGTAGGTTTTTCTTTTTTGTGAGTGGTACAATAAATGTTTACAAAGGGTTCACTGTAAGCCCTTCCCTTGTGCACTAGTTTTTGATTATCATTAGCCCAACATACATGATGTCCATTATTGTCTGGGGAATTTCCCCATCATAACTGGTATATCATCTGCATAAGCCTGTATATAATATCCTTTCTTGTTCATGTCTACCAGTAAGTTGTCTAACATGAGGCTCCAAAATAAGGGGAATAGAATTCCTTCTTGCAGACAGCCCCTTGTCGCAACTATCTGGTTCAGAAGTGTTGCTTATATATTTCTGCTGCATAGCATGGAATTTATCTATTTGTAAATGGTATTATCCATGTTCGATTGTGAACAGCTTGAATTATGGACAAGTAGGTGTTATTGTCAAATGTACCCTCTATATCCATAAATGTGACCAATGCTGTTTCCTTCCTGGCCAAAGAGTCCTCAACTCTCACAGAGGCTAAGCCCTACCACCAGCGACAAGGTCCTGCGATTCCTAGGCAGGATGCTATTAGAAAAATGAACATTTCTTCTATACAGTGAAAAAAATTCCCATCATAGTCAAGTTTCTTAGTGCTCTGAAAGACAACTTGTGATTGTCTGTGTGAAAAAAAATTTACAGGAAAGAATAAAAAAAACTAGGTTTTAATTGGAAATCATGTCAATAAAAGAGGAAACTGCTGGTTGAATGCTCAACATAGTTGAATGGCAAGCAATATATTTGCATGAAATCAGACAATTTAGGCATAAAGAATGGAATATAATTTACATTGATAAAATCTATATTAAGTCATTTCATACAATGGCAAAGTGCTGGCAGTTGGAAGTTGAAATCAGTGCTACCACAAACATTGGAACTGGACAAACACTGATAACTGCCCATGGGAGAGGAGAAGATGGTTTTTAGAATAAATCTTATTAATTTTTAAAACAGGGCAAAAATTAGGCAATTATTATACCTCCATGAACGAAAATGTTCAAAAGTGGCTGGAAATCAGCTTCTTCCAGCTTGCCAGGCCCAAGTGTATTGTAATGAATAATTCAACATACCATTGCAATAAGAGGGACAAGTAGTCAACTCTAGCATGGCTAAAATACAACTTCATTAACAACCTGAATTTCTGTATCTTCTATTAACCATTTTTCAACTTATGCAATTTATTTTTATTTTATTCAAATTCACTTTCATCCTTCTCCACAGTTTCTCTGAATTTTATCTATAGCTAACTTTGAACCAATTGCTGATAAGGAACACACCACAAGATCATCAACATAAAGTATCCTTGGAATGTTCACCTTTTTAATTGCAGGCATATTTGTATAATCATATAATTTGGAACTTTTATTAAATAAAATAGATAATTAAGCAAATATGAGGAGTTTTCACAAAACTTAACATCAATAATACTAAACTTTTTGTGGAGAAATATAATTAACTTCCAAATAAAACACTTTAATTGCACAGCTAATATCAATTTACTGAAAAGGGGTTAATTCAAGTAAATTATGACTAAAAATATATTGTATATGTAAACTCTATATAGATTCTGAAAATAATATATTTTTTTAAAAGTCAGCATTTTATCACTTTCAAAATGTTTTTACGAAGATTTTCAGATTAAAATCCAATTTTTTTTTTAAGTTTAAAATGTATTATGCAATGAAGCAGGAAATATAGATTTTATATATTTAAATGCTTATATTCTATTATAGCATTCACTTTCGTTCAATAATCACAATAAGAACAAGTATTGTTTACTGGAACAGTTATCTTAATACACATGTAGATGTAGCATTATCTTCATCCTCCTGGAAACTCTGGCAGGATAAAATGTTTTAGCTTCTTATGAAGACAAGAGAAAATATTCAATAACTTCTGTATGTCAGCACTAATATGATCCGAAACTGTGTGGATCTTCTTTATATTACTTATTCCCAACTCAAGAATTTCAATATTAGATACACCATTTGTTGTCTTGGCAAACATTTGCACCTTCTTGCACTGGCACCAGTCATGCTATTTCTTAAAAATATTTTGCAATATAGATTTAATGTCATATTCTTTTCAGTCTTTACCAGCTTTTCTATTATTGCATGGTATGAGAGAATATTGATAAGTTCTTAGTCTTAGCTTGGGAAATGGAATTGTATTTCAAAACAAATTTTTATTCAACATAATCACCTTTTAACTCCATGCAAATAGCTCATTGTTTGAAAAGGATGTCTAAGTCTCATAAATATTTTTTTTCCTTGCTCTGCAAGCCACCCTTCCACCGTCCTTATCACTGTTTCGTTCAATCAAAATTGCTTCTCTTTTAAATATCTTTTTGGAACTAGATAATAGTCTCGAGGGGCTAAATCTTGTATTCTTATGCCACCATAAAAAACTGGATTGTAGGTTTAAGAGAGGAAGAACAGATATAAAAAATAAACACTGGGTAGAAAAACTAATTTCTGTGTCCACTTGAAAATGTTTGTATTATAACTATGTATCATGATTTACAATGTTATAGTTTCAGCCCAACATCAAACCTTTCTTGTTAGAGGTTTAGTTTTTAAGAATCGTTTCAAAAGTATTTTCTTTTTTTTTTAATTTATAATTGTAAAATTAGTATATTAGTTGCAACAATGAGTTCTCAATTAATCCATTTCAGTTCTATATGCAGAATGAGCATCAATTTCAATTGTAGAGCTTCATGAGGATTTGTACAGTATACCTTGGAAGCTCTTTTCAAAATTAAAAATATTTGGACAGAGAGTAGTTCAAGCTTTAATAGATTTTTTTCATTGTTTTTGGTATTTTGTAGGCAATAATCTTTTCTATTATTCAACATACCTGTCTTAAGTTTAACTCTCTTGCACACCTGAAGAGTTTACCTAACTTCATGAAGACACAGACCAAAAAGAAACAAACCTGATGTGGAAAGCTGAGGTTTAAGTTGACTAAGGTACTGTAGCATTGACCTCTGTATTATGTTGGTTGTCAAGCCTTGCCATTTGGAATTGTTGTTCTTCAGCCTATGTCCATCATTACTGTTGATGATATAGTCTGTACCAGGATAATACAATAGCTATTTGTTTTTCAGAGATCTGCAGAAACTAGAAGAAGGCATTGGGGATAAAGTTGTGCAGTTTGCACATTTTCAGTTTGCATTCATTGGTTCTCTTGCTGTGGCATTCACTCGAGGCTATGAATTAGCATTTGTGTGCCTGAGCTCATTGCCAGTTACCTTCATCTCTATTGGTACTGTGAGCTGGGTAAGTATTTGAATATACCTGTCACAGATTCACATAGTGCTTCTCAGTTATTAATATTAATATATGCATGGATTCCAAATTTCAGCCTATCTTCATTTCTTATAACTTTTAACTCTAGGAAAGGGCCCCTGAAACATATCCTAATGTTGTATAAGTAGGTGGAGTTAGTGTGAACATATTTAATGCATTCTTATAGGATATATTACCACTGCATTGTTTTCAGCTTTGTAATAACAATTTAATTTATTAAACCATATTTCATAATCAACAAGAAATATGCTTATTGTACTTACGAAGCTGTTGACAATGGAGTGGTAATACATCCTAAACTTAGGTATTCATTTTTTTTACTAAACTCCACTCACTTACACAAAAGTAAGATGCGTTTCAGGAGAATCTCTCCTATATTCAGTTACTCACCGAACCGCCATTACTATAAATGATGGCTGGACATCCGGATGTTTCTGTGGTGACCTCTGTTGGTTGAAGTAGGAAATTGCTGAGTTCATCCATAGGAGAAAACTTGAAATTCATTAGGTTTTTTTTATTTTTTAATATAATTTTTTTTTCCCAAGAGGATAACTCCAATGGTTTATGAAGATATTTCAACAGTTTAATTTCCGGCTTTATTTCATGGTTTTTGGTCCAAAAGTGAGCTGCTACTGCTGATTTATCCACTTGCTTAAACCAAATATTCCTAAAATGTTCTTTCCTCTGAATTTCCAAACTTCTCTTTGTTTTGCTCTGCTCACAATCTCCACATTTTATTTTGTAAATTCCTGATTTCTGTTCTGTTGATACGGGGTCTTTTACTGTGCAATCTAATAAATTCTTGATGTTGTATCTGTTCTTTGGGGCTAACATTATCCCATGTTCTTTGAAAATTTTCTTGAATTTGTGGTAAATTGGATGGTAGGTGAAACTTTGAATTTGTATTCTTCTTTTGTGTTTTTCAGTGTATAAACTTCCCTTATCCCTTTTTGTCTTTTAGATTTATTGATAATTTTTATCACTGTGTCTTTGTTGAAACCATTGATTATAGCTGTCTTTATTATTTGTCTGTTTTCTATTTTGTACTCTGCTTCTGTGAGTGGAATATTCATCAATCTGTGTGCCAAACTGTGAAATACTGCATACTTATGTGGAATGAGGTTATAACTCTCATTTTTATGTAGTTTTCCGTATGTGTTTCTTTTCTGTAAATTCCAAAATTCAATCAATCTCCATTTCTTATAATTTTTAAATCTAGAAATGGTAGCCAACCATTTCTTTCTTCTTCTATGGTAAATTGTATAGATTCATGTTGCAAATTAAGAAGGGCACCTATTGAGTGTTTCTTCAGTATTATTACAAAAATGTCATCCACATACATATACCATGACTTGAAAATTAAAGGGAAGGCTTTTGTGATATGTGTTTCAAATGTACTCATGAATAACTCTGCTAGAAAAGGTGACAAAGGGTTTCCCATGGTTAGGCCTGAAACTTGTTGATAATATTTTTTGTTGAAGCTGAAGTAATTTTGTTTAATGCAAATATTAGTAAGTTTTAATAAATCTTCTATTTCTTCTGTTTTTAAATTTATTGATGTTAACCATTTTTTTTAGCATAAGCATAAGTTTCTCTGTAGGTATGCTCGGGAATAAGACTTTTACATCAAATGAAACTATTATGTCTCTAGCCATAATTCTGCTATTTTTAATTTTTTTGACTAGATCAACGAAATATTTAATGCTCAAACTTTGGAATCTCTTAAAAGAATTGAAGACTTTGATCAATTTTTTTGCTACATGGTATGTGGGTGAATTGATATTGTTTATTGTTGGTCTCATGCTGTTATCATTTTTATGTATTTTAGATAGTGCATGAAGCCTGGGTTGTGCTGGATTACTCTGTGTGATATTCTGTTGTTCAGTAGTGGATAGTGTTTTGACTTCATTTAATGTTTGATTAATATTTTATTGCATTTTTTGAGTGGATTCTTATCAATTGGTTTGTAGTCTTGCCTACATAAGCAAAACAAGGAGAAGTTTGGAAATTTGGAGGAAAGAACATTTTAGGAATATTCTGTTTAAGCTGGTGGATGAATCAGCAGTAGCAGCTCACTTTTGGACCAAAAACCATGAAATAAAACTGGAAATTAAACTGCTTTTTTTTTTTTTTTTGATTGATTTATTTAAGGACGCTCTTTAACAGCTCAGGTCATCAGCGTCCCATTCAACTCAGGGCGTGAAACGGCCGACAAATTTTGCTCAGAGGCCTCTCTTTCAGGCTTGAGGTTCTTTTTCGTGCCGCAAATGTACGACACGGGACCCACGGCTTTACTTCCCTTCCGAAGGAAGCCATACTTACGATTTTTACGCCCGAAAAAATCCATCGGTCCTGGCCGGGTTTGAACCCGCGTTTTGGGTATAGGAGGCAAGTATGGTAACCACTACACCACCAGGACCGACAATTAAACTGCTGAAACATCTTCACAACCCATTGGAGTTATCCACTTGGGAAAAAAGTTTTATATTAAAAAATAGAAAAAACCTAATGAATTTCGAGTTTCCTCCTATGGATGAACTCAGCAATTTCCTACTTCAACCAACAGAGGCCACCATAGAAACATCCGGGTGTCCAGCCATCATTTCGAATAACAGCGGTTCGGTGAGCAACTGAAGATGGGAGAGATTCTCCAGAAATGTGTCTTACTTTTATGTAAGTAAATGGAGTTTAGTGTAAAAAAATTCTAAGTTTAGAATTATTTACAAAGTTAACATTTAAACATCAAGGTCTATTGCATCATGTCACTGTCATATTTTTTACTCCCTACCCTTCTGCACCAACAGATTTATAGTATTGCTAAGTTTTACTCAGAAATTATGCTTCACATAATATTTTAATTAATTGTGACTGAGCCCTTGTATTAACAATCAAAAAATATATGAAGTTGTTTGCATTGAGATTATATGTCTAATTCTACAGTAATTAATTATTTGCTCCAAACTTGACACACTACATCACTCCAAACATTTCTATTAAATAGAATTTATCCTAAACTTAGGTATTCATTTTTTATACTAAACTCCATTTACTTACATAAAATAAGATGCATTTCAGGAGAATCTCTCCCATCTTTAGTTGCTCACTGAACCGCCATTACTCGAAACGATGGCTAGACACCAGAAATTAAAAAAGAAACTCCAGAACTTACAAAAACACCAAATAAAAATGGTACCAGCCTCACACACATGCACAATAGATAAAGTGGTTAATCTCTCAAGTGCCACATTTTCAGAAAATGAAATCAATCTCCTAAACAAAGGCCTCAAAACTTGTATAGATTTTTAAGGGATGTCTAGCCATCGTTTCCAGTAATGGCAGTTCAGTGAGCAACTGAGGATGAGAGAGATTTTTCTGAAATGCATCTTATTTTATGTAAGCAAATGGAGTTTATTGTAAAAAATGAATACCTAAGTTTAGGATATATTACCACTCCATTGTCATCAGCTTCATAAGTACAATATTTACAAACAGAATTTGTCGGGCTGAATGGTCCTTTATCAAACAAAACTTTATTAGACTTATTTGTTACATGTATTGCAACAGGCTGTATGATATTGAGAGTTAGATTTGTAAATATTAACATATTTTGAATCATTGATTTTTTCAATATACATGGAAAAGCAGAAGAAGATAAAACTGCATAAGGTAGTGCAAGAAGGTTCACAGCTACTACACATAAAAATCTCATAATACTTTTGCAATGAATGTATTTGGAAAAAAAAATGATATCATTATAATCCTGTTATTATCTGTACATCAATTCATCTTTTCAAAGTTGGATAAAGGTGTATTTATAATATTTTCTTTCATTTAAAACAGATTTCATCTCGCCTTGCAAAGAAAGAACTTGCTGCTTATGGAAGAGCAGGTTCTATAGCTCAGGAGGCTCTTAGCGCTGTCAGGACAGTTATAGCATTTGGTGGAGAAAATGTGGAAGTTGAAAAGTAAGAAAATCTCTCAAAAATTTAAGATATGAGCTACAGAAACTGGCAACTAATATCTATTAATTCTTTCTAAAGAGAGCTTCTTTTTCCTTAATTTCAACACTTTCAATATAATAGTTATACACTTTATTTTGTGCATATAATAATTACCCTGTTTGTTCTTGTAGCCTTTTATGTGCCTCATGTTTGAGGACCCTGTCATAATTATTGGTTGGTAATGAATAATAAATAAAATTATTATGCATACCTTTCAATTTTCCTACAAATGTTCCACATAATGCATATTGTATTGTGGCCAAAAATCTCCAGACACCCTTGCTGTTTGTTTATTTGTTTGTTGCCATTCTCCCTGAAGCAAGGTGGATAGTTGTTGCTGGGTCTTTTGGCAAATTGGTCTGAATTACAATCAACACTATAGTTCATCCCAAGATGTTCGATGGAGTTCAGGTCGGTACTTTGAGCAGGCCAGTCCAGCAAATCCACCTGATTTTCTTTGAACATGATGCAGTGGTCCTTGCTTTGTGGACAGGAGTATTATCATGCTGATACAAGATTCAATTCGAAAATATTACCATAGTGTGGGAAGCATACTGTCTAAAATGTTTCATAAACACCTGTGCTCATTGTATCATAGACCAAAACTAAATGACTCAAGCTCAAACCATGAAAAACAGTCCCAGATTATCACAACACTCCATCAAATTTCACTATCACCACAACATATTCAAGAAATACTATTTGCCAGGCATCAGCCAGGTCCATACATACACTATAGCATATACCACGGTTCATCACTCCATAAAATCTTCTTCTATAGATCAATAATGACTTGTTTGCACCACTCTGAGCAATGTCGCACATCCATTCCTATTATCAGTGGCTTGTGAGCAGCACCAGGACCATTAAAACCAAGTCCTTTTGTCTCATGATGGATCATTCTGTCACTGACCTCTGTACCTGACCAGCAATGGAAGTCCTCTGTAATAGTTGACAAGGATGTCTGAAAATTGGTTCGTAGAGTACAATTTAAAGTCCAGTTGTCCGTATCAGTTGATTTCTTAGACCTATCAGAGCGATGGTTGTGTTTAGTACTTCCCTGACATTTCCATTTCACAATAACATTGCTAACAGTGAACATGGGTACATGCAACTCTTATGAATTCTCTCTTATGGAATGCTTCAACTTCTGGGTTTCTACAAACATGTCCCATTCTAAGTCACTCAGTTCTCTTCATTAATTCATTCTGATAGAAAACATGTCTATGATGTTGATGCATTGTGTCTGTCTTATAGATACATAGCCTGATGTCATACAAAGTGCATTCATTACAGTGTCTGGGGACTTTTGGCCATATAGTGTATGACTTTATGCTGCATGACAACTATATGGAAGGTTTTATGTTATTATTAGAAAACTGATTTTAAGGTACAAAATGATGGTTGTAAAGTGGAAAAGAAGCTAAAAATTTTTACAAATGGTTAAAAAAAGGTGCTGATAAAGGTCTTTATTTAGGTCTAAAGCAGTTACATTAACATTTTTTATTCAACACATAGCAAATAGCTTAAAATAATCAATATTTAGGAAGTAAATGTAACATTTACTGACTTTCAACTAATTTGTTACACTAGATTATGCACAATATATCTATATTTTTCAAATATAAATTGCTGGCACTTTGAGCTCAGGAGATTCTTTTATACAGAGAAACTCTGTTCAAATTGAAACCAATGGGACATACTTTGTAAAGACATGGAAAGGAAATTCAGTGGAAGTTGCAAAGACTTACACATCTGTATTGTTCCTCAAAATAAATTCAAGTTTGGCTTTGGCAAATCCATCAAGGTTGTACCTCCCTCACAGTGGTCAACTTCTTCCACTGTTCCTTTTCCTCCTCCATACCTTCTTCTTCTAAACACTGAGTCATGCACTGTGAAAAGTTCCAATTCTAGATCTTTGTGATTGAGCAATTGTTGGGCATGTTTGATGACTTTTTTGTCCTTTGAATCTAGAGCACATATGATGAAGTGTTTGATTTTTTCAAAGTTTTTAGATCAGAAAACTGTATCTTATCCAAGTATCTCACCTGGTTATGACAAGGAATTGTGATAGGTAGAGCCCAGTGATTTTGGCACAAAAGTTGATAATATGGGGCCTTTACAAGAATCTTCTTCAGAGCAGCAATGAGCTTATTTACCTTATTGTATTCCACCCTGACTCTTTAACAAACACAAGTAGTCAATGTGCTGCTTGATCAGTCATCACAAGCCTGGCATTTTCACATTGTATGCCCTCCAGCTGGTAAAAATCATTGAATGCCTGTGCTGCTGTGCAGGTATTTTTCTTCTTGATTGGTATATCTCAAAGAGTATGGGGTTTTATCCTTTCACCATATAATGAAAACACCAAAACATTCTATATACTGTATATAAGTAAATCTAATGTGCCATGGAAGTAATGCATACCCTAAATTTGAAACTTAAATTCATAACAAAAAGATTTTGGCATATTGTTGTAAGATATCTTAGAGATAAGATCATCTGCTTCATAAAATGATCAGAACATAGAATTTATAAGTATACTATTGTTACATCTTGGAGTATATAGGACAAAATCTATCACTCGTAATTGAGAACATTGTATGATTGAGTTGAACTAAACACTCTGTCACTCTATCACTTCTGTTATTGCCAGGACAGTTGGCATATATAAAAAAAGAAATATTTATTTCTTATGGTTGTGACTAGTCACGGGTTGCCTGTTCTTCTTCATTTTGAATTTCAAAACTTTTTCTTCATTGTCAGAATGTCTTCCTTTGTGAGGAAGAGTAAATTATTTCCTTCTAGCTTTAGTTGCAAATAATGCCAATTTCTGTTGCTATCACAAGCGAATGTTGCTTTCTGCTACAATTGAGCTCTCTTCCTTTCTGTTATGATTTTTTTGAGCATAAATAATTTCTTTATAATTGAAAGTAGCACCATAAGGTGTTCTTCTCTGTTTGCCCTCCATTTGTGACTACCTACTATTCAAATACTCTATGCAATAATAGGCCTACAATAAATATAACAAAGTGAGGAATTACAGCAATTTATTGTGACATAATAAATGATAAATTTGAATGAAGTTACCGGCAAACTAAATGTAATATGCAATCGAGTATAATGCACACCACTATTTTGAATACTACATTAGGACAAAAAGGTGTGCAATAGATTTGCATAAATATGATGTATATCATTGCAGCACATCATTAGTTTCCTCTAGCATGAATCCCACTTCATGTTTGCAGACCATCTCTTTTATTTTCTTGAAAACATTCTCATAAATTGGCCCTGTGTCATTTTTTCTCAGGGTGCTCTATCATCTAATTTGAATGTAGGATGTTAACCTCCTGGGATTCCTGACTGAACTAAAGCCATGGTAAGATCTGCAGAGAACTGCCTAAATAACCTATCCTACGCACAATCTTTGATAAAATACGAGTATCTAGCTCCATTGCCAAAATCAACACAAATCAATCATTGCTAGATTTTTAACAGATCCTGCACCTTGCAGTCATTATGGTATGCCTAAGTCACCCAATTACGGAATGGTGGTTAGACATCTGCACTCTCCTTTAGAAAGTGAATGCTCCTTCATGCTCTTAAATAGGGCAATGTAGCATCAGCACATGCTTCTTGTAATCCCTGATGACACTGACTACTTTTCTAGCACTGGCCATTTGAATTTTCGAAAAAGAAAGTTGCTCTGAACATTTTAAAGTAGTTCCTATGCATGGCTATTCTTTGTTGAGCTGCTGTCATTGCCATTAGTTGATCAAATGGTAGTAATATAACAAATTATTATTGAAGAAATCACTCAAATTTCACTAATTTTGTTCCACTTGGATATGTTTCAAAGACCATTGCCTTCATCATCAGCATGATTCCACTATCTGCTTCCCAGCATGTTATT
The DNA here is from genome assembly GCA_030762175.1 of Metallyticus violacea. Lineage (NCBI taxonomy): Eukaryota > Metazoa > Arthropoda > Insecta > Mantodea > Metallyticidae > Metallyticus > Metallyticus violacea. The sequence continues at coordinate 25,255,509 of CM060836.1, forward strand.
AAGATGTCGCTCTGTGGATTTTACGAACTTAGTAATGAGGTTACTATTGTTTGGGAGATCAAAATTAACCATATTTTCCTTGTTTTTGTTTATGAATATATTTTCCTACACTGTTAATTCTATGAGTTTTTGAAGAGATTTTAAGAGTTTTGGTTCCTTTTGGAATTTGTGTTCTTTTGCCAGAAATGGTATGCTATTGCTGATTTTTCCGTGTGTTTACATTTTAAATTTCTCATGTGTTCCTGTCAGTCCTGGTGGTGTATTGGTAACCATACTTGCCTCCTAAACCCAAGGTTGCGGGTTCGAAACCGGCCAGGATTGATGGATTTTTTCGGGTATAAAAATCGTAAGTATGGCTTCCTTCGGAAGGGAAGTAAAGCTGTGGGTCCCATGTCATACATTTACGACACGATAAAGAATCTCAAGCCTGAAAGAAGAGGCCTCTGAGCAAAATTTGTCGGTCGTTTCACGCCCTGAATTGAATGGGATGCTGATGACCTGAGATGTTAAAGAGCGTCCTTAAATAAACAAATAAAAAAAAATCATGTGTTCCTTAAATCTTATGGTAATATTGTTTTGTCTATGTATTTCATATTGCAGTCTTTGCAACTGATTTCCTAAATACTTGATTTTTTTCCTGGCAGAATTTTGTTCAATTCTGTGAATTGAATTTCCTGGCAGAATTTTGTTCTCAAATTAGTGAAATTTGAGTGATTTCCTCAATAATAATTTGTTATATTATACTATATTTCACTGTGAAAATTCCCTCTATTCAAAACTAAATGGTAGTAACTATGCATGTTAGTTGGACAAGGAGAGCACTATAGCAAGATCATCTGAACACAAAATGAGGAAGTTATTAGTTATACAAGTCAACCAATTTTGACCTATTTTCTATAACCTCAATCAAAATATCTTATTCAAAGGAAATATGAGTCCCTAAATTTGGAAAAGTTAATCAATGGCTCTTGGGTCATATTTCTAAGTTATCAGTACATCCCTCTAATATATATTATTTTGCATATATTGGTTGTTTTTTTAAAAACTTTCCAACTGCTTATCTTGAAAGCAACACGTTTTCAATAAAACAATTTATTGCAAATGTTTCTTAATTTGAGGAGGAAAAACAATGATAACAGTTACGTTTTGTTTAGTGAAGGGTTTCAAGGTAATTTCAAGGTCAACTCAAATTTTTAAATGGCAATCCCAATTTTTTTATCAATTCTAATTTTATGCAAAAAGGCAAACAGTTTTTGTTTGATAATTTTTTATTAAACTAACCCTTATTTTATAAAATATTTAAGAAGATTGAAATACATTATTACGTGCTAATACTTTAAAAAGACTAACTTAAATTTCTTTGTATTTAGTAAAACACAAATGCAATACATATATTCACATTTCTTACACTATACTCCATTCACTTACATAAAAGTAAGACTCGTTTCGGGAGAATCTCTCCCAATCTCTCCCAATTGAGGTTAGATTGTCACTCCATTGTCAACAGCTTCGTAAGTACAATATTTACAAATGCAATAGTTATTTTTTGTTTGCTTTTCTCACATAACAAACAATTAATAGCTAAACAAATGTGTAGGATTAAATGAGAAGTAGTACTTTAGTGAGGGAATGTTAGGTATACATTTTACTAGATAGAGTTGAAATTATTTTTATTTATGGGTTTATGAATCAAAGTGTACATAAGACAGCTTGCATATTCAACAAAAAAACTCCTGGTAGAAGTTCAAGTCATACTTAGATACCTATATGACTTAGTTGAGAAATTTAGACAAACAGGATCTGTTGCTAATAAAAAAAGAAACGAACCACATACCTGATGATTACTCACTACAATCAAAGTCCTAGTTACATCAGAATTTCGATGAGTTCAGTATGTAAAATTCTCAAAGAACAGAAGTTTCAACCTTATAAACTTGAAACACACAAAAAATTTATTGAAGATGATTTTGATCAAACAATCAAATTTTGTGAGATAATGTCAGAGTGATTAAGAGAATCACTTGAATTACTAAGAAATATTTACTTTTCTGATGAATGCACATTTTACCTTAACGATTCTATAAATCAACACAATTGTAGGTAGGTATGTTTATATTTACATAATTGTAGGTATTGGAGTTATAAACAATGCATTTTGAGAGAAAACCATACAAGGAAAATAAATGTCTGGGCAAGAATTCTAGGTAATTAAATCATTGGTTCATTATTGTTTGAGGAAAAGCTCACTGGTGGTATGTAGCTAGAAATGTTATTATCCTCTCATTAATGAAGAAATTTAAAATCAAGAAGATGAGAATAGTAAAGTTGCTTACATCCAATCATGATGGAGCATCCCTACATTATACACAGACTATTCAACATTAGCTGAATAATGTATTCCCAAATAGATTAATTGGTAGAAGGGGGAATACCAAATGCCTACTACGTTCTTTGATTTAAGCTCCTTAGATTTCTTTCTATGGGGGCAATGAAAATCAGTCCGTTTTAAAACACAGTCTGCTATAATTGAAAAACTCTGAAAAAGAATGAACATAGCTTGCAGGAATATTCCTAAATGCTTGTTTCAGAATATTAGACAAGCTTTTGAAAATGGACTGTATTTTTGTATGAAATGAAATACAGAGCATTTTGACCACAGATTAATGATGAATAGCTATTATTTTTAAAAGCAATTTCCATTTTGTGCTATTCAATTGTGATTTAGTACATGTAAATGTTTGGTTTAGTAAAAAATGTATCAGACAAAATTTGTTTGCCTTTTTGCATAAAACCAGAAATTGGCACAAAAAAAAAGTTCCTATTTTTTAAAAAGTGAGTTGACCTTGAAATGACCTTGATACACTTTTCTAAAAAATTGAACTAACAACATTATATACCCCCCTAAATGAAAAAAACCTTTGCCATATATTGTTTTCTTGAAAGTATGTTCCTTTTGAGATAAACAACTGAAACGTTTTTAAAAAAACATAGTATAAGAACACCCACATTGATATTCAGTCACACACCAATATGCAGTTAATCTGTCTTAAAATTAGCTCTTATCATGCATTAAATAAAAAACACTAAATATGATTTTAACTTATAAGGCATACAAAGATTTCCCAGTAAATCATAAAAGCATATACCTTGAGTTAGAAGTGAATTTTTATTGACTTTTGTTTATAGGTGAAAGCCAGTGTTTACTTGTAGATAAACCAACCATTATAGTGGATTCCTACTCTTTGATAGCATTTTTACATTTTAGTAATATCCTAATGGAAACATTCACCTTATTTATGGGTGGCAGAACCCAAATTTGCACAAAAAAAATAAGTTTCAAAGACATGTGCCAAAAAGTTTGTAAAGGGCTGTAGTAAAATACTCACCAAGTCTACATAATTTTGGGCTTTTGTGTTCCCAAGAAATCCAGCACTTAAGGCTTTGAAAGAATTCCAAGGAGGCAATTCTACTTCATTCACTTTTGTCAAACCTCTGATCATTTTAAGAGCTTCCTGATTTAAGGACCAGTGAAAATGTTTTCATCAAGCAAGCATAACAGTCACATGAACTTTAGAATTTTGCCAAATTATTGGGGTTGGGAAAGGCAAAGTCTCTTCTTTCCTTTCTACCACGACAAAGCAAAAACAACAGCATATCTTGGAGGCCCAAAGCTTATCTTGGTTACCAAGTGGACAACCAATGGAGTTTGTAAGAACTTTTAATAGCAGGAGAAATGTTTTCTCTTTTTGATTTCAGTGTGAATTTTCCACATATATAACAAATTATTGGGTGATTTATAAACCTGCCAACTTTAAAATTTGATAATGGCATTTATTTTTTTAATGTGGATATCTATGACTATTGTTTCTTATTTAGGTATGAATTCATTAAATATTAACTCAAAGATGTATTATCACAATAAAATACTTCACTAGACAAGCTCTCACTTCTTTACACAATCGAGCTTCCTTTTCTGCTTGTAGTAAAAATACTGAATATGCAGTATTGCTAACATTAATCTTCCCTTTGGAAAACCTAGCTTTTATTCTATAGGCATTTTTAAACTTAACAGCTTTTCATATAGGAATATACAAGTCCTTGCCAACAGACAAAATATTTTTCTCAGTAATCAGTGAACTTTTCTGAGACCAAGTAACATAGATGAAAATATTTGTTTTTTATATTCGTTTTCATTCATATGAGGGTTACATCTGAAAATTTTGGAAATGGATAACAAGGAGTTGCGACAAGCCAATGCAAGCTTTCCTACCTTTAGAAAGCTTTGGTAGCAACATTTGCAAATCTGAGTACACTCCAACAATGTGTGACATCAGCACTTCTGCGTATGTGTATACATGGGTGTTGCTGCTCATGAATTTCAGGTGAGAGCATTTCTGCACTATGATTTACTATAATTTAAAGTTAATTTAAGGAAGAGAATGCTTTGAAAGATTGCATCATGAATTAGCCCTTTGCAAAGCTTATTTATTGATGGTTTACAGATTTTAGGAGAGGAAGTGACTCCCTCAAAAGATGAATGTTCAAGACGGCCCACTACAGCAACAAACCCTGAATATTAGATCAGCAGCAGTGAGAACTATCCTTAAAGAAAAACTTCATGTCAGTAAGCTCTACAGTTTTGGATTCCACACCACTTCATAGAAGAGCAGAAAAAGCATGTGTGAACTGGTGCCAATAAATGTTGGAAAAATTTGATGCTAGAAGATAAAGAAAAACAATTAACATTATAACAGGTGACAAAACTGGACACACCATTATGATCCAGAAACTAAGTGACACTCATTGGTCTGAATCTTCCAAGGAGAGGATCCCCAACAAAGAGGCAAGCGAGAAGTCTTGGCAAGAAAATGATCTGTTCTTTCTTCTGAATTAGTAGCCACATTCTGACAGTTCCACTTGAGGGACAAAAACTGTTACTGCCAGATGATACACCACAAAATGCCTGCCCCAAGTCTACAATGTACTGAGAATGAAGCATCCAAAGACTGGTCTGCATGGAATCCTGATGCACCACAACAATGCTTCTGCCCACACTGCACTGGAAACAACTCAATTTCTACAGGAGTCAGGAGTCAAATTCATCCCATCCTCCCGACATTCCGGATCTGGACCCAAGCATTCTTTTCTATTATTCTTAAAAAAAAAATGCATATGGTCAACAATTTGAATCACATGAAGCCGCAGGGATGCATATGAAGAATGTATTTGAACCCTATCCAAAGAAGCATGGTGTTCAGCATTTATAAAATGGTTTGAACGGATGAGAAGGTGTGAGAATATTCAAAGAAATTGGCATAATGTTAGCCCCAAAGAACAAATATAATATTGATAACTGTAAAAGACACCATACCAACAGAACAGATCAGAAATATATAAAATCAATTGTACAGATTTTGATCAAAGATACTTCGAAAAAACAAAAAGAAATTTGGAAATTTGAAGACTAGGACACTTTAGGAATATTCATTTTAAGCAGGCTGATAAATCTGCAGTGGTAGCTCACTTTTGGACCAATAATCATGAAATTAAACCAGAGGCGAACCTGCTGAAAAATTTTAACCCAATCCATTTGGGGAAAGATTTTCATCACAAAAAACAAGAAAAATCTAATGAATTTTTATGCTCTGCCCATGAATGAACTCATCTAGTTCCTAGGATAACCAGCAGAGACCACCCAAAAACACCTTGGGATCCAACCACCAATTTAAGTAGCAGCAGTTAGTCAATAGCTGCTGATGGGAGCGAGTGCTTCCAAAATATATCCTAGTGTTATGTAAGTAAATGGAGTTAGAGTGAACAAGTTGAATATATTAGTATAGGATATATTACCACTCCATTGTCTACAGCTTCTTAACTATAATTTAATTAATGTATAGGATGTAATGCAGAATACTTGGAAAAAACACAATTGAGATTGCATTTTTAAAAATTTGATTCCTTTCATTTTCAAAACTTTCAGATTAACCCTCATATGTAGCTTGTGAGTCAGAAACAAAGCCTGAAAACCTTTTTGATAATACATTTGAATGTAGCATATAAAAATCGGGTAAATCACAGATTTTCATTTAGATTACAAAATGGCTGTTGGCTAGTATCATTGATCATAACTCTGATATGACCCTTGTAGCCATGTGATATTTTATTTATGAGAATGTGTTTTTGTTTACCAGGTACAAGAAAAATCTAGTTTATGCAAAGGATGTAAACATAAAGAGAGGATTTTTCTCTGGGCTTGGCTTTGGTTTACTTTGGTTTTTCATATATGCCAGTTATGCATTAGCCTTTTGGTATGGCACTGATTTGGTTATTGATAATGAGTATGGAGTGGATGACATGGTAACAGTAAGTATATAAACTAGAGAATTGTACGATTTTCCTTACTTATTATAAATGAATCAAGAATGGGAATAATCTGCCAGAAAAACAAGAAGGCTGATCTTTTCTATAATACTGAATAATAAAATAAATTTTACTAAAATTGTTAATTAGATAACTAAAATTTTTAATTGGAACATTGCACAATGAAGTGAATCATATATTAAGAGTCAACTAACACACTTACTTGTGTAAATATGTAGAACCGGTTTCATGAACACTTCATTCGCATTGTCAGCCCCATTGTCAACTGGAGGATAGACCGTTATGCTGTCGGGATGTGTAATCTACACTGGTGGAGGTGTGATGAACTGAAATTTATGTTTTCATCACCAGAAGTATCAAAGCTCATTAAACTGTCTTTGTACTTGTAAATGTAGATTATCTCCCATGTTATTATTCTGTAGGTCCTTGCACTTATTTTAATAATTTTGTTTTTTTCAGTATGTCATGGTTTTCTCTCCAGAAATGCAATGCCACTGCTGATTTCCCCAACTGCTTGTATTTTATGTTTCTGAAATGTTCTTTGAACCATCTGCCTATATTTTTCTTTGTTTTTTCCAATGTAGATTTTTTCATACTCTCACAACTTTTTTTATATATACCTGCTTGTTTCTTGTAGAATACTGTCATTATCATTATCAATCAGGTGATTTTTAACATTAAATATGTTTACAGATGCTAACCTGATATTAAAATCTTTAAGAATTTTCTGAAATTTTTTGTAGCCCATGGATGGTACGTGAGTTTTTTAAAAATTAGCTAATCTTTTTTTGTAGAAAGTGTTGGGTTTCTTTAATAAGTTTTTGCCTCTTGAATTTTTATACTTTTTTGTGTACTAGTTCTTTGTTATAGCCATTTTTAAACACTGTTCTTTCTATGAAATTTTTTGTAGCCCATGGATGGTACGTGAGTTTTTTAAAAATTAGCTAATCTTTTTTTGTAGAAAGTGTTGGGTTTCTTTAATAAGTTTTTGCCTCTTGAATTTTTATACTTTTTTGTGTACTAGTTCTTTGTTATAGCCATTTTTAAACACTGTTCTTTCTATTTATTTGTATTCTTTAAGGTATTCTTCTTTGCTAATTTTAAGGTTAACTAGCCGATCTGTTAAGTTGTTGATAACTGATGTTTGTGTGTTGTGGGCTTAAAATCGTGAGCTTTGATGTAATTGTGTTCATGTGCATTCTTTTTGTATATTTCAAATTCCAGGGTTTCTTGACATTTCATTAATTTTATGTCCAAGAAAAGGTTATCTTTTGCATAAACCAATCCTATTTTTCTTTCAAGGGAAAATTTTATAAACAACAATCAAGAGTTACTATGGGCAGTCCCTTGTCTCCATTTTTCTTCATGAGCAAATTTGAAACACACATCAACTCTGCTTTCCCATACATGTTTAAAATGTGGTATAGATATGTCAACAATATATTTGCCATGGTCATCAAAAAGTTGTTAATGACACCATAAAACTTCTGCATTTACAAGATAAAAACATTTCATTCACATACAAAACTGAAAATGATAACATGTAAGTTTCTTGAACATAAAAATAATGCAACATCAAGAAAACCTGGAATTTGGAATATACAGAAAGAATACACATGCAGACAATCTCATCAAAACTGACAGTTTTAACTCCACAATGCACAAACATGCAGTTATCAACAGCTTAACATATCGACTAGTCAACCTTAAAATTAGCAAAGAAGAAAACTGTAAAGAATATAAGCTAATAGAAAGAATGGCGGTTATAAATGGTTTTAACAAAGAACTACTACAAAAAAAGTACAAAAATTCAAGGGACAAAAACTTATTAAAGAAACCATAACACTTTCAGCAAGAAAAGATAAGCTAATTTTAAAAAAACATTCACATATTATCAATGGGCTACAAAAAATTTCAGAATATTCTTAAAGATTTTAATATCAATTAGCCCCTGTAAACAGATTTAATGTTAAAAATCTCCTGATTGTTAATGTTAATGACAGTATTCCACAAAAGAAACAAATAGGTATTTATAAAATAAGTCATGAGAGTGTGAAAAAATCTACATTGGAAAAAACAAAGAAAAACATAGATACATAGTTAAAAGAACATTACAGAAAAATAAAATACAAGCAGTTGGGAAAATCAGCAGTGGCATCTCATTTCTGGACAGAAAATCGATATATTGAATAAAACAAAATTATTAAAATCAGTGCAAGGACCTGCAGATTTAGCAACAGGGGAGAAAATCTACATTTACAGGTACAAAGAGAGTTTAATGAACTTTGACATTTCTGGCGATGAAAACATAAGCTTCAAGTTCATCACACCTCCACCAGAGTAGATTACACATCCCCACAGTACAACATTTATTCTCCAGTTGACAATGGGGGCTGATGATGGAAATGAAGTGTTCCTGAAACCAGTTCTACATTTTTAAACAGGTAAGTGGAGCAAGAGTGTTAGTATATGACTCAATCATACAATGATCTTAATATAAAATTTTACTAACTTTATTTTTCTGGAAAAGACCTAGTTGCATACTAGATGTTTACTCAGTAGTTATCTGTTCTACAAAAGTTATAAAATGTAATCAGCTCTATATAAGGTTAAGACCCAGATGCATAAAACTCTAGATGTCTATCAACAGATATCTGTTCTACAAAAGTTATAAATTGTGATCAGCTCTGTATAAGGTTAAGATCCAGATGCATAAAACTCTAGATGTCTATCAACAGATATCTGTTCTACAAAAGTTATAAATTGTGATCAGCTCTGTATAAGGCTAAGATCCAGATGCATAAAACTCTAGATGTCTATCAACAGATATCTGTTCTACAAAAGTTATAAATTGTGATCAGCTCTGTATAAAGTTAAGATCCATTTTCATAAAGCTCTAGATGTCTACTCAATAGTTATCCATTCTACAAAAGTTATAAAATGTGATCAGCTCTGTATAAGGCTAAGAGCCAGTGCATAAAGCTCTAGATGTCCACTAAATAGTTATTCGTTCTACAAAAGTCATAAAATGTGATCAGCGCTGTATAAGGTTAAGATCCAGTTGCATAAAGCCCTAGATGTCTACTCAATAGTTATCCATTCTACAAAAGTTATAAAATGTGATCAGCTCTGTATAAGGCTAAGAGCCAGTTGCATAAAGCCCTAGATGTCTACTCAATAGTTATCCATTCTACAAAAGTTATAAAATGTGATCAGCTCTGTATAAGGTTAAGATCCAGTTGCATAAAGCCCTAGATGTCTACTCAATAGTTATCCATTCTACAAAAGTTATAAAATGTGACCAGCTCTGTATAAGGTTAAGATCCAGTTGCATAAAGCCCTAGATGTCTACTCAATAGTTATCCATTCTACAAAAGTTATAAAATGTGATCAGCTCTGTATAAGGTTAAGATCCAGTTGCATAAAGCCCTAGATGTCTACTCAATAGTTATCCATTCTACAAAAGTTATAAAATGTGACCAGCTCTGTATAAGGCTAAGAGCCAGTGCATAAAGCTCTAGATGTCTACTCAATAGTTATCTGTTCTACAAAAGTTATAAAATGTGATTAGCTCTGTATAACGCTAAGACCCAGTGCATAAAGCTGTAGATATGTACTCAATAGTTATCTGTTCTACAAAAGTTATAAAATAGATAATTTGAATGCATTTCTGATGCAAAAGTTAACCTTTGATAACTTTCAATTACAGATTAATAGCACTCTTTACCTGTCCCCTTCCTCCCCAGTGCTGGCTTAGTATGTTCATCACATAAGTTATAAAATTTATCATTGAAGTGAACCTTTATATATTCTTTGTATTAAATTCTAGGAAACTTTATCTAGGTTAAGTTAATGAAAATTTGTTAATGTAGAGATATCAGTGAAATAAATGAATTTATTCATTCAAAAAGGAGTTTAAAAGATTTTTAAGAAGAGATGAGGAAATGGAGAGAGTAAAAGGTTGAATTGTGTGTGGTTAAGAGCACAATCAAGATTAATGCTAAACCATATAATTTTGGTACACTTAGGATGAAGTAAATGAAATGACTAAACTAATTATCCATTAGTTAATTTTTACTTTATGTTCTGTAAATGTGTTCATAACTGTTATTCAGGTATTCTTCAGTGTAATGATGGCATCTATGAATTTTGGAATGGCCTCCCCATATGTTGAAGCATTTGCTATAGCAAAAGGAGCTGGAGCAAAAATATTTTCTGTCATTGATCGTGTGCCTCCAATCAATAGTCTGTCAGATGACGGCAAGAAATTGGATGAAGTAAGAGGCAACATATCCTTCAAAGATGTTCATTTTAAATACCCATCCAGACCAGATGTTACAGTAAGTGTTATAGTAAACAAACTGAGATTAAAGTGCATGGTTTTCATTAACACATTTATTCAAGGGTGTATAAAAAAATAACCAAACTGATTTATTTAATTTAAATAAACCACTTTGGAGTGCATTTTTTTAATTGATTTATTTACAGATGCTCTTTAACATCTTATGTCATCAGCATCCCATTCAAATCAGGGCATGAAAAGGCCGACAAATTTTGCTCAGAGGCCTCTTCTTTCAGGCTTGAGGTTCTTTTTCATGCCATAAATGTACAACACAGAACCCATGACTTTACTTCCCTTCTGAAGGAAGCCATACTTAGGATTTTTACACCCGAAAAAAATCCATCGATCCTGGTCGGGTTTGAACCTGCTCTTGGGTTTAGAAGGCAAGTATGGTTACCACTACACCACCAGGACCGACTGGAGTGCAATGACTACTATCAGTATAAAGATGAATCTTTTGTCTAGCAGTGCCATGAGTGCTATTTAAGAGGCACTATTCACCTCATTGGAGTTATAAGCCAATATGTGAGGTTGTATTTACCATATCAAGCACATTGTATCTGAAGTTGCAGCAATGATTGCCAATTAAGTTTAATGTTCTGCACAAATCTTGAAAATGGTGCATCAAGCTTATAAGGAGCATGCATTAGGTAAAACACAAGTCTATAGAGTGACATAAATGATTCATGAATACCCTAAAGATTTTTTGCATCTGAAAGGCTTGCAACTACAAAATCTGAAGTCAAGGTAACACAATTGATGTTATCATGCAATTGCAAAGATAGCCAACATTATGCATGCCCTATAGGACTGTTGAACTTATAATACTCAATACAGAATTGGCTGGGACTGGATGAATTTTACACCATGACAATGTACTCGCTCATTGATCCTGCATAACTCAAGACATCATTAAAGAATCAGACACTGAGGGCATGCTTCACCTTCTCCATATCTCCCAGCTTGCAACCTTCATCTCCTCCCTGGAGTGTATAATGAGCTTTGTAGTCGTTATTTTGAAACTGCTAAGGAACTTAGCATAGTTGTCATGGGTATTCTGAACAAACTATCAAAAAAGAGGGAGAGGCAAGTGTTTTCAACAATGGATAAATGTTTTAAATACTTGTATTTCATCATAAGTTTGAAGGTTTATAAGGGAATTTGAATAAAATAAAAATCATAACATATTTAAATTGTAGTTAGGAAGCTATAAATAATGAAGTGGTAATATATCCTATAAAAATGTATTAACTATATTCAATATAATATTAGGTTATGTTTCTGAAGCAGTTGTTCTCATCAGTAGTTCATATGGTGGCTGCATCTCCAGGTGCTTCTGTGGCGGTCTCTGATGAGGAACATGCTGAGTTCAGCTGTGGGTGGAACATCAAAATTCATTAAGTTTTTTACATTTTTCAGGATTACATTTTTTTCCCAAGTAGATAGCTGTATTTAGTTGTGAAGTTCTTTCAGCCTGTGGCTTAATTTTGTGATTATGGGTCCAAAAGTGAGCTGACACTGTTGATTAATACTTTTTTTATAATGAACATTCCTAAAATGTTCCTTTCTCAGAATTTCTAAATTTCTCTTTGTTTTCTGATGTATTTTTTATTACAATCTGTACATTTAATTTCGTAAATTCATGATTTTTGTCTTTTTGGTATGATATCTTTTACTGTGGAAACTAATACATCTTTTATATTATATTTGTTTTAAATTAGTTTGATTATTCTATATTAGGTTGGTAAGTTAATTTTGTGTTCTTATGACTGAACTCCTCAGAATATGTTCCATGAGCCTTTGCCTGCCACACCAACTGTGTGTTGACTGTTGGCTTTCCTGATAATTGGATTGAACATCTTTAATGTAGCTCATGTGAGTGATTGATGAACTTTTGAATAAATTTGTCCTCTGTTGGGATCTCAAACTACACAATCGTATCCTCATATTTGTTTATATAAATTTTTTCCCATATTCCAAAAAAGATTTTTTTTTAATAGTGTTTAATGCCTGTTTTTACTACTGAGGCACCACAGACAATGGCCACTGATGATACATGAAATGAAATGATAAATTGGGAGAGGATTTTTAAGGAAGGAAACATTCCAGGCCTAAGTTTAGGGTATCTTTTCAGATTTTTGCAATTTATGAGGAATGAGGAAAACTTGGAAAAAACCTCAATCAGGAAGGACGGTCCTGGGGGGATTCAAACCCCAGACCTCCCACTTATAAGTCCATGCCTTAAAGACCTTGACCATCCATGGTGGTCCCATATTCCAAGCCTCACTGGTATAGCCTGAATTGCGGTATCATGCTTTCCACGTCTATGTTATGATTGTTTTCCCAAAAGTGATATGATATCCATATAAATTTTTCTTGCTGTTTGTATTTGATGTTCCTCCAATGTTTCTTGAGTCTGATGCCTACACTTCTTTGTTTTCCTGATGTATACTTTGTTGCAATCTGAGCAATAATTTTGCATATTCCTGGTTTCATCTCATTAGGGTTTTTCTGATTAACTCTGGAAAAAAGCAGATTTTTAGACTGAATTTATTTTCTGGAGACAAAGTAATGTTCAAATCTCTAAGAATTTCTTGAAATTTTCTGTTGGCTCAAGGATGTAGGCAAATATCTTTGGGTGCTAGTTTCTTTTCCTGCTGTCATCACAGTTGGTAGCCTGTTTTACATTCCTTCTCTGTTCAATTTTCTTGATTTTCTTGTCCATAATTTCTTTGCTACATCCATTGGTAACTACTGTTTGCATTATACAGGGTTAGTTAAAAAGTCCTTCACTGCCTAAATAATGTTTGAAACAAGTGGTTCAATGCTATGAGACTCAGTGTGTGTGTGGATAGCCATATACTGAGAACTAAAAGGTGATATTAATGACTTTTCTACTCCCAGTTTAACCAGAATTAACTCTAACTAACTTATTTTAAATGGAATACCCAACATATAAAAATATATACATTTTTGAATAATGCTCATTAAAAACTTTTCATTAAGTATCCACACTAGATATTTCCATACAAATTTATTGTTGCTAAATCAAAAAAATAAAAAAGTGTAGCAAATTATAAAACACTTCTTTTGTTTATTGTGTTTTGTCAGTAATAACATAAATACTGTCCTTTGTTTATATCCATGAAATATATGTTTTGGTTTAGAAACATCCTATTTAAGGGATTAAATCTGACATTTAATCTGTTAAATAATTCTATATAATATTGGGCAAAAAGGAAAGAATTCTGATTTTAAATTGGATTGTCTATGGAGACAGGCAATGATCTCGTCAAGAGACAGCAAATTTATTTAATGATATCAATATGGATTGCAATCCAATTACTTACAACAGTGACAAGGATCATAAAGAAATTTCTTCAAACTGAAAGTATAAAGGACTTAACAAGATCAGGCTGCTTGAAAAGTGCATTTGATGAGAATATGTCATTTGATTATTCTCTTATATGTGCAAGAAAATCCATAAGTTTCTACTACAAAATTTTTATTAGAATAAAATATTAGCCAAAGTTCTGTTGTGAAAATCCTTAAAGGTGCTAAGCAACATCCTTATAAAATTTAACTTTTTCAGTAATTTTCAGAAAACAATCCCAATAGAAGAATGCACTTTTATAAATTAATCATGAAGCGCATTAACAACAGTTCAGTTTTTCTTATACAAATTGTATTCTCAGATGAAGCCACATTCAGCCTGAATGAATTTGTGAACAGGCACAACTACTGATCCTGGTCTGACATAAATCCATAATGGATGGAGGAGAACTACTCGCATTTTCCACAAAAACTTAATATTTGGTCTGTATTGTTGATGATCATATCATTGATCCTTTCTTCTTTATAGAAATGCTAAATGCTAATAGAAATTCTATTTTCTTTGAAACCATATAGTACTGGCTATTGCAAATGTGTTTCCACATCCATACAACCATGGACTACCCAGATGACATCTATTTACAACAAGAATGGAGCTCCAGCTCACTATGGACAAAATGTTCATCAGCATTTAGACAAGTTTCTCCACATCAATGGATTGATAAGAGAGGTCACATAGAGTGGCCAGCAGGATCCCCAGGTTTTTTGCCTTTGGACTTCTTTTTGAGGCCATTTGAAGTCAGTATAAGATTGGGAAAGACCTCAAAACTGAGATAATCTGGATTTGCAAATAATGAAAGTGGTGCAAGTATTTCTAAAGCCTGGTTAAGTCATTCCTTAAATGGTTCCTATGATAGGCTGTCACATTGTCAAGCAGGTACAGGCTACCAGTTTGAACATAAAATTTAAACATTGAGCTAGCTTTGTTTTGTTTTTGTTTTGGAAAGAGCATTTAATATTTGCTACAATTTTTTTGTTTTCTTGTTTAGCAACAATAAATTTGTACAGAAGTATCTAGGTGTAAATATTTTTTGAAAAATTCTTAATCCAAAATGTAAACTTTTTTGGGTATTCCATTTAAATTTAAGATAGTTGGCATTACTTCCAGGTAACATATAAAAAAGACAGTAATATCATTTCTGAGTTTTCAATCTACAGCTATCATACTATACCAAATTTCATGACAAAGTAACCACTGAACCACGGGCTTCAAAAGTTATTAAGGATTTGAAGGGATTCTAGCTGACCCTGTATTTAAGTATTCTTGGTTGTATTCAAACTCATTTATGGGTATTTTTACCAGTCTATGCACTAAAGTATTTAGAGCTGTATGTTTGTGTGCTCTGGAATTGAAATCGCTTGTCTTAATGTAATTGTCAAAATGGGTGTCCTTTGTTTATATTCCAAACTGCAACTTTTTGCTTGTTTTAATAATAATCAAGTCAAGGAAAACAATCTTGTTATCTTTTACATTTCAGATGTGAGCTTGCAGGGTAAGAACTTAATTCACAAATGAAATAGAAAGAGCAACAAGATTCCTTTCCTCAACTTGGATATCTCAAAATAGGCAATAAGCTGGAGTTTAGATTATATTATTAGCTATATATTCATATAAGCTAATTATATGATTTATTATAAACTTCTTTCCCCAAAAATAAGGAATTATATTTGTATAACAGAAGAGGAAATGAAAATTATCATTGTATACTACATTAATGTGTTCAAGATGTTAACACTAACTCCACTTACTTTTTTAAAACTTTGGACTAGTTTCGGGAGAGATTCCTCCCATCATCGGCTGCTGTTGACTGAGTGCCATTGTTCGAAACAGGGGATGGATGCCCGTTCGCTCCTGTGGTGGTATCTTGTGGTTCTAGTAGAAACTTGCTGAGTTCATCCAGGGGCAGAAAATCAAAATTCATTAAGTTCTTCTTATTTTTTAAAATGAAAATTCTCTCCCATGTGGATAGTTCTTTTGGGTTGTGAAGTTGTTTCAATAATTTAATTTCTGGTTTTATTTCATGATTTTTGTCCCAAAAATCAGCTGCTATAGCTGATTTGTCTATCTGTTTAAATCTAATGTTCCTAAAGTGTTCTTTTTTTCAAATTTATAAATTTCTTTTCGTTTTCCCAGTGTAGCTCTGCTCACAATCTGCACATTTAATCTCATATATTCCTGATTTTTGCTCTGTAGAGATGGTATCTTTCATTGTGCAATGTACTACATTTTTTATATTATATTTGTTCTTTGGGGCTAACATAATTCCATATTCCTTGAATATCTGCTTAAATTTGTTGTGGTAAGTTGGGTGGTATGTGAAACTTTTGAATTTATATCTTTCTTTGGTGTTCTTAAGTTCTTTAGCTTTATTGATGATTTTTGTTTCTGAGTCTGTGTTGAAACCGTTAGTTATAGCCGTCTTCATTATGTGTTGGTGTTCCATTTTGTACTCGGTTTCAGTCAATGGGATGTTGATTAGTCTGTGTGTGAAACTGTGAAACACTGCATATTTATTTCAATACAGACTCAGAAACAAAAATCACCAATAATGCTAAAAGACAAAAATCTATTAAGGAAGTTTCCACACTTAAGAACACCAAAGAAAGATATAAATTCAAAAGTTTCACATACCACCCAACTTACCACAACAAATTGAAGCAGATATTCAAAGAATATGGAATTATGTTAGCCCCAAAGAACAAATATAATATAAAAAATGTAGTACATTGCACAATGAAAGATACCATCAGTGAGCAGAGCTACACTGGGAAAACGAAAAGAAATTTAGAAATTTGAAAAAAAGAACACTTTAGGAACATTAGATTTAAACAGATAGACAAATCAGCTATAGCAGCTGATTTTTGGAACAAAAATCATGAAATAAAACCAGAAATTAAATAATTGAAACAACTTCACAACCCAATAGAACTATCCACATGGGAGAGAATTTTCATTTTAAAAAATAAGAAGAACTTAATGAATTTTGATTTTCCGCCGCTGGATGAACTCAGCAAGTTTCTACTAGAACCACAAGATACCACCACAGGAGCGAACGGGCATCCATCCCCTGTTTCGAACAATGGCACTCAGTCAACAGCAGCCGATGATGGGAGGAATCTCTCCCGAAACTAGTCCAAAGTTTTAAAAAAGTAAGTGGAGTTAGTGTTAACATCTTGAACACATTAATGTAGAATATATTACCACTCCATTGTCTACAGCTTCATAAATACATTTTTTATTTAATTATCATTGTATTTAAACATGCCATCCAAAAAAAAGGAGATTTTTATTATGGGAATTATGCTTTATAATACCTTACTAAAAAGTATAAAATATATTTTTGGAAGCAATTCTTTCAAGAAGAACTGAAAAATATTTAATATTAATATCCATTAAGGATGGGAAATTTTTATATAACCACTTATTATAAAAAAGATAGTTTATAATTTTAATTAGTGGAAATTTTTACCAGGAAATATATTATAATTATGCAATTATTTTAATGAGAAAATCACTAAAATTTCTGTTGGTTCTATTATATGCAGGTTTTTAGTTGCTGGTAAAACTTGTTTACCAAGTTAACTTAAACTATTATTTTTTTAATAGTGTTTAATGCCTGGTTTTACTGGTAAGGCATCACAGGTGGTGGACACTGGTAATACATAAAATGAAATGATAAATTTCGAGATTATATTTTTTATTAAGGAAAAAAATGTTTCAGGCCTTAGTTTAGGGTACCTGTCTGGCATTTACCTTGTATGAGGACTGAGGAAAACTTGGGGAAAAAAATCAGTCATGGAGAATGGTTCTGGTGGGAATGGAACCCCAGACCTCCTGCTCATAAATTCACTCCTTATTTACCTCAGCCACCCATGGCTGTATCTAATCTATAAATATTGTAAATGTTATAATATAAGCATAGGTTCTATAATGCTTGATGCTCATAATGCAATTTAAATAAGCAAGTAAAAATAAATTGACCATTTTGGCATTGTAACATATAATGAAAATGAACTATTTTGGCAGGTGCTGGAGGGATTAAATCTTGACATCAAAAAAGGGGAGAAGGTAGCTTTAGTAGGAAGCTCAGGATGTGGAAAATCAACATGCATACAACTCATTCAGAGGTTCTATGATCCACTTGAAGGCACTGTAAGTCAAGTAATGAAATATATTATTTTAGTTCACCTCATTCATAAGATATTATATACTACTTTTACTCACATATTATATCCTTCAGATTTTAAATTTTTTTAGCTAGAAAAATTAACTGGGATTTAGTATGTGAGAACCTTCCCAGTTTATGTGTCAAATAGATGTAGCAAACTGTTATTCTTAATGATCATATACCTACCCAACCCAACAACTCACCCATCCATCCATCCACCCATCCACCCACCCACCCACCCACCCACCCACCTACCCACCTACCTACCTACCGACCTACCGAGCGACCGAGCGACCGACCGACCGGCCAAACACTTTTTCTATATATATATATATATATATATATATATATATATATACAGAAAGTGACAAAAATATATATACATACTTCAAGCAAAGAAAAATTGTGTTAACATAACAAAACTGAATTCACATAAGCTGAAAATGATGAACACTAATCATTTTAGATTTTTACAGTTACAACAGTTGCTCAAAATGCCCACCATTAGCATCAATATATTTCTTAGAACATTGAACTAACTATTGACTGGGCAATGTTTGCGAAAGTATCCTCAGCAATTGCAGCACAAGTCGTTTCAATTTCTTCCCAAAGTGCTGCCATGTAGTTGGTTTTCTACAGTATACAACATCCTTAAGAGTTCCCCACAGGTAGGTAGAAGTCCAATGGAGTTGATCCGGAGAATGAGGTGGAAACTCAATCAGACCTCTTTGTTCTATCCAGTGCTTGGAAGATTGTCATCTAGGTACGCCTGTGCATCTCAGTGATGATCTGCCAGATCTGCCCTTGTGAACATTGCATATGGTACCATGAGTCTTAAATTTGTCTTGAATGTGTGCAATTATTATTGTGTTTTTAGTTCTGTTCTGTAAACACGTCTCCATTGCCTTTGAACTTTAACAACATTCTTGGTTTTCCAATACCACTTCAAAATTGCTTTCCGCTGTTCAAATGACAATCTTGCTCCATTTTGTTGTAGCAATGCTTGCATAACATAATGTGAGTCACATCTGTTTACAGAACATCATACTATACATTACTATTTTATTTTTGTTCAGCTTTGAAATATATTAGATAGATATCTACTCTGAAAGTATGTATACATTTTTTTGGTGTGTAGTGTATATATACACACACAAACACGCAAAATAAAATTGCAATGAGCATTAATAAAATACTAATTAATACAGTAATAGATAATATGTGCAGAAATAACAATAATAATAGAAGCATAACAGCACAGCAAAAGATATATCAAAATGATGACACCAGTACATGCAAAACACCTCCAAATTTACCTAGCATATGTAATTATATACATCACATAGTTTAACTAGTTATTTATAGATCATCAATTCTTTATAAACATTTGCTTATTAGTTAATTTTTCAGCAAATTTTTAAACATTTTTCTCAAGCCAAGGTGGAATGCACCCTGCCTTATGGGCTGGTGCTGAATCTTGCAGGAAGCTCTTGTACAAAGTGTTGTTCAAGTCTTTCACCACAGACTCTTAGGTGTAGTTCAACTGAATCATACAATGATATCAATTAATCTAAGAAAGTTGTTTGATATACTCTGGCCATTGTTGTTATCTCCTTTTGGTAGAAATGCAGCTTCTTAGCTCACTCCGCACAAACCATCACTGAGGTGGATAGTGCTCCTCTGGATCTTTGGGACTGTCTCAGAGCTTCTTGGGAAGCCATAGCATACACTCTTATTCTGACAGTGTAGCCTGCTTCAATGTTGAACATTTTATCATCCGTAAAAAGGATTTTCTGTAACTATTGTTAGTGTAATGATCAAGTTGGCCTCTACATTTCAACTCTTTCTGCTGCTTAAGTCTTGGAATTAAAAATGTCTAAAGTTTTGCTTTAGTATCTGGGCATTGATTTCCTCAAGATGTTCATCACTTTCTGCATCCAAACTGGATTGCAGCCTCTTGTCCGCAATTCTGCAGAAATTTGATATCATCTGTGCCCTGAATATTGAGGGCAGTTATACATGCTGAGGGTTCATACACCCGATATTAATTTGTGTTTATTTCTACTTGTTTTCACTTGAGAAGATACATGTTTCTGTTCATGAAACTGTTTCAGTTATTTGTAAACTAAAATGTTTTTGTGTGTGCATAGGTAAGCTATAAAACTCGAATGATATGTTAAAATATAATATATATTAAGGCAACATAATGTTCTACATATATACTTATAAAACCAACTATAAAAAAATAACAAACATTTTATGTGGAATTTGAACCTAGGAGCTTATGTAGAAGAACAATGTCTTCTAAGCCACTTGGCCACAGCTACTCTAACCTAATGTTCTCTTTCCAGATGCTAATGATTATAACCATTATGTTTACAAGCAAAATACCCTCTGCAATGTGTACTAGCTACATGCATATACACAATAGAGCATTTACAAATGTCCCCAAAGTTCTCCAATATACACATAGAATCTGGGAATGACTAATTTTTTTTTTTGTCAAAGGGTGTACAATAACTCTCTATCAAATATAGAAGCAAACCTTGAACAGAAAATTTGTTAACAGTCTTCATTACATTTCTTTTCTTCTCCAGATAATGTTGGATGACAGTGATATTAAGGAATTAAGTGTGAGGTGGCTAAGAAGCAACATTGGTGTTGTGGGACAAGAGCCTGTTCTCTTTGGCACCACAATTTCAGAGAACATCAGATATGGTTGCTTAAGTGCATCACAGGCAGACATTCAAGCAGCTGCTCATGAAGCAAACGCTCATGACTTCATAACAAAGTTGCCTCAGGTTTGTAGTGAATGCTTTTTATTTAGTAAGCAAACATTATTTGCTACAGAATGTTTTAATGTAAAATTCAATGTAGGGCACAATGATCCGAAAGTGAAAAATTCCTCCAAAATTGAACGTTTTTATTATTAATATTTAATTTTTTAAAAATTTATTTGACTTACTTACGGACATTCTGTAACATCCCAGGTCATCAGAGGTCCTATTCAATTCAGCACATGAAATGGCCAATAAATTTTGCTTAGAGGCCACTTCTTTCAGGCTTGAGGTTCCTTATATGTGCCATAAATCTAGGACATGAGACCCACTGCTTTACTTCCATTCCAAAGGAAGTCATACTTAGGAATTTTAAGCTCTAAATATACATCAATCCTGACTGGGATTGAACTTGTGGTTTACAAGGTAAGTAAATATAGTTACCACTAGATCACCAGAACCAACCTATTAGTTTTACAATATAGTTTATGTAGCTATTTAAACAAATAATGGGAAGAATGTATTCTGTTAGCTTTATATCCCAGCAGACATTTTTACACAGTCAGGGATGTCCATATTAGGGACTTATAATTTGCTTAATTTTTACAATAGAAATACAAGTTTATAACACCAATATGCCATATTTTTAATAACATTTAAAAATATACAATATAAAATATATAATATTAGTCTATTCACAAATTAAGAATAGAATTCAAACTAGTTTTCAATAGTGGTAATTTTTACAGTGAATTTATAACATAACAAATTATTATTGAGGAAATCACTCAAATTTCACTAATTTTGTTCCACTTACTTGGATATGTTTCAAAGGCTGTTGCCTTCATCTTCAGCATGGTTCTACTGTCTGCTTCCCATTGTGGTTTTAAGAAGTCTGTGTCAATTTTAATACCATGCTGGAAAGAGGATAGTGGAAATATGCTGAAGATGAAGGCAACAGCCTTTGAAACATGTCCAAGTAAGTGAAACAAAATTAGTGAAATTTGAGTGATTTCTTCAATAATTTGTTATAGAATTCAGACTGTTTGCCTTGTGACCTTTTTTTGTAAATAGATTTAACAATTTATGTGTAAGTCTTTAAATATATGCGAACCTACAAAAACTTGATAGAGTCAATAGTTTAGTACAAATATATTTCCTAAAATGTGTTAAAATTTTTTCTTAAAGATCATTTTGTGAAGCTTTGTGGATGTGGACAGTAGATTAATTTTTTGTAACCCTGCATATGCCTTATCAAGGTCACGACACTTCTTTTGTATTTAAAGACCTTACATTTGGTTGAAGTTTTATGCTTGTGCACAATAATTAAGTAATTTTAGTACACTTTATATCAGTAGATATAAAACATACTTCTATTCTTATTTCCAACACAATGCAGTGAGTTAATTTATGACATTCTGTGAAAGAGTTTTGTCAAATGCAAAGAAAGTTTTTTGAAATTTTCAGGCTTAAATCTAGTGTAAAAAAGAAGTGAAAAGGTGCAACATTTCATAGAATTTGTTTTGCAACACCATACTTATTTATAAGCAATCAGAAGAAACTGAAAAAAAAATTCATACCAAGTATATTTTGCAGCAAAGTATTTAAGAGGCTCTCTAATTGTCATATATTTCTTAAAAACAACTAGTTGGTTAGATGGAATTATTATTTTTCACCTATCTGGCAGGCCTGCGTGGGTAAGGGCAAGGGTAAGAAACTGAAAGTTTGTCAGCACTTACACCAAGTTTTTCACAATGATGGATTGGTAGAAAGGCCACATAGAGTGACCAGCAAGATCCCCAGATTTGTCACCTTTGAACTACTTTTTGTGAGCCATTTGAGTAATATATTGAGAAAGACCAACAACTTAGAAGATCTGGAGTATCAAATAATAGAAACGGTGCAAGATATTCTTAAAGCCTGGTTAAGTCATTCCTTAAATGGCTTCTAATGTTGACTGGTACACTGTGAAGGACCTGAGCATATTTTGTTATATTTTGGTTAAGGAAGTAGAATTTTATTATTTGCTACACTTTTTTGTTTTGTTGATTTAGCAGCATTAAATTTGTGCAGAAATATTTAGTGTGGTTATTTTTTGAAAAACTCTTAATGAGCAATATTTGAACATGTAAAAATGCAAGGGCTGTTTTATTCATGATTTACACTTTGTTTTTTTTTTTCACTCACTCAGAGCTTCTATGCACAAGTGTATACTCCATTAAGGAGTATACACTTATGCCAGCAATGTGACAACTTCTCTAGACCTTCCTGGAATCACTTTTTTGAATATGCTGCATGCACATTCAGACAGCTGCTTGCAGTTCCTGAAAGTCAATGAAATGGGTCTGTGTAAAGGTTTCTTTAAATTCTCAAATAGGTGGTAATAAGGAGCCAAATCAATCAAAAGAATATGATGGTATAGCACCTAAAACTCCATCTCAGCAATGGCAATCATGGTTTCCTGACTTGTGTGGGGATGAGCATTGATATGTTGCAGGTGCACACCTGCCCATTTCTTTTGAATTGCACAGCGCAATCTCTGAGGTTTGCCACATATGCCTTGCTGTTAATGGTGGTCCCTGGTTTCAGCAAGTCAATGAGGATTATTCCATTCATATTTCAAAAGACTGTGGCCATGTGTTTGCTATTGAGGGTGCTGTCTGGAACTTCTTCTGTGGGGGGGGGCTGTCTTTATGCTTTCACTGCACTGATTGGCCTTTGTCTCTGGCTTAGGATAATGGAGCCAAGTCCCTTCACCAATAACAAGTTTGGACATGAAGCCTTCTGGATCTTGCATCTGGCATTGAAGGAGATCTCAAATCATGTCTGTGCTGCAGTCAGGGATTTGGGAACCCATCTGGCAGACATCTTTCCTGGCTGAAGGTGTTTGTGCTCTATGTGGCGTAGAGTGATTCTGGCAAGTCCTGTGGCCACCTCCATTTCCAAGAACATGGTGCACCTGTTCTCCTAAATAAGATGCTTAACTCTTAGATACTGACTAGTATTGTCACAGTCACTTTCCTCCCAGAACTGCAGCCATGTCTCCATACATCCACCCTCAGTTGCAAATAGTTTTTCATAATGGTGCATGCTCTCCACACACTGCCACCAAACTCCTGTGAATATCTGCAGTGTTTATACCCTCTTTCCACAGAAACCATGTCATCCAGCATGTTCTTGATGATCACTCTCCATGTTGTCCATTGATGTACTAACAACAATTGGAGAAATGCTCTGTAGTTTGTAGGAACTACACTCCTCTGTATCACCAGAGGGCACACCAATGTACTACATAATTGCAACTGTAATGACAAGTCAAATGACAGAAAATTTAAAAATAAAAACCAATATGGACTACTCTTTGTATATTGGGGTATTGCATTTTAAATAAGAGAGTTGAAGCTGGAAGTTAAACGTGAAGTAGAAAAAAGTCAGTAATATAATTTTTGAGCTCTCGGTATATGGCTATCATCACACACCGATTTTCATGTCACTGAACCATGCTTCAAAAGTTATTTAGGTTTTGCAGACTTGTATGTGCATACATCGCCAGAATATTCATTTTTCCTTAAGTACTCTGCTCCTAGAAAATATCCAGTAATGATAAGAAAGAATATTCCCTTTGAGTTGGTGTTCAGATATGCAAATAACATGTGGATGTATATTTTCAACACTTTCTAACAGTTCCTCAGTTTTATTTCTTATACTTCTAATATTTTTATGAAATACTGTAAGAATTTGATTGCTTTTTACCTACTTCTGTATATAGCTGAGTCTTTAGCATTGTTATTGTTATAAGTGTAATTTTATATTTAAGATTTTTATTTAAATCATTGCACTTATGAAAATTACCTACATGCTCAGCATTGATTTTTGTTAAAATTATTTGAGAAATTTTACGCATTCTCCTAACATATTCTGATTTGAAACTATAATTAGTGTAGTTTCATAATTATAAAAATTTATTTCTTAAATTCCATCTTTTTAAAAAATGCAATAGCACGTAAATCCGACCTGACTGAACAAAATGAGTTATATTTTTTAATTCAGCATGAACTAAAGAATTTTAGAACTTTTGATTATACAATGAAGTTTATGAAATATGGAAGAAATATTTTCCTGACAAGGAAGGAGTTTTTATTTGACAAGCCAGGGAAATTCTTTGACACATAATAAGTCTACATCTTCTAATCAAAAGGTACAAATTCAGCATTAGAGGGGACAAGTGTGGGTGAAACATATAGTGGAATTTATGAGATTACATGTGGTAGCCTAATTGGAGTATGTATGCACAAAGTGAAAAAAATGGAAAAACAAATTGCCTTTGGCTTTCAACATACAATTTTTGAAGGTTTTATATACCTGTACTGTTCAAAAGTTCAAAATCATGGTACTATTAAAGATGGGAAATTGCATATTGAGACAGCTTTTGCTAAATCATTCAATGCAAACAGTAATAAAAAGTTTAATGATAAAATTATTGATCATGAAAGGAGTAAGTTTCACTTGAATTAATTGATTTTGAATGAAAATAAAAAAGGGGCAATTAATAAATCTCTCTCAGTTGGTATCAGCAAATGGGAAGAAAAAGTCTAGTGAAATGACAAGTGATGCACATGATTTTAAAACAGCCTATCTCATATATAAAAAAAATGAGTCATTCTTACTTTTCAAAAGTTTGTGTGAACTGGAAGCATGCTTCATTCAGATCACACTTTGCAAATATAGTACATTTCATTAGCAAACATATCTCATCTTTCCTATTGAAGTGTATAATTGATTCCTGTTGTGTTTTCAGCATTTTGGTTGATGAAATCATGCAAACAAATCATGCTTATATTTGTTGCATCTATGATGCTTCAGCATGCAACTATTTCTATGGTATAATACAGTAGTTTCCACAGGAAGAAAATTAATTAGTGTCAGGTATTTGGTGATGAAGAAAATTGAGTCCTTATGTAAATTTATGTCCTCTATGGTTTGGAAAATGCTGAAAGAATGTTTCCGAAGAAAAACAAGTTTATTGGCGAAACATTAACATGCATTTATATATTTGCAAATGATTAAACAAATTAACTAAACAAAATGAACCAAAAAATTGTATGATACATAATTATAATCTAAGAAATAATGAAGATTACTTTAGATCTGCATTTAGGGAAACACTAAACAACTGAGACTCAAAAAGCATGGGGAAAGAGTTATACAGCAAATTAGCAAGAGAAATAAAAGACATAAATCAAACAAAAGCAAAATTAAAAGCCATAAAAAATTAATTAACAGAAAATATATTATAGCTTAGACGAATTCACACATAAAACTAAGTAAATCTTTGTGTAAAAGCTTTTAAAACTTGACATAGCCTTATACTATGTAAACAAAGGATAAAATAAAATAGGGATGAGAACTAATATATTCATTTTATAAAAAGAAAAAAAATTTGGTTGAAATCTTAAAAACTAACCTCTAACAAGATGGAGGTCAAGGTCTTTGAAAAAATACTGAAGGTTCTAGTCCCTAGTGCTGTATTATAAATTATTAGTCATCCCTCTTTGGATTTCCTCACACTTTGTCTTTACTTGTCCAAAATATCTACCAAGTTAAAAAATAAAAAATAAAATCTCAAACTTTTCTTTCAAATTTCTATCGGTTTCAAAATTTATAATATTTTAATCCTTATACAAAGTCTGATACATTTCTGCTCATGGACTCCACCATGCCATGACTTCCTGGTTAAGAGTCCTTTAAATGCACCAATAACCTAATTTCTAATCTGTTTCTGCAATTCTTTTTGTTCTCTCTTTCCCTTTGCTTATCTCTCTTTACTTTCCATATCTGTTTCTCCTTACTCTCCCTAAAAGTTCACTCATCAATAGACCCATTAGGAAATTACAGTGTGGTACTTATGGCACATCCGGTTCTGCATTGATATATCATTCACTGATTTTATTGGTTCATGCTGGTAGATTATGCAGATGTGAGCATCCTTTTTTATTTCTCATCTATGATATAGCAACACATGAAAGTCTGCAACAACATATGCATTTAAAGCTGATAGCGATTGTATTTTTGCAGCCGTTGTTTCAGAAAATTAGTATAAATGTAAGATTGCTAATAAGTGAAAAAAAAGCAACAACTCCAGTTTAGGCATGTGAAAAATTAGTTTTCAAATAAATGCTTACTATTATACACATAAAGAAGTTGGTATTAGGTCACACTATACTTCACTAACTGATTAATTAATTAGTTAATCTCCTCTTCAACTGGGTACTGACTAATGCTGGTAGATGACTATGTGACTTCTGATTGTTCCAATATATAGCAAAACAGGAAGTTCAATGTTGTTGCTGAATAGTGTTTAATGCCTGTTTTTACTGTAGAGGCATTCCAGGCGGTGGACATGGTTATGCATGAGATGAAATGATGCATTTTGGAAAGGAATTTTTTCAAAGAAAGGAAACATTCCAGGTCTAATTTGTGATTACCTCCCCGGCATTTGCCATTTATAAGGACTGAAGAAAACATGAAAAAAACGGTCTAGGAGGACAGTCCTGGTGGGAATCGAGTTCACGCATCTGCACCTTAATGATCTCAGCCACCCATGGCAGTTGGAAGTCAAAATCTATAACATGATGCTTA
This sequence comes from Metallyticus violacea, assembly GCA_030762175.1. Classification (NCBI taxonomy): domain Eukaryota; kingdom Metazoa; phylum Arthropoda; class Insecta; order Mantodea; family Metallyticidae; genus Metallyticus; species Metallyticus violacea. Next base: position 25,283,210 of record CM060836.1, read on the forward strand.
TTCTTCAAAATGAAAATGTTTCCCATATTACTAATTCTGGGATTGTTGGTAGCTTTCAACAATTTGTTGCTTTTGTGATGTCATGATTGTATGTCCAAAAATGATCTACAACAGCTGATTTATCGACCTGTTTATATCTTACATTTCTAAAGTGTTCTTTCGTCCCCTCTCCATATTTATTATTGTTCTGAATCAAAACAATTTTTGTGGTACACTTCTGCCATTTTGCTGGATAGGATAACAGCCTTTATGATTCTGTTTGGAAGGTTACCAATGTTAAATTTATTTTGTACAGCCAACACAATATTAATTTTTTTAAAAATTAGCATGAATATGTTTCTAACTTATATTGAATTTACAAATGCTTACTATGTCGTTGATTTACAGGGATATAATACACTGGTAGGAGAGAGAGGAGCCCAGTTATCTGGTGGACAGAAACAGAGGATTGCTATAGCCCGTGCACTTGTACGGAAACCTTCCATTTTGCTGTTGGATGAGGCAACGTCAGCCCTTGATACAACCAGCGAAGCTGTGGTACAAAAAGCACTGGATAAGGTAAAATCTTCATTTATCCTTGTGTTCTGGGAATTAAATACAGAAATGGTATAAGAAATGTTTAGTTATCAATGTTTCTACATTTGAACAGTATTTCACTTTAATGTTACAGCTTCAACATAAATACTGCTAATAGATAAACATTTAGACATATCATATCATATCATTTCTTATCACTTAATTCTGTGGATTCTATAATAAGTTCAGCCAATTCTAAAAGAGTTAGTCTAACTGCATTTTGTTAGAAATTACACACAAACTGTTCATTTAATGAATTGTCACATTCTTCATATTTACAAATTATAACACTAGTGTAGAGTTTGTTAGAGATTGTCATTTTTTACATTAATGCCATCATAGAAAAAAACATATTAATGGTAACTTAGATTGTTTACATCTGGAATACGTACAAAATTAAATTATTTACATCTAGAAATGGTAACTTAAAATATTTACATTTAGTATATTTACAAAACTGAATTAAATCAATGGAGAAAAATTAGTACACTTATTTTTTGATTGCATGAAATCCTTCTCTATATAGAAGGTGAGAGTAATAAGGTAGCTTTTTAATGCTAATCTGAACTTATTTTTATTAGTATACAGTTCCTTATAGATGATGAAAGTGAATTAAATAATATTATACCATTATAGTAAATACTTTACTGGAATGCAATGTAACTTGTTACTTGATCTGTGTAAGTACTGTATGTGTCTGGTTTCTTTGCAGATTTTTATTAATATTCGTGAGTTATCTACTACAAATAAAAGTAAAGCTAGAATGTACCTGCAAGTTAGTAGTAAAATTCCAAATGTTTTTAATAGTGATTTACAGTGAGTTGATTGTTTTGCCCCAGCCATATTCTTATTACTCTTTTTTGTAAAAGAAATAGTTTTTAGAATTTACTGAATTTCCACAGAACATTATGCCATAAGTCATTAAGGAATAGAAGTAGGCATAATATATGTTTTTAGAATGCTCTTATTTATAAAATGAATTAATAATCTGATTGCAAAACATTGCCAGGTAAGAAGTAATCAATGTAGTCTTTCCAATTCATATTATGATCAATCATAAGACCAAGAAATTTTATGTTATTAGATTCAATAATTTCATTGCCTTCATATGGTCAGCAATTTTTTTAGTTTTTGTGTGAAAATTAATGTATTTAGTTTTTCAAAGTTATGTGAATTTTGTTACTGTCAAACAAGTTATTTAGTTACTGAAAATATCATTGGATATATCTGAGAGGCTGCTGATTTTGCATAGTTTAATGAGAATATCTGCAGAAAGAATTGAAAAAGCATGTTTGTTTATTACTGTGGGAAGATCGTTGATATATAGTAAAATAATAATAATGAACCCAAAATAGAACCTTGAGGAACACTGTACTTTACTACTGACCATTCTGAGTACATGTTATCTGAAACATTTATTATAACTTTTTGCTTTCTGTTTGCTATGATGCAATTCATTGATACCCTTTGCCCTTAATACCCATAATAGGATAATTTTAATAACAGTATGCTAAGATTTACACACTCAGAAGCTTTTGATAGATCATAGAATATTTCCTAGTGTATAAAAGCTTCTTCTTTTCTTTAAATAACTCAAGAGATTTTATACAAGAGATTTTTCAGCAGTTAAGAAGTTCCTCTTCAGGCACTTGTATATTTAATGAGTAAACACATTCAGTTACCTTAAACACTAATGACCAATTTCACCAAACATGTTGACAATTAACAAACTGTTAGACTGCCTTAACATTCATATAACAAAAATTATCACTATTTATTAAATGTGGAATCTAACACAGTGAAACATGCATTAATAATCTCTTTCGAGTCACACTATTTAGACACGCTCTTTTTGGCTTCACTTATTGCAGATTTACTCAGGACATGTTTCATGGAACCTATCCTCATCCTCAGCTGTTAAATAAATGTTGGATCATTCGTTGAAGTTGGGTTGGTAGGTGTCTGGATTAACTCAGATTGTCTCGCAATAAACTTGAATAAAATGCTGTCTGCTTCTAGAATGTTGAAATTCATTAAGTTTTGCTCATATTTCTTTATATAAATTCTTTCTCATATGCTTAATTCCTTTAGTTGTTGAACTTTTGTTAATAGCTTGATGCTTTTTTTCTATCTGATGGTTTTTATTCCAAAAATGTGCTGCCATTACTGATTTTATTATTCACTTAAGACAGACATTTCTCTAATGTTCCTTCAGCCTAATGCCTATATTTCTCTTTGTTTTTCTAATGTAGATTTTTTTCATAATCCTGACAATTAATCTGGTAAATTCCAATTTTTTCTGTAGGGACAACATGGAATAAGGCTTTGACACCAAGGAATACCATTGGGTCATTTGTTGAAATTTTGAAGTATTTTAATTTTTCTACTATTATATAAATTTTTAATATTTTCACTTTGAAACTTTTGAAAGGAGTTGTATTTACTCTTAAGCAATTTTTCTGTTTGGTGTTTATGGGAATTCAGTTGTTTACTATTGTAAAGTAAAGAAGAGGAATGTATGCTGATCTTTATGTTTATTTGTCATACAGGTTAGCAAAGGCCGAACTACGATCATTGTGGCACATCGTCTATCAACAATTAGGACAGCAGATAAAATTGTAGTGATAAACAAAGGGCAGGTAGTTGAGCAGGGTAAACATGAGGATTTGATGAAATTGAAGGGCCACTACTATGGATTGGTGACTGTCCAGCTAGTTAATTACACAGAAGAAGATGAAGAACAAGAAGGAATAGGTAAGCTGTACAGGTTTTTAAATAAAGAATAAAAATTGATTTAATAACTGGAATTCATACTTAAAAGTTTCCTATTGTATAACCTATGAAATATGAGACATAGAAAGTAGTTTAAATGTTAATCAACAATTAAATTTCCTTCATGTTTTGCATTTATTTCTCTAAGTAAAATGAATACAAAAGTTATTCCTCTCTTAAAATAAATATTAAATTTTTTTCCTTCCTTTTTTGAAAAAATTATTTGTACTCTAGAACTTGTATTTTACTTTTCTACATAGTCACCTTCTTTGTTCAAAATGTATGGTACCATGATACAAGTTTTCAAGTTTTTCAATACCTTGTGGGTACCATGCCATGCCATCTATGTAGCATTTCAAAATCTTTCAGCTTTGTTATTTCAAACAAGCAAGTGTATACTCTAATTCTTTAGCAAGCAATTTGTCACCTAAAAACTAAAGACTTTTAATTGTTAAATCAGACACCATTTGTATAGTTCAACCCAGTCATACAATGATCTTAATTAAATACATCATCTTATTAAACTTAATAAAAGGTTAGTTTTTCAACTGGTATCCCATTAGAATTTATTAAATATGTTCACACTAACCCCACTTATACACAATTAGGACATGTTTGGGGCAATAACTCTCATCATCAGCTGTTGACCAATTACTTGTAGTAGCTGGATCCCAAGGTGCTTCTGACAGTCTCTGATGGTTCGAATAAGAATTTGCTGAGTTCACCCATGGGTGGAACATCAAAATTCATTAAAGTTTTCAGGATGGGTATAATTTCTTGATTTTGGGTCAAAAACTGAGATACCACTGCTGCTTTATCCATTTGTTTAAAACAAATGTTCCTGAAGCATTCCTTTCTCCACATTTCTAAATTTCTCTTCATTTTTCTGATGTACCTTTGGTTACAATCTGTACATTTAAATTTGTAAATCCTGATTTCTGTTCTATTGGCATGGTGTCTTTTACTGTGGAACCTAGTAAATTTTCGGTATTATATTTGTTCTTAGGGGCTAACTTTATGCTATGTTCTTTGAGTATCCCATTGAATTTGTTGTAGTAAGTTGGATGATATGTGAAACTTTAAAATTTGTATTTTTTCTTGATGTTCTTCAGTGCTGAAAGCTCTCCAGTTTTTGTCTTTTAAATTTATTGATAATTTTTATTTTTGTGCATTTGTTGAGACCATTGATTATTGCTATGTTAATTATTTGTTAATATTCTCTTTCTGTGAGTAGGATGTTAATTTTACATGTACCAAGTTGTAGAATACTGCATATTTGGTGGGATGGGGTTATAACTGTTATATGTAATTTTCTATGTGTGTGTGTCTTTTCTTTGGATTCCAAAGTTCAGCCTTCTTCATTTCTTATAATTTTTAAATCTAGGAATGGGAGCCATCCATTTTTTTTCCTATTCCACTAAGTTACATAGATTTATGTTGCAAAGTAAGGAGTTTCAGATCATCTGTTGAATGTTTTTTGGATATTATTGCAAATATGTCATCCACATACCTGTACCAAGTCTTGAAAATTAATGGGAAGTCTTTGGTGATATGTATTTCAAAGGAGCTCATGAATAAATCTGCCAGAAATGAAGACAGGGAGTTTGCCATTTCTAAACCAAACAATTTGTTGGTAATATTTTTGGTTAAAACTGAAGAAATTTTGCTAAATGCATATGTTAATAAGTTTTAGTAAGTTTGCTATTTCTTCTGTTGTAAATTTAAGGAAGTTAACCATTTCCTTGACATTTGTATAAGCTGTTCTATTGGGATTCTGAGGAATAAGGCTTTTACATTAAAAGACACCATTATATTTCCTGTGGCAATTCTGATATTTTGAAACTTTTCAACTATATCAAATGATTTTTTCATACCCAAGCTTTGAAACATTTTAAAAGAGCTGAAATTGTCATTTAATATTTTTGCTATTTTATTTATGGGTGAATTGAAATTGTTAATTCTGCTTTCATGCTGTTATCATTTTTATGGATTTTAGGAAGGACATAAAATCTAGGTAGTATTGAATTGCTTTGTGTGACTCTGTTTTTCAGTTATGGGTAATATTTTAACTTTTTCCAGTGCTTTGGTTAAATTTTTATTGGAAGTATTGGAGAGAGTCACTGGCTGTTTAGATGGTTAGATTCATGACTAGTTTTAACAAGTTCATATTTAGAGATTTTGGCAAGGTTTTTAGGTTCTGTGGATCACTATGGGATGGTATGATAAGGAAAGTGTAGAATTAAGGACAAGGATGTAATGACTTCATTAATATGACAACACTCTGAATTTATATTGATAAATGTATGAACATGCAAATTACTTAATAATACTTTTTGTATAAGTTTATAGTTTGTAGAGTATTTAAATTGTATAATTCTGTATTCTATATTTTGAGCTTTGAATAAAGCTGGGACCAAATTTTATAGATATTCCAGTGGGAAACTGCTAATGAGCCAAACATTAGTGTTCAATGGTTAGCTAAACTAAAGAAGTTAAAAAAATTAGTGATCAATAAATTTGTTCATTCATACATAAAAAGCTAAAGATTTTGAAAAATGTCCTTAAAATAGATGTGAAATAATTTAGTTTTTCTCAAAACATGTTTATATGTAACTGATTAATTTTTAAAAAGAAGGCGCAAGACCTTAAATCCTATCTCTAATAATAATTAATGTTGCATGTAAAAAATTGTTTATATTGTCCTTTTTTTTTCAGAACACAAGCAGAATTTATCAAGAATGTTAAGTGTAGACAGTACAAAATCTTCTCTGGACCAACCGATTCATCAACATTTTAACACGAAAGCAAATGAACAGGAGGAGGATAAGAAAGTACCAAATGTTTCTATGTTCAAAATTCTGGAGAAAAATAAAGAAGAATGGCATTACATAGTCTTGGGATGTCTTGGCTCTGTGGTCATGGGATGTGCAATGCCAGTGTTTGCTGTCCTCTTTGGAGACATCATGGGAGTAAGTACAACTTTTATATAGTGTTAACTGTCATCAGCCATTGCACCATTGTTAGCTTATTAGCCCAGACAGTTTTCTTTTATCAGTTGCTTATTCCTAGATTTTATTTTATTTTTGGGAAGGAGTGCATTAGGACTATTTCTGAGGGTCCTCTATTCATATAATATCATGTGTATATGGAAAGTTTCACTTGGTCTCAGTTCCTCTGTTATAATCTTCAAGCTAATGTGCTTAAATTTAAATTTAATTTTGTGCCAGAACTAATATAGTGAAGAAATTAATATATTCTTAATTAGCTAGTGAATTTATTTTAATACTCTTAGGCTCCACTTATCATTGAATTATACAGAATATGTTTCACAGACCTTTGCCTGCATCATCAGCTGTGTGTTGACTTCCTGATTTGTTGTTGGTTGAACGGACTTGATATAGCTCTCATGAACATTTTATGAACTTATGGATTAATTTGTCTTCCATTGGGTTCTCAAAATTCATAACCTTATCTTCATATTTTTTTAATAAACTTTTTTTCACATGTTCCCAGCTCCAGGGGTCTATCTATGAATTTCAATAATTTGTTTTCCATTTCTATATCATGTTTATCATTCCAAAAGTGATATGCAACTGCTGGTTTATCTATCTGATTGCATATACTGTTTCTCCAGTGTTCCTTTAGCCAAACTCCAATATTTCTTTTTGTTTTGCCAATTTATACTTTGCTGCATTCAGAACAGTTGATTTTATATATTCCTGGCCTCTTCTCATCAGGTATTCTATCATTATCACTGGAGTTAAGCAGATTATTTAGGCTGAATTTGTTCACTGGGGATAAAGTAATCTCAAACTATTTGAGTATTTTCTGGAATTTTTGGTGACCCAAGGATGATAAGTAAATTTCTTGTGAATGGTAGGGGTTTTTATTTTTTATTTATTTATTTATTTATTTATTTTTGTGCTGACAATGTTGTAACTTGTTTTAACCTCTTCTCTTGTTTGAATTTCATGATTTTCTTGTCTACACTTTCTTGACCATTAGCATTGATTTTTTGCCATTTGTATTATGTGAGAATACTCCACTATATTCAAACTCATTCATGGGTATGTTAATGAGCCTATAAGCTAAGCTTTTGAAAAATGTATATTTGTGTGCTTTGGGATTGAAGCCACTGGCCATTATGTAATTTTCAGTCTGTGTATCTTTCTGTATATTCCAAATTTCAAATTGTTGCCTGTTCTTATAATCTCTAAGTCAAGGAAAGGAGTCATGTTGTCTTGTTCTGTTTTAGAAGTGAATTTAATTTCACCATCTTGTAGGTTTAATAATTTCCAAGCATCATCCAAGCATTTCTTATTAACACTGCAAAGATATCATCCACTTATTTGTGCTAAACTTTATATAAAAATGATTTGGTGATGTGCATTTCTAAACCACTCATATATAAATCAGCTGAAAAAAGTGATAATGGATTCCCCATAGCTATACCTGCTTCTTGTTTATGAAATTCACCATTGAACCTGAAGAAATTCTGACTGATGCAGATTTTGGTTGCTTAGATGTATTCCTGAATTACTGCATTGCTTAGTTTCAGAGACTGCAACCATTTCTGAAGGGATGTTGGGAGTTTGTATTTTATATGCTGGGAAAGAGTGAATTTACATCAAAGAGTACTAGATGATCAACCTTTTGGAGAACCAGATCTTCAGTTTTCTCCACTAGTTCTTTGGAATTACTTATACTTAAGCTATCAAACCAAGGAAATTTTTGAAATCTCTGGAGCAGCCATCTTGATAACTGGTAGGAAGGTGTTTTTCTAGAGTTGATTATTGGTCTCATGGGATTTCCCAGTTTATGCATTTTTGGTAGGCCATGTTATCTTGCTATTGTGGGGTGGTCTGCTTTTAATTTTGGTTTCTCCTTGGGTGGTACAATTGTGCTTTGTTGACCATTTGTTTATAGACTGCATGCATTTCTTCAAAGGATCCAATTTTATTTTCATGTACTCTTTCCCACTGAGAAGTTCTTCCATCTTTGACTTGTATTCTACTTTGTCCATGAAATCACAATTTTGTTTTCTTTATCTGCTTTTTTGTATACTACTGGTTTTTTATTCAGCGATTCCAGGATTTCCTTTTACGCTCCAAACTTAGCTTTATATTTGAAGATGTAAATAAGAATCTCCTCCCTTTTTTTTTAAAAGGATGCTCTTATCATGGTTATTTAGCCCATTGATCATTGTCTCCATATCTACTATATATTCCTCCACATTGTTAGAGAAATTGACACATGTTTTCAGCCCTAATTTTTCTGGTTGATTTATATATGAGTAATTTAGAAATGCACATCAACAAATCATTTCCATACATTTTTAAAGTCTTGCACAGATATGTGGATGATATCTTTGCTGTGGTTAATAAGAAACATTTGGTTGATATTTTGAAATTGCTAAACCCTGCAAGATAGAGGAATTAAATTCACTTCTGAAATAGAATGTGGCAACATGAGTCCTTTCCTTGACTTAAAGATTATAAGAACAGGTAATAATTTGAAATTTGGAATATACAGAAAGGATATGCAGACTGAAAATTACATAAAGGCCAGTGGCTTCAATCCCACAACACACAGACATGCAGTTCTCAACAACTTTAGCACATATACTCATTCATACCTATGAATGAGTTTGAATACAGCAAAGAGTGCTCTCACATAATACAAATGGAAAAAATCAATGGATATGGCCAAGATATTGTAGGCCAGAAAATTAAGAAATTGAAACAAGATAAGAGGTTAAAACAGATCATTGACAGCAAAAAATAAAACTACCATTCACAAGAAATTGACTTTTCATCTTTGGGCCACCAAAATATTCCAGAAAATATTCACAGAGTTTGGAGTTAATTTGTCCCCAGGGAACAAATTCAGCCTAAATAATCTGTTCAACTATGGTGATAATGATAGAATACCTGATGAGAAGAAGCCAGGAATCTATAAAATCAACTATTCGGAATGCAACAAAGTATATATTGGGAAAGCAAAAAGAAGCATTGGAAATTAGGATAAAGGAAACTGGAGAAACATCAGATACAATCAGATAGATAAATCAATGGTTGTACATCACTTTTGGAAAGATAAACATGATATAGAATTTGGGAAAAAAAAATTTAAAAAAATATGAAGATATGGTTATGAACTTTGAGATCCCAACAGAAGACAAATTAATCCAAAAATTTATAAAATATGTGTGAGAGCTACACCAAGGTCATCCAACCAATAAAAAGTCTGGCAGTCGACTCATTACTGCTGATGTAGGCAAAAACCTGTGAAACATATTCTTTATAATTCAATGATAAGTAGAGCATAAGAGTATTAATTTATATTTAATTTAATAATATATTGCCATTTCTGGATCTGAAGATTTGAATTTGGCATTTACAGAAATGACACATGTTCATTAAAGCCCATGGTTTTAATCCTAGATCTTATAAGGAAGCAACTTTTAACAGCATGATATTTAGGTTGTGAATATGCCACTCAACAAAGATGAATACAAGAAAGAATATCTGCACATAATAGAAGTAGCCATTTTCAATGGGTTCAAAAAATAGATGATCAATCAAAAAAAAAAGATTCCAGAAACAAAAGAGTTAAACACATTACAGCCATGAGTACATTATCATGGGAAAAAACCTTCAAAAAGCTCACTTACCACCCCATCATTCAATAATAAATTCCAGACCCAAAGAGAAAAAAAATCAGTTTTCCAATCTGGTATATATGAAAATGTATACCAGATTATTTGGAAAGATTATGACAAAATATTCATGGGCAAGACCAAGAGGAATATAGGCATCAGGTTGAAAGAACATTGGAGAAATATCTGTTATAAACAGGTAGACATATGGACAGTAGCAGCACATTTCTGGAAAGAACATGATGAAGTGGAAATAGGCATAAAGTTATTAAAAGTCTTCAACAACCCAAGGAACTTAGCAAATGGAAAAATATCTTTATAAAATAATACAGGCATTAACTAATGAATTTTAATATTCCAGAAGTAGACAGCTTCCTGTTTAGGTTCATCACTAGACCACCAGAGTCCTCACAGATACCGACCTTTCCAATTGCAATGGGTGATTCGTCAGTCATTTAACAGTTGACATTTTGAACAAATGTTTCACAAAACATGTCCTTTTTTTAATTCTTGAGAGTGAAGCCATAAAGAGTATTTTGAATATTTTAATATTTTAACTCAGGTTGATTTTATCTCATGGAAATGAAGCCATAAAGAGTTTTTAAATATTTTAACTAGAAGAGACATATGCATTGTTTATCCTTACATTAAAGATGATAACAGCATTGAAAATTGTTGTTGTCATTCTTAATTACCTAGTAAGTCAATTTAATACTCTTTTGCTGTATTTACCATTGAATTATACAGAACATGCATCATCAGTTGTGAGTCAACTGACTGATTCATTGTTAGCTGGATGAACTTGGAGTAGCTCTCATGGACATTTTATGAACTTTTGGATTAATTTATCTTCTGTTGGGATCTTGAAGTTCATAACCTTATCTTCATATTTTTTTATTAAATTTTTTCCCAGATTCTCAAGAGTCTTTTTTTTTTTTTGATTTGTTTATTTATGGATGCTCTTTAACACCACAGGTCATCAGCATCCCATTCTATTCAGAGCATGAAACGGCCGATAAATTTTGCTCAGAGGCCTCTTCTTTCAGGATTGAGGTTCTTTATTCTGCCGTAAATGTATGACACGGGACCCACAGCTTTACATCCCTTCCGAAGGAAGCCATACTTAGGATTTTTACACCTGAAAAAATCCATCAATCCTGGCCAAATTTGAACCTGTGATCTTGGGTTTAGAAGGCAAGTATGGTTACCACTACTCTATTACCAGGACCGACATCCAAGGGTCTAGGAATTTCAATAATTTGACTTCCATTTCTATATCATGTTTATCTCTCCAAACGTGATGTGCAACCGTTGATTTATCTATCTGATTGTATTTGATGTTTCTCTAGTTTCCTTTAGTCTAATTCCAATGCTTCTTTCTGTTTTGCCAATATATACCTTGTTGCATTCCAAACAGTTGATTTTATAGATTCCTGGCTTCTTCTCATCAGGTATTCTATCATTAAAACCAGAGTTCAGAAGATTAAGGCTGAATTTATTTACTGGGGACAAATTAATCTCAAACTCTATAAGTATTTTCTGGAATTTTTTGGTGGTCCAAGGATGATAAGTAAATTTCTTGTGAATGATAGTTTCTTTTTTTGTTGACAATGTTGTGAGCTGCTTCTTTTATTTGAATTTCTTGAATTACTTGTCTATAATATCTTAGCCATACCCATTGGTTTTTGCAGTTTGTATTATGTGAAAGCACCCTTTGCTGTATTCAAACTCATTCATAGGTATGTTAATGAGTCTATGTGGTAAGCTGTTGAGAACTGCATGTTTATGTGTTCTGGAATATGGAAAAAAAAAAATTATAAAAAGATATGAAGATAAGGTTATGAACTTTGAGATCCCAACAGAAGCAAATTAATCCAAGAGTTCATAAAATGTCCATGAGAGCTACACCAAGTCAACCAACAACAAATCCTGTCGACTCACAGCTGATAATGCATTCAAAAGTCTGTGAAACATGTTTTGTATAATTCAATGGTAAGTTGCACTTAATAGCATTAAATCAACTCACTTGCTAATTAAGAACGAATTTATTGCTTCTCTGTATTAGTTCCAACAGGAAATTAATTTTAAAGTTATTATTCACATTTGAAAAGGAAAAAACTTCACAAAGCTCTTAATTAATTTTTTTCTATGTGCAAGACATTCACTTTGTATTTTTATTTCTAGGTTTTCAAATACATTGTAACTGACACAGATTATGTTCGAAGAGAAACCTACATGTTTTGTATTTATTTTTTGATTGCTGGTATTTCTGTTGGTTTTGCTACTTTTGTTCAGGTAAGTAAAATAATTTGGATTTACTAAAGGGCTATCAACTGAACTGCTACATTTAGATTTGTAAATGAAACACTCCTCTCTTAGATTCTGGGGATCCATGCATAATTCTTTTCTTAGATTTAACCAAAGCATTTGATCTTGTAGACCATGATATACTGCTAAATAAATTATATATTTTATTTATTTTATTCAATGGATCATATATATAATATGGGGCGTATCATTGTTAGTGATGAATTGCAATCTAAATAAATTTTATAAAATCGCTCAATAAAGCATAATATAATGTAACACTATTATATCAATAACTATGCAGTAGAATACAAAAATATTAATTACCACATTAATATAATATAATGTAATAAAATGATAAAAAAGTTATAATTGGGATTATATTAGATATATTCCAAGTTGAATGTTTCCAGATGGTGATACAAACTTCATTTACAGGTTTTTAATTAGAACATGTTTCAGGAACCGTCATTCCCATTTTCAGTTGTTGGCTGACTGCTTGGTAAGTTTTGGGTTGCTTGATGTGGTTGTGGCTGGATCTGAGTTGCTAAACTGTTGATTGAAATAAGAACTTTCTGAATTTGTTCATAGATGGGATGTTGAAACTCATTAATTTTTCTCAATTTTTAAGAATGAAAATTTTTTCCCATGCGTATAGTTCTATTGGAGTATGTATTTCTTTTAACAAAAGACTTCTAACTAAAATTGTTAATTGGAACATTGCATAGTGAAAATAATCATATATCAAGATAATTGTCTGATTCAGTTCAACTAACACTCTTTTGTCCACTTACTTGTTTCACCAATCCTTTGTTCTTATCATCAGCCCATTGTCAACTGAAGGATAAATCATAATGCTATGGGGATGTGTAATCTGCTCTGATGAAGGGTGATGAACTTGGAGTTTATGTTTTCATCATTGTAACTGTCGAACTGTCTTTGTACTTGTAAATATAGATTTTTCCCATGTTGCTAATTCTGTAGGTCCTTGCACTGATTTTAATTTTGTTTTATTCAATGTGTCTGGTTTTCTGTCCAGAAATGAAATGCCACCACTGATTTCTCCAACAGCTTCTATTTTATATTTTTGAAATTTTTTTTAACCGTGTGCCTATGTTTCTCTTTGTTTTTCCAATGTAGATTTTTTCACATTCTGCACAACTTATTTTATGAATACCTGCTTTTTTTCTCTTGTGGAATACTGGCATTAATGTTATCAATCAGGAGATTTTTAACATTAAATCTGTTTACAGGTGCTAACCTGATATTAAAATCCTTAAGAATATTCTGAATTTTTTTTGTAGCCCATGGATGATATGTGAATTTTTTAAAAATTAGTTTACTGTTAATTGGCTAGTTAACCTTAAAATTAGCAAAGAAGAATACCTTAAAGAATACAAAAAAATAGAAAAAACAGCAGTTATAAATGGTTTTAACAAAGAACTAGTAGACAAAAAAGTACAGAAGTTCAAGAAGCAAAAACTTATTAAAGAAACCACAATGCTTTCAGCAAAAAACAAACTAATTTTTAAAAAATTCTCATATCATCCATGGGCTACAAAAAAAAATTCAGAATATTCTTAAAGATTTTAATATCAGGTTAGCACCTGTAAACAGATTTAATGTTAAAAATCTCCTGATTGATAATGTTGATGACAGTATTCCACAAGAGTAAACAGCAGATATTTGTAAAATAATTTGTGCAGAATTTGAAAAAATCTACATTGGAAAAACAAAGAGAAACATAGGCACATGGCTAAACAAACATTTCAGAAACAAAAATGAAAGCAGTTGGAGAAATCAGCAGTGACATCTCTATTCTGGACAGAAAACCACGACATATTGAATAAAACAAAATTACCTGCAAGACCTACAGAATTACCAACATGGGGGAAAATCTACATTTACAAGTACAAAGAGAGTTTAATGAGCGTTAACACTTCCGGTGATGAAAACATATACTTTAAGTTCATCACATCTCCACCAGAGCAGATTACACATCCCCACTGCACAACAGTTTATCCTCCAGTCGACAATGGGCTGATGATGCAAATGAAGGGTTTGTTGTTGTTGATTTGATTTATTTATGTACATTCTTTAACAGCTCAGATCATCATCGTCCCATTCAATTCAGGGCGTGAAACGGCTGACTTATTTTGCTCATAGGCCTCTTCTTTCAGGCTAGAGGTTCTTTTTCATACTGAAAATGTATGACAAGGGACTCGCAGCTTTACTTCCCTTTTGAAGGAAGCCATACTTACAATTTTTACGCCCAAAAAAATCCATCGATCCTGGCCGGATTTGATCCCGCAATCTTGAGTTTAGAAGGCAAGTATGGTTACCCCTACACCACCAGGACCAACATGAAGGGTTTGTGAAAACGGTCCTACTTATATAAACAAGTGGAGCAAAAGAGTATTAGTTCTACTCATTCACAAAATGATCTTAAAAGACTTCTAGCTTAGTTTGATTGTTGTGTTCCCAAAAGTAAGTTGCCCCCTGATTTATCATATTTTAGCCAGACATTGCTAAAATGTTTTTTATTCCTGTTTTTCCAGATATATTTTCATTTTTCCTATGCATTTTAAATCATTTTCTAAGCATTCTATTGCATATATGCCTTATTTTTTTCTGGTCCTATATTACCTTTGAACGAGGAACCTAATAAGTTTTTAATATTGTATTTATATTCTGGTGCTTATTTTCTGCCATGTTCTTTAAAGATCTTCCCAAACAGGTGATGATATTATGGGTGATAAGTGAATCTGCTGTATTTGTTATTCTCTTTGAAATTTTAAGTGCAGAAATGTCTTTAATGGATTTTTGTCTCTTTTGAATTTGTTAATGTTTTTAACTATTGTGTTAGTACTATATCCATTGAATTATTGCTATGTTGAATATTTATTGTAGTTCTTTTTTGTATTCTGTTTTTGTGAGCAGAAGATTAACTATTTTATATATAAACTATTAAAGATGGTATATTTATGTGGAATTGGTTGTAGCTATTTGCAATAATACCAAAGTAATATTCATCAGATGCTCTAAAACTCCTCAATTTACAAGAGGAATCCTGAAACTTGCCATAGAAACTGAGGAAAATGGAAAACTTCCATTTTTATGTTTAAAGCTTATTAGAAATGCAGAAAAACTCAACTTTGGTATTTATAGGAAATGCACAGATACAAATAAGTATATTCATAAAAACAATAGCATAACCCATTGCAGATTGCTGTATAGCAAATGTGTTGGTATGTGTTGATATATTTTCCTTTACCAAGTGGAACATTCACCAATCTGTGTGTAAAGCTATTGATGGCTGCATATTTTTGTGATTTGGGGTTATAGCTATTGTTTTTAATGCAATTATCTGTGTGAATCTGTTTTCTGTATATGCCAAAGGGCAGTCTGCTACTATCTTTAATTATTTTTAATTTTAAGAAGACCAGGAAGCCATCTTCTTCAATTTCTAAAGAGAATTTTATATCTTGTCTTGTATGTTTAAAGGTTTTAAAGCATCTTTAGTTTGATATTCGGAAACTATGGCAAAAACGTCATCCACATAATGGCGCCAGTCTTAAAAATTAAGGAAAAAGCATTGGTTATGTGTTTTCTAGTGCACTCATTAACAGATTTGTTAGAAGCAGAGAAAGTGACTTATCCATTGCTAATATAGAAGGCTGCTGATAAAAATCTATTGCTGAAAATGAAGTAATTCTGCAAAGAGAAACTTGGAAATCTACACTAAAGAATATTTTAGAAATATTAAATACAAATAAATTTAAAATTCAACAGTTATAGGACATTTCTGGGCCTTAAATCATGACTTTAAAAATTGAGCATAAATTATTAAAAACAGCCAAAAAAATAGCAGAGTTATCAACTTGGTAAAAGATTTTTTTATTATAAAAAACACTCTGTCATAAACTGCAAAATCCACCAGTGGATTATTGAGCAAATTCATTCTACCAGTGCCAGAGTACGACATCAGTCTCCAGCTGATGATGAGAGAGAATGCTCTTGAAACATGTTTTGTATTTTAAACAAATAATGAGATATAATAGTGTAACTATATCAACTGCTATGATCAAATGATATATTGCCTCACAGATAATAACTTCTTTATAACTCTAAACCATAATTACTTGCTTAACATAGTATATTTTTCCAGATCTTCACATTTGGAATAGCTGGAGAGAGGCTTACAATGCGACTACGAGGCATGACTTTTGAGGCAATGATGCGCCAGGAAGTTGCTTGGTTTGATGAAAAATCAAACGGTACTGGCTCACTATGTGCTCGCCTCTCTGGGGATGCTGCTAGTGTGCAGGGAGTAAGTTTAATTGTATAATTGTTTTGTACTCTTTTAGTTTAGAATACAGGAAAACAAGTAATTTCAGAAGTAATACAAAGCATAAGTCATAGCAAGTATTTTTACTCACAAACAAGAGACAACACAAAAAAATCTAAGATATATGATTGAACATGTACTTTTGAACAAAGCCATCAGATGTATATAAGTAGAGCTGCATATCTCAGCATGCCCCGAAGTTCAGTTGGTGAGTGACAGTGGTCAGGAATGGATGTCACAAAGAGTGAATGACATACATGTATGAAAAAGGGTAATGCCATTCATTGAACTGTCACTTTCCCATGTTTTATCAATTGCAATTCAACATGGCATCCCCTTCTTCCTGAAATCACATGTTTCGTAGCAAGTCTACTTCTGTACCACATTTAACTGATATGGCACCCACTTTGCATATATTATCTGCATATTCAGATCCTCTCATAAAATGTGGTACACTGTTTTGTTAGAATTAATGTTTGCTCTTTTAATTCCACAAGTGTCCAGCCCCTATATCGCATAAGCACTGTTTAACCACCATCTTATGTAGTTTGTTTTAAATAGTTTCTGTGACATTACATACTGAGTAATATTTCCTATTGATTGTTTTACCTTTCTATAATGAAAATTAAAAACAATTGGTAAATAACCTTGTGTTTTCTTCCTCAGGTTGAACATTTTTTGAAAAACCAACATAAATATTATTTACATCTTAGTTTCATCTTAAGTAGTTATTTCTGCATTGATGTACATTATTCCAAGGAGTTGCATATTAATTCACTTAATATTAGTTTTATTTAATCTTATTTTGATTTAAAGTAAAACACTAAAAATCATGTCGTCACATTAAAACTCTCTTTAAGTTTCACAAACACACTTATAAAAGTAATTTTGGTACATGTTTCGTGAGGTACATTCCTCACATTGTCAACCAAAACGACGACTGAGGAGCCAATTTCAGCAAAGTATGTATGTTACTATGTATGCTTGCTCTTTGGGGAAAGATTTTGCTCAAACTGATTGTATGTTTCAGGCAACAGGGCAGCGTGTGGGAGTTGTATTACAAAATATTGCCACTCTTTGCTTAGGAGTGGGCTTAGCACTTTCATATCAGTGGCAACTTGGTCTTGTTGCTATGTCTTTCGCGCCCATAATTCTTATAGCACATTTTTTCCATCACCGCACCATTACTGGCGAGAATTTGGGCAATCGAAAGGCTTTGGAGAAATCTTCTAAGGTTTGTACAAATTGAACTTTCAAATACTTTAAGTTGACATATAAAATAATTCATAAATATAACAAATTTGTGTATACAGTAAAACAGTATTTCTGGCTGGCCTACATTAAAATATTAATGTAGAACTATATGTTGTAAACATTTAATTATATTTTATATATTTTAATCAGTGGTGTAAATATGAAGTATGTGTGTGTGTATAAATTCTTATTTTAAAATAAGAATTTTTCTGGTATAACTGTTTACAGTAGTCCAAAGCTAGAAGGGAAAAGTGACAGAAATACTAATCACTGTTTTAACCAAGGAGAAACATGAGAGACAAGTTTATGTCTTTTCTGGGGATGGCAGTTGAATTTGATCTTGAGGTCACCTAGGGCTGCCAAATATTTCTGCCATTATGACATTATTTGATTTTAAGATAGCCAATTACAAATAAATATATTGAATTTTTGAAGTGCAGTAGAAGTCATGCATCCATTTGCAAACCCCATTGGCATTGTTGATTTGGTTTATTTTCGGATGCTCTGTAACATCTCAGGTCATCAGTGTTCCATTCTATTCAGGGCATGAAACAACTGACAAATTTGCTCAGAGGCTCTTTCAGGCTTGAGGTTCTTTTTGTGCCATAAATGTACGACACAGGACCCACAGCTTTACTTCCCTCCCAAAGAAAGCCATACTTAGGATTTTTATGCCTGAAAAAATCCATCGATCCTGGCCAAATTTGAACCTGCGATCTTGGGTTTAGAAGGCAAATATGGTTATCACTTCACCACCAGGACCGACCCCATTGGCATGGGTAAACTACATGCTTAAGAGTTTTGTAAAGGATATATAAAGAGTCAGTTTCTCTGCTTAGGGTTCATTTTCAAGCATCATTAGCATCATTAGTCTATGGGTAAATGTCTCATTTTTCCAAGGTATTATGTGTAGAAGTACAAGGCTCCCTTTCCAAGTCTTACTATGTACAGATGTACGAGATTTACTTCCTCAAGTTAATATGTTGTTGACATGCTCGTGTAGAAAGTCTACAGTTCATGAACTGAGTAATTCTCAGAACATGTATATATTAGTACGCTGGTGACCCTTATGCCTAGTTGAAGTCCATAAGATCTAAACTAGATTACAACTACCATCTCCGCAGTAAATTTATCTGACTGAAAGTAGGCCAAGGTAATAATATTGAATCTAGCTATTATCAAAACACTAGATGTTGTAAAAGAACATTATGATCAATAAATTATACAATATACATGTTTGATCATGTGATTATTAAAACAATTAATATCCTCTCCCAGTCCTTTTGAGCAGCGCCTGAACAAAATGGTGAAAAATACTCTTAGATGCTGTTATTAAAGTGAAGGCAACAACCTAGGCAACAACACTATTAACAGGCCACTTCAAAATTTGGTGTCCAACCTGGGGTCAGCAATCTCCTAAATTGCCTCAAAATTGGCACCCAACTTGGCACCTCCCAACTAAACACTTCAATAATTATGTATGTATGCATGTCTGCAATTAGGCTTATACCTGATGGCATGAAGAACTGGTGAAATTACAATATTTTCAGCTTGTAATTATAATTACACATGTCAACATAATTAAAAACATGAATCCAATGAGATATTTGTCAGCCTAATTATATATGTGATAATCTAGTTAAAAATATGTCAACCTAATTAAATACATGGCAATGTAATTAAATAAATGTCATCCTAATTAAATATACTTCAAATAATGAAAATAATTCAACCTAATTAAATATCTAAAATGAATGTGGATATAGATTTGTTTCTCTTCTGTATATTCTACTGCCTTTAACAATTATACTTTTTCTTCTGTTTCATGGAAAGAAATTATTAACTATCATAGCAGAGTCCTCTAGTTGCTTATAGATAATGTTCCGTTATGCTCTTTTTGTTAGTACTTTTATTTCTCCAATATAAATTTTATCACAGTCTGCACAATTTATTATGCCATAATAGAGGTTAAATGAAATTTACATTTTTTCAGATTTTGGATTTCCATTAAAATAATTTATTTTGTATTTTACCACAAAATCATGTTGGCTAATATAATTTTAGCAATTTACCTGTGCATTAAACTTAATAAAGTTAAAATTTGGAGCCTGCATACCAGGCTCCAAATTTCTGCTTAATTTAACCAAAACTAGGAGTTCCCAAAACTCTTATCAAAAGTAATAATTATCTGTAAAGAGCTCTAGACAAGCAAAATGTATTCCCCTGGTCATACTGGGTACTTTCTGACCTGTAATAAAACTCATGAGCTGGAATTTATAACTGAAAGAAATTTTAAACTACAGGTTACTTTTAAATGGTAACTATTTGTGAAATATGACTTACATACATGGCAGCTGAGATGTTTCTCCTTCAGCTCCTAGGAGATGGCAAGAAGGGAAGGGAAGATGTGCTCATAGCAGATTGAAAAGTGCATAGTTAAAAACTGGTGCTAATTTTCAATGTGCAGAATATAAGTTTTATATTGGCGAAGCACTGTAAATTCACAGGATCATAATTTATTTGCAATTTTATGCTTTCAAAAGTGTTACAGTGCTGAAGTTCACTATAAATGAATATAAATTTATTTATTACACATCTACATATAAGTGTTTATAACCTATATATGTAAGCAAATTATAAACCACTACACTAAGTTACTTCGGATCCAATGTACTCAAACACTGTAGTTATCAAGCTATTAGGTGTTATTTGCTCTTAAATCCAATACCTAATAACCTTTCTATCTCACTTGCTAAAATAATGGAGAAAAAGGTCTATACAAGATTAACATATTATCTAGAATCTCAAAATCTCCTTTCAGACTGTCAAGCAGGTTTCAGAAAGTATTCAACAATTAATCATGTTTTACATTTAACACAGGATATTAAAAATTGTCTTAAACAAAAAAGAAATGATGCTTAATCTTTTTGTTGACTTCAAAAATGCCTTAGACAAAGTATGGAGAGAGAAGCTTATTTATAAGATGGGTAATATTGGGATAAGAGGAAACATGTTGTGATAGTTTATGGATCTATTATCACAAAGCATAGCTGTAAAATGAAAAATTGCTGTCTAAATGACATACAACAAAGTAAGCCTTCCTAAAGGTGCTGTATCTAGTCCAATTCTTTTAATATTCTTTTTAATCTAATATTAATAGATGACATCAACAAAATATCAACTGACTTCCCAAAGCCATATGGAATTGTTTGCAGATGATATTGCCATATAGATTAGCAAAAAAATAAGCAGAATAAACAATATTACAAAAAACTAGAAAATGAAATGCTGAAAATTATCAGTACCATGGAAACATGGCCATCCACCAACCAACTTAAAACTAAATTGGATACAATACTCTAGATCATTAAGAACAATAACAGAAGCTGTAAAAACAACAGCTATTGCTGCAATGCAGAGCATAACTAACAACCTGCCAATTAAAACAGAGCTAGATATTAATACTGGGCAATACTGGGACAGAAATTAAAAAGTATTCAACACAAAAATAAATGGTTTCATAATTGATATCATTACATGATTCAGTTGAACTACACACTCTTAATGCTTCACTGTGCAAGTTCCAATTTACATTTTAATTAAATGGTTTCATATTCCTGAAACATACAATGATTAAAAACACACCAGACTATCAAAAGTATATACAGAGAAAACATTTAAACCGAGAGAGAGAGGCACAAGAAACCACTAAACCTGCCATCATACCAACTGGCCCTTACAATATATAGATATCAGCATGAAACTAAATATGGATACAATCATCTCCAAGAAGAATCTACCTGAAGTATTAAGACTGATAGCATTTAGTGCACTAAACAACTATTACCCAATTGATACATGATATAGAGTATATAAAAATGGATCTCTTAAAAACTGAGAAGCAGGCTTTGGAAAAGAATTCTCTCAAATTACACCTTTGGGACAGTATGCTAACAATTTTGATGGAAAAATAATGACCATTAGAGCAATTTTAGTAAATCTACTGTATAGACCTAACTTAAATAAAAGAAGTGTTATCTTAAGTGACTCTAAAGCAGCACTACAAAGAATAATGAATTACAGTTATCCAACAATGTATATTGTAAATAAAATAAGAAAACTATATCATACAATTAGAAATACAGCAATAGAATGGATCCCAAGCCATGTTAAATTAAATGGGAATGAGATTGCTGATATTTAATTAAAAAAAAAAAAAAAAAAAAAAAAAAAAGAGGAGCCCCATAAAATTAAAATCCTTTTTAACTAGAATTCCCTTTTCCAGATGAAATGAATTATGGATATTTACTGTTCATTGTGTAAGGACATGAATACTATCTTAACCAAAGAACATCTGAAATGCAGACAACTAGATAGCAACAAACAAATTAAAAATAATTTGGTAGCTCTTTATTAGGAAGCTAGAGAAAAAAATTATAAATATTGGCATCACTAATGGCCACTAGTAACAATCAATTTCATCTTATTTACTAATTTTCCTCAATCATTTTGTTCTTAGTTTATCTAAATAATTTTCTATTTCCAATATATCTTTTCTTGATTTCACATTTATCATCTTTTTCCCCATAATACCCTTGTTAAATTAGACCCCTACTTTATTCCCAGATTCTTCCTAAGAATCTTGGTTTCTTCACATTCCAAAATGATTGCCAATCTTTATCTTGTAGGTTACAAAGTGTACATTTATCTAGATCTTCTAAGATCTTTCAAATTTAGAGCTTCTGTTCTAGTGCAGGCAAAGCCTACTCCTACTACTTTGTTGCATTGTCCAACATAACTTTCTCTAGACCAAACCATTTTTAGATCTTGATATATATTCAGTGATGTTTCGAAATTGAAACTAGCAAATATTTCTTGCCTTTCAATATCTTCAATTGTTAATTTAGTTACTTTCCAGAAACCATTTTCTAATGATCTTTTCTATCTTTCCATATTGCTCCTAAGCAAATTTATCCAAAAATTTCATAATGCTATTAATTGAAGTTTTTCCTCAATTAATTATTTGCTGCACAATCAAACACTGATGTAAAATATTTAGTTCATCAAAATTTCTAATTCTAAACCAAATTTCAGTAATCTCTCTAGTATTTGTATTTCTCTTGAAACCTGCCATTCCCAATTCAGCTTGTACAATGCCATTGGATGAGCCTATTGGTAAGTTCAATATTTGCTTACAAAAGTTTCTATGAATATCATTCACATTTATCTATCTCTCCAATCCCCATATCCCAACTCCATATAACATTTATTTAATTTGTTTATTCAACCCCCCTCAACCATTTCTTTCTCAATTTCAAATATCTGGCAAATAAACTTTCTCCAACCATTTTATTTGCATCCCTGGTATTTTGTCTAGACATGCCCTAATAGCTTTCAAAGAAAGCTTTCCTTTAGCTAATATTATTTTCTTTTGTTCACTCCATCTACCATTACCATTTATCTTATTCCTAAGTAATCATAGTTATTAACCACCTTGATATTTCCTTACCAATGCCAATACTCATCATTCCTTAACTTATTGCCCTTTTTGAATATTGTAATTTTTGTTTTATTCAAATTAATTAGTTCACTAACAGTCTTTGTATGGTTTATATTCAGGTGGCTGTAGAAGCTGTGAGCAATATCCGTACAGTGGCAGGTCTTGGACAGGAACTTCTTTTTCATGAACAGTACATGGCAGAACTGCGCCCAGCACATGCCATTGCCATACGCAACACGCACTTCAGGGGCATCATATTTGGAATGGCTAGGAGTATCATGTTCTTTGCTTATTCCACTTGTATGTTTTATGGTGGTCGCCTTGTAGTTGACAATAAGATGCCTTATGAAGATGTGTTCAAGTAAGTATCATGTTTTAAAAGAGTGCAATAGTATTTGTAGTTTGCACGTTTTCCTCATCAAAGCTTCACTTTATACTATACTTGCTTTGCCCCTTTATCTGCTGGAAAACACATTGTTGTCACTTCTATGCTTATGAAATTATCTTTTCTCTCTTGGGCCCTAGCTTGCTTTTCTGCATATATGTCTTTTGAATGTTCATGGTAATCACCATCATCACTGATAGCATGTAACTGAGTAAAAGTAATTGAATTACCTGTAATAATTTTTACTTGTAATTAATGCATTATATGATACTGTATTTGTTACATAGCTACAGTTCCTATAATTCATGCAAGAACATTAAATATATGCATCTTATGTTTGTAAAGAATGGAGTCTATAAAACTTAATGTATAGAAATTTAAAATTATGGTACTTGAGAAGGATTTTAAACCATGGAAAGATGAGAGATGTTACTGGTAAGGAGAAGAAATTGACATATTAAGTAAATTTGAATATCTAGGAGTAATAATAAGTAGTAATGGGGAATGAAGCAAAAGAAAAAGATATTATCAGGAAGGAAATTGACTTTGAAGGTTGTAAAGGCATATCTTGGAAAACTGCCAGGTATGCAAATTAAATATGTTTGGAGGGAGTTTGTGCACTAAGGGAAAAAATGATATTTTCGTTAGAAATTTGTGGGATATTTGAGGGTTGGGTAACTACCAATTTGATTCATAGAAATTAAGCTAAGGATTGAAGATATCAAACTGCAAGAAACATTTTATGGCTTTATTAATAAAAAATCTAAGTTCATGAAAAAATGTGGGATAGATAAAACTCTGTTGAATGTTGTAACAAAGATGTTAGAAAAGGATTTTCATAGGTCAGAACTGGAATAGTAAAATTGAAAGGAGTAGGTGGAAGGTTTAATAAAGAAATATGTCCAATGGGTGGAGAAAAGGATAATATATTGCATAGTTTATTAAAATGTAAAGAAATGAGACAGAAATCCTTAGAGAAATGGAGCTTTTCAACAGAAGTATTACGAATGATACTGAATTTAAACACAGAAATAAAATGTAAAGAAGTAGGAAATTATTCAGGGAAATTGAGAAAGAAATGGTTGGGAGGGGGGTTGAATAAACAAATTAAATAAATGAGCAGTAAATTATTAGTGATGATGACTTGATCAATACAATAACCAAATAACACAATGCTGATTTTGGATTAATAAGACAATCAAAAACTAAATTGAGATAAAATATAAATAGAAGAATTTTTAATAAATAAATACAAAATAGTATAAGGGTGATAGATGAACTTTAGTTCTGTATTCTATATTTAATTTCTATTTATTATATTAAGTAATGAATAAGCTTATTCATACTGAACTGAATTATATAATGTGAAACTTATAAACCCCTTAGAATATTATTGCTAGCATATTGTATGTATAGCTATTCGCTGAGACATCTGACAATGTCAAGCAAAAGGCTAAGCATAAAACAGAATTTTTGGATAAATATTTAACACTTAATTGTGAATCACCTTTCAAAATAACCTAAAGGTTTAAAGAGTGAAACTTGTATTTCAGTACTTTTCCATTCATTCCAATTGTAAAATTAAATGAAATTTAAAACCTTTAATCACAGTAATTAGCTATTAATTATTGTAATTTTTTTAATTACATGTATGAATTTCTCAGTTTGACAAGGTCTAACTGAAAGAAAATTAAAAAGGAGATATCTTTTGTAATATGTATAAACTTTTTGCTTTTAAAGCGATTAAGTATTTTATGCTGCATATTATTGTTTTATTATACAGGATTAGTTAAAAGCTCTGTGGCACCAAATAACTTTTGAAGCATGTGGTTCAGTGACGTGAAACTCAATGTGTGGGGATAGCCATATACTGAGTACTCAAAAATGATATTACCAAGTTTTTTCTACTTCTGGTTTAACTGGAAGTAACACCATCTCTGTTATTTCAAATGGAATATCCAATATATTTTTATATTTTTTAATATTGCTCATTAAGAGTTTTTGAAAAAGTACACACACTAAATACTTCTGTACACATTTATTGTTGGATCAAGAAACAAAAGTGTAGCAAGTTATAAAACGCTCCTTTCTTAACAAAAACAAAACAAAGCTAGCTAAATTCTGTGTTCACACTGGTAGGCTTCAGCTGCTTGACATTGTGCCAGTTGATCATAGAAACCATTTAAGGAATGACTTAACCAGGCTTTAGTAATGTCTTGCACCACTTCCATTATTCAGTACTCCAGATCTAAGTTGTTTGGTTTCTTGATATATTACTGACTTATGGCCCTTGAAAAAGAAGTCTAAAAGTGACAAATCTGGGGATCTTGCTGTCCACTCTATGTGATCTCTCCTACCAATCCATCATCTTGGGAAAACCTGATCTAAGTTTTTACAAACATTCTATTGAGAATGAGCTGAAGCTCCATTTTTTTGGAAATAGATGTCATCCCTGGGTAGACCATTTTGACTGAATGTGGAAACAAATGTTCAATAGTTGGTACTATGTGATTTTGAAGCAAATCCAAATACCTATTAGTGTTTGACATTCCTCTAAATAATAATTGATTAATTATTTGATCACCAACAATACCAGCGCAAACATGAAGTTATTGTGTATACTGTGTGTAGTTCTCCATCAAGGTTTAAGGTTTTTATTCACCGATTATTTACAATTTACACATTTAGCTTTCCATTGTGGATTTAGGTCTGAGCAGTACATACACATCTGTCTTTATTTTAAGCAACTTTTTTTTCATTATTAAAATTGATTTTTACTGAGATATTTTGCTGTGGTCATTGGTTTAAATTAACTTAAAATATATTATGGAAACAGAAAATAATGATATGCTTCCTTTCATAGATGTTCTAGTTCAACATAAGACATCTGCAACTCTAGGACATGAAATTTACAGAAAACTTACATATACTGATAGATATCTTAATGCACAATCCAGCCATTATCCAGCTCAAAAAAACTCTAATTAAAATGCTGATCCACTAAGCCAAAAACATGATCGAACCTAAGGGACTAAAAGCTGAACTTAATCATCTACAGAGAGTCTTGCAAGCAAATGACTAGCACAGAAAGAAATTGATCAAGCCTTGAAACCTCAAAAACCACATGACTTCTGTGTCAAATCATAAACACTAAATTAAAGCATTTTCACCATTTATAGAAAATGTCATGCTAGGTATAGCTCGGATTTTGAGAAAGAAGAACATAAAAACTGTTCTCATAACCACATTCAAATAGGTCAAAAAGTTCATTCCATACAAGATCCAAGTAATGCTCTTAGCTCCACAGGAATATATAAAGTATGTTTGGGGAAAGTATGCATTGATATGACCAGAACATCCATTAAAACTTGGCTCATAGCACTAAGTGACATTTATTTCTTAATAAGCTAGAAAAATCTGTGATTGCAGAACATGACATTTAAAATTGCCATAGGATAAAATTTGAAATAACAGAAGTAATCACTACAACAAGAGGATTTTTATGTGCCTAGAAGAGAAGCCTTAGAAATAGAACAGGCACCCAGACAATATAAACAAAGACAGAGATTTTCAAATAAGCAAGACTAGAATCTTTATTGGTTATTAAACAACATCTGTGCTACAATTCTCCCACTATTCCTATCTCCTCCCACTTCTAACAATTCTGTACCTCTGTCTCTCCATTCCAATGATGATGCCAATTGTAGCATTTGAAAGTGCTGATTTTTAAATTAGTTCAAACCTTTGATCATGGCAACATAGTGTGGTAATGATCAATTTCATTAATAACAATGCCAGCCATGAAAGCCTAAAGAGTGTTTTTCCCTTCTTTAAATAATACAATAACTTGTATTCATATAATGACACTACAGTAAGTATATATTAATAAAAGAAATAAAGAAACTTTTCTTTACTTTATTTTCTAATATCAAAATGATATATATATATATATATCTTAAGCTTTTTTTTTTCAATTTAATAATCTAATCATATTTTTTACTTCACATTCCAAAAATGGATAAATACTGCTATTCTTAACATTTCTGTATTGAAGTATTTTGATAATTATTGTCAAAGGAGAAAAATTCATGAATTTAACTTTATATGCATATATACACACACACACGTATGTTTGTCCCAAGGTCTTATTGCTTTCTGCCCATTATCAATATAAATGCTCTATTTTCTAGGGTGTCACAAGCTCTGATCATGGGTACAGTTTCCATAGCAAATGCCATGGCATTTGCCCCTAACTTCCAGAAAGGTTTGACTGCAGCTGCAAAGATTTTCCAGCTCTTAGAGAGAAAGCCACAGATTTATGACCCTCTTATAATTGGTGAGAAAGATTGGGTAAGTTTATTTATACTGCTGACCCTGCAGAGTGATGGGATAGACTGTTCAACCATCTATTTCCATATTCTGTTGAAGATTACAGAAAAAATATATAACTGTAGTAGACAGATAAATGCATTAATCATACTGTATATATATTACCATTCATAAACATATGAGGGTAGATCCATAAGTTTCTGGCCTAACCATTTTCTAGGCATGATAAAGACAAAGTCTATATTTCACTTTTCAATATAGTTACCCTTTATTGCATTCACTTCTCACATATTTAAATTAACATTTCAATCCCCCCCCCCCCCAAATAGTCAGAAGTCTTGTCTGCAAAACAGGCATAAACACCATCCATCACTTCTTCATCACACTTAAATCTCCTTCCTCGAAGGTCCTGCTTGAGTTTTGAGAGAAGGGGAAATAGTCACTGGGAGCTAGATCTGGGCTGTAAGATGGATGGTCATCTACTTGAAACCACATTTCTTCACAGCTTCCTTTGCAACAGCTGTGTGCACAGGCGCATTATCATGAAAAAGGCACACACCACCATTCAGCTTTCCTCGCTTTTTCTCTTTGATGGAAGCTCGTAGTCTGTGCAGTAGGCCAGCACATAGTACTCCCCATTTACTGTGGTGTTCCTATCCTTGAAGTCAATGAAGAGTTTCCTTCACCATCCCAGAAGATTGTGGCCATGCTCTTCTTGGTTGACTGAGTGACCTTGGCCTTTAGAGGCCATGCTTCGCTGGGTTTACGCCACTCCATTGATTCTCTTTTGGACAAGAGATCATAGTAGAGGACCATAGTTTCATCTCCTGTAACATGGTTTGCAGAACTTCTCTCTCGTTGCCACAGCAGAGCTCCAAAAGTGCCTGACAACAGATGCTGTTTTTGGACTGAGGAAAGAAGTCTTGCACTAACCTTATTCATGTTTAAATGTTCATAAATAATTCAAAGAACTGTTGTTTTGGAAAGGCCCGACCTTGCTACTATTTGTGTAACTTTGAGCTGCCAGTCTTCCAAAATTTTTCCTTCCACAAGAGCATAGGAGTGAGCACCTCCAAGGGCTGACCTGCACACTCTTTGTCTTCGATGCTTTCTGGGACCATTCAAAAATGTTTGGCCCATTCCTTTATGGTAGAATATGAGGGGGATACTTCCCCATATAACCATCCAATCGTTGTTTAATTTTATTTGGAGTAAGTTCTTCTTTTGTGAAGAACTTAATAACAGCTGGATACTCCATTTTGAACTTGTCACAATCTTTTACACATAACCTTCCTTATGAAAGTGTATCTGAAATACTGAACACAATGGAGCAGAAGTTACAGCTGCATTTATTTACTTAACAGATAAGGTATGACACCAGATATTGGTGAGGCCGTAAACTTGTGGACCTACCCTCATATGCATATATTTTGCAATAATTTGAACTTGATATTTAGGGATAAATTTCTGTTATTTTATTATTATTGTTATTAATATAGATAAAACATTTTTACAAGCAAAAGCTACTAAATAAATTGCGTTTCTCAATATTCTGATTTTGTCTGCACTTTTTTTCTTAACCCTTTTCTTAGTTTTAACACTTCCATCCAAAACTCTCCCATGCCAATTTCTTCTAAAATTTTTCCCATCTTAGAAAACCAACTAATTTTCCATTTTATCATTTTTTGAGCTGTTAGACATTGCTTAACAATATTTCCATTCTTCAAGCATTAATTCTATAGAAATATTTTAAATCTTGTTCAATGATTTTAGCTTTACTTCCTATTCTTCCTAACTCAAGTAATGTTACTACATTTAGTATGGCTCTTGGTAGCCCAAATAACAATTTGCAAAATTCTATATGAATCTTATCAATATTTTTCCATCCATTTTTCAATCCCCACACTTCCATACTAAACATCATTTTAGCTTTAACCCTTGTATAATAAACTCTTTCAAGCCAAATTACTCTCATGTCCAGTATTTTACTACAACATGCTCTGATACTTCCCATAGCCATCTTACCCTTTGCCAATCTTCCATTAGCACCCACCCCCAGATATACAAATTTATTTACCACTTCAATTTCGCTATCATCAATCCACCATTTCTCATCCTTTTTGAGAAACCACCTGGTGCCTCAGTAGTAAAAACGCGCATTAAACACCATTAAAAAAAATCCTTTTTGAGCTTGTTTCCTCTCTTAAAAACAGTAATGCTAGCCTTATGTGAGATAGTTAAAAGTCACATATAATGCAGAATACTAGGTGCATGTGAAAATTAAAGCATAAAAAAGCCTATTTCTATAACAAATTATTATTGAGAAAATCACTCAAATTTCACTAATTTTGTGCCACTTACTTGGACATGTTTCAAAGGAACTTGCCTTCATCTTCAGCATGGTTCCACTGCCTGCTTCCCAGCATGGTATTAAGATGTCACTGTGGATTTTACAAACTTAGTGATGAGGTTACTATTTTTTGGGAGATCAACTTCACCACTAAGTTTGTAAATCCACAGAGCAATATCTTAATACCAGGTTGGGAAGCAGACAATGGAACTATGCTGAAGATGAAGACAACAGCCTTTCAAACATGTCCAAGTAAGTGGAACAAAATTAGTGAAATTTGAGTGATTTACTCAATAATAATTTGTATTCATATACTATATTTCAATGTGAAAATTCCCCCTATTCAAAACTACTTATAAA
The DNA here is from genome assembly GCA_030762175.1 of Metallyticus violacea. Classification (NCBI taxonomy): domain Eukaryota; kingdom Metazoa; phylum Arthropoda; class Insecta; order Mantodea; family Metallyticidae; genus Metallyticus; species Metallyticus violacea. The sequence continues at coordinate 25,314,049 of CM060836.1, forward strand.
GCCTATTTCTCTTTATGTTACAATAATTATAATTCTCTTTTTACAGGTTTCAGAAGGTAATGTTGACTACAGAAATACAGACTTCTTTTATCCCACAAGGCCAAATGTTCAAGTTCTGCGAGGATTGAATCTTGCTGTACACAAAGGCCAAACAGTGGCTTTAGTGGGACAAAGTGGTTGTGGCAAGTCAACCTGCATCCAATTGTTAGAGCGTTTTTATGACCCTACTTCTGGCACTGTGGTAAATATTTTGAAATTTTTATGTTTACTATATTAGGTATATTAAGTATATGTATATACAATTTAAGTACTAAGTAATTACAATATTACAATCTTCACGGTTTTGTTACAGCCCTGGCTCTCTCATGCATGACATGATAACAATGATTAACGCCTTAAAATAGTGCACCCACAGTACAATGCTATACTCCTGATTATTACCCACTTCAAACAACTTCATGCCATGAATATAAATCACTAAAACCGAAGATAATTTACTTATTAATCATTCATACCCATTTATCTTTACCTCTAAACAAATACTACCATAAATTCTTTAATTGAGATTGTCTCCAAAATGAAAACTCTTGGGACCATTTATATCCCAATAACACTCTCACTCATTTTCTTTTGTATATTGTTAGCTATTTTACAATCCCGATCTTACACTTCTATTCAAGTATAATAGGAAAATGTGCACTATTGCTCACTAGGTTCATTACTTTAAAATTTAACACTTCAGATAGAATCTCCCATCTACACAATGCAAAATCCACAACACTTTGTCCCCCTGCATTAACACATGTAAATTCAACATTATCATCTTCCCCCATCAAGCCTCTGGCCAGGATCGATGGATTTTTTTGGGTGTAAAAATCCTAAGTATGGCTTCCTTCGGAAGGAAAGTAAAGCTGTGGGTCCCATGTCATATATTTACGGCACGAAAAAGAACCTCAAGCCTGAAAGAAGAGGCCCCTGAGCAAAATTTGTCAGCTGTTTACACCCTGAATAGAATGGGATGCTGATGACTTGTGATGTTAAACAGCATCCATAAACAAACAAATAAAAAAAAATCCCCATCAAGCCAATAGCAATTTATCTTTACAAAATTAAATAAGTTTAAGTCCTCCTCCTTCAATCACATTTCTGTCCTTGCTCCTCCTTTTATTGACTTCACACTCTTTATCAGCAAAGCTTTTCCATGATATACCATAATCTCTTGTTTGTATATTCCCATTTCTTGCATTAAAATCCCCAAGTGAAACAAACTCAGTCTCTGGAATATTTGACTTGATTTTCTCCATTTCAAATTGTAACTGCTGAATGAGGTCAGGATTTTGAAACTGGGAGATATTGGGCAGATAATAAGTAATCCCCATACATAATACTAACTTAGATATATTAAGTATTTTTTGTTACTTTTATTATGAAAAATATTTTGTCATCATCTTTAGAGATTTCAATGTAATTATTTCCTCACAGTGTACATTTCCTCATTGCAAGTTTTCCACCATCACCACTCACCTGGCCTTGATCTTGCCCTTTTTCTTCTTTCTTCTACTTAATGGAACAAAATAGTTTTGGTCATTTCCTTTCCTACTTCCTCATTTTATGATCTGTTCATTCCAATGTAACCAACCATGTTTAATGTTTGTGTTCTGTGTGATAAGCCATTGGCATTTCATCGTAGTAATGAAAAGTGTGCTGCATATTAGAGCTCTAACATCTTGAGAAACTTTCTATGGCTTAGCATTATTCAGGTGCACCATGGAGGTAGGACTGTGCATTTCTCTGAACATATTGACAATACTACTAAGAAAGTGAATAAGTAGAACAACATATTAAGAAGACCAGCAGATGTCAAATAGAGAGAATCCTTAGTGACACGTACAAAAGATACATAAAGCCCAATTTGAGATGGAAGTGAGATAATGTATACAATAAACAACAACTTAACTAAATTGGGTACAATACACTCTAGGTCATTAAAATTAATAACAGGAGCCATAAAAACATCAGTTGCTGCAATGCAAACCATAATGAACAACCTGCCACTATATGTCACCAACCAAGCAAATTGTGCTGGATAAAGATGTGCTCAGAATGGAATTGGAGCAGCTGCAGGAATTGAATGGAGGAATGAAGAGATCAGCATTGAATCATCATGCAAGTGGGAAAGAGATCAACTGCTGGTAAGATGATAAGGAGCAGGCCTAATTGGAGCAATTTAGTGAAAGTCACTGACAGTAATATTTTGTAATATAAAAGATTTACTTGAAAATTTGAAGAATGGAGAAATCATGAAGTTAGTGGATGTGGTAAAGACTTGGTTGGCAAAAAATATTCCTGTTGATTTGAGTGAATTTGAATTTTTAGGAAAAGTGGTAAAAGGAGGAAAGATAGAGAGTGTGTGTAAGGTGGAATTGGTTTGTTTGTTAGAAAAGGTTTGAAAATCAATGTGAAAATCTGTAAATGAATTAGATGAAAACTCAGTATAGTATGTTTTAACTTTATCATGCACTTTATGCATGATAAAGTGAAAGGGTGTGTGCTGCAGTAGGGTATAACTCACCAAGGTCATCAAAATTTTATGATCCAAATTTATTTAAGGAACTAAGGCACAATATGGAGGAGTTATAAAATAGGCATATGTATAAGGTATTTATTGTGGTGGGAGATTTTAAAAATACCCACTCTGTAATTGAAAGGATAAAAATTGGCATATATGCTAGAATGTGAAGAAATCTAAACTCTTAGAGAGAAAAACTAGAAATGAAGAAGTGGTCCGATTTGCTAGCAGAAATCAGGAGGAAAAAGATAAGTGTAAAATCAAAAAAGAATATAAAGGAAATAGGAAATTATTTAGGTAAAGTAAGAGCCAAATGGCTCAAGAAAATTAGTAGGCAAGATAATGATGAGAGTAAGTAAGATTATTAGATAGGAAAAATAGAGCCCAATAGCTTGATAACTCTATGTTAAGAAGCTATTGGGGTCAGCATGGAAATAAACTTTGTAATGATGTGTGAATTAATTGATTAGGTGAAATATAATAAATGATTTTTAAATATTTTGGTTAATATGGTTGATTGGTTGCTAGTGGTCAATGGAGGATATTAATATTTATCATTTTTTCTCTAGATTCCCGATAAATAGCTTCCAAATTTTGTTTGTTGCTTTCTAGTTGGCTGCATTTCAGTGGATGTTCTTTGGTTAAAATAGTATTCATGTCCTTGCACAGTGAGCAGTCACTGTCCTTGGTTAATTTAAACTGAAGAGTTTTCTGACAGGCAATCATGCCCAATAATTAAGCAGAAATGGGTAATTCCAATTTAACTGGTTTCAATAAAAGAGGTTTGAAAGTGTTTTTAGATATTCAAATAATTTTCCTTTAAGTTTTTGTTGAATATTTTGTTATTCTTGTTCAGTTATTAATCTTTTTATTAGTATGAATTAAGGAGGGAATTCTAGTTCAAAAATATTTTAATTTTATGGTGGCTTTTTTTTTTTTTAAGTATCAGCAATCTCATGTAACAAATTATTTATGTGGAAGTCACTCAAATTTCACTAGTTTTATTCCTCTTTCTTGGACATGTTTCAAAAGCAAATTTCCTTCCTTATACTTTGTAGTGCTGCTTTAGAACCACTTAAGATAACAATTCTTTTATTATTTTAGGTCTATACAGTAGATTTACTAAAGTTGCCCTAATGGTCATTATTTTACCATAAAAATTGTTAGTCTACTGTCCCAAAGGTGTATATATTCAGAGAATTCTTAACAGATATTCCAAAGCTTGTTTCTCCATTTTTAAGAGATTCATCTTTATACACTACATCCTGTATCAGTTAGATAATAGTTGTTTAGTGTACTAAGTGCTGTCAATTTTAATACGTCAGGTGAGTCATTCTTCTTGGAGACCAATGTATCCAGATTTAGTTTCATGTTGATATCTATATATTTTAAGGATCAGTTGGTGTAATGCCAGGCTTAGTGTGCTTATTTTTAAAATTTTGTCTAAATCTTCTTTCTGTATGTAATTTTTGAAAGTTTGTTGTAATTTTAATCATTGTGTGCTGTCAGGAATATGAAACCAATTATTTCTGTGTGGATTACTTTTTAATTTCTGGCCCAGTGTAGCCGTCTTAATATCTAGCTCTATTTTAATTGGCAGGTTGTTATTTAGGGGCTCTACATTGTAGCAATGGTGTTGTTTCAACAACTCCTGTTATTATTCTTAAGGACCTAGATTGTATTGTATCCAATTTAGTTTTAAGTTAGGTTTCCATAGAGCAGATTGGGCTTTATGTATCTTTTGTATGTGTCATTTAAGAGACCTATGGATCCTCCCCATTTGATGCCTGCTAGTCTTCTTAATTTGTTGTTCTTCTTATTCACTATATAGTTGATCTGTTCAGAAAAGGAAAGTTTTTGTCAAGTGTTTTACCAAGATATTTAATATGTTCTTTCTCTTGTAGTTCACTATTGATTTAAGCTCTAAATTATCTGTAGTGTATTGAAGACTGAAAAGCTGGAAAACTGTCTTTTTAGTGTTTATTTCCATATTGTTGGTGTATGTCCATGTTTTCATGCTATTAATAATTTTCTGTATTTCATTTTCTAGTTTTTTGTAGTGTTATTTACTCTGCTTATTTTTTTGCTAATCCATATGGCGATATCATCTGCAAACAGTCCCATTTTTTTGGGAAGTCAGCTAATATTTTGTTGATGTCATCTATGAAAATATTAAAAAGAATTGCACTGGAAAGACTACCTTGAGGAAGGCTTATTTTAGTTGTATGCCATTTAGAGAGGACATTCCTTTTTACAGCTACGTACCTTTGTGATCATAGATCTATGAACCATCTTAACATGTTTGTAGTGACCATTTTCTCCATTGTTTTGGTAAGTTAAGGACATAAGCTTATAACTTCCAACTGGCATGCTTGTTTGCCTTTCTTCTTAATTGGAATGATTACGGCTTTTTTCCATTTAGCAAGAGTGCTATCTTTACTATTCCAGATCTTGTTGAATATGTTCGGTATACCTTCTTGGCTCTGCACTCTAAATTCTTGATGTATTCACTGTGAATTTTGTGTGGTCCAGGGCTTTTTTTGTTCTTAAGAGGTAATATTGCTTGGTTGATTTCTTGAATTATAAAGTTGTCATAAAATAGATGTTGTTGTCCTGCAAGTACCTCAAGCTTATACCTTTTTAATATATTGTTTAATTTCTCTTTATTTTGGTTAATTTAGGTAAATTTAGATATTTTGTTTATTTAGGGGTAAATGACTAATTTAGAGTTAGATTATTGTATTTAGTTATTTTTATTAAGAGTGTATATGTATAAATATAATAAAAATAAAAATAAAGTAATGCTATGAACAATGTAACAAATTAACAGTAATTATAAAACCAGAAAACACTAAGAGAAAGTCACACTTGTAATCGCTATATTTTGAACTCATTGAGTTCTTTTATGGCAAGAAGACATGTGTTGTATCCTTTTCTGCTTAATTACTGTTTATTTATTATATATATATATATATATATAATGTTTGTTAGCATTTTGACCTGGTCCCTTCAATATTCCAATAGGCTACTATTACTGGTGAACTGGGTGGGGACTAGGTTTCAGAATTAATAATATAATTTGGTTATTTGTGAAATAATGGAAATATTCATTGTATTGTTGTTTGTGTTGTTGAAAATAAATTCAAAATTCAAACAACCTGCCAATTAAAACAGAGCTAGATATTAAAACAGCAATATTGGAACAAAATTAAAATGTAATCAGGAATAAGTGGTTTCAAATCCCAACATCATACAATGAAAAACAACAGCTTTTGAAAAATTAAATACAGAAAGAAGATTTACACAAAATTTTAAAAATAAACAGTAAATCTTCCAACATAACAACTGAACTTTATAATATATAGATATCAGCTTAAAACTAAATCTGGATATAATGGTCTCCAAGAAGAACAAACTACCTGAAGTATTAAGATTGACAGCACTTAGTACACTAAGCAACTATTACCTGAATAATACATGGTGTAGAGTGTATACAGATGGATCTCTTTAAAACTGAGAAGCAGGCTTTGGAATATGCTGTGAAGAATTTTCCCATTATACACCTTTGGAATAGTATGCCAACAATTTTGATGGCAAATTAAGGCCATTAGAACAGCTTTAGAAAATCTACTGTATAGACCAAACATAAACAAAAGAATTGTTATCTTAAGTGACTTTAAAGCAGCACTATAAAGTATAATAAATTACAGTTATGCATCAACATATATTATAAATGAAATAAGAAAACTATTATCATACAATCCAGCCCATATTTAAGTTAACAGCATAATTTCCTTTAGTAACCACTAAGTGTAACATCAGGGATATAAGTTGTCCTGGAGCCAATGGGAAAAGAGATGTGCCTTATGATTATATTTATATCAGAATAGAAGCAACAGTGAACAAATAATAGCTATTAGTATTAAATTTAGTAACACCATCTATTGTACAGAAAATTGCATAGTATGATGTAACAATTTTATACACTATGTCTGCTATATCCTTTTCATGTCATATATATTTTTGTATGGATGGTATCTTGGAATCTTGCACATTTTCTTTCCAGTCAATACAAAGATTTCATGAGAGCAGCATTTGATATCAATGTTGTGTTTGTTGGCCTTGTGCTGTAATTGCTAAAGTGTAATTTGGTATAAGTACCTGAAAACAGAATGTGAAAATGAAACATCACTTTACTTTGGGTCAAAATTCCATAGCTGATTGTTTTAAACCATCCACTTCTGCCTTGCTTTATTTTAGGAATGTTTCACTAGTATTATTCTATATATTCTCTATTGCATGCATTTATAACTTCATATATATATATTGTAGTAGACATTTATTTTATTTTTTTGTGGAAATGGAGTGTACACAATACCTAAACCTTTTCATTCTGGACCTCTCCCTCAAAATTATTTCCTGGTTATGCCTCTGCCCATAGCAGTGAGTGATGGTTAAGCTCCTAAAAGAGTTATTGTTGTGTGCATTATTTATATTTTTAGCTAAAGTGTCCCAACATTTAAATGCTATTAGTTCATTAGTGATTTCTTAAGAATTAAGATTTATTCCCATATACTTGTTATTAACCATTAGATTAACTAATAATAGTATATTTTCTTAGTACTAAGGACACATTAATTAAAATTCTGCATAACTTTTATACAGAATCTTGATGGAAGAGACATATCATCCATAAAGCTTTGCAACCTCAGAGCTCAAATGGGCATTGTGTCACAAGAACCAGTGTTATTTGATCGCACCATTGCTGAAAACATTGCATATGGAGACAATAGTCGGGAGGTTGATATGGCAGAGATCATTGAAGCTGCCAAGAAGGCCAACATTCATACTTTTATCACTTCTCTACCTCTTGTAAGTTGCAACATTTCAAGTTTTATTGATGAAATTTAAATAGAACAAGTAATGACATAAATCAAAAAACACTAGCCTGCAAATGTAACTTTGTGGTTATTGCCTGAACCAAATGAAATGAATTAATGTGAAATTTGTGTACTAAATAGTTTATTCTATCACATAAGGAATTTTAGCAAATTTACATTAACAATATAATCCAATTTCGAGTGATTTTACTAAAAAAAAACAAAATTTCAGCTCACTATTTCTAAATATAACAAAAGTGAAATAAAATAGAGAAGATGCCTGAAAAAAATGGCTACATATCTTTTCCATGGTTTAACTAATATTAGTTATAATTTAAAACAGTTAAAATCTTCTGTGCTGTTTTAATTATAACATCAGCCGTGAAAACCTAAGAAGTATCATATTTATTTCATTTAAAATAGCATTATTCTTATGTTTTGGTTAATTTAAATCACCTTTGTGAAGCTAATCATATAATTAAGATCAATGTATGATTGAGAAGGATAACTCATTCTTATTTGCTTCACTTACTTGTTTAAATGTAGTACTTGTTTTGCATACCATCGTTTGCATCCACAGCTAACTGTCAACTGCTGGATAATTCATGATGCTTGGATGTATATTCTGCTCTGGATTGGTGTGATGAACTTAAAGTTTGTTTTCATACCTGGAAGTGTTTAAGTTTATTAATCTGTCTCTGCATTTGTAAATTAGATTTTCTCCCATGTTGCCAGTTCTGTACGTCCCAGTGCTGATTTTAATAATTGTGCTTTTCTCACCATATCATGGTTATTTGTCCAAAAATGAGATGCTACTGCTGATTTTTCCATTTGTTTGTATTTTATGTTCCTGAAGTGTTCTTTTAACCATATACCTATGTTTCTCTATGTTTTTCCAATACACCTTTTTTGCATTCTGTACATCTTATTTGGTAAATACCTGCTTTTTTTCTCCAGTGGAATACTATTATTATTTTCATTCAGGAGATTTTTAACATTAAATTTGTTTATTGGTGCCAATCTAACATTAAAATCTTTAAGAATATTTGAAATTTTTGTGTAGCTCATGAATAACATATGAATCTTTTAAATATTATTTGAACTTTTATACTTTTTGTGAACTAGTTCTTTGCTAAATTCATTTTTAATCGCTGTTATTTCTATTTGCTTGTATTCTTTGGAGTATTCTTCCTTGTTAATGTGTCAGTTAATGAGGCTGTGCATTAAGCTGTTGTTCACTGTATTATGTGTTTTGGGGTTAAATTTGTCAACTTTGATATTATTGCCTACTTGCACGTTCTTTCAGTAGATTTCAAATTCCAGGTTTCTTTGGTGTTTTATTATTTACATTGCTCTTTATTCTCTAAGTTCTAGTAGTAAACCTTAGTTTCCTACCTCTTAACCACCTGGTAGTATGAATGTAAGAAATCTCCAATTCTTTCCTTTATTATATTTATCATCTTACTCTTTCCTCCTATTTCTCTCCCACTTCTCCTTAACTTTTCCTAAAAATTCCCCCATTTTCTGGATTTTTTCCATTCTCTTATTGCTTAACGTTTTTATTATCATTATGCCTTTCTGTAATTTATCCCACTTATTGTCCCAAATTTTTCTTCGCTATCATATAATCTTTTTGCACTCCAATAAATAATGGGACACACTAACTACTCCCTCACACACATGTTACATCCTTCCTTATCATTTCTCCTTAATCCTTTCAAAAGTATTACTCCTGTATGCATCCATGTCCAACCCATCCTTCCAATTTGATCACTAGTTTCAATTATTTCTCTCGTCCCCAATTCTTTTTAATTCTTTTACACATGACCAATAAACTTTTATCTTCTAAACTAGCCCAAACCTCTTGCTTTTCAATATCTCCTATCCTCTGTCTCACTAACTTCCAGAATCCGCTAACATTACTTTTGCCCAATCTCCATATACATCCCCCATTCCTATTTCTTCTAGTATCTTCCTCACCTTCTCATACCAACTCTTCCTTCCTAAAACCTCTTTTTGATAGATAAGAAATTCCTTTAGAATATTTGTATTGTCTAATTTGAGAGTTCGATACCAATATTTCACTACTCTCTCTACAATTAAATCTTTCCTCCCCATTCTTCCTAATTTTATCAAACTAATCCCAACACTTCTCTGCAGAACGTTCTATGAACCATATCTACCTTTCTCCATCCTTTCGAGACTCCCATTTTTACTGCATACAACATCCCAGCTTTGACCACTGCCTCGTATAATCTCTCCATCCATTTCATAGATAATATTGATGTCTTATACAAACTTATTCTAACAGCTCTCATCGCCACTTTGCCTTTAACTTATGCACATTTGGCCTGTGCCTCCCATCTTCTATTACTTCCAAATCTCACCCCCAAGCAATCAAACTCCTTCACTTCTTTCACTAATTAGCCTTGAATATACCATTTCTCATCTTTCCTTAACTTTGTTCCTTTTTTAAAATTATCTTTGATTTTTTCCCCCATTCTGCACAATATCTAATTTCATCAATAGCCCCCTGCAATCCTATCACCGTTATTGGTCCTGTTATAAGATCATCAGCAAAGAGCAACCCTGGTATTTCCCTCTTCCCAACTATTGGGCAATGTCTTTTTGTTTTTTTCCTCTAAACCTTTAAAGAATATCATCTATAAATAAATTAAATAGTATTGGGCTTAGTTTGCACCCTGCTTGAATCCAATTTTTTGGATTGTATAGTCTGTAATTCTATTTCTTTCACACCTAACACAAAACTTGTTTCCTTCATATAATTTTTGTAATCCCAGCTCATTACTCACTCCTTTACATTTTAGTTTATAAACCAAAGCATCCCTTTTTATTGTATAAAATGCTTTTTTTGAAATCTGGAAGAAAATATACACTCTTCCCTTTTTATTTCTTAAATGTTTATCCACTATAGTGCAAATGATCATTATATTGTTTGATGTTCTCCTTCCTTTTCTAAAACCGTCTTGAAACTCTGTAAGTTTACCTTCCTTCTCTGCCCACTCATGAAGTCTTCCAGTCAGTATACCAGTATATATCTTCCCCAGTATGGATAACAGACTAATTCCTCTATAATTGTTTGGTTTATTAATATCCCCTTCCTGATTTATACAAGGGTACTATCATGCTCACTTTCCAACACTCGGGTATTATCTTCCTCTCCTTAATTTTATTTAACAACTCTGTTAACAATCTAATACCTCCCTCCATTTCTGCAAATACTTTCCAAAGAATCCCATCCACTCCTAGGGCCTTTTTCTTTCTCAGTGTTTTAATCTGACCTATCTCTTTCATAGTAAGATCTTTATCCAGACATTCTATCCTTTTTAAACACTACTCTATTCTAGATCATAAGTCCCTAACCTCCCACCTCATATTAGGTTCATAAAATAATTTATCCATTCCTTCAGCATTATTTCATTTCCTTCCTTTTGTTTATTAATTATTTTAACATGTTACCATTTCTGGACATTAAAATATTTATTTTTTATAACATGTTACAATTCCTGGACATTAAATTATTTATTATTTTAACATATTGCAATTCTTAGACATTAAAATGTTTATTATTTTAGCATGTTACCATTGTGGAACATTAAAATATTTATAATTTTAACATATTAAAATTTCTGGACATTAAAATATGTATTATTATAACATGTTACCATCCTGGACATTAAAATATTAAAACATCAAGGAAACATGGAATCTACAGAAAGAACATACATGCATACAATCACATCAAAGCTGATGGATTTAACCCCAAAACTCATGAACATGCAATGATAAACAGCTGAACACATAACCTCCTTAACCGACACATTGACAAGGAAGAACACTCCAAAGAATATAAGCAAATAAAAAGAACAGCAATTAAAAATAGATTTAGCAAAGAACTAGTTCACAAAAAAGTACAGAAGTTCAAGAGGCAGAAACTTATTAACGAAACCACAACACTGTCAGCAGAAAAAGATAAGAGAATGTTTAAATAATTTAAATGTCATCCATGGACTATGCAAAAATTTCAAAATATTCTTAAAGATTTTAATGTTAGATTGGCACCAATAAACAGATTTAATGTTAAAAATCTCCTGAATGACAATATTAATGTCAGTATTCCACTAGGAAAAAAAAGCAGGTATTTACCAAATAAGATGTACAGAATGCAAAAAAGGTGTACTGGAAAAACAAAGAGAAACATAGGTACATGGTTAAAAGAATACTTCAGGAACGTAAAATACAAACAAATGGAGAAATCAGCAGAGCATTTCAATTCTAAATAGAAAACCATGACATGGTGAGAAAAGCAAAATTATTAAAATCAGTACAAGAACCTACAGAGTTAACAACATGGGAGAAATTTTACATTTATAAATTAGAGACAAATTAATGAACTTTGACACTTCTGGGGATGGAAACAAACTTTAAGTTCATCACTCCATCTAGAGTAGAATATACATCCAAGCATCACAAATATCCAGCATTGACAGTTGGCTAAGGATGCAGACAATGGTATGTAAAACATGCTCTACATTTAAACAAGTGGAGCCAATATGAGTATGTAGTTTGACTCAATTTATACAATGGTCTTAATAATATATTAATGTTCCATTGCATTTGATATCTTGTCTCAAACTCCTTTATATCTTATGAAATCGTTTACCTTTTTCCTCACTAAGAGAACCCAAGTTTTTGGGAAAGTAGTCAAGATGTGGGTATAATGTATAAATATTCAAACTCATTTTGTAGCCTTTCCTTGAATGCATCAGACATTTTGCCCACATCATCATTATAATCTGGAGATTTCTTGTTGCTAAGAAATTTTATTACTTCAGTACATACTTTTCATACTATATTCACTTTTGTGCTCATCATAGATTCAAATGTACTACCAAAAATGAGTTTTCTGATATCAGAACCATTAAATATGACTTTCTTAATTTTTTCATTTAAGGGAGCTGGAAATGAGTCAACAAAAATACAGGTACCATCCTTGTTTAAAGCCATAGTAAACCATTTCATTAACCCAAATTTCATGTGGAGAATTGGTAGAATTACTTTTGAAGGATCACTTATGAGGCTGCTTGCAACCAACAGTCAAGTGCTCTCAAAGCGGCCAGTCTTTCTGTATCCAGTGATAGCCTATGCTCAGATGTCCAATTCACAAATTAAACATAGGTGTAATCTTAATGTTAATAAATTTGGAATCTAGCATAGTGAAGCAAGCATTAATAATCTCTTCATAGTTGAACCAGACTCAACCCAGACACCTACCAACCCAATTTCTAAAATGATCCAAAAGTCATTTAATGGCCGAGGATGTAGACAAGCATTCACGAAACATCCTGAGTAAATCTCAAGTGAGTGAAGCTAAATTGAGTATGTTTAAATAGTTTGACTCGCAAGAGATTATTAAAACATGGATATTTAAAGCAACCAGATTGTTGAGTCAACAATATTATGAAAGTTTGAAATAGCCATATATTTGTAGTTGTGTTCTCGGTATTTAATGAACAACAACAATAGCAATGTAAGAGTATTATATGACTCCAGGAATATTTCCACCATGATGAAAGACCCACTTTAAAATTTGCTTTGATTCATCAGTAAACAGTCTCCATTCAGTTGGGTGTATTTTGAATGTCCAAGTTTTATCATTACTTCAGGGATGTTGTTGAAATACTCAAGAGCACCTTCTTTATAAAAGTAAGGAGCAATAATTATTCAAATTTTATAGAAACCACCCAAATTTAAATATTTTTTTTCCCAACTTAATTCTTAATTGGACATGATTCTTGCCTTCATCAGCATGAATTGGCTGTCAACTTTCCAGATGCCTCTCTTTAGATTTTATTAATTTGATGATATGGGTTTTGCTGTTTGGAAGATCAAAGTTCTAAATCAAAAACATTTACCCATCAAGATACCATCATACATGTTGAAATTGGACAGTTTTTATGTATTTTCTAATGTAGCTGAATAATAATCAATGAAATATTTATTTCCTTGTTGTTGTAGAATGAAGTATATATTTATGTTATATAATATTATGGAACATTTTATAAAATTTATAGAAATTTATAAATACTGTGTGATATTTGGATACTTGTGTCTTCCATTATATGTCTTATTCTTTCCTTTTGCAAGGTGATTCAGACACAAAAAAATGTTTTTAAAAAAAGTATTAAAAAGAGTAATGTGAACAAATACAAAAAAATCAAGTAAATTAACTTCTTCTACACACTATCATTAAAAAACAAAAATTACTTGCATTTAACTTAATACCACAATAAGAAACAACATTTATTTATTGAAATGCTAAGACAAAAAATAAATACAAGAGGTCTTCTGTACCTATTTGGCCTTGGCCATTTTTAGCTGTGACCCTCCACAAATACAGTTTATATATTACAATAAGTTTCCTTATTGAATTTTAAATTTAACAAAATTATTCTCACACCAATTCATAAAGCAATATAAAATAAAATGTTAACAACATAATTAGAGTACCCAGTGTAACATCTGTGATCCTTGCTAACTTCTGTATTCAGTTCTTCAGTAGATTCCTGCTGGAATTCCAGAAAACAGGGGTTCAGCCATCACTTCAGGTAATTCTTTCACATCAGAGGATTTTCTTTCCATTCTTTTCCTTATTTATTTTCCTCATTATCTCTCTATATTAAGTTCCTACTCTAATTCAATACTTTTTGAGTTCATCAATCACTAATTAACAAATAAACTTTACATATTCCACTCTACTTCAAACCAAAACAACATTTGCTGATTAATTACACTAGGTTACAAAGGAAAACTTTTTTTCTGCGGCACGATTAAAAATAAGTGAGTTTTATTAATTTTGGTGCACAGAATTCAAAAATGCATTCCATTTTTCCATAGTACATCTCATTTTGGCAATATGACAATGTTCAATGAAAATATAATTGTAAAATTTACAAAAATATTACACATTCATATACAATTTTTAAAGAAAATTTTTAAAGAAGAATAATAACATGAAAGCGTACTTGAATTTGAGAATGTATGCTAGTTATCTTGTGTACCCCTTTTTCTTTTCCCATGGAACTGCAGTGTACATGATTTTCTCAAGTGTTCTCTGGTAGGTTTGTCAGAGGTAAGACACCAGCAGTAATCGGCCATCATATGTATGTCCCAACATTCTTGATAACGTCGTTCAACATCTTTCAAGTTCTAGTGAAACCTTTCACCTTGCTCCTAAATTCGATGGGAAGTAGTCAAGATGTGACCTGAGGAAATGAAGCTTCAAACTCATATTACAGCCGAGCAATTTGACATTTTCCAGCATATTTCTGATGATTTCTTTGTATTGAGGATCTTTCAGATTGCCCAGAAATTTCTTAACAACCTCTATGAATCCATTCCATGCATCTTTTTCAATTTCATTCATAGAGCTGGTAAAATTAACATCTTTCAACAATTTCCCTATCTGTGGTTCATCAAATACTCCCTCTCTGATTTTAGCCTGTGACAATGATGGAAACTTTGTGCATAAGTACTGGAAGCAAGGGCAACTTTTATCAAGTGCTTTCACGAATTGTTTCATCATGCCAAGTTTTATGTATAATGGAGGGAGTAGAATTCTTTGACGATCAACAAGATGGACATTAGTAACGTTTTTTGATCCAGGTTCCAGTTGGTGCCTCTCAGGCCATTGGTCAGTTTGCCAATGTTTGTCCTTCACCCTGCTATCCCATTCACAAAGAAAACAAGGGGCTTTTGTGTATCCTCCCTGTTGTCCTAGTAACAGACCAATGACCTTCAAGTCACCACATATTTGCCACTCATGGTTGCAATAATTAATTTTCTAAAGCACATGCTGCAGAGTTTCATAAGACTCTAAGGCTCGTAGAAATGCAAGCAGTATTGAAGCTAGTCTGTTGCCATTATGAAGTAACACTGCCTTAAGACTTCGTTTGGAAGAATGAATAAAAAGACGCCCGTTACTTTGCTCATATGCTTCCCTGCTGAACTGTTGATTAAGATTACACACATTCACACAAAACAAAGTTGATCTTCTTCTATGTAGTGCTTGTGGAACTGTATTTTGCGATTCCTATACCACGAAAATGTGATGCCAGGTGATAACAAATTCTTCTCCTGTAGTCTTGAGCCCAGTAATTCTCTTTTTTGTTTTGTGAGGCCTAAATCCCTCACTAAATCATTTAATTCAAATTGATTATACTGTTGTGGTGAATTGTCAAATTCTTCTGAATCAGAAACCAACTCATTGTCGGAAATCACGGAGCTGCTTTCAGATTCACTAAAATCGAGGTCTACTGGTGGTGTAGGTGTGAGTAGTTCAGGTTCATGAGGAATAGGCTGTGTAGCTGAGTTCAGATTTGGATATTTAATTCCTGCCTTAATTTTTTTGTTGTAGCCAGCAACTTCGCACATGAAAAAGTAACAATCGTCATGGTGATTCTGCTGCTCTCTCCATGTCATTGGTTTGGCAAATGGCATTGCCTTCCATTTTCCTCCATACCAATAATGTAATCCCTCAGCACAACTGTTACATGCAATATGAGGTGCGAACGATTTATCCTGATCACCAACTTTCTCTTTGAAATATGAGTAATATTGTTTCTTTGTTTGTGAGTCTATTTTGCATACCTTCCCGTCAAACACGCAACACCCACAAATGTAACAAAACTTCTGAGGACTTTTTAGACACTGTCTCCTGCATAATCCTAATGTAGAAGTCATACTCAAACTTTTATTTTAGCACTATACATATAGAAGACGAACATGTGTATTATCAATATTTTCTGCTCAACTGAAGTTGAGATCTATGATAGCTGTAAATGTAAACACAAATACCTGACAAAAAGACAGGCCTGAGCCATAGGACAAAATGGATAAGTGCTGGCAATGTAAACATAAACTGGGTGATAAGGGAGGATGGAAGTGAGCAGATTAGGAAGCAAATCAACAACATATTTAGAATAACATAATGAAACGTAGCAGTAAGCTGAATAAGCCGAATGAATTTAGCACTGTAGACATATATGCACATATAAAAACTAGATGTGATAGCCAAAAACGAACTTCATTTTTTAAATCAGGGCACTGATTTCCATTAAAGTCGCATATTTTCCTTTATACTGCAGAATCAATGTTGACCAATGTTGTTATAAGCAGTAAACTTATTGCATGAGTACCAAAATCTTGAAAACTAACTTAATAACCACAAGACACTCATTTGTTAACCATCCATATCCACTTATTTTTGAATCTATATAAATAATCCTGTAAATTCCTTTTTTGAGATAGATCTCCCAAAACACTACCTTAAAATACAACAGATCTAAATGGATACATCACATTGCATAATAAAATACAATTTAGCTATTTTAATACAATTTCTTATTTCTCTCTACTGACCATCTTTACCTTCCATAAAAACTCTCGTAATTTATTTATGTTCAGAAATATTTGTACTGTAACCTTTATTCTGCAATAACCATTTCTTGTTTATCAAATTTATCCTCCAATCATTTGTTCCTTTACACTGAAAAATAATCACGCGTCTCCCTTGAGAAATATGAGGGTTGGAACTTAAATAGTGGCAACTATTTATTTACAACCGATACAAAAGAGTTACATGTTAGCAGCCTTTACTGTCCTTCAATGTAGTCACCAGCGTTGTGTATAACCCGTTGCCAGTGATGTGGAGGTCATAGTATACTTTTAGCAGAGCCTGTTCTCTTGATGGTGCAGATGGAGCGGTCTACTGCCTGTCGAATCTCTGGAACACTTCTGAAGCGAATGCCACAAAGTGGTTCCTTTATCTTCGGAATCAAATCAAAGTCACAAGTCCGGGGAGTATGGTGGAGGTACAGTACTTCCCAGCCCCATCGACCGAACAAATCAGCCACAGCTTGTGCTGTATGCGCCCTGGCATTGTCGTGCAAAATGATGGGTGGATTCTGCAGAAAGAGTTGCCACTTCTTTCTCAAAGCTGATCGCAGGTGGTGCTCCAAAAACGAACGGTAATACTCAGCATTGACGGCCTGCCGTGGAGGAATGTAATGCGTTAGGATAACACCATCACAGTCGTACACGAGAATCACCATAACTTTCACCGTATTGGGGCTCTGACGAACTTTCGACTTTCGTGGTGATCCATAGTGACGCCATTCGTTCGATTGGCGTTTCAGTTTTGGCTCATACGATTTGGCCCATGTCTCATTCAGGGTTATGATACGGCGTAAGAAAGTCTCTCCTTCGCGCTCATAGCGCTCCAAGTGCGTCTTAGCAGCGTCGTAACGCAACCATTTCTCCATTTCCGTCAAATCGTGCGGAACCCATCGTGATGCAATTTTTCGCATGCCCAGGCGTTCCTTCAGGATGTGAAGCACAGTCGTATGCGCTAATCCGGTTTCTTGGGTGAGCTCACGAATCGTCTGGCGTCGATCACTGTCCAGTAACGCGGAAGAGCATGCACTTCTTCTTCACAGATGCTCGAAGGACGACCTGCCCAATGAATGTCTGCCACAATTTGCCGACCATCTTTGAAGGCTTTTACCCAATGTGCCACTGTTCTGTAAGGAAATGCAGATTCCCCGCAAGCCTCTTGAAGACCTTTATGACACTGTCGTGCTGTTCGACCTCTGGCACATTCAATCTTGATCCAACCCCGTTGTTCCTGTTTCGAAAACATAGTGACAACAGTACGTTAGACCGCTAGCTCACAAGTGACTGTGTTTCTCTCGATGGTGCGCACGCAGGTGATGTGGGAAGGGAGAGTCCATTTGCTCTGAGAAAAGATGGTATGTAAACAACATGTGCTATCAGCGACAATATTAGATTCCGTTGCATAGCGTCTCTACAGCAATTATTTAAGTTCCAACCCTCGTATATAGACTTTTGTGACCAATTTGGAAGAATAGGTTTTGAATGGATGTGTATAGGGGTATTATTTTTAAAAGGACTAAGGATAAATTGTAAAGAAGGATGCATTATTTGTGGGAAAGGCAGTTCCATTGTTTAATTGAATGTGAAATGCTAAAAAGCAGAGGTATAGCATCTGGGATGGCAAACAAATTACAACAAGAAATAGTGGTAACAAAAATGTTATCATATACAACAGTAGAGAAAATTAATAAGATAGGGGAATTTTTAGGAAAAATAAGGGATAAATGGAGAAGAAGTATACAGGAGGAACTTGAGGACACACACAGTGATGAAAATTAGTAATTCATTTTAGTTACCATACATATAACCTGGTGGTTGGGATATGGGAGGGCCTCAGTTTTGGTACTGCTGAACTTTTAGAGATGTTGTGTGTTTTATGACAATTAAATTGTAATTGTATAATTTTGTACAGCAACATTACAATTTTTTTTGTAATCAAAACTATACCATTAAATGTAATTCCCTCATAGGACAGACCCCTGGGATAACTTCCACCCTCAAATCCATAATTTATAAACTTTTCTCTCTCCATCTAATAACTGCATCCTTTACTAAAGCTCTCATATCTCTACATTCCTCATCAAACCAGTTATCATTAACTTTCTTTGTCCACCTATTTCTTATAACTATATTTAAGAATAAATTCATATAGTTCAACTGTTATGTCACTTTTCCCTACTACTGCCACTGGTGGCCGAAGTCATTAAGGTGCAGACTCATGAGTGGGAGATCTGGAGTTCCAATCCCACCAGGATCAACCTCCTATCTGAGGTTTTTCCAGGTTTTTCTCAGGCCCCATAAATGGCCAATGAAGGGGAGGTACAATAAAACTTAGGCCTGGAACATTTCCTTCCTTAAAAAAATCCTTTCCCAATATATCATTTCATCTTGTATCATCAGTGTTCAATGCCTATGTTACCTCAGTAGTAAAAATAAGTGTAAACACTATTCAAAAAAAAACTTTTCCCTAGGGAAATTATTAAATCCATGAAACATACACTATTCAGATGATGAAATCCAACATCTTACAAATTTCCTTACACTTCTCAGGAATCCATTTGTAACTATTTACCTTGGTACCAAAGCCACATACACTGCCTTTATCACTTTCAAAGTTTTCACCACAACTCCATAAAACCATAAGTGAAAAATATGAGCTTGCACCAAAAATAATTATTACCTTGAAATGATAAACTGTGTAATGTATCATCATTACACAGAATATAATTTATAACACACTGTCTGCAAGCACTTGTAAATGTAAATTTACCAGCACCATCTTTCTTCCCTCCCTAATAACCATTCAAAATAACAAAACCATTATTCTCACAAAATTGAACTAACTTAAGTCCCATTTACTACTCTAGCTTCACTGTGCCTAACCAATTTGTTATACTCTTCCCTCCCTACTTTACCCCAAATGCCTAATTCTTTAATTTCTTACCTCCCACTCTCCCATTCAAATTCCCTACTAACATAAATTCCATCAGAGGATATTCCATTCATATATTTCCTAATTTAATTTCCACTTTTCGAAAGAGTTCTGGGTTGTAAAGCTTGGAATTCATGGGTAGGTTGTAAATTATACCAATGCACAAAACACACTCTGAATTAATACCCACATTAACCCATTAATTTCATACTTCCTCTCCTTCACTTCACTTTACTTACCAGATCATTTCTCAACAACAATCCTATACTTTTTGAAACTCTATCCATAGTATTTTTCCTGACACCATGTTTGCCTTTAAAATCAAAACCCTGAACCATAATACTTCATTACCCTCTAATCATGTTTTAACTGAAGCTAACAAATAGACCTTAGTGAGCATTTCCTTATAGAAACTCCTACTCAACCCTCTGCAGTTCCAAAACTCAAGTTTCACAACCTTCTCAACATATTGCAAATCAGAAAAATATCTAAATGTATCCTGTTTGCTCTTTCTCCTTAGCACTCTCCCATTATTAACCAGCATATTAATTAAATTAATGTGGTTTCTTATTATTAAAATTTTATGGTTTTCATGAAGAAAAAAATGTATTATCAAAGGTTAATTTATGTCAATACTACTCACAATCACATTATATAATGTACTGAATTACATCACTTGTAGGAGCCTGCCTGCATCTTTGGTTGGTTTTTAAGCATGTTTCCAAAAAGCAGCCATTCATTATATGAGTAAGTGTACACATAACACCCCTTTCTCATTGCAGTATGTAAAAGTGTTAGTTATCATTCGTGTGACTCAGAGATGCAATGCAAAATATAATACTTTTATCAATATTTGTACAGGGGTTCAACACTCCACTGGGAGAGAAAGGAACACAGTTGTCTGGTGGACAGAAGCAACGAGTGGCCATAGCCAGAGCACTGATAAGAAATCCAAGGATTCTGCTGTTAGATGAAGCTACTTCAGCTCTAGACACTGAAAGTGAAAAGGTTTGTATTTGTATGTTTCTGGAAGAAGTTGGAATGTCCCTTTTTTTTCCTTCTGGTGTTATGCAGGATCTTGAACTGGTTGTAGAAATTGTAAACACTTTAATATCTGAATCTATATTTCCTTCTTGTTTAAGTCATGTGTGGCAAACCAATTTATAAAATGTTTGTTTCGCAAGTGATGCGTAAACTAAGCA
Source organism: Metallyticus violacea (assembly GCA_030762175.1). Taxonomy (NCBI): domain Eukaryota; kingdom Metazoa; phylum Arthropoda; class Insecta; order Mantodea; family Metallyticidae; genus Metallyticus; species Metallyticus violacea. Next base: position 25,335,106 of record CM060836.1, read on the forward strand.
AATTCCTCAGTAAGTTGAATTTGTGAAGGGTATTACAGAGTACTAGAGCAGAGAAATTAGTACCACTAGTATGCTTCTTAAATTTTGGTTTTCAGGCATACCATACTCCTAATGGCCTCATATCCCCGATTTTAAGAAACTATTTTTTTATCTTATTAAATGGCATAAACAAGTTTTGTTGCAAAAAAAAATATTGGTGCTGTTAGAGCTTTTTTGGCTTTTAGGTAAAACCTCCATATAGTCTGATTTTGCTGATTTTCAGAAGCTAGAGCTCACACCCAGAGTGTTTTGGAAATACTTTGGCAAACTTTGGTGGCTGGTTCCTCTCACCAAAGCAAGAAATAAAGTCCATATAAACACATGTCTGGAAATCCTTAGTTTTTGAGTTATTAATGAAAGTATACGCCAGAGTTAAAATGACTATTTCTATCTCTTTATACAGTTATTACCAAATCACATAAATGGCTAATCTTCAACAGTTCTATTGCTGCATTTTGCAAATAATATTTTGTTAGGTAAATATAAGGTAATGTGCCAAGTGCATCGGCAGACTTGTATCAGTAACATCATTTGATTATTTAATAAAATGAAATTTATTTTCTGTTACAAAATTAGTTAGATTGCACCTTGAAATGCGTTGAAGTAAACTTTCATTAATAACTCAAAAACTACGGATTTTCGGACATATGTTTATGTGAACTTTTATTTTCTTGAGTGGAACTGTGACAATGAAGGAAATTTACCTTTGAAACATGTTCAAGTAAGTACAATAAAACTAGTGAAATCTGAGTGACTTCCTCATAAATAATTTGTTATATGATACTATATTTCACTGTGAAAATCCCAAACTATTCAAATTTTTATTTTCTTGTTTTGGTTAACTTTCATTACTAACTCAAAAATTAAGAATTTCTGGACAATCTGTTTATATGAATATTTTTTTCTTGTTTTGGTAAACTTTCATTAATAACTCAAAAACTAAGGATTTCCAGACATAAATTTATATGAACTTTAACAGTGATGAAGATTTGAAGAAATTTTTCAACAATTTTTCATGGGTACAATTGCAACTATATTCCTTCAGATTTCACTATAAAGGGGATAAGGAGAACCCAAATAACTAATAACAAATAATATTACTTTTGTTAATGTCTAAAGTTCTTGAAAAATTAATTGTTAAACAATTAATAATAGTTTTTCTGTAAAAATGCAACATTATAAACAAATATCAATATGGTTTTACAAATAATTGATTATTAAATGTTCTATTGAGAACTGACTGATTTTATAATGGAGAATTTAGATAAACGTACTGCTAGTAACTGCATATTTTGTCCAAAGCCTTTGACTGTGTTCAGCATACATTACTATTTGCAAAGTTATATTAGTATGGAAACAGAGACTTCACCATATAAAATCCTATCCCACCAAAAATCTGAACAAGTTAAATTAACTTATACAGAAGAAAAACAGGAAAATATTGTTCTCTGAAACTAAATATTAAATATGGTGTACCTTGGGTCAGTATTAGGTCCACAGTTATTCATTATATACTTAAATCATATTCCAAAAATCCTGATGGTATAATATATGTAATTGATACATTATATTAAATACAAAAGAAAATGATCTTATTAATACTAAAATAATTGCAATGTCTTAAAGCTAACAACCTTCACATAAAATTAATAAAATAAACTTTTTGGAGTTTCAAACACCTCAGAACAAACTGAGCACAATATTCAATCTCTGACTTTTGTCAGGTAAATTTAACAAATTTCATTGGAATTACTATTGACAATAATCTTATATGGTATAAGCATATAGATAAAATATGTGCTAAAATTACCTCAGGGTTGTTCCTGCTGGGAAGAATGTCTAAATTAAATTATACTAAAACATTAAAAATGATCTGATATGGATATTCACATTTTGTATGATATAGTTGTTCTGAGGCTGCTATATAAAAATATTAATATAAATAAATATATGGATATTTTTGCTTAGTTTTTTAATTTAGGCATTATAGTATACAGTTAAAAGTCCTGCACCATCTAAATAACTTTTGAAACATGTAGTTAAGTGACATGAAACTCGGTGTGTGGGAATAGCCATATACTGAAAACTCAAAAATGATATTACCAACTATATTCAATTTCTGGTTTAACCAGAAGTATCTCCAACTCTCTTATTTTAAGTGGAATAGCCAATATATTTTTATATTTTCAAATAATGCTCATTAAGAACTTTTTAAAAAGTATCCACACTCAATACTTCTCCACAAATTTGTTACTAAATTAAGAAAACAAAAAAGTGTAGTGAATAATAAAATGCTCCTTCCTTAACAAAAACCAAACAAAGCTACCTCAACATCTAAATTCTTTGTTCAAAATAGCAGCCCTCAGCTGCTTGACAATATGCCATTCGATTATAGAAACCATTTATCCCAAATCTTTTAAGTTGTTGAATTTTTATTGATATATTACTGAGTTCAAATGGCCCAAAAGTCCAAAGGTAACAAATCTGGGAATCTTGCTGGTCACTTTTTGTGACCTCTCCTATCAATCCATTGTTGTGGAAAAACCTGGTCTACATGCTGATGAACATTCTGTCCATAGTGAGCTTGAGCTTCATCTTGTTGAAAATAGATGTCATCTCTGGGTAACCTATGGTTGACTGGATGTGGAAACAAATTTTCAATAGCCATTACTCATGATTTTGAAGCAAATCCAAATATTTATTAGTATTTAGCATTTCTTTAAAGAAGAAAGGCCCAATGATATGATCACCAACATACCACATAACGGTTGGGTGGATATTGAGTATGGTTCTCCTCTGTCCACTGTTGGTCCTGGTGGTATAATGGTAATCATACTTGCCTTCTAAACCCATGATCGTGGGTTAAAACCCGGCCAGGATCAGTGGATTTTTTCAGGCTTAAAAATCCTAAGTATGACTTCCTTTGGAAGGGAAGTAAAGCCGTGAGTCCCATGTCATACATTTATGGCATGAAAAAGAACCTCAAGTCTGAAAGAAGAGGCCTCTGAGGAAAATTTGTCGGTCGTTTCGTGCCCCAAATTGAATGGGACACTGATGACCTGAGATGTTAAAGAGCATCCATAAATAAACCAAATCAACAACCTCTGTCTATTGTGGATTTATGTCTGTCAAGTATCGGCAGTTGTGTCTGTTGACAAACCTACTCAGGCAGAATGTGGCTTCATCTGAAACTACAATCTGTCTAAAAAAATGGATTATTAATGTGCTCCATCAGTAATTTACAAAACTGCATTCTTCTATCTGGATCATCCTCTGAAAGTTTCTGCAAAAGTTGAATTTTATAAGGAAGTTGCTTGGCACTTTTAAGAATTTTCATCATGAAACTGTGGCTTATATTTGATTTTAACAACAAATTTGTAGTAGAAACTTTTGTATTTTCTTGCACACAGGGGAGAATATCCAATGAAGTATTATCATCACTTGCACTTTTTGAGCAATCTGATCTTGGAAAGTCCTTTACACTTCCACTTTGAGTAAATTTCTGTACAACCCTTATCACTGTTATAGTTGGAATTGGATTGCAATCTGGATATATATCATTAAATAAATTTGCCACCTCTCAATAAGAGCATTTCCTGTCTCCATAGCCAAACATTATTAAAATTAGAATTCTTTCCCTTTCACTCAACATTAGATAGAAGTATTTAATGCACCAGATGTCGATTTAATCTCTTAAATAAGATGTTTCTGTTTCAATAAACATGATTCCATGGATATAAACAAAGGATGGTGTTTATGTTGTTACTGACAAAGCACAGTAAACAGAAGAAGCATTTTATTATTTGCTACACTGTTTTGTTTTCTTATTTAGCAACAATAAATTTTACAGAAGTATCTAGTGTGGGTACTTTTTCAAAAGCTCTTAATAAGCATTATTCAAAAATGTAAAAATATATTGGGTATTCCATTCAAAATAAGAGAGTTGGAGTTACTTCCAGTTAAACCAAAAGAAGAAAAAAGTTATAATAGCATTTTGATTTCTTGATAGTTATTCACACACACTGATTTCATATCTGAACAACATACTTCAAAAGTTATTTAGTTGGTGCAACCTTACTAACCCTGTATATCTAGTATATGTGCAGTATACTTAATGGAAAGGTGGAATTGTTTTTAAAAGATTTAAATTCTTAGGAAAAATGAAAGAATTAATAGCCCAAGATCACCCATTAATTTAATGAAACTGCAAACATTATACTAAAAACAAAATTTGAAAATTCCAAGACTATGAAATTGTTTTTCTCTTCAAATTTCAGTTGAAAAACAACATCTGCTTATAAATTGTATATGCCAATTATTCAAATAGTTTCTTTCCAAAGGCACTTCTGATCTTCAAATATGAAACAACAAAGAACTTCCATAAGAAAATTGTTGATTACATGTTTAAGAATTGGTTTATTAATCAACTGTTACCCAACAATGTGATTGTTATGGACAATGTCTCATACCATTCCAAAGCAAATGCAACAATTTCTTCAGCAAGCATATCAGAAATGTGCTCATGGTTGGTTAACGACATACTATTTCATTCATGCTCTATACGAAACAATAAAGATGAAGAAAGATAACTTTGAGTCTTACAAATTGTTAACATTGTGGCAATACATGGTCAGTAAGGTGACTTAAATGCAGTTAAATTGTCATGTGCACAAATAAAGAATATCTCAAAACATAATATAAGACTTAAAAGTAAGTACCTCTGTGTGGGTAATGCATGGCTGGGTGGTTAGACTACTTGCCTCTCTACAAAGTGACTTGCAGCTGTAAGTGGAGTTTGTGGTAGACAGAGTAGTAGCATGTGGGGGCTTTCCTCCACATTTCCAGTTCCCTTGCCAATATTCCACTATTACTCTATCTTCATCATCTAGCATAATGTAGTTTGCCAATTTTTGGGGTTGGCAACATTTAAATAGAGTACATATTGTCAACCAAAGGCAAATGGAAGAACTTCAATAAGTGGGTATTCGATACTGACACCTCTATGCATAGTTTGAAAGGGCTCTGGATAAAGTAAATGAATAAAACTGGAAAAATCTGTGAACATGTAAAAACAATTAAACAATTCTATTGGATGAAATGTGTGATCAGTTTATAGAAATATAAGTGAGTTGGACAATGAGCTTCAAGAAAGACTACGTTTTTTTTTAAACTTCCAGTGGAAGTAGTTCAGAGGTAATAGAAAAGGAAACTGCCAATAATGACATTATCATTGGAAGGAGCTTCTGTATAATGAGAGATACCAAGACTAGAGTGAGATGGTAACGTATTTTTCTTTTTCTAAAAAGAAACTGCCAACTTATTCCTCGACCTGTAAATGCATTTCATGTTGTGATTGTCATTTGAAATTTTCTTTTTTTATCATTTATTAAATGTGCAAAATTTACTGTAATTATGGACATACGTGTTTTTAAGAAAAAAGTTATGTAACAAATTAAGTTATACTTTCCTTTTGCAAATTAGAATGTGAACCAAAATCATATGCATGCTTCTGTTTACATCACAATCTAAAAGTATTTTATATATTGTATGTATTTTTAGAAACATAAAACTGGGTTACCATTTTGTTAAAAGTATTGCACGTCAAAATCACTGTGTACCTTTTATTAAATTTTGAAAGAGAGATAAACAAATTGTTAAATTACATAGATCTTTTGACTAAAAATTAAATGTTTGCTCTTTGTCATCAGGTGGTTCAAGAGGCATTAGATAAAGCAAAGAAAGGTCGAACGTGCATCACAATAGCCCACCGTCTCTCTACAATCCAAGATGCTGATGTTATCTGCGTTATTCATCATGGAAAAGTTGCAGAGAAGGGTACACATAGCCAGCTCTTGTCCCAAAGAGGATTGTATTATAAACTCTGTGCTTTACAAAATGGATAGAAGGTAATATCTGCATATCTATGCAAAACTTCAGATATACAAAGTGCTTGAACTAAAATTAGAAAGTCTAGTGGAAACAGTTAACTTTTTAGTAGTTGACTTGTAGGATAAAAACCGAATATTAATGTCACTTTCATAGCACTTTGCATACTGATTATGCAAAATGGTTGAATTTTATTCTAAAAAGTACAAATGATGATGTAACAGTATGAAGAATGTTTACTCTTTTCTTAGGTATTTATATGAGGCATCTCAAATGAAATCTGTTTGAGAATTCTAAGATGTTGACATGGAGGAAAAGAAAGCAGAAACATAAGCAAATAGAAGTAGTAATATTTATATGTGTTTAGAAGTTATTGAGAGCAAAGCAATGAAATATTCCAAATTGAATGTTTTTGAATATTGACATGAACTTCACTTATAGGTTTTTTAATTAGGACACATTCAGGAATCTGTATTTCCATCTTTAGTTTTTGACTGACTGCTTGATAAGTTTTGGGCTGTTTGGTGTGATCATGGGTGGACCATAGTTGCTTCTCTGTTAACGTCTGTTGGCTGGAATAGAAATTTACTGAATTTCTCCAGAGGTGGAATGTAAAAATTTTTTAATTTATATTGATTATTTTTATATTGAAAATTACAGATGAAACAACCCAAAACTTTCCAAGCAATCAGCCAATAGATAGGAAGTTCTCAAAACATTTAAAAATTCTGTAAGTGAAGCTCATGTCAACATTCAAAAACATTAAATTTGGAAGAAGTAATAGTATTTATTGATACTTAAGGCATGCATTATTTTAAGAGAAATCCCAGATTGTTTGAGTAGCCAGTGAATTTCATCCTCAAAGAAGGATTTTTGTTGCTGCTTGAACCATTTCTCAACTATATATAGAATACACAATACCTAAGAATACTATTCTCAAAATATTTTAGTACAACTCCTACTTAATAGTAAAGAACTTTTATTATAGCAGGTTTACAAGTATACAATGTAAGTATAACTGTTACATGGGCCTTAAAACCTTTCATGCTAATGGAATCCTTTTAACAATCAAAATATATGATACCCAAAAAATGCTAACATTACTTGCTATGTTTAACTTTATACTTTTATATACGTACGTACATACATACATAATATATACAAACACACCAATATACTTATATCACACATTTTCTATGAATAATTTTATATACATATACACAAACATGCATAGAACCCTTACCTGAGCCCTGTTTCCCTTTATTCATCTTCCCTCCATAACTCTCCTCTCTTTTCTATATCCATTATCTTCTTTGTCAGGTCTTCACTAGAAATACTCCCAATTTGTGTGTATATCTTTCATGTGCCAACACTTCCAGGCAGATGTTTAAACTTCTGTTACAATTCAAAAATTGTGGTGGTAAATGCTCATTTCTTAAAAGAGCTGTTTCCCTGCATTCTGCCAGAAATTGTCTCCAGCTATTGCTTTGTCTGTACAATAGGCCAATTATTTCCCCTAAAGCATTGATTATTTTATTTCCTTTGCAAACTCCTATCTATATCTTGCAAAAGTCTGCTAAATATCCTCCAGCTATTGTGCATAATGTCCTCTCCCCTTAAACAAAATTACCCCGATCCAATTTTGTCTAAGCCTTTCCTTATTTTTGATGCACAACCAATATTCCACCTTTCCCTTCTTTGCTCCCTCAGACAAACTGCTTAAGTACTGTATCTCTCTTTCCTGCTATATACTGTCCTGTTCTTGAACGTCAGTTTCTTCTCCTCATTGACTGTCATTCCCCATTTCTGGCAACACTCCTCTAAGCAGTTTAGTTCCTTTTGCAGACCATTAATTGTTATGGATATCATTATAGATCATCAGCATAAAGGAGAGCTAATATGATACCTCCTTTATTCAGGGCAGCAGTTTCAGCAACCAAATTGTCATCTACAAACAAATTGAAAAGGAACGGTGACAGGCTTCAATTTTGCCTCGCTTCTCTCCATGTTATTACCTTTTTTGATATTTTATCATGATCATATTCTGTGTCTTACTGTATATTGATTTTAATGCCTTGGTAATTTTTTCTGATACTACTTTCCTCCATAATTTACTCCATAATGCTTGCCTTTCCATGGAATCAAATGCTTTCTGGAAATCTATGAAGACACAATGAAGTTTTCCTCTCCCTTTCGTGTTTGTTGTACTCTTAGTGTATCTAAAACAAAAATATTGTCTACTGTGCTGTATCCTTCCCTTAAACCACTAGGAATTGTGAGAGCCTATTGTATGCCACAATCCATTGACTAATTTTCTCATATAAAATTTTGCAATAAATTTTTTGGCCTTTCATTTTTAAAGATTGGACTCATAATTGTTATCCATTTCTCTGGATATACCTTCCACTCCCATTTGAAGACTCATTCATTATCTTCGTCATCATTTTTATAAATGTTTCATGTCTTAAGTCCTCCTCAAGTAGTTCTGATGGCAGTCTGTCCAGCCTAGGTGCTTTGTTATTCTTTAAACTTTTTATTGCTTTAGTTACTTTAGTTAATATCCCTATTCATAATTTAAATTTTTGGTGCTCCTAATAGATGTCTCCTAGCTCCTACTTAATACATACATATGCCATGTATATTCACTCCATTTATCTTATGTCCATTGTAGGTGCAATAAAAAGACATTTCCTGAACAATTTCAGTGCAAATTTCCCTATGTTGACATCAAAATGTTAACCTGCATTAACTCCTCAGTAGACAAAGTCCAGGATAATTTAAATTTTCTTCCCAAGCATAGATCACTTTTCATTTTTTTCAACATACAGTAGAACCTGATTATATGTATGAATGAAGGAGAGGAGTGGTAAATCAAAAAGATAGATAAACTGTAAAATTAAAGAAAAAATTTATATAAAAAAATGTGAGGATAAGGTTATGAACTTTGAGATCCCAACAGAAGACAAATTAATCCAGAAGTTCATAAAATGTCCATGAGAGCTACACCAAGTCCTCCAGCCAACCAACAACAAAGCTGACAGTCGACTCGCAACTGAGGATGCAGGCAAAAGCCTGCAAAACTAGTTTTGCATAAGTAAGTGGAGCATAAGATTATCAAATCGACTCACTGCATAATTAAGAACTAATTTCAGTTTTTCTGGCTCTTCAGATGACAATTTTAATTCACATTTATGTGAGGCACTAGTATCAGCAAATGTGCCGTGGCATGTGACACAGAACCCAGTATTGAATATATATTTCTTCAAGACATCAGTGCCCAAAAGATACCAGACAAATCAACCTTAAGGGAAAGTATTTGCACCATTATACAAGAAAAAGATTGAATTCAGAACAGAACTACAGGACTGTAACATTTGGCTTCCAGTATATGAGACCACCAATAGTTGTGGTCACTTCATTGCTAATGTCTTGGTGGGTCAGTTAGTCTGGACAGAACCTGGTAAACCCTACTTCATATTATACAAGATGCTAGACAAAACGAACCACGCTAGACAAAACGAACCACAACACAATAGCCTGCACTATCAGAAACTCTTTATGCATCATGTGGCCAACAGAAAATCATTATGGGATATTTCTACTGCTTGTAACAGACAGTGTGGTCTAATGATCAAGGTGGGAGAGACATTGAAAATTTTTTACCCTAACATGCTGCATATCACCTGCTTGCTCACAGCTTTACCAATTGACTGAAGAGGTTAGAAAACAATTTCCCAGGAGTGAACAACATTATTTCAGATGAGAAGAAAGCCTTTCTGAAAGCTTCCAGTTGCATTTAGATTCTCAAGGAAATGCTACCAAAAATACCTCTGACACCACAACCCATTATCATCCGCTGGGGTATTCGGCTGCAGGCAACCATCTATTATGCTGACTATTCTGAAGACATGTTATATACCCTTTTATACCTGCATAGCAAAGGCAAAAACAGTTCTTCACAATAAAAACAGCATCACTTCACTTGCCTTTATTAAGGTCAATTTTAGTGATCTTCTGCAGCTATTCGTGACACAATTTCAAAGAAAGAAATACCAGGGCTAATAGGTGAGCATGTTTTTTGAAGTTCACCAAGATTCTGCAGCAGAACCCGGGGTTTGCAACAATAAAAAATGTATCAGCATTACAAAGTTCAGATGATTTACCATGGGAACCAACAGCACTGGCTGGCTTCATTGAAATTTGCACCAATGATTTTATGCTTTGTCAAGATAACATTTTCTTACTATAAAAAATGTTTTAAAGATAAGAGAAATCGTTTCACCTTATAAAACTTAGCAGTGTATTTCATAGTGCAGTGCAACAGTAACCTAAATAACTGAATATTCTAGTTGAGTTTGATTAATTGAAAAATGTTCTAGTTAAGTTTCTTTACAACTTAAAAAATTAAAAAAAACCTTTTTAAACTTTTAAATAATTCAGTGCTTTAAAACCTTTTAATTTCAGTGCCATGATATTGTAAAGACTTGGAAATTTAAGTAAGTTTAGTGCTTTACAACTTTAAAAAAAATGCATTATGCTGACATTATAAAGACTTGGATATTTTAAATGCTCATGCAGTTTTGTGTTTCAGAACAATGGAAAATACAAGTAAAATTAAATTAAAATAATTTATATTAATTTATGTTTATTTCACTTTCGCTAAGAGAAACTGGAAAAAACTGCCTTAAAATGCTACAAAAACTAAAAATAATTATTTTAACATGTTAAAAAAACTAATTCAGTATATATAAAAACCCAAAAATCTGAACCCTACTCATAACTGTCTTAATAATTCCAATAACTTTTGTTACATTTGTGATAAAGTGACTTTTGCCAGGAAGAAGAAGATGACTATAACTCCAATTGTGAAAAAGGCATATCGGCTTTATTTTGGATGCAGGATTGGAGACTAGAACAAGCTCTGGACCCCACACATTTCTTATAGTATGTGTGCTAGAAATCTTGCAAAGTGATTGAAAGGTGTTAAAGTGTCATTGCCATTTTTTGTTCCAATAGTATGCAGGGAGGCAAGTAATCATTTAAGTGACTGCTTTTTCTATATGGTATAGCCTGCTTCTGGAGGCATTATGAGGAAAAAGAAATGTATAATAATGTACCCAAATATACATCTGCCCTTTCACTAGTTCAACACAGCGAAGAACTTTCAGTTCCCAAACCTCCAAAAGAATTCAGCATTGATTCAGAAGATAAGGAGTAGAGAGGCAAAGAGATGTCTAAAAATCTGATGACGATCATATGTCAACCAGGGTGCATTATCTGATCAACTCAAGGTAACCAAGAACTTAATGACCTTGTTCATGATCTGGATCTATTGAAGAGAAAATTGGCTACTGGTATCAAAGTTTCAACAATGGCAGTACCTTGCAGAAAATGTTCAAGTGATTCATTTTGACTTCCCTTGTAAAACCAAGATCGCAGGTTCAATCCTGGCCAGGGTCGATTGATTTTTTGGGCTTAAAAATCATAAGTATGGCTTCCTTCACAAGGGAAGTAAAGCCGTGGGTCCCATATCGTAGATTTATGGCACAAAAAAGAACCTCAAGCCTGAAAGAAGAGGCCTCTGAGCAAAATTATTTATCAGCTGTTTCATGCCCTGAATTGAATGGGATGCTGATGACTTTAGATGTTAAAAAACATCTGTAAATGAAACAAATCAATTAATTCATTTTGCATTTGCATCATACTTTCAAAAAGATGATGATCTTGTGTTCTATAATAATGTATATAGCATTATGAATGCCTTTCAAATGAAACAAGACCTTCAAGAATGGCAATTATGCATAGACTGCTCTCTATTTAGTCTCAAAGTGGTGTGACTACATAATGGAAATTAGCTTTCATCAGTTCTAATCGAGCATACTGTGTACATGAAAGAAAACTATGAAATCTAGAACACCTGTAACACTGTCTTCAACATGAGCAAGTATGGCTGGCATATCTATGGTGACTTAAAGGTAGAGGCTGTGGTAATGTGTCTGCAATTGAGATATATGAAGTGCTGCTGTTTTTTGTGTGACTTTGATAGTCCGGCAAAGTCGTTGCACTATATGAAGAGTGATGGCCTGCAAAGAAATTTATATCTGTTGGATAAAATAATGTGAAATACCCACCCCTAGTAGAAGCCACATAAAATCCTGCTTCAGCTGCTCTATTAAAAACTTGGCCTAATGAAGAACTTTGTAATACCACCAAATTGGGCCAGCTTTTAAGTACCTCCTTGATGAATTCCCTAGACTTACTGAAGCTAAAATTAAAGAGGGAGTTTTTGTGGGTCCTCAGATTCAAACACCCTTTTGATCAGGAAATAGCAACTTTGGAGAAAATGTACAAGGGAAAGCGGTCCACTTCCTTGATGGCTGACTACTTTTTAATGATCGCTAAGGATAATCCTGCGCAGTTTATTCAAGTGGGTAAAGTGATGCGAGATGTAAAATGGATGTGGACTCTTATGTGTGTAATTTATTTATTTATTTATACAGAATGTCCTGATGAGCTAGCAGCTCTAAGGATGGGTAGTCTTTCACAAAGATATTAGGCAGCTAAAATTAACTTAAGTCTTAAAAGTAATTGTATGGATTACAAAATTATCAAGCAGGATTCCGATCATATGCATCCTAGAATTGAATAAGTTACTTCAGGTTATAGTACACTTCAATAAAGTATTTAAACAATTTCTTTTTGAACTGGTACAAATTCCAAGACCTGTTAATAACTAAAGGAAGGTTGTTATAGGTTTTGGTAGCTCTATGTAATATACCGTTTAACCATATTTTGTAGAGTTTACAAATTTATGGATATTTCATCAGCTGACCCTATTTTGTAGGATGGTACATCTTTTCTTGTATCTAATAGTGGAGTTGGTATATATGAGATTATTTTCATATGTGTTATGTAAGCATTATTCTATTACCCAGAAACCATTAAAGATCTCTCATAAACCATACACATTTCCATGGTCTTATTCTTGTTCAGCATCTCAAAATCTGTAATGCATAGTTAATTTCATAAGAGAGGAAATTTTTTTTCATAATTTTGTTGCCCAGTATGGAAAAAATGAATAAACAAGAAGACCATCAGATAATGCAATTATTGTTTAGTCAAGAGGCAGTTAATCAGGTTATTAATTCACCTTTAGCTTGCAGTATCTTTCAGTTTCCATAATTGCATACTTAAGATGTTCACTCAAATTGCCTGAATATAGTAATCTAGTAATTTCAATATTATTACTGAAATAAATGGGTCATTTGAAAGTCACTTTAAACTTAAAGCTTACAATGTAATTCTTGAGATATCTAGTACAGCAGGCCTCAGTTTCTACAGAATCTGCAAGATGAGTGATAAAATTTCTAACATTAGTGTGATATATTTTTGTAATAGGTGTTAGAAAATGTGAACATAGAAATTGATCCCAGATTGATTTTTTTTTCAGAAGGAATTTGGTTCTATCTGAACGATCAAGTAACATATGCAGTAAAATTGGGCATCAGAGAAGCCACAGATTGTGGACAAGGTTGCACTGACTGGTACCAATACCCATTTTTTTAAAAGAGCATATTCATGACTTTAATTAAGGTTTTGCTCTATTAATATACAGTGTCAACAGCTTTATTTTCTATAGGACAGAGTCATATTTACCTGATTTTGCATAAAACTCCATTTAAAGGAAATGTTCAATCAGAAAATAAATAGTAACATCTTCAGTAGATCAAGCAAAGTAGTAGGACAAAAAACATTTTTGAATCATTAAATAAATTGTACTTATGAAGCTGTAGACAATGGAGTGGTAATATATCCTACACTAATGTATTCAATTGTACTGCGGTATAATGTATTGAATACATTAGTGTAGGATATTATTCAATCATGTTGAAAATGAATTTTTACTTTTTGTAAATACTGAATCATATTATTCTTTTAACTTTCATTTGTACCATTTTATGACAATGTTTAACATTCTTGATTCAGCAGTTACATCTTTGTCTGTTAGTTTTTTAACAGAATAAAATAGCAACATATTTATTTAAATTGTGCTTAGGAAGCTATAGGCAATGGAGTGGTAATGTATTCTACTAGAATTTATTAAATATTTTCAGGCTAACTCCACTTACTTATACAATATTAGGACATGCATCAGGGACAATCACTCCCGTCATCAGCTGTAAATTGACTACTCATTGTGGTGGGGGTCTCTATATATGTATATATATACATATATATATATATATATCACCAAAGGCTTCCCATTAATTTTCAAGGCATGGTATAGTTATGTGGATAACACATTTGCAGTAATACAAAAAAAAAATTCAATAGACGCTCTGAACCTCCTAAATTTATAATACAAAGCTATTCAATTCACCATGGAAGTGGAAAACAATGGGTGGATTCTATTCCTTGATTTAAAAATGATTAGAAATGCAGAAAGGCTTGACTTTTGAATTTATAGAAAAGGGACACACACAGGAAATTGCATAAAAATAACATCATAATCCCATCCCACATAAATATGCAATGTTTTACAGCTTGACACTCATATAGTTAATATCCCACTCACAAAGTCACAATAATAAAAATTATCAACAAATTTAAAAGATTAAAACCTATAAGAGAGGTTTCCATTCTGAAGAACATCAGGGAAAGATATAAATTAAAAGTTTCACATATAATTTAATTTACCACAACAAATTCAATAGGATGGTCAAAGAACATGGCATAAAGTTAGCTCCAAGAACAAATATAAAAAATTTAGAAGGTTCCACAGTAAAAGATACCATACCAATAGAAAGGAAATCAGGAATCTACAAAGTTAAATGTGCAAATTGCAACAAAAAATATATAAGAAAAACAAAGATAAATTTGGAGAAAGGAGCACTTTAGGAATATTCATTTTAAACAAATTGATAAATCAGCAATGGGAGCTCACTTTTGGACCCAAAATCATGAAATTATACCTGAAGCTAAGCTGCTGAAAGAACTTCACAACTCAATAGAGCTATCTACATGGAAAAAATTTTAACCTGAAAAATAGAAAATAACTTTTAATAATGAATGCAGGAATCAACACAGTGAAATGATCTTAAACTCTAAGGTAGATTAAAAGTAAAACCATTTAAAATCATGTCAGCACATTAAAACACTCTTGATGTTCCACTTTTTTTACATTCAGAAACTTACAAAATACAACTACTGTACAAAGTAGAACGTCTAGAGTGTTTTAATGTGTTGACATGATTTTAAGTAGTTTTACTTTTAATCTACCTAAGAAAAAAACTTGATGACTTTTGATAGTCCACCCACAAATGAACTCAGTAAGTTCCTATTCAAACTTACCACTGAAGTATCTTGGGATCCAGCCACCCCATCAAGTAGTTGGTCAACAGCTGATGATGGGAGCAATTGCCTCAAAACATATCCTAACATTATATAAGTGGAGTAAGTATGGACATATTTAATAAATTTGAATAGGATAGCAACAGGACCAAGAGGACTAGAGAAACAGAGCTGCTCATGCATTTGCAATATTGAAAACATTCAAAACGTTTGGTGCAAGGGAACAAAAAAGGACAAAATTTTGTTATAAATGAGCATCTGGTCACCCTATTATATGCTGGAATATTAATACACTGAAATGAATCAGTATTTATGATCATTAATATTAAACATAATTTATTAACAACTTATATATTTGTAACATTTTGTAATGTGAAATTGATAAGTTTATTGTAAAAAGTTTGTAATGGTGTAATAGCACATGGAAAACAATTAGACTTGCTACCTCACACTAGCCTTCATCTATTACAGTAAAAAAATAATATATTTTTGTAATTTAATTTTATAAAGTACAATTTAAGCATTATTCTTATAATAGCTAAATGTGTTAACATTTTATATGTGAAGTTCTGTAGATTAGTGCTATACATTTGTAGAAAGTGAATTAAATGTAATAAAAATGCATTATTAAAACATCAATTATTTTTTTTAGTCTTTCTATCAAAAATTGGCAGTAATTCATGTGTACTACAGTTAGAAGAACTGGAAACTATTGTTCTTCATTCATTAGTGTAGTCATCAGAAGCTGAGATTCAGTTACTCTTTGGAGCAACTCCTGCCGACAGTACAGGCGATAATACAAATTACGGGCATCCAGTAGTGAGGAATGTGTGCCTTCTTCTGCAACTTCTCCATTACACATCACAAATATCTTGCTAGCATTCCAAACTGCTGCCACTATGTGACGACTTACTATTAAACATGTTCGACCTATGCAGGCTCGTCTTAGGGCAGCATCTACCAGCTGCAAGAAGTAAATGCATATTTCATTTGAAGCTATTATTGGTATAGAGTTGGGTTTGATGACACTTATACTTCACTTACTTGGTTTTTTAATTGCACATGTTTCAGGAACATTCGCTCCCACCATCAGCAGAAGAAAAACTGGTAGAAACATACTCTGTAGGTGGCCAGAGAAATTTATTGAATATATCCAACAATGGTGTCTCAAAGTTCACTATGCAGCTCTTATTTTTAATGATGAAAATTTTTTCCTATGTCATTAGTTCCAAAGATTTGCAAGTATGTTTCAATAATTTTGTTTTTTTAAATCAATTTCATGTGGTTTTCTGACCAAAAGTGCATTCCTCTATCTGTTTGTAACAGATATTTCTGAAATGTTCTTTGGTGTGGGTTTCCAAATTTCTTTTCGTTTTTACAATATAGACCTGATCACAGTCTATTATAATGATTTGCATAAAAAATTAGTAGATGAAATGATTAAAAAGTTTAAATGAAATGAAGATATCAAATGCACAAGTTTGCTATTACAAATAAAAGAAGATATGCAATTCAAAATTTTCCCATACCCTACTAGCATGTTAAATAAATTTAAAAACAAATTTAAAAACCAGAAAATAATTTTGGCTCCTCAAAATGTCCACAGTATCAAAAATGTATTACAATTTTCCTGTAAGATCCTGTATCTTCTGACAAGAAGTTGGGAATCTACCAAATCAATTGCAAGGACTGTAGTTATAATAGTACTAGTATTTATTTCTCATGCATCAACATACTTTTTTTTTTTACAAACTAAACACAAATAAAAAAAATTAACTTTAAACCTAACAATTAGGAACAGTGCCTTCGGAAATTCCAGAAGGCACTAACTCAAATCAAAATTGATTTCAGTTTGATTGGCTCAGCCCCCCAGTCCCCAGTTCATCAGCAGCTACCTGCTGGAATATCCAGGGAACCAGACTCTGATCCAACCAAAAACAAAACACAACATTAAAAATAGTTTATGCATATAATATAATATTAAGTTATATTTCCTACAATACTAAACCTTCCTTCTTTTTTAATTAAATCCATTCGGCCAACTTTCTATCCTTGAGAGTTGCTTATTCCTTAGAACCTTATACATGCAAACACCCTAGTTATTGGTGTATAAGGATCCTGTTTAACTAATGCTAGATAGCTAGTCCCATTCCCTGCCGTACTCATTTCATCCTCCTTTCACTATCTGACAATTCTATACCATTTCTCGAGCACCTTTCCTAAGTATTTTACACCCATAACCATTTTTGTCTTGCCTGGCCTATGTATTTTCCCAGTTCCTTAATGTTTACATCTGATTTTAAATTTAAAATTAAATCTTATTTCATTTGGTAAATTTTCCCAATTTCATAATAGGAACTGTTCCCTCCAAATCTTGGTTTGTTTGCATTCTAGTATACAATGCCAAGTACTATCTGCTTCTTCACACATAGATCATATCCCCTTAATATATCCATTTTTTAATCCACTTAAATATTTTACTCCTGTTCTAAACCATGCCAATTCTTCCCTTCCTACCTTATGGCACATTTCAATATATCTTTCTCTTCTCCATACATTTTTTAGAGTATTACATAATTTCAGAGATTTTTTGATGTTAAGATATGCCCATATTTCCTGTTTTTCAATATTCTCAATTCTTATTGTTCTCTCTTTCCAAAATCCTTTATCCAATCTTTCCCCCTTGTACCATATTGATCCCATGCTCTCTTCTTGTAGAACATACTGGATTTTAAATATTTAAGTTTCTCTCCCCTTAATTTTTCCATGTACTACCAAACACTGATTAATGATATTCTCCTCTTCTAGTCTCCCTATTCATTATGCTTTCTATAACCTTGCTTTTATAGCCCAATCTTCTAGTTCCATTAGGGAAACCTCATTAGGTGCAGATCTAGGTAACCTACAAAATAATCTATTTATCATATTTGTCTCTTTCCATCCTTCACCTGGCCCCCAAATTTATATTCCATACATCATTCTGCTCTCCATTATTGAGCCATATATTCTTTCAAACCATTTAACTTGCATATTTGGTATTTTGTTTACACAAGATCTGATTAACTCGTGGTTACTTTTCCTTCGGCTACGGCTTTCCTTTTTTGATTGCCCCATTTTCCATTGCTAGACAATCTAATACCTAAATAATCAGTTTTCTTGACAACTTCAATTTCTGTGCCGTCCCATTGCCATTTTTCTGTTTATTTTTAACTTAAAACCTTTTTTCATCACCATAATCTTAGTTTTGTTTTTATTTATGTTAAGCCCCCATTCTCTACAAAATGTGCCTATAGCTTCTAATGATCATTTTAATCCTACACCTGTTAAAGAACCTGTTACCAAATCATCTGCAAAGAGCAGACCCTGTATCTCTATATTATTTATAGTTATTTATTACCTTTCTAATTTCTTCTAGAAGATCATCAATAAATAGATTGAAGAGAACTGAGCTTAATTTATATCCTTGTCTTAGACCTACATCGTTTGATATTTTATTTATAACATCCCTCTTTCATATTTAACACAAAATTAGTTTTCCTTATATATATTCTGGATTACCTTTATAAAATTCTGGCTTATTCCTTTCTTTCTCAGTTTAATCCAAAGTGCTTCTCTAGAAATTGTGTCAAAAGCTTTTTCCTAGTCCAGAAACAACAAATAGATTGTACCTCTTTTGTTACTAAGATATTTATTGAATAATGTTCTAATTATAAAAATATTGACAACTGTTCTTTATCTTTCCTAAAGCCTGATTGGAATATTGAAATTTTCTTTTCTCTATCTGCCCATTCTTGTAATATTTTTGCTAACACTCCAATGAAGACTTTCCCAATAATAGAAAGTAAACTGATTCCTCTATAATTTACTGGGCTCCTAATATCT
Organism: Metallyticus violacea; assembly: GCA_030762175.1. NCBI lineage: Eukaryota > Metazoa > Arthropoda > Insecta > Mantodea > Metallyticidae > Metallyticus > Metallyticus violacea. The sequence goes on from CM060836.1 coordinate 25,354,264, forward strand.
TCTTTACCTTTATAATTTGGTGTTACAATTCCTAATCTCCAATTTTTTGGTATTTTTCCCTTTTCAAAGATTAAGTTCAGTAACTGCCCCAGTATGTTTAATCTGTTAAGGTCTTCTACCCAAGCTTTCCAACATTCCCCTGGTATTCCATTTATTTTACTTGCTATGTTAGGTTTTAACTTTTTAATTTGTTCCAAAACTTCACTTGAAGTAATTTTGCTATCTAACAAGTCTATTTTCCATAGATTATCAAAATTCAAATTATCTTAAATAACCAAAGTTTTTACTCCCAAAAGACCCTGAAAAAACTTTACCACTATGTTGGTAGTACCACATTATCCTCCCTTTCTTTTGCACATTTTACCTATCATTGCCCATATTGCCTTGTTGTCATTCTTCTTTGCTACCTCAGTTAACTTCTGGTTAAGCTCCCCACTCTTCCTTTTTTACCTCTAACAAGTACTTGTATTCCCATTTTTCTACAAGGCTCCTATCTGTCTCCTCTCTTGTTTGTCTCCAGTATTTTAGCTCCTCTGTACCCTTCTTACATCTGAACATTCTTTATCATACCAGCTATTATTCACTTTTAACCTCCCCTCCAACACTTTCATTTTGTTTCTTGCTTTTTTAACAGCCTCCTCTATACTAAAAATAAATTCTTCAACTTCTCTATCCTCTAGCGATGCTGACAAATATTATTTCCCCATACGTTCCACTTCTTGATTTAACTTTGTATGAACCTTTCAGCTAAATTATTTATCCATCTGTAATGTTTTAATTGGATACCTAACCAAAATTTTTGCTCCCTCCTACTATCTTCTATCATTTGGATCTCCATTTTTAATTGGAAGTGATTACTTGCACTTAATCTATCCATAATCTCAAAGCCAATAATATATCTATTCAGACCTAAGGTATATAACATATAATCCATAACCCTTTGCCCATTTTTATTTACAAAAATGAATTCTCCCCCTCATCATTCCCTTTTACTCCATTACACATCAAGAAGTTCTCTTCTCCTCACAGAACTCAATTAATTTTTTGCCCTCATACTTGAAAACTTTATCATTACTGCAATGCTTCTCTAAATTTGCTTCTATTGGGCCCCAGGTAATTGAAATCTACCCTAATATGTTCTTCCCCTATTTTGGCATTTACATCCCCCACTAGCATTAATTCTAGGTCTGTACATTTGTTCTGTAGTTTTTCATTGTTTTGTCTCAATTTAATAAACAAATTTGAATTATAAAAGCTTGAAGAGCCAGGTGGATTATAAAAAATACCTAAATACATTCTTCACTTCTTCCACATACATCACTGAATATACAACACAGCACTTTATCACCTCCAAAATTCTTTTCAATCTTAATTTTGAAAGTTTTATATCTTCTCACAAATAACCCTATGCCACCAGACACCCCCTTTTCCTTTAACCTTCACCCCTTTTTTTCCCCATAACAATCATACCCAGTGACATTGATCACAGAATCCTTTAATATGCACGTCTCAACCACTGCTAACACATCTGCCCACTTGATTATTCCATGTCCCATTTCGTATTTTCGCTATTAACTCTTCAACATTCCAGCATATCACACATGAGGTACACACTTCCTATACTGAATCCTTTCTCCCAAACCTATAGTGCTCCAATTTTGCTTTCCTTCTTATAAGTCTCGTCTCTATATCTGATGTGACTCTTCATTCCACTACCTGCATAATACTTCCCCCAGACATGGAGACTACACTCAACTTTGCCTCTCTCCACATATTCAGACCAGCCATAGCACCCAGTGCTTCTCTGTTGACATCCGTCCTGATGATGTCAGCTGTTCATCTTTCCCCTTCTCTCCTTTTGCCATTTCTTCTTCTCTGCCGCCACCTTGGATTCCTGCTGAACTTTGATCCTCTCTGCTAGCTGAGCCTACAACCATCATGATTCATCCATCCATGTCCTGTTTCTTTCCATCTATGAAATGATTCAAACCTCAAACAAATGCAATCTTGCTTTCTTCTCTGGCTTTTTTTCATTTACTTCACTAAAGTAGACCTATATTCTCTTTCTTCTTCCCATAATCTTGCTCAATGAATATCTTCAGACCCCAAAGTATATTGGTACTTTCCAGCACCATCCATTTAAATTTCATGGTGGTACACTTGACAAGTATCAGCCTCTGTCAATCTCCTTTTCCACTATTCTAAAGGAATCACATATTACCCAGCCCTGTAGTTGGATTCCCAGGTTTTCCTTAAATATTTCTTCAACCTATAGCCAATTTCTCTTCCCCCCATTTTCCTGTATTCCAAAAATGATAATGTTTACTTTTCTGTTATTTGCCTCAGCTTTTTCCAGCCTCCTTATCCTTCCATCATGGTTCGAAAGATAGTGTTTTACTCTTTGCTGATAGTTTGCAACAATCTTTCTAATATCGTAAGTTAATCTGCTTAGTCTCGTTTATAGCCTCTTCTCCATCTTTCTCAATTCATTAATTTCTTCTGATGTTTCCTTTAGTATTCCAATGACCTGCTCCATTTCCAGACCAGGATTTAGTTTCACTCCGCTGATCACTAATAATGCCATAAACACAAAGCCATGCCAAATCATGGTCACTTGATCGCTGAAACCATTTTCTCCAGCTTTAATTTTTCTTTTATAAAAAGCCTATTCTGATGCCATAGATTTCTGCTGATACACCCATTGTAGCTACTGTACACGCAGTATGTGTAGCCACTCTGTCTTTGATCAGCTTCCATTCACAACTCTGCAAAGATTGTAATCAAGTGTATGCATTAAAAAAATGGGGAGAAAAAAAAATTGGAAACCTGTACCAAAGAACATTTCAGAAATATCTGCATTTGCTCTGGTCGTCTAATAACCAATATACTTACCTCATAGACCCAAGATTTGGGTTCAATCCTGGCTAGGGTCGATGGAAAGTATGGCTTCCTTCGGAAGGGAAGTAAAGCCTTAGGTCCTGTGTCATAAATTTATGGCATGCAAAAGAACCTCAAGCCTGAAAGAAGAGGCCTCTGAACAAAATTTATCAGTCATTTCACACCCTGAATTGATGAGATACTGATGACCTCAGATGTTAAAGAGCATCCATAAATAAACCAAACCAAACCAAACCAAACCAAATCAAAAGAAATATTCTCAGGTAGAGAAATCAGCAATGGCAGTCCACTTTTGGTCATGAAATTTACTAAAAAAAAAATTATTGAAACATATTTGCCAACCTTTGGAATAAACAACATGGGAAATTTTTTTACTTCATCAAAAATAAGAGCCACATCATGTACTAGATGCCATTGTTGGATATATTTGATAAATTTCTCTGACTCCCTACAGAGTATGCCTCTACCAATTGGTCCTCTGCTGATGATGGGAGCAAATGTTCATGAAACATATGCAATTAAAATACCAAGTAAATGAGGATAAGTGTCCCAAACCCAACTCTATATCAACATTAAATCAACATTAAATAAATGGATATTTATTAATAGATGAGGGTGTTTTGATAAGTAACTTGCACCAATAAGAATAACAAAAATATGTAGTCATAAAGTTTGCTTTGTGTGTATCAATATTCTATGGTCACAAGTCATTCTGATATTAATTCATTGTTTGGTAATTGTTTAAAGAGATAATTACAGTATGATAAATTACACATGAAAAAACTTTGTGCTAGATAGATGCCACTTTTGCTCACTCTGGAGCATTAGCCAACTGTTAGGAAATGTTTAAGAAGACTACAACCAATTTTTATGGAGTTTTGTGACTTGCATATGAATTCATTACCATACACCAAAAATGAAACAGCAGCTTAAACAGAGGTCCACATGAGGCAAACTAGTTCCATAAATGCAAAATGCACTCTTTCCACTGGAAAGATGACGATTCAGTTTTTTGGAATGCAAAAGGAATTCTCTTGATTGACTACTTGGAGAGGAGGAAAACCATTACTGGAAAATACTATGCATCACTTTTGAATAGACTGAAGGCAGTGATAGTAGAAAAAACGTCCAGGAATGGCCAAAAAAAAAAAATGTTGTTTCACCATGACAATGTGCTGTTGCTCAGGACAAATTGATAAAATTATGATTTGAAATATTTCCATATCCACCTCCATTAACCTGCTCTTGCTCCCTCGGATTACCATCTGTTCCAAATTTTCAAAAATTTCCTTGCTGGACACAAAACGATGTCAAATAAAAGGTCATAAATACATGAAGTAAATGAGTATTTTAAGGACCTCGAAGAAACGTACTTCCATGAAGGAATCTGTACCTGGAAAAGCACTGGAGCTGGTGTGTTAAATTTTAACAGGACCAAGTTGAAAAACAAAGTATATTGTTGCAAGACTGAACTTGATTTCTTTAATATGAAACCACATGAGTACAAAGAGCTCAGGTAATCAGGTTGTAATGTCTTTAAATGCCTTTCTTGTCAAAATATGGTTCTGATTTTGGTATCATACAGTGGGATTTTTTCTGTAATATTTGCACCATTTAAATACAAACGGTAGGTAACTTTAGTGCTCTTTAATAGCAGCACAAATTCTGTTTATGATTGGCAGTTGTACAGAAAATACATAATGCTAATTTTAGTTTAGTCTTGTTATTGAAGAGAGTCTGTTTGTGTTTGATTCAGAAATTTATATGTGTATGATTATTTTGACTATGAATATCTATTATCAAACTATATAAAAATATCAGAATCTAAAATACATGGGGAATCTAAGAATATATTCTAATTACTTACTTATCTACATTGCATATCATTTTAATGTGTATCAATTATCTTACTAACAAAAATATAATTTAATGCCTGCAAATTAACTTAGTTAATACATATCTATCACTTTTAATGGATGTTAACCTAATTAAATACATGTTAAGCTAATCAAACCCATTTCTAATATTGATATAGAGTTGGTTTAGTGACATTTATACTACACTTACTTGCTTTTCTTAATTGGACATGTTTTAGGAACATTCATTCCCATCATCAGCAGTTGACTAACTGATAGAAGCATACTCTGTAGACAGTCTAAGAAATTTATCAAATATATCCAATGATCTCAAAGTTCATGGTGTGGCCTTTGTTTTTGATGATGTAAATTTTTCCCATATTGTTCGTTCCAAAGGTTTTATTTTATTTATTTATTCATTCATCCTTTTGATCATGCTACATGATATAGAACATGTGCAAAAAGCTATAATTTCTTAACATAATATTAGTTTGGAATTAAGTACAAACAGATATTTAATATAAGTTACAGTTCATATTTATGAACATTAACAAAAAGAATTTCAAATTTGCAAAATTATTATTGCCTAATATTTCTATAAAACAAGCTTAAACTATAAAAGTGATGTTAAATTTCTATAATACACTAGTAGAGGCATTATAACAGTATAGTAATAACTGATAATCTATTATGAATTACAAATTGATTATTAACAACAACAGAAAATCTAGACTTTTCAATAAGCTTTTAGGTTTAATTGTTAATAATGAGCTTTCCTGAAGAGATCATATAGCTCTTATTCATTTTAATCTTAATGGAATAACAATTTTACTACATTACATTAGCTGGTTAATATTGTTCTCTTAGAAAAGCTGTATATAGTTCCTTTTTTTTTAAATTTATATTTATTTATATTATTTGATCCAGTTGGTCGCTTAAATACATAGTACATAGTAGTACAATCTGTGTTGGACATGTCTTAAAAAAACTGAATTATATCCATAAATATTAAAAGTAAAAAAACAGTATACAGTTATGTATATACAATAATATAAGGTAAGTGCATAGATTAAGTACATTGTCTTTCTCACACTACTAGAACATAGTGCAGTTATGAAATAGTCATTTATCATTATTTACAAGGAAATCTTGAATGGAGTAGAAAGCAGTGGTTAATTAGATGTGCCAAGTTTGCAAGTGTGTTTCAATATTTTTTTTTTTTTATCAATTTCAAAACTTATAAGATAGTAGCATGGTTTTATCATAAATTCTGTTTCTTAATAAAAGTTACAAGCTTATGAATAAAAAAAAAATTAATTTTAAGGAAAAAATTAAGAATGGACATATTTTGCTGGAGAATCTACTTGTATGTTTTGATGTGTCTGCATTATTCCACAGCAAAACTACAGAAATAATATCTAAATATATCCATACATAGATGAATGATTTAATCAGTTTGACAGATTGCATCTAACAGCATTATTTTAGTTTTAATGGTAAATTTTACAAAAAAGTTCTGGATTATGGGTGACCCTCTTTCACCTTTCTTAGTACATTTCTTTTTAATAGATCTTGAAAGTGGCCTAACTGATGCTTTTTCTATAATTTTTAAGACTTAGCATAGATACATGGACAACATATTTTCCATTATACCTCTCTCTCCTTTTTTTTTTTTTTTTTTTTTTTTTTGAGTGGTGTTTTTACTATTGAGGCCTCACAGACGGTGAACACTGATGATACATGGGATGAAGTGATATATTGGGAAAGGATTTTTTTTTTAAAGAAGGAAACATTTCAGATCCTAAGTTTAGGGTACCTTCCTGGCATTTGCCATTTATGAGGACTGAGGAAAACCTGGAGAAAACCTCAGTCAGGGAGGATGGTCCTGGCATAATTAGAACCCCAGACCTGCCGCTCATGAGTCCCTGCCTTAACGACCTTGGCCACCCATGGCAGTCCCATTATACCTAAAAAACTGCATAACAATCTTAAAATTATTAAATTTACAGGAAAGATCAATACAGTTTACATAGAAATTGAAAAGAATAGATGGATCCCCTTTTTGGGTTTGAAGATTATAAAAGGCAATAATAGTATGGACTTCGGAATAGATAGGAAATCCACTCACAATGACAATTATATTAAAACTAATAGCTTTAAACCCAAAACACACTGACATGCCATCCTAAATACCTTTGCATACAGATTAGTGAATGTTCAAATAAGTAGGGAAAAAAATACAGAGAAGAACACCAATATAACATCCACACAGCATTACATAATGATTTTCATAAAAAGTTAGTAGATAAAATGTTTAAAATAAATCAAGATAGACAAAAGTTTGATATTACAAATAAAAGAAGATAAGAAATTCAAAAAATTTACATACTACCCTAGTAAGATAAACAATTAAAAAAAAATAAAAAACCAAAAATAATGTTGGTCCCTCAAAATGTTGATAATATTAAAAATTTATTGCACTCTTTCTGTAAAGATCATATATCTTTGACAAGAAGTAGGGTATCTACCAAATCAATATGTTTGAAAGATGAAAAGGAATTTTAAAACCCATACCAAAAGAACATTCTGAAATATCCTTTACAAACAGGTAGAGAAATTGGCAATGGCAGCCTTCTTTTGGTCAGAAAACTGTGAAATAGATATCATCAAGAATAAATACCCCATCATGGACTTCGAGATCATTGGATATATTTGATAAATTTCTCCGACTGCCTACAGAGTATGCTTCTACCAGTTGGCCTTCTGCTGATGATGGGAGCGAATGTTCCCGAAACATGCCCAATTAAAAAAAAGTCAAGTAAGTGAAGCATGTCACCAAACCATCTCTATACTTCATTATTTTACTACTTCACTATTAATAGCTTTAAGACTATAAGTTCATATGTAATGCATTTCTAATTAAATAAGATAATCCTCAATAAGAGACATTTTTGAAAATAATGGCAATGGAGAAAGAGGGAAGAAGTAATGTTGAGAGAACATTTTCAAGATTTAAGAGCATTTTTAATGACATCCTTTGCAATGTACTATATAGAGAAATATATTGTTTTCAAGAGGGATAGTAATTTTGCAGGTGGGTTAGCTAAGGAATTGGATGTCAGAATTAAATCGGGACATACCATTGTTATTGAGGCCAAATATCACAAGTTGGGTGCACCGTGGGTGCCTGAACACAAGATGGTTAATGTGCAGATTTCCACAGCCTTTTTGGCATGATATAATGATGAAATGGAAGACTTGGAAGACTTTCATGAACATACTGTCACAGCAGACATTTTGGTGCCCAAAAACAAAAAACAATCTAAAGAATGGTAACATATATCTTCTTCAGTCAAGAAATTCAAGTCTCAACTCTCCAGATCCTGTTTACTCAATTAATGGTGAAATGAAATAAGAGCTGAGGCCAATAACATGGAGCTTTCACAGGGGACTTTTGTTTAAAAGTGTTGTTCTCCTTCATGATAATGTCACCTAGTGGTGTAGTGGTAACTATACTAGCCTTCTAAACCCAAGATCTTGGGTTCGATCCCAGCCAGGATTGATGAATTTTTTGAGCGTAAAAATCCTAAGTATGGGGCTTCCTTTGGTAGGGAAGTAAAGCTGTGGGTCCCATATTATACATTTACGCAAGATAAAGAACCTCAAACCTGAAAGAAGAGGCCTCTGAGCAAAATTTGTCAGCCATTTCATGTCCTGATTTGAATGAGATGCTGATGACCTGAGATGTTAAAGAAATAAACCAAATCAAATTCATGATAATGCATATCTTCACAAGGCTGCTGCAGCTCTTGATAGTTCTTGAGAATGGCATTTCAGATCTTACAGCATTATCTGTGCAGCCCTGATCCTGCACCCTCAGATTATCATGCATTTGTATCCTAGAAGGATACTTTGAGAGGAGAAAAATTTGGGAATACTAATGGAAGTCAAAAAAGCTGTGCATCCTGGGGCCCTGTTCCACAAAAGTATGGTCTAATACATGACAAATGTATTGATACAAGTCCCTATAAAGTATGGATTTATAGCTTTCTTTTCCATGAAAGAAAGTACACCTGTAAATTATTAGTAAAAAATTACAATTGAATTCATATAAGAGTAAAATGGAGCAACAGCTGTTTGCCACACGTTGCCATACCTTGAATTAGGTTATGTTCACTCAATGGTAATAAATTTGCATATTTTAATGTACAGAATGGATCATTCTTATTCTTGCTAAATGGGTCTTGTATTTTTACTCAGATATAATACTAATTTAAATACTTTATTTGCATTTGTCAATATTCATAATAATCCATTTTGAATAGACAGTCACATACAGCTAACTTTAAGAGATCAATCATTGAAGATGGCAGAGGAGCTTCCCAATTGCCCTCAGTCATTTATTTTATTAGTCCATTTGATCATTTATATTTATATAAATTTGTTTATACTGCTTGCAATCACTTCTCATTATAAGGAAAAAAAAAAAAAGGCTTTTAAAGAGAATGAAGAATGAAAAGAAATTAATTTCATGGCAAGTAGCAAGAATGTTTAAAAAACATAAATATGCATTTTAAATAGAAAATATCAATACAGCCATAAGTCATTGTACACAAATACTGAATGATTCATTCTTTATACATATTCCCACTTTCATCATTATAATCACTTTTCTAATACTTCACATGTTTAGATCAATTGATTTCCAACATTATCTAAAAGATATTAAATATTGTGCTAGTATTTGAAGTTACCATTGTTCTTACAATTGTAGAGAAATCTATACAAGTTACAAGTGCACAACTAACACTAATACTTCTGCAGACGTAACAAAAAATCACTTGTACTCTTGTAAGTATGGAGTTGTAAAGTACAAGTGCAACAGAAATCTTTGTGGAACAGAATTCTGCTAATAGCTACATTTACAAGTCCATACACTTGTCATGTATTAGAGCTTTTGAGGAACAGGGCCCCAGGATGCAGGCACTGCTGAAAACATATTTTTCTGATGCAACAGTATGAGAAGTAATGTATTGAAAATTACAGTAATTATGTAGAAAAATATATAAAAATATTAATTTTGCTGTTTCTCTTTGAAATGCCCTACATACCATATCTGAATGCTCATCTTCAGCCATCTCAAAATTCTCAACCAGTAAGATGCTAGGATCCCGAATTAGAGCTCTTGCTAAGGAGATTCGAAACTTTTGAGAAAATGACATTGAAGCAACCATACTCTCTGTCAACAAGGTGTTGTACCCCTGTATAAATTGAAATGTGTGCAGTAATTGGCAAATCTAAACATAACATAAAATTTAACACTTTAAATATAAATGAAATCTAGAAAAGTCTAATGCTTAGCAGTTCTTTCAATTTGTAATCATATCTATGTAAGCTTAAATGACAGTTCTTATAATGTTTTAAATACTTTTAAGGATAATTATTTATGTTAATAAATATAATTTTCACCTATTGTAAAACATCTGAAGATATGCAGGTTGTTTATGCTATGCTAAATGTAAAGAAACAAATCTGTTCAATTTTTAACTTACAAAATGCCTTGTTACCATGTTTGAATCTGTAAAATAAGTTAGAAAATGAAGTTAAACCCAGTATACTGCTTTGCCCCCTTCAGCTCCAGGTTTGGCTCCCATAGAGATATCTGATCTCTGATCCAGAATGTCATGTTAAAGAACTCAGAAATGATATCAGATGTCATCATGACACAATGTTATTTTGACACATCTCTCAGGATTCATTTAGGCCCCAAGAGTAGGAGCAAAATGTCCATTAAGGCTGTGAAGCTGAGACTAGCCACAATCAGTGTGTTGACTTGTATGTGTTAATTAAAATATTCCCTTATTTAAGTTGGTGCACAGTCTTTGAAGTAATAGCTAATTAGCAATATGGTCAAAGGCTCAATCTGCATTGTCAAGCATAGTACTGATTTTTCATATTATTGTTAGGGAGAGGTATTAAGAGTCTCTAATGGAAGTTTTCATTACTGTGTAGGCTAGCCTTGGGCTCAACCCAGTAGGTTCTATCTGCTCTCTTCTGGGATTTTGTGGAACCAAATTCTGTTCAGACTGGATATCTAGGTTAGGTCTTTAAAACATAATGAACTTGGCAAGTCCTATTCGAACCATCAGAGACCGCCATAACTTTGTAATTTGAGATTAGTGTTTCTCTGCCATTTAGAGATGTCTGATTTCCATGAATGTCACTGAAGATCAATACAACCTTTTTTATATTTATTTTATTTTATGAATTCTTCCTAATTGCTAGCTTTTCAGAGATTGGAGTCGGAGATTTAGTGGTATTTTGCTACTTTGAAAATTTTCTAAATAGGTAAAGTTAGAGCTAAATGTTGTACAAATATATTTGATTTAATTTTGAAACTTTAAATTTGGGTTTAATTTGGATCTAACATATGCGCTTCTTTTTAATTTTTCCATGTGGTTATATCATTTATTTGTTTTTCAATTTCTTTACTTTTATATTGACCAGGTCTGCTGCATAACTTTGAAAATGATTTATTGTTATTCTAATTTGTACTTTATCATGCTAATGGTTATTAACTAATCTAAGCACAAGGCTATTGATTATGACTGCTATTTTTAATATAATTATCTATGTTAGTATTTTTTCTAAACACCAAATTCTAAAGAGTTGTGTTTTTTTATGAGAGGAATTCCCACATTTTCTGTACTTTGCATGGTTAATAGACTATGCTCCATCTAGCAGCACAATAAAGCATGCTCATAGATGATGTTAACAAAAATTATAACTGATTGCTGGATTTTGCAAAACAATGCATAAGGAGGACTTAATTCCCCTACATAGTAATTTTATTATGCTAAAGGACTGAACAAACATATGCTTATATATGGAAATTGTTCTTTCACACTAGCCATGAGTAAGAGATTAGTTGAAAAGGAAGAATCAGACTTGAAGTATATGAGCCACAGCCAGAATTTGAAACAATGATCTTCAGCCTTCCATGCTGACTCTCTAACCAACTGAGCTGCCATGTTATCCTCCAAGCATGGAACCATGAACCTCGCTCATCTTATTTTTTATATCCTGGAGAACTTTCTAAGATTTCTCTATTACGGAGTTTCATTTCTTAAGCGGTAATCTGTAATGCTGTAAGTACTTTAACCCAAGCTGCTAGTTTAATCAACTGTATAGGGGTTAATTTATATAAGGAAATTGTTCTTTCAAACTAGCCATGTATAGGACATTGGTTGGAAAGAAAACCTTAAGAAGGTCTCCAGGGTATAAAGAATCAGATGAGAGAGGTTTGTGGTTCCATGTTTGTAGAAAGATGTGGTAGTTCAGTTGGTTAGAGTATCAGCATTGAAGGCTGAAGATCTATGTTTCGAATCCCAGATCTGACTTGAATTTCTCAAGAAACATACTTGCCAATATTAACTGATAAATGCTTTGTTAACTGTAATATATAAGCGCTTAAAATGCTTTGACTTCCATTTACACAGTGTAAGAAAGTGGGTTACCTCTGGCAAAGTCGTTACATAGTTATGCAGATCAGCTTCTTTGGCTGCAGATATAATAATGTCCATTTTTACATTGTAACTGTTCTGTCCATATGCAATGTTCTCTGCAATGGTGCGCTGAAAAAACACTGGATCTCCATTTACAAGTCCTATTTGGCCACGCAATGTCGCAAGGTTTAAGGAAGCTATATTGTATCCATTTAGCAACTGCAAAAGAAATTTAAATAATTAATCATTTATAAAATACACCAGAGTTATAAAAATAAAAATGATCAATAAATTGTAACACTATACTTCACTTTGTAACTTTTACATAGAGCATATTTCAAAAGTCATTGCATCTATTATCAGTTGTAACCCAACTATTATTGTTATTAAGTTTGCTTCTCTAGTGAGGTGATTTCTTGTCCAAAAATGTATGGCAACTACAAATTTATTTATCTGCATAATGTTCCTAAAATGCTCTTGCCCTAGTTTCTAAGTTCTTTTTTGTTCTGCTTTTATAAATTTTCTCATTGATTTGACAAATTCCTGACTTCTTGTCCAGAATTAGTTGTTAGCTACTTTTTTATAAACCTGTGATATTATATTTATTCTTTTGGATCAAAATTATATAATATTTATTAAAAATGTTCCTAAATTTATGTGCTCATGAATGGTAAGTAAATTTTATAAATATAGAAATAAACTAGGTGTTATATGGACTCTGACCTAGAATGGCACAGCCATGCAATAAAAATTTTTCTTTGATTCAGACACTAAAACATGTTGCAAAAGATCTACATCTCAATCTCAAATAGTATCTAATGCAAGTGCTTGTTATGCTCACCTTTGTTTATTGTGTCTTGTACTCTATTATGAATACTGGGCAGATCGAATTACAATGTATTCATAATGCCTGTGTTTGTTTCATCTTCAACACTCAAAAATTTGATCTTGTGACACCCCTATGCAATCAACTACCGTGGCTATATCTAAAAGAACATAGGACTTTCCATTCCTTACACTCTTGTTCAGAACCTCCATACCTCCATCCCTCAGTATATCGCCTCTTGTTTCATATATATATCCCTACTTCGAACTTGAAATATGACTTTACTGTCTATCCCTCCCTTCCTCCTAGTCAGAGATTGTTGGACAATAAAACAATTTAAACATAGATTAAATTGCCATCTCAACTCTGGAAATCACACAGTTAACCTATATCTTCTTCTTCTTCTTCTTCTTCTTCTTCTTCTTCTTCTTCTCCTCCTCCTCCTCCTTCTTTTTCTTCTTCTCCTCCTCCTCCTTCTCCTTCTTCAGAAAAATTATTGAAGAATAAGAGAAATTCTAACACTGTCTTTATAATCACATTAAATATGAAATATTTACATGCAGTATATATCATTAATTTGTCTTCATTTTCCTGTAATTTATATAACTATGTATTTTTACTGGGTTTTGTCCATCTGGCAGAGTGGAACAGAAGGCCTTAACTCTTGCCAGAGTAAATATATAAATTAGTTCTTTCCTATTAGTCATGCGTAAGACATTAGTTATAAAGGAGGGATCAGATTTGCACCATGGATCCACCTTCCATGCTGACAACTACCAACTGAGCTAACAAGCATGGAATCATGAACCTTTCTTATCTATCTACTTAGCTTCTAATTAATTTTCCAATCTTGCACTTGTTACTGAACTTGCTACCAAAATTTCAGAAAAGAGCATTCCTCTGTTGTGTGTAGTTGAGGCACGTGTGTTAATTTTATTAATGTGTTCTAAAATATCATCAATAAATTCATTAATCAGCACTAGACGTCATTTGCATCTTTATCTTAAATCTACATTATTTGGAATTCTTTCACTTACCTTCTCCCTCTTAAATTTTAAACAAAATTCATTCTAAATATTTTAGTTATGTTTATAAATTTTTGGCTCACCTCTTTTTTTACTCATTTTAAACCATAATACTTCTCTAGATATTGCCTGAAAGGCTTTTTCTAAATATATGAAATTACATATGTTCTGGGTCAGATGAGTGAAGTCTCCTTGTATTTTTCTTAGCATTTTAATAAATAAATAAAACATATTTTTTTCTTTTGCCTCCAAGATTATCATCTACTAATAATGTTGTAATTATAAATACGAGGGGCACTCAGAAACGATTCACAATAGCAGTGTTTTACAAATTTCACACAATCTATGGGCATGTCCATTCTTAGACCAAAGACTGATACTAATAAGCAATGCAGATGTAAGATGGTGATTGTAAGCAGAGTGTTCAGCAAAAGGATGGTGTTTGTCTGTTATCAAGTAGAGAAAGACGTGGACAGGATGGAAGCAACTATTTGGATAAAGATGGACCACATGGTTTTTTTGGATGGAAGACGTCAAAACTACACAATTTCATAGATGTTTAACTGCAGTATGTTATCAAAAATCCTCTGCACAGAAGACCATTTACAACTGGATAAATGGGTTTGCATGGCAGGAAATCTGCATTCGAGAATTTGAGTACTGGTCATCTGTCAACATCGTGGTCTCTATTTGATTATGGTTGATAGTTGTTTAATCATTGATAAAATAGAATGTCAGCCAGGCCATGATTGCCAACATGTTATTCATGACAATTTGAATATTAAAAAGATGTGCACACATTTGGTTCTACAGTACAAAAGAACAAAAGGGTTGAATTGATATTATTGTGTGATTTAGTTGAACTACACACTCTTAATTCATTACTTACTTGTTATAATATATAGAACCGGTTTCTTTTGACAAGCAAGTGAAGCATTTAGAGTGTAGTTCAACTAAATCATACAATAATATGAATTATGTGATTGGTTTCACTGTGCAAGTTCCAATTTACATTTTAATTTAAAAGGATTGAAGTCTATCATTGGCTGCTGTAAATGCATTATGAGGACTCAGATTTTTTGGAGAAGCTGGTGACTGGTGATATGTCATGATGTCAGTAACACACACCAGATAAGAAAGTCCAAACCATGCAATAGAAACATTCAGGGAGTCCCCGCCAAAGGATTGTTCCTGCAAAATGACAATGCACAACCCCACACCAGTAACATAACATGAAGAACTTGCTGTGAAGTAAAAAGTGCCAGCAACAATGAGGAAATTTAAACAGTTCTCCAAAAGTGGTGGCATAGTATTCCTAAATAATAGTTTTGTGATACCATAATGAAGTTATTAGGAAGCTGGCAACAGTGGGAAGTATATTGAGAGATCCCATGTGCATGGAACCATGTTGAATAATAAAACCACTATTGTAAATAATTTCTAAATGCCTCTCATATGTTATCAGCTGTTCCTCCTTTTTTAAGTCTTTTCCTGATTGAAACTGAATTTTTTTCTTCTTTCTCTGTCTATTCCCACAATGTTTTAACTAATGCTACAGTTAAAAGTTTTGTTATTACTGGAAGTTGCTATACAATGATAAGCTTTGATGTATACTAGTGTATATATGATGTGTACACATGACATTCACTGCAAACGTAACAAATGAAAACAAATTCACCCATTTTGATTCCAGCTTTACAGGGCAAGTGCCACCTATGTTATCCTAAGTTGAAAAGTGGACTTTTTTTCTCTCTTTCTCTTACACGATTATCAGAAACCAAGCTGCAACATTTATTGTGATGCATTTGTATCCTGAAATTTAGCATAAGAATGACATATCACAAATGCAAAAATGGCCTGAAGATTTTTCTTTTTAAGTGAAATCTGACTACATTAGAGTATATCACAATGTTACAAAAATACTTATTTATAAAATTTTTCAATTAAAATACTAGGTATGTTGTAGAGTCAGACCACTGAACTTACCATAGTTCCTGACTGTGGAAAATAGAATCTCATTATAAGTTGAATGGGAATGGTCTGTCCTGAGCCAAGATTTCCAATCAAGGCTACAGTCTGTCCCTCGGTGACATCCATATTGAAGTTTTTTAGTGCTGGTAAGTACCGCACATTTTCATGTACAAAATTGACATTTCTAAAGTCAATGTTTCCTCTTACTCTCTGCAGTGACAGAAAAACACTCAGCACATCAAAACAACAAATATAAATTACTAAGAAATACAAATGTAATTATACTACTGTTACTTATTTTCTAAAAGAATATAAGAGTAGAATTAAAGAAATATTGAATCATCTAATTACACTGATAATTTTAACATTTTTTTTGTGATATGAATGAAACATTTATATCCTCATGGAAGAACTCAGCAAGTTCCTAATTGAACCATCAGAGACCGCTATAGAAACACTTTGGGATTCAGTCACCTCATCAAGTAGTCTGTCAACAGCTGATGATGAGAGCAATTGCTCCCGAAACATATCCTAATGTATAAATAAATAAGGCTAGTACGAACATATTTAATAAATTCTAATACGATAAGTAGTTTTATAAGCTTATAAGAAATTAAGTGCTATGTATATCACTCTTGTTGTAATTTCATCATTGGCCAGTGTTATTGATGACCAAAGTAACAGTATCAGCTGATATCATTACTCACAAGCTCCAAGCTACATTAGTTTGGACATGGTTAGATGGGACACATAAGAGCTTTGGTAGAAACACTAGAATGACAATCTAATAAATTTTAATGCCCTAATGTTATGTGCTTGCCCCTGTCATGCAAGAGGATGCTGGAACTGCCTATCTTCATTTTCCATATATTTCTGACATATGCTTACAAAATTAACCATAAACATTTTTAATTTTCTTTGTGAAATTAAATTCATCTCTTGACAGATGTTATCCTTTAGTTTATCTAAAATGTATGAGTACTATTAATTTATGAATCACGTAATGACTTGTAACTTGATAAGTTAGGAATTTCTCTTCAATAATGTTCTGGTCTTGGTATGAGCATATGAATCATAAATAATACTCATTGTGAAATAGAATCATTAAGCCTAGTTTTTCCATTTAGTATTATTAGCAGATTTTACTTTAGGATTAGATATGTGCAGTTCTTTTACTGTTCAAATGACACTGATAGATTGGTAGGAGTCAGGGTTATCAGGGTTACAGACCAAAGGCATAGAATTTAACCATCAAAGTAGCCTAAAGCTGCAGATATGTTTAATGAGATCAGTTTTATAAGCACTAAGATTTGTGCAACACATTTTTCAACTTGCACATTTTCTTCATGTATTATCATCTAACCCATCACCTACTTTCTCTAACTATTCTAAAGAAAATTATAAAAAAAGAAAAAATTGCAGATGCTATGTAATAAAATCTAAACTACACTAATGCATTTCAAAGATAATTTATGGACATCATGACATTACTGTATTGTGTATGTATTCTAATGCCAACTCATTTGCCTTATACAGAACATTGGAATTCTGCACATGGGCAGCAGAGGGCAGCACCATTTTATAATATGCACACCAATAAATTGGCAAACTACTTTAGATTGATGTATGATGATGGAGCAATGACGAAATGAGTGGCAGGGAAAACTACAGTACCCAGAGTATCAATCGAACCCGAGCCAACTTGGTGAGAGGCAAGCAGTCTAACCACTTGACATTAGTACCTCTGGACATCACTAAGGAAACATAAAGCAATTTAATGAGATTATTAAACATCCACAGTTATAGATAATAGGGTGGGATGCAAACCAGAGTACTTTCCTCTAAAGGAACATGTCCTGGAAGCAGGGGCTGCACCTGGTCACATTTGTTGATTTGGTTTATTTACGGATGTTCTTTAACATCTCAGGTCATCAGTGTCCTATTCAATTCAGGGCATGAAATGACCAATAAATTTTGCTCAGGGGACTCTTCTTTCAGGTTTGAGGTACTTTTACATGCTGTAAATCTATGATGAGGGATCCACGGCTTTATTTCCCTTCCAAAGGAAGCATACTTAGAATTTTTATGCCCCAAAAAATCCATTGACCCTGGCCGAGATTGATCCCACTATCTTTGGTTTAGGGGACAAGTATGGTTACCATTACACCACCAGAGTGTAATGGTAGCCACATGACTGTGGCTCTCTGTTTGATGGTAATTAAATTATCAGTTGTTGTTGTTGTTGCTATTATTATTATTGTTGTTATTATTATTATTTGCCATATGTAATAAAAATTACAAGGTTTCATCAAAATTACACGGATACTTACAGGAGAGATGCCAATATATATATTAAATAAAACCACTCACAAAATATTAACCTTAGAATACAATTTAAATCACATGATGTGGTATCTGTTCTTAGTTTTATGGGTGAATTCTCCTAAAATATAATATACATTTTCTGTTAAATAATTTTTGTGGCTTTCAGTTATGCTATTGTTTGATTTATGTCTTTTATTTCTTTTGGTTGTCAGCTGTATAACTCTTTGCCCATGCTTCTTGAGTCCCAGTTGTTTAATGTTCCCCAAGTGTGGATCTAAAGTAATCTTCATTATTTCTTGCATTATAATTATGTATCATACAGCTTTTAGTTCATCTTTATTTTGTACTATTTGTGCAATACATTCACAAATGTATATGCATGGGACAGTTAACACATTAATATTTTTGAAGATATATCTGCACATATACCCTTTTTCTAGTTTTTTTTATTTTCATGGCCTTATTTTTGTAACTTAAAAATATTTCCTTCTCCTCGCATGGAAAGTTTTCCCCACAGCATCATACCATATTTTATATGCAAATAAATGAATGCATAGTAAACCTGCCTAATTGTTTCACTATTCATTGGTTTTATGACTTGACTCATTATTTTAAATACCTTTATTTATCTTTTTAATAATGTACTCTATTTGGAATTTCCAGTTTAACTGCTTATCTGTTAACACTCCTAGAAAATTTGAGGATAGTGATCCTACTATGTCTTTTGTCTCTATTTGGAGTTTAATTGGATTTGTAGAGCATTTTGTTAATTCAAAATTAATCCATGCTCTTTTTTATTTTTATCATCATATCTAGATATGAGTAATATTACTTTAGCATTGTTAGAATTGCATTTGGCTTGGTTTCCAGGTTTCTGCAGTTTCTTCTTCCTCTAGTCGTTGTCATCATCATCATCATCATCATCATCTGCACATCCTATTGCTACCTCCCCATTTTTTGTAATAATTCAAAAATGTTATTTACATACACTAGAAATGGAAATGGTCCCAATGTTGAACCCTTCAAAACTCACTGTCTTATAACCTGGAGATCTGATTTTAATTTTCTACCATACCGTTTATTTTTTATGTTTTTTTTCTACATATTATGTTCTGTTTTTTAAGCACATTTTTAATAAATTTTTTGCCAGCCATTTGATCCCTTATGTCTCTAATTTATTTATAAGAATGTCTGAATTCACACAGTCAAAGCTTTTGATAGATCTAGCATAAATCTTACATTTTGATGTTTGTTTACTGCAATTATCATTACAGTATTTGTCCTTTCAATCAAATCTAATGTTGATTTATGTTCTTGGAATCCAAATTGTCAAGTTAACATAAGTTTGATATTTTTAGATATGCCTATTGTCATTCTGTATATAAGTTCTCTAGTTCTTTTGAAAATCATGGAACATAGCATAAGTGATCTATAATTATATTTTTCCTGCTTCCTTTCTGTTTATATATTGATATGACAACTACCTTTTTTAAGATGTCTGGAAATGTTTAAAGATGTATTAACAAAGTGAGTAAAGATTTCTGTCAATTTTTTACTTTTAGCTTATTTCCTTCATTGTCTTTTCTATTTATACTGATGTTGGTCATAGACACTTTATATGTGCTTTTTGCACATGTATTGCCTCTGCATACAGGAGTTGAAAATCGCTATTTATATCTAATGATATCTGGTTTATGTGTGTCATTACCAAATGAAACCTCTGACTCCATTCTTTTCATGTTTTGATGCTACCTTACCTGTTTAGCATGGAAATTTACAGTAGGGCTGTAAATAGCAGGTATGCGCTGTAGTAATTTCATTATCTTCATTGTAGAAAGCTGACCTTGAAGCTGATAAGGACTGAAAGCAGTGAGCTGTCCCATCATTATTGTTCCCAGTACCAGTGCCTCCAACACCCTTGCCATGTCAAAGGAATACCAAATATCTTTCATACTTCAATATTAAAAAATATGAAAAGAGTGTTTAACATACACAGTATAAACATTAAAGAGGAAATAGCAAAAGACAGACTTATACTCCAAAATGCTGTTTTGAGTTGGTTACATATACTTATTTTTGTTTATTTATTTTACCTTTCAGTAGACTCTGATATGAGTGTCTGACATAATCAAGTACAACAGAATGTGATAAAGTATAATACATTTTAAAATATATGATAAATATCTGGAGGATAAAAATAAATGCAGATTACAGATTACAAATAAATCAAAAAATTATAAATAAGTACATAGATACATGTTATGAACAAAAAAATAAAATCTATAAAATGGCATAAGGAAAAAGATAAAATAATTTTAAACAACTCATATTTTTATAAATAAAAATTCTTCTATCATTTCATCTAATCTTTGCAAGCATTTACTTGCAATAGTGATGCCTATATTTAAGAATAAGAGAGGTGTGAATATACCCTCAAATTACAGAGGAATTAGCTTGCAATCTGTATTAGGTAAGTTATACACAGGAGTCCTAGCAGAAAGAGTACAAAGATGGCAGAACAGAATAAGTTATCAAAATTTCAGTCAGGATATAGGAAGAATAAGAGAATGATCGATAATATCTTTGTTATGAATACATTGGTAAATAAGTATTTAGCTGAAAAGAGAGGAAGATTATGTTATTTGTGGATTTTGAAAAGGCTTTTGATACAGTAAATTAGGAAGCATTATGGGCATAATAGAGTAGAAGGGAATAAGTAACAGATCCATAGAAGTATTAAAAAGAATATATACTGATAATGAGTTTTGTATAAAAATGTCAAACAGTAAAATAACATAAGCTATTCTAAATAATATAGGGCTAAGGCAGGGTTATAAATTTAAGTCCTATATTATTCAATTTATTCATTCAATTGTCAATTGTCCTAAAGGAAATCAATGCAGTAAATAGCCATGTTCCAATAATCAATAATAATGAAATACCTGGGTTATTTGCAGATGATCTTATGGCAGTATCTATATCCAAGGTGGGTTTAAATTAATCAATTGAAGCAATAAATAAATTTTGTAGGAAGTGGAGTTTACATATTAATCCAAATAAATAAAAAATTGTAGTCTTTAAAAATGGCAACAAATTAAGGAAAGATGAGAAATGGTCCTGGCAAGGAAGAGAAATTGAGATAGACTATGAGGAAAGGTCAGACTAAGAAGCAATTGAACTTTATCACTTCATCATATCAGTCGTCCATCTTTCATCCAACTTCATCTTTCACTCATCACTCCATTATTCACCCAATCTCAAGGTGTAACGCAATCTGTGCTGAGGAGGTGCATGGAACATGAAAGATGTACATTGAAAGGAGCCTCTGGAATACCAGGCAGCCTTCCAGAGTTTTTAGGCTTATCAGATATGCATGGCTCTGCCTGGGCAGACCATTTACCCTTGCTTCTCATGGGACCTTTATGGAAACCACCTATAAAATTAATAATTCACTCCTGAGGACATATTTGTGAGTCCTCGGCTGTTGCAATTTCATCCCTAAATGAGTGAGCTCTCTTGGAGCAAACCGCAGATATGGAGAGGATCTGGGCCAAAGAACCTTAGAGTTCTTTGGGACAGGTGAGTTACATCATGACTTTAAGCCAAGTATGGCCCTAAAGGTTCTTCTGGATCAACCTCCAATGTAAGAAGCTGGCTTTTGCTGCTTTCTGCAGAATGTTTAATGAATAAGGAATATACCTAGCCCTGATTCAATAACCCTAGATTAACAGGGGCTGAGTTATAGGACTAGGAGAATGTCAAGGTAGGTTGTTACATTGCAGCAAGGGAAATCAGCCCAGAAGTTGTATCCTTGTTTGTAATGGAATTCAATGCCTACCTCTTTTAGAATTTTGTTCTAGTGATGTCACCACAGTGAAAATTGACTGCAACATAGGGGGAGGGAAAAAGGGGCCTACTGCTGAGCTCTATCTATCTCTCCTTCAATGGTGGTAATCCACCTACCTGTGAACTAGATCAGCTGGTAGCATACTGCACTCAGTGAGAGGGGTGCAGACCGTCTTTGATATCTGCTAATCTTCTCAACATTTTGTTCTTAATATTCATTTTCTTAGTCATGACAAAAAGGAGTTTATTATAAATGCATTTGAATATATAACACCCTTCTCCCTAAATTAAGGGTCTTATCTAAACAATGGTAAATCCTTCAATACTGCTCTTAAAAATATCTGTATAAAAAGGCCTACTACTCTGTAGATGATTATATAAATAACACTACAACATGTTGATGTATACTTTTGTATATGATAGATATTAATCTATGAATATAGGCATATACTGTACTCATATATATATATATATATATATAAATTAACACTAATAATAAAAGTAGATAAAGATAAAACACAGAGAAAGAGTCACACTTGAAATTGCTATATTTCGAACTACTGCGAGTTCTTCAATGGCAAGAAGCTAGACAAGTGCTATCTTTAATATAGGATGGCCTAGAAGTAACAAAAGGCTGTAACAAACAATCTACTAGAGCGGAAATACGTTCAGTGGGGGAATCGAAGCTGGCTACTATTGGGCGGCCTGGACAGTTCTCTTTGTGAATTTTAGGGAGAAAATATATGGTGGGAGCACGAGGGACATGAGGAGTAAGAAGAGTGATATCTTGGGAACTAAGTCCTTCTGCTGTACCAGAAGAAGTAATAAAAGAAGCTATTTCTTCATTAAACTTGACAGTTGGGTCGGAAGACAATAGTTCATAATAAGTGACATTCTCAAGCTGTCGGTAAGCTTCAGCATTGTAAGACGAAATGTCCTGTAGTACTACTGAGGACCCTTTATCAGCTGGAAGGATAATAACATCAGGATTATTAGATAATCTTTTAAGTGCTGATTTCTCACGTAAAGTTAAGTTGTCTTTAGGAGTGATCTTATCTAGAAATTTAGAATCACTGATCGAAGTTAAAAATCTGTTAATAAGCATTTCTAAAGGATGGCTAGAAGGTAAAGATGGAGGTTCAAGTTTGGAGGGAGAACGAAACTTGAGAAGGCAAGGAGTAACATTTGAAGTAGGCTGAGAAGATTTAGTATGCCAATAGTAACGCCATCTTAAATTACGGCAAAATTTAACACCATCAGAAACAAATTTAAGGCGATTAAATTTGGGAGTTGGGGCGAAAGATAATCCTTTTTGTAAAAGCAATGTATCAGTGTTGGAAAGTGAAATAGAAGATAAATTAACAACAGCAATATTACTAGTAGGAGAAGTACAAGGGGTACAATTGCTATTGGGCTGCTGGTATGCAGTACCGGAGTAAAATTTAGATGGACGAGGTAAATTGAAAATAGAAGCTAAGTCAGGAGCTGACGCTACGAGCGGCGGGGAAAAGTTATGGAAAAAAGATGCATTAAACTGAATAGGAATACCAGCTCTTAAATATTGTAAATATAACCGCGATAGTTTAAGAAGATGTTTCTGATTGAGGGAACTTAGTAACTTATTAGCACTCATCAAGATACTATTAATTGTAGTAATATATTTTGGAGAACATGCCAGAATAATTTTAATAAAACTAATTAATTTAGACAAATGAAATTGCTGCAAATATTGACAATTATTAAGGATCATCCGTAGAAAATGTTGGGAGATATGGTGCCTAAATAAATGAAATTGGCTATGAAGTGTGAAGTGTCTAGCTTCTTGCCATTGAAGAACTCGCAGTAGTTCGAAATATAGCAATTTCAAGTGTGACTCTTTCTCTGTGTTTTATCTTTATCTACTTTTATTATTAGTGTTAATTTGTTACATTGTTAATAGTGTTTCTTTATTTTTATGTTTCATTAATATTATATATATACAAAAATATAAATAGCAACTGTTGCATGAACTTGTAGAGTACTCTGAAAACTAAAACTGAACTAAATCTAAGTTACAAAGTCTTTGATTCCTGTTTATTCAAGCCTGGTCTTTAATTTTTTATTTTAGCCTAAGCAGACATGGTAGAATTAAACAGAATTTATTAACAGTGAAGCATGAATACAGCAGAGTTCTCAATTTGGTAAAAGATTTTTATTATAAAAAATAACAACTTTCATGGACTTTGAGATTTGACAATAGGATTGTCTCAGCACATTCATCCTACCATTGCCAGAGTATGGCAGTTGGTCTCCAGCTGATAATAAGAGAATGAGTGCTCTTGAGACATGTTCTGTATTTTAAACAAGTGAGGTATATTCAATTTACTATGTGGACAAGAAATTCACATTCCATTCATTATCATATGGGACATTAAGGTATTTGCTTTAATGACTTACTTGAGCATATTTTCTTGTTGAATGGCATCTATTTTTAGCAATTGACCACCAAGATATGCACTGGATCCATATATAATCCAGGGAATACCAAGCATAAACCCATAAATAACGCCTTGCCATTTCATTGCCCCCAGAAACTTTTTCTCCATCAGCAACATTTCTGTATCAAATTGTGCTGCAAACATATCTTGAAGATTGAGAGCTGTTATAGCTCGGATATTTAATACAGCTTTATCAACAGTCTGCAAAATGGTAGTTAAATTATTGGCAGTACAAACCAAAATCTCAAAGCAATGCACATGATGTATATATTAATTTCAAAATTAATATAGATTACATAATTTAAACAATTCTGAAATAACTTAAAATTTCAACCATCATAAAGACATAAAGACATTAAACTTATTAATTTAATTTCTTATATTAAGCTAAAGGCTTCTACAAGCAAGGCATGGATTAAACAAATCATATACCTTTCTAGCCTTAAAACCAAAATACCTTCAATGAAAAGCAGCCAAGATTTTCTGCAACAACTACAAGTCCTTGCCCAAATAGAACCTGTCAGCTAAACACTAAACCTATTAAATTACCAGTTGTACAATGTGAATGTGACATTAATAGATGAAGTCAATAAACAAATTTCCTCAGAATTTTTCAAACAAACAGTCCAAGCTACATTAGCAAAAAGATATCTGCCAGATGAATGACTATGAATCTATGCAGATGGCTTGTTAATGTCTAATGGAAGGGCAGGCTCCAGAGTGCATTCTACACATTTTCCATTATATTATAGTTGGTGGAAAAAAAAAAAGTAAATAGATAGAGAGATCAAAGCCACCTTCACCAAGTACAAATGATTTACAGATCATAAGCATTTAACAATGCAGTAACCTTCTCGGACTCCATACCGGCACTAGAGGCAATAGCATCTAATAAATGCCCCCCCCCCCTTAAACAATCAATGAAATATGACAGTAAAACAATCGCAAAATTAAGTAAAACTATTCACTTCCAATGGGTACCAAATATATTGATCTAATAGGAAATGAAATAGCAGATTTCCTAGCCAGAAATGGAACAAACATTCAATCCACCAAAATGCTGATGAGCTGATATTTAACAAAGAATTTAATTAAAAATGAACTAAAGAACAATTCCTCAATGACAGTTCACTGAAAACAAATAAAACATGGAAAAACATACGTGTTTTAAATAGTGCAAATTTTCATAGCGAAATCCCTCAGATTTCATTAATTTTGTTCCACTTACTTGTACATGTTGCTTTCATCATCAGCATGGTTCCACTGTCAGCTTTCCAGAATAATATTAAGATGTCACTCTGTAGAGTTTACAAATTTACTGATGAGGTTATTGTTTTAAAGACCAAAGTTAGTTAAATTTTTCTTGTATGATTTACTTGAATACATACATACTCTTAAAGTTAAAACTTTGAATATACAAGATAGAAACATATTGTTTACATATGAAACAGAAACAGATAACATGTTGCCATTCTTGGATATTAAAATAATGAAACATCAAGGAAATCTGGAATTTGGAATATACAGAAAGTATACACATGCAGATAATCACATCAAAGCTTGACAGTTTTAACTCCACAGTGCACAAACATGCAGTTATCAACAGCTTAACACACCAGCTAGTTAACCTCAAATTAGCAAAGAAGGATATTTTAATGAATACAAACAAATAGAAGAAACAGTGATTAAAAATAGTTTTAAAAAGAACTAGTACACAAAAAGGTATAGAAATTCAAGAGACAAAAATGCATCAAAGATACCACAACATTTTCAGCAAGAAAAGATAAGCTAATTTTTAAAAAATTCACATATCGTCCATGGTCTACAAAAAATTTCAGAATATTCTTAAAGATTTTAATATCAGGTTAGCACCAGTTAACAGATTTAATGTTAAAAATGTACTCATAGATAATGTTAATGACAGTATTTCACAAGAAAAAAAAAAAAGGTATTTACAAAATAAATTATGCAGAATGTAATAAAATCTTCATTGGAAAAACAAAGAGAAACATAGGCATACAGTTAAAGGAACAATTAGATACATTAAGGACAAGGAAATAGAGAAATCAACAGTAGCATATCATTTTTGGACAGAAAATCAAGACATAGCAAAATTATAAAGTAAAATTATTAAATTAGTATAAGTACTTACAGAACTATCAACTTGGGAGAAAATCTACATCTACAAATACAAAAAGAGTCTAATGAACTCCAAGACTGCTGAGGATGAAAATATAAACTACAAGTTTATCACACCATCACCAGAGCAGAATACACATTCCCACAGCTTAACGAACTATCTGACAGTTGAATTTTAGGCTAGCTGATGATAAAAACAAAATGCTCTCGAAACATGTTCTATATATTATGACAAGTAAATGACGCATTAAGAGTGTATAGTTTAACTAAATCATACAATAATATCAATTATATGATTGGCTTCACTGTGCAAGTTCCAATTAATATTTTAATTAAATTTTCCTTGTTTATGAATATATTCCCACACTGTTAATTTTATGGGTTTTTTTTATAAACATTTTGTTTCATTTTAAAATTTATAGTGGTTTTCTTTGGGGGGGGGGGAGCAGGAATGATATGCTATTGCTGATTTCTCCATGTGTTTATATTATACATTTCTCATGTGTTCCTTAAATTGTAGGGTAATGTTTCTTTTCATTTTGCCTATAAATTTCAGTTACAAACTTTTTCAGTTATAAATTACTAATTATCATAAAGAATGGCTAACCTCAAAAAAAAAAAAAAAATGCAATAAAACTACTCACCCTACAAGACAGCAATGTTAAATTCATAATGGAAATGGAAAACAACAATGTTTTCCGCCTTCCTGGACATAGAAATTATAAAAAATGGCAATATACTGGAATTTGGCATATTCAGAAAAGATACCCATACAGGTATTTATATCAAAAAACAACAGTGACAATTCAAAACAACAAAAATTCATAATAATCAACAGCCTCACATTCAGATTAACAAAATTATCAGTAAATAAGGCAGAATACAAATCCAAGTAGCAAAAAATCATAGATATGGTGCAGAAAATGGCTACACAATAGATTTGGTCAACAAGAAAATAGAACAATTCAAAAAACAAAAACATATAAAAGACATCACCACACTAAAGTCTACAAAAAAGATCATGTGTACAAGAAATCCACATTCCATCCATGGGCACACCAATAATTTAAGATTAAGAAGAGTTTTTAAAGATTCAAACATTATTTTGCCTCCAGCAAACAAATGTAGTTTAAAAATCCTCCTGAAAATAAACACAAATGACAAAATTCCTCCAGGAAAACAATCAGGCATTTACGAAATCAGTTATAAAGACTGCATTTGAAATATATAGGCAAAATGAAATGAAACATTATCCTACAGTTTAAGGAACACATGAGGAATGCAAAGTATAAACACATGGAAAAATTGTGATAGCATACCATTTCAGGCAAAAAAAAAAAAAAAAGCATGAATTCCAAAATGACCCAAAATTCTGAATAACCCATAGAATATACAGTTTGGGAAAATATAAGGAAAACTTAGTTAATTTTGATTTTGCAAACAACAGTAACCTCATCACTAAATTAAATTCATAAAATATACAGAGCAATATCTTAATATCATGCTGGGAAGCTTACAATGGAACCATGATGATGAAGGCAACAGCAAACATGTTCAAGTCAATTGAACAACATTGTGAAATTTGAGTGATTTCCTTGAAAAGGTTGCAGTATTATATGCACTTCTTGGCAAAACAATTATAACAAACCAAGAAAAGAATTAACAATAATCTTTCAACTAAATACTGACCATGCTACCCCGCAGCCGACCTGCACAACATAAAAATGTACCAAAGTAAACAATGTGTAACATGTAATTAACCAGACACAATTACAAATAAGTATCATCTACTAGACTGCAAAAAAACTGAATAATAATAACAATAACATCAATACGTATTTCTAGACTTTGAGGCCATGGTCTAGTTATGATAAAATGTTCATCTCAACCCCAGATTTTGTCACATACTTTGGCAGACATCATCAGGAGAATAAAATTATGCAGTTATCTGTCCCCAGTTGTTTCTTATATGAGCCTTGGCTGCTAAAAGTAGGGGTTGAAGGTGTGACATAGGATGGAGTAGATAGGATAGGGGTGCGAAGGACATGTCAATATTGATAACTGGCTAGAATGTTCACACGTTCAGCAAGAGCTGGAATCCACACTAGTTTAGTTTAAGTTCTTTTTCCTTTTTATTATTTTATTTTAATGTTATATGGATGTTGAAATATTTTTATTGCTTTCCCATGAAGTCTGCTGTAGTAGCTTTGGTAGTGGCAAGGACCTTGGATCTTCATAAGGCATGTAGTGATTATCTAAAGCAATAATGTGCTCAGTAAAATAGCTGATTTTTCTATATGTTCCAGGTGACAGTTCCTTTTATGTGCAGAAATACTGGTCTTAATGCTACATTTCATATCTTTCCTACAGTTGCACAAAATTCTGTAGACACCAGTATTGTGAAATTGTAGTTTAAAAAAATCTGATGGTTGATACAGACAAAATGGATGCCCACATAATTATGAGTATTTTAAATCTGATTTTATGCAGAGGGGTGAGTAGATCATGTATTGCAGGCATATCCCTCTTTACAAAAATACATAAAATGGTACATGGAATTATTTTTCTGTCTTGAACAATACAAACATATATGATTGTTTGGTTATTTGGAGAGCTCTAAATTCACACAAACCAATGATATAATTGGACTTTTTAATTTCTGGCAATAATATTATATAGATTATTAATTTATTTAAACTTGTAATGCTAAAAACATCAAATTTTCTCTTCCACACTACCAGTATACTGACGATATATGTCACACACGACAAAATAATGCAATAATAAATTTAACACCAATTTTGTTGGAACTAGTACAGTAAAGCAACTTATATATTCTTATTAATTGATATCATTGTATGATTAGCTTCACTGTGCAAGTTCCAATTTACATTTAAGTTATATATTCTTAATTAGCTGGTGAGTCAATTTAATACTCTTATGCTCCACTTACCATTAAACTATACAGAACTTGTTCCACAGGTCATTGCCTGCGTCATCAGATGAGTCAATGCTAAATTATAAAAATTGTTTCCCATTCCCAGCTCTAAAGGTCTATCTATAACTTTTAGCACTTTGATTTACATTTTTTTCTATATCATGTTTATCTCTCCAAAGTGACATGCAACTGCTGGTTTTTCTTTCTAATTGTACTTTATGTTTCTACAGTGAATTCTTTGAATCAGTCTCTGAAATTAAGCAACAAGCAGAATGAGGAATATATCCACCTAGTAAAGTCTGCATCAGTCAGAATTTTTTCAGGTTCAGAGGTGGATGTTATAAACAAGAAGCATGATTAGCTATGGGAAATCCACTATCATTGTTTCTGGCCTATTTATATATGAGTATTTTAGAAATTCACATCACCAAATCATTCCTATGCATTTTTAAAGTATGGCACAGATATGTTTTTATTATTTATTTATTTACTTATTTATTTATACTGGTAGAGTTAAGGCCTTGGGGCTTTTTCTTCCACTCAATGTTGATGATTTCTTTGCATTGGTTAATAAGAAACACTGGATGTTGATTTGAAATTGTTAAATATACAAGGAAGAGAAATTAAATTCATGTCTGAAACAGAACAAGACAACATGGTTACTTTTCCTGACTCAAAGATTGTAAAAATAGACAATCATTTGAAATTTGGAATGTACAGAAAGCACATGCATACTGACAATTACATAAAATCAAGTGACATCAATCCTACAGCAAACAAACACACAGTCCTCAACAGCTTAGCTCATAGATTCATTAACATTAACAGAGTTTAAATACTATGAACAGTACTCACAGATAATACAAATGGTAAAAACCAATGGATACAACAATGAAAATGTAGACAAAAATTTCAATAAATTCAAAGAAAAAAGGAGATTAAAACAGGTTATAACATTGGCACCAAGAAAAGACTACTACCATTCACAGGAAATTTACTTATTATTCTTGGGCATCAAAAAATTCCAGAAAATATTCAGATAGTTTGTTATTGCTTTGTCCTCAGTAAACAAATTAGTATAAGTAATCTGCTCAACTCCAGATATAATGACAGAATTCCTAATGAATAGAAACCAGCAATCTATAAAATCCACTACTCAGAATGTAACAAAGTGTATGTAAATTATAATTAATTTGTCATCTAACACACTCTTATGCTTCACTTACTTTGAAACTGGTCCCACCATATTTAAAAGTAAGTGAAGCATAAGAGTGTGTTAGATGATAAATTAATTATAATTTACATTTAACAAGCTTCACTGTGTGAGATCCAACATAATTTTTTTAAACATGTCTTATTTTTTGAAATTTCTAAAATGAATAACAAAGTATATCTTATTTTGATTTAAAGTAAAACACTAATAATCATGTCATCACATTAAAACTCTCTTTAAGTTTCACAAACACACTTACAAACACACAGTGTGTTTGTGAAACTTAAAGAGAGTTTTAATGTGACGACAGATTATAAGATATACAAAAGTTTCACTGTGTGGATTCCGACATTCTGTAAACATATAACAAAGTGTATGTTGGAAAAACAAAAAGAAGCATTGGAATTAGCCTCAAAAAACACTGGAGAAACATCAGGTACAATCAAATAGAAAAATTAATGGTTGCACATCAATTTTGGAGGAATAAACATGATATATAAATGGAAATAAATTTATTTAAATTTATAGATTAACTTTTGGGAAAAAAAAATTATAAAAATTTGGGGATAAGATTATGAACTTCAAGATCCCACAGAAGACAAATTAATCCAAAGTTCATAAAATGTACATGAGAGCTACATCAAGTCCATCCAGCCATCAACGAATTTGGCAGTCAACTCACAGCTGATGAGACAAGCAATGGCCTGTGAAACATGTTCTGAGTAATTTAATGGTATGTGGAGCATTAGAGCAATAAGTGGACTTACCAGATAATTAAAAATATATAATACTGATAAAATATAAATAAAACAATTTATAAGTAAATTCATTGCAAAATAATTTTAAGTACCTTAACCACAAATAAAAATATTCATAATTACAATGAACAAAATATGCAAGAACACTGTATATATGATAAAAATAATCTAAAACATATCAGTAGATAATTAAGCATGGTAGAAAAATATTTAAATAAAAAATATAAGCTATAATATTATAGGCTATTCATAGTAATATGTTATTTTAATTTAGTTTTAAATTGTGAAATGGTCTGAAAGTCCTGATATTGCAAAGTAAGAATTCCAAAGATGAGCAAAACTATGAAAGAGGAAGAATATGAAGTGGTTCATTATGTTGATAGTAAAGAATGATATGGTTTGGTATCAAGGAGCGGTGATGTGAAGGAAGGAAAAGTAATTTAGGGACCTGTTCAGGTAAGCGATAGGAAATTCATTTAGACCAACAAGATAGCAATACCCTAAAATGATCCTGCCCATAGCCAAAAAGTTGCATCCATTTTGGAATTGTATGGTATGTCGAGCAGGGGAGTATGCAAGGAAACCAACTTGATTTACAGTGTACCTTTGTGTACTTACTCAAGCTTTCATGTTTATCTTATATATCACAACTTTTAGATGCAATTACTGATATACTGTTGTGGGTCAAACTAAACACTCTTATAGCTTCACTTATTTACTGTTTCTTTAGAACATGTTTCACAGACCCTTGTCCTTATCATCAGTTACTTGTCAACTGCTGTAATGTACAATTATGCTCTGGTGGACATCTTATAGGCTGGAAAATGATTATTTTTTTCTCCTAGGATCTCTAAGTTTTTATATTTTTGGTAGTAAATTTTTCTCACATGTTTAGTGTTTATGACCTTCTACCACCTTTAGCAAATGCATTTTCTCTTGAACTTTGTGATTTGTGGTACAAAATTTACATCTAAAAGTATTTACATATAAAAATCGGTTAACAAACTTAAAAAATTCAGGAGAAGAAAATACAGTTAAACTTCGATTCATCGTTTTTGGAGGGACTAGGTTTAAAAAACGATGGATGCGGGAAAACGATAGATATGGAAAATGCATAAATCATGTTCAAGAATAAATGAAGTAAGCATGTAAGGAAACAGTACATTTTGGGGCAATTTTACATGTTACCATGTACATATTTTAGGCGTTTGTTATCAGTCCTGGTGGTGAAGCCATACTTGCCTCGTAAACCCAAGATTGTGAGTTCAATCCCGGTCTTGGTCAATGAATTTTTTTTGGGGGGGGGGTAAAAATCCTAAGTATGGCTTCCTTCGGAAGGGAGGTAAAGCCGTGAGTCCCGCGTCATAGATTTACGGCATGTAAAAGGACCTCAAGTTTGAAAGAAGAGGCCTGTGAGCAAAATTTATCAGCCGTTTCATGCCGTGAATTGAAATGAATGCTGATGACTTGAGATGTTAAAGAGAGCCCGTAAATAAATCAAATCAACAAAAATCAACGTTTGCTACTTTCTTTGAAAAAGTTCGTTAACTGACATTTGCTTCTTTTCTTTTCGTGCGAAACAACAAATTTTCCACATTGAACGCATTCTGTTGCTCACTACCGTCCACCCGTCATCATGTCCATAGCTGTATGCTTGCAGTTTTACATGCTCAGAGCTTTGGCAAGCGTCGGCACGGCTTCGGCTGTTGCATGGTCTAACGCCATCTTTCTCATATGCAAACACTTTCTACTCCTCCCATCTCGTCGTATATTTCATGAACACTTTGAACGCCACATGTGACAATGTCCTCGTCGTCCAATGCCCCCTAAGTGTCAAAACTTTGGCCCATTCTTTGCATCGGCTATCATCATCCTGGTGCTCCAAAAGTATCGGCAACTACGGAGAGTCACGTTTGATCCGAGAACTCTCAGTATATCCTACGATCACTACTTCAGTTATTCCAGTTCGAAAACGATCGTTCGAGGATAGAATTTTTTGGTGGCTGAACTTTTTGAACGAATAATGCGGGAAAACGATACTTCGATGAATGAGGGTTTTATTTATATAAGTTATCATGTAAAACTTTTGGGAGTGCATAAATTGAACGAAACATTCTGGAAAACAATGGTTTTGGCAACGATAGATCGATGTTCCAGGATACCATTTTTCATAGGATGTCAACCAGAGTATAATAGTACATCCTCCAATTGCAGCAATCCATTAAGAGTTGTTAAATAGAATTAAGGAGATGAAGGTATATCTGAGAGCTGGAAAGTGAGCATGATTGTACCATTATATAAAGGTAAAGTTGATATAAATGACCCAATTAACTACAAAGGAATTAGTCCGTCATCCATTATAGGTCAAATATTCACTGGCGTATTAGCTGAAAGATTACATGAGTGGGCAGAAATGCAAGGTAAATTATCGGAATTTCAAGCAGATTTTAGAAAAGGAAGAAGAACAATAGATAATATAATGATAATTCATAGTGGATAAATAATTAAGAAATAAAGGGGTTGATTATATATTTTTTTTTTTTTTGCAGATTTTGAGAAGGCATTTGATATAATAATCAGTGATGCATTGGCACACAAATTGACAGGCAAGGGAATCAATACTAAGTTTATTCTAGAACTTCAAAAATTATATGAAAGAATCAGGTTTTGTGTTAGATGAGAAGGTAATATTAAATATTTATAAAACACTCTATACATGAAAACTGTATAATTACACAAAGTTTTTGTCTTCTGTGTAAAATGCTAGTGAGTATGTCTTTGTTTTGCAATCAAGTAGGTAATACTGTTCACAATGTTGTCCACATAGAGTGCAGGAACATTGAAGTGACACCTAATGAAATCCTCTTTGGTTGCAGATTCTGAAGTGAAAGCCATGTGCTGCCATTCTTGTATATATGTCGCAATGGGAAATTTAGTTCCTTCCATACTCTATATTCATTGCTGGCATGTGATAAAAGCCTTAAGTCTATTGCCTTTGTTTTTTCTTCCTTTCTCTTGTGGGGTTTTATCAGATTGTACTTTATTGCTACTTCCCTAATGAAGAAGTCTGTGGTGGCCAAATGATAAACAAGTCTAGTCCTTGTCTTTTGGGATAGTCGAAGGGCTCTATGCAGTTAAGCTACTTTAACTGCCTCCAATTTAATTAGATTTGCGAAGTGATAATTTTAGTAACTGCATAATATGCAATTGAGGCAACTTTGATGTGAAATAGGCTCAAGATTGTGCCAAGTGATAATTTGTCTATGTTCTTAATGTTGACTGTGTCTTTAATGGCTGCTGTACATCTTTCTTCTATATGCTTTGTAAAAGTTTTTTGCCATGACTTGAAGTGTTAATCCCATGTACTTATAAGAATTTACCAAATCTAATTGAACATTTCTACTGAAGTTATCTGTTTTGAAGATGTTTCCTCCTCTCCTGATTTTCAGGATTTTTATTTCTTCTTTGACTATACCATGGGTCAGTAAGTTGAACAGTATTGGGCTGAGGGGGTCTCCTTGGAGGACCCCATTTGTTTGGACTATGAACCTAGATTGGCATCCTCTGTTAGTAACAGATAGCAGTATGCTCTCAATTAGTTCCAGGAGAGGATTTATTTGTCCAAGAATGACAGATAGTTTTCTCATCAGGATGTCCCATTTTGCACTATCGAAGGCTTTAGTGAAGTCAACGAAAGTGGCAAATAGATATAGATATGTAAGTGAAGTGTACAAAAATTACCCACAGTGTATCAATCAATATACAAAACCTTCACTGTAAATAGCTTCAATATTTTAACAAATATGTTAGATATCCTCCTATTATGCTAATTGCATCCCATATGGTGGCAAGTACTTTCTGATGGTCTGGAGTATGTATTCATGTGAAGGTAACAGCACCACAGATTATATGAGCCAAAATTTGGGTTTGGGAGAAGGATGTAAATTGAGCCCAATGTTATTTAATTTGTTTACAGATGTCATCCTAGGTAGGATATTGAAAAATAATGGGCACTTTCCAATTATTGGAAAGAAGGAAGTACCAAGATTGCTCTTTGAAGATATCTCATAGTTAACTGTGATGGATTACAAAATGTCATTGATGAAATTACTAAATTTTGTGCAGAATGGGGTCTTAAGGATAAATAGCAAAAAAATAAAAGATAATAGTATTTAAAAAAAAGGATCAAAATTAAGGAAAAATTGTTTATAAACAAAGGTAGTGAAAAAAATTGACTATTTGGGAGTGAGATTTGTGAGTAATGGAAAATGAGAGGTACATCTAAATGTACACAAGTCATAGGTAAATTAGCTGTGAAAGTGGTTGAGTCAAAGATGATGTATGCAATAGAAATTTGGGGAGTGTCAAAGGGGTGGACAAAGTATGATTTGTCATATAAAATGTTTTGAGAGGAGTTTTGGGGTTACAAAAGTTCATCAAGGGGAGTAAGTTTGGCAGAACTAAGAAGAGTAGAAAGGAAATGTATGATTTTGAAGCGCTTATCAAAAATGGGTTTAAATATATATTGCAAAACTAGATGAGAAGTTGAAATAAATGCATAGCTCTTAATGATGACTATATTGAAGAGGAGTAAGTTGATTTTGAATGATTTTTTATAATAAAATTTTTACAATAGTAGTCTTAGTATTTATTGAATGCCTCTCGTATATTTGAATTTTAAAGCATTTGTAGAAGCAGTCTTAACATTTTAAATGTTTTTGTGGCATAAGAAATATTCTTTTAAACCAACTCTGAATGTAGTGTAACAACTGAATAATTGGCAAATATTTCTGAACTTACCATCAAATTTCATTTATGGAGTTTTTACAATATTCAGGTCGCATTTTCTATAAGTAGCTTAAGATTTCTGTCACCTCTTTTTCAGCATATGTTCTTTCAGTAACACATCTTAACTTTTCCTAACTATCTTCTAATTATAGCATTTATAATGTAGCAAATTAAATGTAACTGCTCTATAGAGATATTTATACTTACTAGTTTAGTCTTCTGTAAAAGTAAACTCTCCTGAAATATTTTTCCAATTCCAAATTGCATCTGGTATATAAATCCCATAAACATAAATGGCACTGCAAAACAAACAAATAACCCCAGCTTCCATTCATAGTACATGCTCAGTAGTGCTGTTGTCATTACCAGACACAAAGCCTGCGTGAATGACATAAGTCTGTACCCAGAGGCCTGCAAAAATATATTGACTAGTTAAAGCAATGTTATCAAATTTTTCTCCAATTGTGGAAAAAATGTTATACTAAAATGAGCCTTTAATTATGAAATAATGAGTGCCAAAATTTTCTTTTGCTACATTTGTACGATTTATACCCCCTTTGTTGTTCACTAATTTCTGGTTGCCATTCAGGGAGCTGTTTATTTTGGATGCATACTGAGACTCTCCCTGAATGGATTGTCAGTTCTTTGTCAGGGCCATTTAGATGAAGAAATCACATATGCCACACACATACACATACCACAGATACAATGAGGCTATTCAGTGCCATAGTTGTAAAATAATTTTAGAGGGTACTGTTACATTACTTATTATTATATCACAGGAGGCTCCAGATGAACTGTGCTACTTTTGTGGCATTTCTTCTCAGTGGATTTCCTTCCAGATTGTAGCCAGGATTAATCATAAGGCAAGAGGTGTTAAATGCTGTCACTGGTGGCCCAACTTTTTTGGGAATAAGAGTTTAGCTATTCTTTCTATCACAAATTGTTTGTTTTCTTACTGATGATATTATTTATTTAACTAAATACTCTTTTGCATTCTGAAGTACAAAATGGAACATAATCTTTAATCTATACCAATGTGCTGGTGGTTTCCCTTTGGTGTCTGTATATTCCCTGAAGCCTGAATGTGCTTTCCTTGTTGTTAAGAGACCACCACAGGTGGCCAAGGTCGTTAAATCAAGGACTCATGAGCAGGAGGTCTGGGTTTGAATCCTGCCAGGACTGTCCTCCCTGACTGAGGTTTTTTCCAGGTTTTCCTCAGTCCTCATAAATGGCAAATGCCGGGGAGGTACCTAAACTTAGGCCTGAAACATTTCCTTCCCTAAAAATAAATCCTTTCCCAATATATCATTTCATTTCATGTATCACCAGTGTCCATCACCTGTGGTGCCTCTGTAGCAAAAATTGGCATTAAACACTATTCATTCATTCATTGTTGTTAGGATGGAAAGGTTCACAAAAACTATAGATGCTTACATCTTCTCCTCCTCCTCCTCCTCCTCCTCCTCCTCCTCCTCCTCCTCCTCTTCTTCTTCTTCTTCTTAGGTGATACATCTTTCTTTTGGCCTTATCAACAATTTTCCACCATTCATTTGTATCATGTACACATGTTCTCTATTATTTTATGTTATTTTAAGTCTTTCATTATACTATCTTCCCATCTTTTTTTTTTTTAGATCTTTCTCATGCTCTTGTTTTCATTGGCTTCCAATTATATATTTATTTCAGTAATTTCTTTTGGCATTCTCATTATATGACCAAACCATCTAAATTTTTGAGACTTAATAAAAGGTATAATATCTTTATTTTTATTTAATAGATACAACTCAAAATTTTTTCTTATTCTCCAATTACCATTTATCTCCATAATTACTTCATATATTTTCCTTAGTTCCTTCATTTCAAAATAATGATAACTTTCATATATCTTTTTCTTTCAATACCCATGTTTTACATGCAAAAGTTACTATAGGTCTAATTATTGTTATATAACCTCTGTTTAGCATTTCTGAATATTAGTTCAATTATAAATAGATCTGAATTTATCTTACAAGTGTATTCAACTTGTTCATAATAACTCCACTTACTAACATAACACTAGGACATGATTCGAAAGCACTTGCTACCATCATCTGCAGTTCACCAACTACCGAGTAGTCGATCAACAGCTGATGACTTTTTAAATTTATTTTATTTATTTATACTGGCAGAGTTAAGGCCTTAGGGTCATTTATTCCACTCAACCAGTCTTACATGGATGTGCATACATATTATAACATAAAAACTAAACAAAGAGAAATGGATAATAGTAACTATATACAAATACTGAATCACAATCATTGTCAATACAGATCATATTTAGTAGTTACATAAAAATTAAGTGAAATATATGGCTACTATAATGAGCAAATATAATTTTTGGTTTTAAAGCTGAAATTTATCTATCTTATATAGAGATTTGTTAATTAAGTACTTTTAAATTCTGAGTTTTAAACATATGTACATATATAAAGTATACATTACTTAGTATTTATAATTCATTTATATTATAAAGACATTAATGAATAAGATACTGCTTGAGTTCTATTTTAAATCTATTGCAAGAAAGCACTTTTAATTTGCAGGGTAATTTGTTATATAGACACCATCCATTACATAAGGGTCATGCATAGCTTTCTTTTGTGTTTATATGATTTATGGTGTTCCTATTAGATATATAAAAAATAATAACCCTAGTATTTTGTATGTTTAAGCATACTGGTGAAGTAGTTAGGCAATAGAAATAATTGTATTTTTTAAACTCGTAACACTCCAACATTAGTATCATCAGCATAGCTCACTATACTAAAATGATTACCAGTAGGCATATCATTTACATATAATATTAAGAGCACAGGGCCCAAGACAGATCCTTGTGGAACCCCCCTGTTTCACTTTCAATAGCGAAAATCTAACCTTGTTAACCCTATTATGTGCATAGTGTACCATTTCAGTACACTGTATTCTATTCTCCAAATATGATATTCTCAGTCTTTTAGACAGGCCTCAGATTCCAAACTGCTCTAACTCTAACTCTTCCAAACTGAGCAACAAGTAATGCCTGATGCGGTCAAAGGCATTAGATAAACCAATCATTAAGCCAGGAACTTTCTCATCATTATTCAATTTTTCCAGCAATAAATGTATAAAAAAAGTGATTGCTTTTGTAGTTAAATAAGCTTCACGAAAACTATATTGGGTTTATGATGTTATTGCTACCTAGAAATTTCACAGGTTGAAGCAAAATACCTTTCTCAAATATTTTGCTTAAAGTAAAAGTTAGATTATGGGTCTATAATTGCTCAAATCATGTTTAGTCTCTTTTTTTTGTGAACAGGCTTAACAATGCCTATTTACAGAATGTCAGGAAAGGTTCCAGCTTCTATGCTAGCCTTAATCAAGTTTGTAAGGGGCTTGGCTAATATAGTATTGCATTTTTTTAAAACTGTTTTGTTACACCATCCCAACCACTATAAATTTTTAATGGGTAAACTGTTTACAGTTTGAATAATCTCATCTTCAGTGGTAGGGTATATAAAAAAGGAATTTATGCAAGATTTAATATTGAATTTATTTGATAGATTTACATTTATAGTTAAATCATTAGCACAGTTCACAAAATAATTATTAAAAATATTACAGGTTTGATCAGGATTGGTTACAGTTCTATTATTAATTCTTATTTTCATAGGTTTCAATTTCTTCCTTTTGCATATAATTTCTTTAATTATGTTTCATATAGTTTTAGATATACTATTTGAGTTTAAAAAACTTTTAGAGTATTCAGATTTTTGCAATTCACGCAAGATTTGCTGATAATTCAATATGGTATTTTTTATGCTTGAGTTGATAGTGATTCCAACCAGTAGACCTATGCAGTATGTATATGTCTTTCATTTTATTTCTAAATTGTAAAGCTTTACCACTGATATTAATAGAAGGCTTCTTCTTACCATAAATGTACAACAGGACAGGGCAGGTCATATAATTTGTAAAATGTTTGATAAAAGAAATTCCACTTATTATGGACATTAGTTTCACTAATGGCATCCACCCATTGTCTCAGTGGATAAAAGTGTAATTAGGTGTTAATTCTTACTACCAAGTAATCTTATTTCTTTGACTTTATGCTTACTATTCCTAATATTAGCCTTTTCAATAATTAAAACTTGAGTGTAACAGTCAGAGCGGCAGCTATTTATGATGGGAGGAGTGCTTCTGAAACATGTCCTTGTATTATGTAAGCAAGTGGAGTGAGTGTGAACATGTTGAATATGTTAGTGTAGGATATATTACCACTCCATTGCCTACAGCTTAATAAATACAATTTATTTAAAATATTTGTAGCATATTATGTCCTTTTTCCTAATAGGATTCTTGCCTTCATATCTTCTTCTGTTGTGGTACTGTTGTTCACTATTGCACCAAGATATTTATAAAAGTTAATCTGCTATATAAACTTCCATTTATGCATAAAGAGTACCAGTTTATTACATCATCACACATTATCTCTGTTTCAGGAGGCCAGTATTTATATTTACAATATCCAGATTATGCAATAGTATGTCTTCCATTTCTATCACACCAAAACTTGCCAATACAAGGGCAAGCCACGCAATCACAGCAGCTCTTAAGGTGACTGTCCATAGTTTAAAGTAAATAATGAACAAGATTTCAACAAAGAAAATAAAATCACAATTTTAAGATCATAATGGTAGTTATAGTAACTCTAGCTTAATTATAAAACTTCCAAACAGTTAACAGACAACTTCAATTTTTAATAAAGATGAAAGGAGTAACTATTTTCAATATTACAAATTTTGCAGGTATGCTAACTGTACATTTTTATTTATGCCAGTACCGCCATGGGTGGCCGAGGTCGTTAAGTCTCGGACTCGTGAGCGGGAGGTCTGGGTTCGAATACCACCAGGACTGTCCTTCCTGACTGAGGTTTTTTCCAGGTTTTCCTCAGTCCTCATAAATGGCAAATGCTGGGGAGGTACCCTGAACTTAGGCCTGGAACGATTCTTTCCATAAAAATAAATCCTTTCCCAATATAGCATTTCATCTCATGTATCATCAGTGTCCTTGGTGCTTTAAAACTATCTGGCATTTGTCTTCTCTGAGTAAGGATAAACTAAAAAAAAAACTTACCCTGACTGGAAATCGAACCCAGGACCTCTGGATCAGTAGTTACAAATGCTTCCACTATCCATTGAGGTATGGCAGAGAAAAACTAATCTGTTTGCATTTTCTTAAAATGTACTGCGGAAAACCACAAAAAAAAAAAAACTCAGTCAGGTTTGTTGACTGCAAGAAATTGAACCTAAGAACTCCTGAATATGAATCCACTGCCTGAGCCAACCTGCTCAGCCTGACTAATATTCAATAAAAACATTTGAATGCAGTTTTTAGCTACTTTAAATGCAAACATTTATATAAGCATTTTCATTCAATTAATAAATTTTGCATTACTTAAATAAATGTTAATTTACTTTTTTAGTTCATCAATTCTTCATATACCAATAATGAAACAGGAAATACTGAAAAATTTTCCCATACTTTGCAAGCTAATCCTGCAACAATATAATTTTATTCATTTGGTACTGTTGAAATTTTAAAATATTAATAGTTAAACTTACACTTTGTGCCCTATGTGAATCTTCCCTTAGCAGCTTTAGTAAGCTTTGCAGATTGTTCTTTTTGTCATCAAACCAAGCCATTTCTTGTCGCAAAATGGCATCAAATGTTAAGCACCGTAATCTTTTTATTAGTTTACTGCCAGAAACTGCCATCATGTATCCCTATTATTAAAAAGTGTTAATTGTTAATTATAATATTTCAAAATACTTAAAGTTCTATTTACACTTTGTGGGAAGAACTGCCTCAACTATAGCACTCAGACTTAGAACAATTATTATGATCTAAATATAAACAAAAAAATAGGTACTGAAAAAAATCCAAGAGTAATTGGTAAAATTTTATATAATAAACTGTCACTAACAATTAAGTGTCAAAGAGAAAAAAAAAAGTTTAAAACAGAATTGAAAATTTTCTTGATGAATAAATGTATGTATAGGATAAAATAATTGTATAAAAATAATATAGTTGAATGTAATTGTTTAAAGTATAAATGAAAATACCCTATTATTGTATGAAGTACATTTACCTCTTGTTTTAAATTATTTGGTAACATAACTTTTTTTTTGGTCAATTTGAATTCAATTTATTTTCATTCTTTTAAGTGCATTTAAAGGACATGTCACTATAACCTATTTAAATTACATACAAAAGTTTTACACAGCTATTCCATATTTAAATTTCTCTATACTATATAATGCACTTTGAATTAAATATTTTTTTTATGGTTTTCAATTTATTCTGTTGTTTCGTTTATGTTCTTTATTTCATTTGGCAGTTTATTAAATAATTTCTGTCCTGCAATTTCTACTGAATGGTTAGTCAAGTTCCCCTTAGTATTGTTCTGAAGTAATCGTCATTATTTATCAAACCAGAAGAATGTATATTATAGTTTTTTTGGTGTCTTTTATGTACAC
This sequence comes from Metallyticus violacea, assembly GCA_030762175.1. Classification (NCBI taxonomy): domain Eukaryota; kingdom Metazoa; phylum Arthropoda; class Insecta; order Mantodea; family Metallyticidae; genus Metallyticus; species Metallyticus violacea. The sequence continues at coordinate 25,397,386 of CM060836.1, forward strand.
TAGTTTTTATACTTTCATATATAAATATGCAAGGAGCAGTTAAAATTTTTAAATTCTTAAATAAGCTTCTATAAAGTAAGCTTCTATAAAGTAAGTGAAGCTTTAAGAGTGTGTAGTTCAACTGAATCATTCTATACATTTGTTTATTACTTATCTTGCCTATTATTCTGATGAATTTTTTCTGCAATTTTAAAACTTTCTTCATTCCTCTTTGTGTAATATTCCCCCATAGTGTAATGTTATAGCTAATGTACTAGTATATAAGTGCATAATAAACCTGTGTTTTAGTTTTACTACCCTTGCCTTACTGATTTGTCTCATTACATATATGCCTTACTGATTTTTATCAATGTATTTTTAACAATAACTGAAAATTGAGTGTAGAGTCTATGGTCTATAATAAAACAACAACAACAACAATAATAATAATAATAATAATAATAATAATAATAATGATTATTATTATTATTATTATTGTTGTTGTTATTGTTTTTGTTGTTGTTTTTGTGGTTGTATTTTATTTTTTGAAATGAATGAATAAATAATTAGGTTGTTTCATCCTAAATAATTTTTAACTTTGCAATGTTTCTTGATAAAGTGAGGTCTTTTAGAACAGTCTAAAAATAAATAAAGCAAGTAATTTTGGAGCAAATAAGAATTGTATTGCTATTTAGAAATACTTAGTATTTTGTTTGTGTAAGGTATTTCACTTGTTCTAGGCCCATTAGCATCAAGATATACCTGCAGATACCTCTCTATATTTACCACACATCAGGAACAGCTTCAAATTTTTGCCTACTGTTTCTTGCAGTTCCACATAAGGGTATAATTGTTGAGGTGCATTTCCCTTTCAGATGCCCTATAGGAAATAATCTGGGGGATAAAACCAGACATTCTTGCTGGCCCAAGTTCTTTAGAAATGACACAACCTACAAAGAAGAAACAATTTCACCCATGCTCATGCTGAAGATGTGTCATGTGGCACCATCCTGCTGAAAACAGTCAGTACAAAGTTCCTCATCTCCAATTGATTCACAAACTCATGGAAGATTTCTATGTAAATTGTGATGATCATTGCTATATGGAAGCATTTTTTTTTTTTTGATTGATTTATTTATGGATGCTCTTTAACATCTGAGGTCATCAGTGTCCTATTCAACTCAGGGCGTGAAACGGCCGACAAATTTTGCTCAGAGGCCTCTTCTTTCAAGCTTGAGGTTCTTTTTCGTGCCGTAAATGTATGACACGGGACCCACGGCTTTACTTCCCTTCCGAAGGAAGCCATACTTAGGATTTTTACGCCCGAAAAAATCCATCGATCCTGGCAGGGTTCAAACCCACGTTTTGGGTGTAGGAGGCAAGTATGGTAACCATTACACCACTAGGACCGACTATATGGAAGCAGATGAGACCAAAATATAATGCCATGACAGAACATACCACACATTTATTTTTCATTATGAAAATGTGTCTGATGCATGGCACAAAATAGTCCAAATACAGGTCCTTTGGAAATTGACGTGCTTATATAGGTAGAACTTGATAATTGAATGTATGGATGGATACTTTATTGATCCTGTAAATCATAGATAACACAAATGCATAAATAAAATAGGACATATCAATGCAAAAATGAACTGAAAACTATTTACAGTTATATATACCTGGGTCTATATACATATACCCACATACTCATACCCTTATTCCAGTTAGTCCCATTTCAAATATTCATCTACACTGTAAAAGCAGTGGCAAAGAAAAAAAGCCATAAGTGCTGTTTTAAGTTTTGTTTTCTTGACTATTTTTTTAGGTATTTTGGTAATTTATTATATAATTTGATGCCCATGTGCATGGCATCATTTTGGAAAGCTGTTGTGTTGATTCTGGTGACATGTATGTATGTTTTCTGTCTTGTGTTATGATTGTGTACTGCATAATTTGTTTTTAAACTGTTGGGGGGATCATTTTTAATAGTCTTAATGTCTGATAGATATTATATAATGAACAGGAAGAATTTAAAGGTTTTTAAATAGTGGTTTACAGGAAATTGTTGTACATGACTCAGTTATAATTCACATTAGCCTTTTATGGGTTAGAGTGAGTTACTTCATGCAATTATGCAATACCTCAATATGGAATGTGCACATACAAAATATGCTATTCTAGGAGTTGCTGTATTTATATTTTGCATTCAAGTGAATCAAATGACATTTAATTTTTTAATCAGAGACTCTATTCATGCATCCCAATGTAGATTGTTCTCAATCATAATGCTTATAAATTTTATAATGTTAGTACTTTGAATATTTTTATTTTTAAAAGTAATTATTGATTCCTCAAAATTATTTTGAGTTGAAAGTGGAGAATTTTTGTTTTAGCTGTATTATCTATTAATTTATTCACATCAAATAACTTTGATGCTTCATGAGTAATTTTATCTTGGAGAATTTTTTGAGTTTCTTTCCCTGAACTCTCTGCTAAAAATGATTGTATAATCAGCATACTGAATTGTTGCTATTAGAGATATTTTAAATGTTCAATTCTTTACAAATAAGAAAGAGCCAATTGGTCCTATTATTGACTCCTGTGATACTCAAACAATGATACCCCCTTGTTGATGGACAGTATTTTATTTCACCATGCATCATATGCTCTTTTTCTATTATTTGTGCTCTCTAGTTTAGGCATGGTTTTATCTAATTTAGGGTGTGCCCTCTTTCTTATTCCTGATCTTATTGAAGAATAATATGTAGTCCAATAGATGAACTGCTGGAACTAATGAAAGTAAATGTCTGTTTTCTTCAGCAACAGGTTCAAATTGTTTTTTAATACCATTTAATGTCCGTTTTTACTACTGTGGCATTACAGGCAATGAACACATGAGATGAAATTATAATTTGTGAAAGGATTTTTTTAAGTAAAGAAGTATTTCAGACATAAATTTAACCATTTATGAGGACTAAGAAAAACTGGGAAAAAATTCTGTCAGTGAGAATAGTCCTGGCAGAAATCAAACCCCAAACCTGTATCTCACAAGTCCATGTCTTAACAACCTTGGCTACCTATGTTGGTATCCCAATTCTTGTACAGCTGTAACAGTTTATGTAAATATTTCTGCTGAGAGTCTTACGTTGTCTTTCATCTCCTGTACTGTTGTTTCTGGCAGTTTCAGACATTTTTGTTTGTAATGTTTCCATAGTTTCCAGTTTTTTTTTTTTGCCAGATAATGAAGGATTTTGTCAGTAGCTTCCAGATATAAATTGGCCCTGCTTTATTGATGCTGTCTCCCAAGTACACATGGACAATATATATACACTATTCCACAAAGTATTGCTTGTAACACACAGGCAGGATGATATAACAATAGCACTATCAGATGGGTTCTCTGCTGCTAAGGACAGCATTCTTTATGGGTTAGAGGGCAGTGCGACCAAATTTTTCCTTCCCTAATTCTCATACATAAAAAAATCTGCATTAAATATTATATAGTTTGGGATTAGAACATGTAAAATAATACATAAATGATAGTAAAGATTATATTTGTTTGTAGAGTGATATTATTTTAGTAGAGTGCTACTGCTATAATGGCAGGAGTCATTAGTTCCCATTGGTCCCAGGTTTTGAGTAAAATGTCCCAGTGTCCCGATTTTTTAAAAAACCATGCTAAAAATGATTGCTGAATTTATTCATTTTCAATTGTGTGCATTCTTGGTAACTAATTCTTGAAGCATTGTTTCTATGATGGAGTGAAATTATAGAAAGCAGGATATAAGAACGAAAAAACTGATATGCCTGGTAAGTTTCTGATTGGCACTGCCCAAGCTCATTGAAGCAATCAAGAATATTATACACAGAGATGGATGAGAAATACAGGCTTAAAACTGAGACAGAGGGCTTAACAATTGTAAAAATACATTTTAAGAATCTGTCTAGGCTTAGTTCTATACCCAAATTCAAAAGAAAAAAAAAATTTTGAATAGGTTTATAAATCTGATAAATACTTTGATACATAAATTTTGCCATTAAGTTGTGCATTTTGAAGTTGCATTTTTATTAATGTACATTTGTGTTATATAAAATGTGGTGGATTTTATTTCTGTTTTTTTATTTTTAGTCTATCCCATTTTTGCAAAATATTTCAGATTTTTAAATTAAAAAGTTGAAAACACCTCATTTTTTTCAAAAATATTGTGGGTACCTGACAGTAGTCAAGGCATGTGCAAATAACATTTATTTTAAGGGAGGCTTTATCAGCAAGTGGTTGTGCACTCTTATGTTACTCAAATCTTTCATTATATGTTTTAAAATGTGTGCTGTAATTTTTATTCATTTCTTATACCTCTACATAAATATAATCTTTAAGAATGGAATTTTATATATGATACAAGATACTGCATTCTTGTAGAGAATTGGTAAGGCAATTCTCAAGAAAGCATCCTGGCCTTGTGTTCTAGGGGAAACTGTTTGCCAAATTGTTAAAAACTTACGAGAGAGAGTAAGGATGTCTGAATGGCAAGAAATATATTCAGAGCTGCTGTGTTCATTCTAAAGAAAAATGAAATGAAATACTGATACATTACTATGATCCACAAACAAAATAAGAAACAAAGGAATGGAAAAATGATGGTTCACTCCACCCAAAGAAATTTTATGTCCAAGAATTTACAGAGAAGGTTCTTGCATATGTTTTTTGTGACAAAGAAGAAATTATAAAGACATCTTATTCAGAACAGGATAAAACAATGAAAAGGGCATATAATTGTACATTATTGACCAAGCTTCAGGGAAAATTTTGCAAAATTGTGCTTTTTTGCCAGACAATGCACCCATTTATAAATCCCTGATTGCAATGTAGAAAGTTAATGAAGACTTTGAATTGATTTCCCTTCCACCCTATTTGCCAGATTTAGCCCCTTCAGACTATTGTCCATTTCCAAAGCTAAAGACATTGAAAAGGGAAGTAATTTTCATTGAATGAAGCAGCATTAAGTACTGTAGAGGAGTGATTTACAGAGCAAGAAAAAGAATTTTTTTAGAAGCTATAAGAGCTTACCTCTCATATATACATTAATATGATGAATGTACATTTAGTGAGTTACAGTCTATTAATGGTCTAAATTATTAACAATATGGTTATACAAACCTGCACAATCATAGCAACTCCAGCTACAAAGCCTGCTATAAGGAACATATATGTGAAAAAATCTCTCATCAATGTGAATTCATTCATTGGCTTGACTGCAATCTCCTAAAACAAATGCATGATATGTATGTTCAGTTTAAATAATAACAGTAAATAAGGGGTCATCGACAAATTCCTCCACACTTGGGTGATATGCACTGCACAGGGAAAGGATGGTACTCCTACGTTTCTGTCATTCCTCCCTTCAAAACTAGTTTTTAACAGGTAATCCAAACACCATTGCTAAGGTTTGGACTTTACTATCACTGTGCTTGTCCTCATATAAACCAAATATTTGCATTATAATTGTTCAGTGCTTAGTATTAATTTTTTTTTCATATTGTATTAACTTCAAAAGCTTTGCTTGTATATCCAATACTTTAATTTTCTTATAAACATTAAACATTACGACTTTGTTTTAAATTTTGTTTATGTTTTATTTATTGTTGCTTTGACTGTATTGGTCTTCTTGTAACATCTAGATTGTGTACTGAATACTATAGGTGTAAGTCTGTAGGGATGAATGAAATATGATTGCGCAAATTAACTCAGAGTCCTTGGCTCTTTAAAGCTATTTAGCATATATCTCCTTAGGATAAGGAAAAATTCCAAAAGAAATTTTACCCAAACAGCTTTATCTGACCAGAATTCAAACTCAGATCCTCTGGATTATTAGTCACAAATGCTACAACTAGACCATAGAGGTAATCTAAAAATTATTATATTAGTAATTAATAATCTAAATAACTTTATCTTCCATTATAAATATGTTTGTTTTCATTCAAATGTTTGCATTACATATAATTAATTTCATATAAAATCAAAGAGATGACAAGATATGCTTAATTTAGGAGCATTTTTTCAAAACTTAATAAATGCCCTCGCTCACTTAACACAAAAGTTTGATAAATGCTATTATTTTCTACATGTTAATCAGTGACATATAATGTGAACGAACTGCATGCATTAGCTGCTAATTCATTGTTGTGGCTTGCTCAGTTTCCTGCTCATTTCTGCAAGCATTGGTAAATCATATTTTATCCTCATTGTGCTCAAGAAAAAAATTTTTGTAAAGGTAAATGCACAGCAAGTCATTTTGTATACTGAACCATCAATAAAACATAATAATCTGTGTGAAGAAGTTCAAAATACCTACCCAGCCCTTCCTGTGGTGGTAGATGTGATTAAACATTGGGAAAAAGCTTGCAATAAGGTAATGTCTCTATCACAAACTGTTCCCAAGATCAATACGCCCAATAAAGAAAAAGAAAAAATATTTAAAATTAATTTGTGTCAGAACTAAAACTGTCGATTCACAGTTATGATGTAGGCAAAAGCCTGTGAAACATGCTCTGTATAATTCAATGGTAAGTGGAGCATAAGAGTATTAAATTGGGTAACTAGTTAATTAAGAAGAAAAAGGATATTGAACATCTAATGGTATTTTTTGAAGTTCCAAAAAATGGAAGAAATTTTATAATGATATCAGAGAGAAGTATGCAGTTAAGTACATGAAACCTGAAAAGAGATAGTAATGAGCGTATTATGAATATTTCAAGATATCACAGTACTTTTTGATTTTTATTCTACACTTAGTTATGCAATACATTATTATATATGTATTTATCTAACTTTATATTTTATGAACTATTAAACATAAAATAAAGTACTTGGAATTAAACATTATTAAACAATAAAATAAATAAAAAACTTGCCTAACATTTAAAAACTTTAAAAATTCAGGATTACAAAATTATTTTTATATTGAGTCTATCAAATAAATATCTGTTAAACTTTAAATTCTATAGTAGTGACAACAGTGGCAGTGTTGGTGGTGGTAACATAAATAAAATACACAGGCAATACATTCACTCTATCCACTAATAATAAATAATAACGGTAGTAGTAAATGTATTTGCAGATTAAAATCAGCTATAAATTATAATAATCAATAATAAACTCACCAAGCATCCATGAAAAAAATATGCTGCATCTATTGGACTTCAAAAAAAAAAAAAAGAAAAAAAAAGAAAAAAAAGAAAGAAATATTATATTATCCTGTGGTTTTTGCACTGCAGTGGGACTGTTTTAGGTGAGAAAATGTATGTTAAAAAACCTGTTTCTCTTTAAAGAAAAAAATGTTTTGTACATCGACCAAGTTTTGAAAAAATGCTCCTCAATTATACAGTGGAATTTTCAAAGGTGTTAAGTGCAAAATTTTCAATTTCAAGATTTTACTTTTTGAAGGTGATAAGAATTGAGATCATCTTCCATTCAAAAGCACCATGAGGTAAATAAACTCCAAATTAAAAAATAACTAAAAATAGTAGAACTACATCAGTTTTCATTAAAAATGTTATGCATGATTTGAGTAGACAATGACATTTTCCATTTGGAATGGAGAATATTGAGTTGTTAAGGAAGACTTTTTGTTGGAATCTCAATCCAGTAGCTACAAGGATAGGTCCAAAAGTTTTCAGCCTGGCCAATCAGGATTATTGCCTTTACAAAATTCTTATATGGTGTCATATCTTATCTGTTAAGTAAATAATTGCAGCTTTAACTTCTGCTCCATTTTGTTCAGTTGTTAGATATAGTTGCATAAAAAAGGCTATGTCTAGAAGATGGTGACATGTTCAAAATGGAGTTTTGAGCTGTTATTAAGTTCTTCACAAAAGAGGGACTTACTCCAAATTAAATTAAACAGCGATTGGATGGTGTATATGGGGAAGCATTCCCCTCATATTCTGCTGTAAAAGAATGGACCAAAATTTTTTGAATGGGTCCAGAAAGCATTGAAGTTGAAGAGCGTGCAGGTTGAGCCTTGGAGATCCTCACTCCGAAAACATCGCTCTTGTGGAAGGAGAAATTATGGAAGACTAGCAGCTCAAAGTTGCAGAAATACAGCAAGGTTGGGCCTTTCTAAAACAATAGTCCTTCAAATTATTCATGAACATATAAATGTGAATAAGGTTAGTGCCTAGACTTCTTTCCTCAGTCCAAAAGCAGCAACAAGTCATATGTTATCAGGCATTTTTGGAGCTCTGCCATGGCAACGAGAGAGAAGTTTTGCAAACCGTTGCTACAGGAGATGAAACTATAGTCCTCTACTATGATCCCTTGTCCAAAAGAGAATCAATGGAGTGGCATAAACCTAGTGAAGCACTGCCTCTAAAGGCCAAGGTCACTCAGTTAACCAAGAAGATCATGGCCACAATCTTTTGGAACTGTGAAAGAATACTCTTCAAAGGCAGGGACACCACAGTGAATGGAGAGTACTATGCTGGCCTAATGCTCAAACTATGTGCCTTCATCAAAGAGAAAAGGCAAGGAAAGCAAGGGTGGTAGTGTGCGCCTTCTTCATGACAATGGGCCTGTGCACACAGCTCTTGTTGCAAAGGAAGCTGTGAAGAAATGTGGTATCGAGGAGATCAACCATCCACCCTGTAGCCCATATCTAGCTCCCAGTGACTATTTCCTCTTCTCAGAACTAAAGAAGGACATTGGAGGAGGAAATTTAAGTGTGACGAAGAAGTGATGGATGCTGTTTATGCCCATTTTGCAGACAAGGCTTTTGACATTTTTGATTGAAATATTAATTAAAAGATGTGAGATGTATATTGCACTATATTGAAAACTGAAATACAGTTTTTGCCTTTATCATACCTAGAAAATGGTTAGGTTGGAAACTTATGAACCTACCTTCATAAATATTTTGTCTGCTTTGTCTGTTTCCCTACTGAACATGTTTGTTTGTGTCAACAAACTGAGCAAAATACTTATGGTATTAGCAGTATGAAAACAATATGTTGATAAATTAAGAATGTATATTATGATTTATTAAAACTATTTTATTGTTAACATTTAGAAATTTATTTTTGTAGAGTGTATAAGTGCAGTTTTCAGTGTGAAAAGCTATACAAGGAAACAGTGCATTTCTTCAAAAGTTCAGAAAACTTGTAAAAATTAATGTTTATATAGAGCTGGTTTGATGACACTTATACTTCGCTTACTTGGTTCTTTAAGTTGACATGTTCCAGAAACTCATCATTAGCAGAAGACCAACTGGTAGAAGCATACTCTGTAGGCATTCAGAGAAATTTATCAAATATAAGTAAGCTACTTAAAGTGTCAGGAAACTAGCTCTATAAATGTTATTTTACTACTTCTCTGTTATAGCTTCAAAAACTTAAAGTTCATAGTATAAAAATTATTCTATGCAACAAATTATCTTTGCAAGGATTCAGGGATTCAGAGATATTGAAAGTGAAAAAGTAAGTGAAGTTGGCAATAGTAAGGTCTATTACTTATAATGTTCAAAATATTAAAAGTAATAAATAACCAGTTTCCATTGCTTTGTTGCCTGTTTCATAGCAGCTGGTAGTAACTCCCAGAGAAGCAGATGAAATATCTGTGCTACTGATTCAAGTTCTCACAATTAAAACTATAATGGAAATAGGCATGTACAAAATAACAGGTATTGCAGCACAGAAAAACCAATTTTATAGACAATATCTCCTTCTTTGATGAGAAAATCTGTAAATGGTGCACATTTAATGCATACATAATAATAGGGTCTATCTTTTTGAGAATACATAAAATCTAAAAATATAAGAAAGAGAAACTTGTACTATTTTTTGAACAACTGACTGATACTAAATGCCAAAAAGAATGTTTTCAACAAGATTTGCCTCCATGCATACAGCTAATGCATCATTAAATATCATTCAGGAACATTTTGAATATAGTGTAATTGTTAGGAAAATATGGCCCCCCCATGGTCCTCTGATATGACTTTTATTTATAGTGGAAGTTGAAAAATAAAGTTCATGGAACAAACATTCACACATTAGAAGATCTGAAAGAAAATTACAGGTGAGAAAGTGACTCAGTTTCTAAAAACGAAACAATGCCAGAAACATGTGGATGTAGCAGGACAGTATCTTCCTACCTATTTTAATTGTAATTGTATTAACAAGTTTTTTAATCAATTATGCAGGTATTACATTGCTTTTCCAGAAGTTGCTTGCTACTCAGACTGCCAACCCTCCAGTTGCTGTGAGATGGGGAACAAAATCATGAAAGACCAGTACCACAGGTGTGCAACAAATTTTATAGAATATTTTTCACTTAGATGGAAACAATTGGAAATTCTCATCTTCAAAAAGAAAAATGGAGTCATACATCATAGAGATCACTGAAGACCTATTGTTCCTCCAAAATATAATTATAACAATAGTGAGAAATCACATAAATTCTCTTCCAAAGGTTGACAGCTGAGCAAGCAATCTAGCAAGCAGTTCTGGTTCTATATATATGTAAATTATAGCTTGTAGAAGAAATAGTGTGCTGCATGTAGCATACACATTGAAACATGCTATTTAAAACATCAAGGGTGGCTGACATCATTAAAGTGCAAACTCATGATTGGAGATGTGGAGTTTGATTCACACCATAATCATCCTCCCTAGATTTTTGCAGTTTTTCCTCAGTCCTTATCAATAACAAATGCTGGAGAGGTACCTTTAACTTAGACTGGAATGTTTCCTTCCTTTAAATAAAAAAACATTTTTGTATTTTATCATTTTATCATTTCATCTCATGTATCATCAGATACATGATGCCTATGATGCCTCAGAGTTAAAACGAGCATTAAACACTATTTAATTTAAAACAAATGCTATTTAAAATATTATTTTTATAACTTAAATATAATATCTTGGTTCTTAACACCTTTGAAAATGCTACTCTTTAACTTAACTTTTATTTATTTTATTTTGGGGTTAAGGAATTACTAGATAGCAATTAGAGTTATACTAACTAAAGCCTTTAGCTCCCAAGCAAAGTTAACTAGTTACTTACTGTGAGAGATTCCACAAATAAAACTGCATAAGCAGGCAAGCTAAAACCTGTTATTAATGCTGCCACACACCCAATCAACATGAATGGCCATTCCTTGGCATTCAGCTTCAGAACTTTCAGCCATGAGAAGTTACGTATATCTCTTCCCTATTGAAATACATTATATATTAAAGTACATAATAAACTGAAGAGGTTCTACTGGAAACATTCACAATATCAGACTGGTGTATGTACTATCAGAGATCACATCTAATTGTTTACATACATCAGTACTTTAATGTCAATGCATTAGCAGAAAGTGTTTAAAATTATATATATATATATATATGTATAGGTTCTTATAATTATATATATATATATATATATATATAATTATAAGAACCTAAAGTGGCAAAAGTATCATTAGAAAATCATTTTACACTCATTTGCTTTTTTGACTAAATATTACATAGCTTCTCTTATTTTGCAAATATACGTATATGGATGATAGGGGGCTAAGTCAAGGATTCATTAAATACAAGATTGTCCTCTCTGACTGAGGCTTTTACTGGCTTTCCTGGCAAACATATAGAAAGACCTGTTACAGTTTCTGACATTGTGAAAGAAAAGAACAAAAATAGCATACATATTATTTACACTAACATTTAATATATTACATCTCATCCATGCTCTACAAGGTTTTGTATATTAAATAGCTTTAACAGATGAAAATCTATGACATTGGCAGAACCTTTATTAAATCATTGTAATTATTATCTTGCATTATGATGACGAAGACTGTTGATTTTCAGGTTTAAGAATAAATTACAAATCATATAATTAAATCATTATATGACTGAGTCAATTTGCACACTCTTATACTTTACTTACTTTTTATATCTATAACATCTTTCACAAACCATCTGCATCCTTAGCTAATTGTGGACTGATGGATGATTTACAGTATTTCTTTGGAGATGCATATTTTGCTCTGGTGGAAGTGTGATGGACTTTAAGTTTATGTTTTCATCCTCAGAAGTGTTAAAGTTCATTAATCTGTCTCTGTATTTATAAATGGAAATTTTCTCCCATGTTGCTAACGTGCAGATCCTGTACTGATTTGAATAATATTGCATTTTCCTCAATGTTGTAGTTCTCTGTTCAGAAATGAGATACCACTGGTGATTTTTCCATCTGCTTGCATTTTATTTTCTTGGTGTTCTTTTAACTGTGTGGGTGTGTTTCTCTTTGTTTTTATGATATACATTTTTTCACATTTTGCACAATTTATTTGGTAAATACCTGCTTTTTTTCTCTGGTGGAATATTTTCATTAATTTTACTGTTCAGGAAAATGTTAATGTTAACTCTTTTTGTGGGCTTATCAATATTAAAATCTTTTAGAATATTTTGAAATTTGTGTGTAGTCCATGGGTAATATGTGAATTTTTTTTAAAAATTATCGTATCTTTTTTGCTGAAAGTGTTGTGGTTTCTTTAATAAGTCTTTACTTCTTGAACTTATATACTTTTTGGTAAACCAATTCTTTGTTAAATCCATTTTTAATTGCAGTTGTTTCTATTTTATTGTATTCTTCAAAGTATTCTTTCTTGTTAAGGATTGATTAATTAGTAAATTATTTATATGAACTTATATTCTTGAAGTCATTAACAGGGAAGTAGTAAAATAATGTTGATGTAGTTGATTTAGTGACACTTATACATTTCACTTACCTGGTTTTTTTAATTGGACATGTTTCAGGAACTTCTTCTATATATGATGAGAGCAAATATTCCTGAAACATGTCAAATTAAAAAACAAAAGTATGAATGAATGCTTTATTTTTACATATGTTCTTTACATTAACTTTTATAATTGTACAGCTGTTCTTACAGTGCTTATTATTTTAGAATCTTATAATTACTCTCTGGTTCTGTATGTAATAAATCCTACTTTCCTTTAACTATACTTTCATTTTATACCCTTTCTATTGTTTCTTCAGTTCCTACAATATCTGCATTCTTTCTTTAACCACTTACTTCCACCATTTCTCTCTTACCTTCCCTATATAATATACAAAATTTTCGTAAAAACTCCTCATTGCCATAATTAAGATCATTATATGATTGAGTCAAACTACACACTCTTATTGCTCCACTTACTTGTTTATAATATGTAATACTAGTTTCACGAGCCGTTTGTTCACATCATCAGCGAACAAAGGGTTCATGAAACTAATACTACATATTATAAATAAGTAATTGGAGCAATAAGAGTGTGTAGTTCGACTCGATCATACCTTAATTATATAGCTTCACTGTATAAGTTCCAATTAACCTTTCTAGTTCCTTATTGCCAATTCCAAAAATTTTTAATATCAAAATTGCTATCTGTAAATCGTCTCATTTCTTAATCCATACTTCTTTTCTCCACACTTTAGTTCCTGAACATTCAACTAAGCAATGTACATCCTTTTCTACTTCTCCACATAGTGGACACTCTTCCTTTTTAATTTTTAATCCATTTAATATTTTTCCTGACCCCATTCTTTCTTAAATGTATGTTTTATACAGCCATGAAGATCTGTGTGATGCCTCCGGCACAGCCACACTTCTGCAATTGTTCATAAACAATAATATGTCTGAAATATTTTCCAAGTGTGTGTTTGCTGTTGAAGAATATAGTTAACACATAGTTTCTAAATAATAAATAATTTTGTTCTAGAGTTAAATATAACATTTAATTTCATGTTGGAACCAATACAGTGAAGCAACTATTATATTCTTAATTATCTAGTGAGTCAATTTGATAATCTTATGCTCCACTTATGGTTGAATTATGCAAAACTAGTTTCGCAGGCTTTTGCCTACATCCTCAGTTGCAAGTTGACTGTCGGCTTTGTGGTTGGTTGGCTGGAGAACTTGGTGTAGCTCTAGTGGATATTTTATGAACTTCTGGATTAATTTGTCTTCTGTTGGAATCTCAAAGTTCATAACCTTATGCTCATATTTTTTTATATAAATTTTTCCTCATATTCCCAGCTTTGCAATGGGCCGATCTACGAATTTCAATAATTTCACTCCCATTTCTGTATCATGTTTATCTCTCCAAAAGTGATGTGCAAGTGCTAATTTCTTTATCTGATTGTACCTGATGTTTCTACAGTGTTTATTCAGCCTGATTCCAATGCTCCTTTTTGTTTTTCCAGTATATATTTTGTTACATTCTGAACAGTTGATTTTGTATATTCCTGGCTTCTTCTTCTCTGGTATTCTATCATTATCACCAGAATTTAGCAGATTTTTTAGGCTAAACTTGTTCACTAGGAATAAAGTAATTCCAAACTCTCTGAGTATTTTTTGGAATTTTTTGGTCCCCCAAGAATGATAAGTGAATTTCATGTGGATGGTAGATTCTTTTAGATTCTTTTATTGCTGTCATCAGAACCTGTACAGCAGGTTACACCAAAAAATTCTAAAAAATACTCAGAGAGTTTGGGATTACTTTGTCCCCAGTGAACAAGTTTAGCCTAAAAAATCTGCTCAATTCTGGTGATAATGATAGAATACCAGAGGAGAAGAAGCGAAGAATATACAAACTCAACTGTTTAGAATGTAACAAAGTATATATTGGAAAAACAAAAAGAAGCATGGAATCAGGCTGAAGGAACATTGGAGAAACATCAGGTACAATCAGCTAGAGAAATCGCGCTTGCACATCACTTTTGGAGAGGCACATGATATAGAAATGGGAGTCAAATTATTGAAATTTGCAGATAGACCCGTTGAGCTGGGAATATGGGAAAAAATTTACATAAAAAAAATATGAGGATAAGGTTATGAACTTTGAAATCCCAACAGAAGAAATATTAATCCAGAAGTTCATAAAATGTCAACGAGAGCTATACCAAGTCCTCCAGCCAACCAACAATGAAGCTGACAGTCAACTCGCAACTAAGGATGCAGGCAAAAGCCTGCAAAACTGGTTTTGCATAATTCAACAGTAAGTGGAGCATAAGATTAACAAATCAACTCACTAGATAATTAAGAACATTGTTCTAGAGTGTTTGAACAGGTTTTAAAGATTTGTTTACATGGTAAAAAAAGTGTTTTATTTTTTACTATACTTTTTTTCGTTTTCTTGATTTAGCAACAATAAATTTGTACAGAAGTATCTAGTTAAACTGGAAATAGAAAAAAAGTTGGTAATGTCATTTTTGAGTTTTCATTATATGACTATATCCATACACTGAGTTTTGGGTCACTGAACCACATGGTTTAAAATTATTTAGACGGTGTGGGACTTTTAACTAACTCTGTATAGGCAAATTACAATTTAGTTACATTCCAATTTTTCTATTTCTTAACATTTCTTTGTCCTTTCTTGTGATAAATCTTGAAGTTTTTTTGAAATGTTATATTTTATAATTTTCCATGCATATTTTTGTAATGATGATAAAGAGGAATAGTTGGAAGTAAAATATTTTTCCCTTTACTCCATATACTTTTTTACTAACCTGCAAGCCAACTACAACTGGCCTCTCAGCCAAAGCCAAAGGCACTGGGAAATGGCAAATGTGTACTGTATCATGATGCAAATATTCCCCTTCATTGGAATCAGTGGATTGTAATACAAGAGAATATGAGCTGAGATTGTACATTCGGCTGATTCTTTCACAAGGTTTAGGTTCAACTAGAATGAATAAAAATAAACAGCAGTTCTGATAAAAACTAAAAATGTAACAATAGGCTACTGTATTTGAGAGATTCACCCAGGACATTTTGATGGTAAATTTCATATTGGGTGGCCCATATAAAGTGTTATTTAAATCTTGGTCGACAAATTGACTATAGCTCTTAAATCTCCACTTATCAAGGTTTATTTGCAGAACATGTTTGCAAATAAACCTTAACCTTTGTTCAAATCTTCAACTGCTAGTACACTAAGTGGTTATTCAAACTAGATTCTGGATTCTTCAAATGAACTCTGGCAGAAAACAACAAAATAGTTTGGTCATGCTATCATTCGTTAGAATTTCAAAGTTCATCAAGTGATCTACTTTTTTATGTAGACATTTTCTTATAAGATTAATTCCAATGGTATGTCTACTGACTTTAACAACTTCACTTTATTTTCTATTTGATGATTCTATTACCAGAAATGGTTGGCCATAACTAAATATCCCTTTTGTATCTGATGTTTGAATTTTATGCCTATATTTATCTTATTACAGCAGAGCTATTAATTTAGTATATGCCTGGTTCCTTTTCTGGGGAAATTTTGTCAACTTATCTTGATGTTAGAGGTTCTAAATGCTATATTTGTTTTTGGTACCAAGATTAAACTAAATGTCTTTACATTTTTTTTAAATTTGTAAAAACACCAAGGATGATATGTAGAACTTTTAAATTTAATTTTCTTTCTCCAAAGATAGTGTAGTAAATTTCTTTGTCTGTTCCTGTTTTATAAATGTTGTATCTATTTATGTACCAATTCTTTCTGGAAGCCATTGCATTCTGCAATTTCTATGATAGGTATGTACTCCATTTTGTTTAAGGAAATATTTACCTGCCTTTATGTTAGGCTATTAATTAGTGCATGCTGATGAAATCTTGGATTGAAACTATTGTCTTTAAGGTAGTTGTGAGTACATGTGCTTTTTCTGAAAATGCCAATTTCTATCTTGTCATTGTTCCTGATAATTTTCATATCCAGAAAGGGAAGTACGTTGTTGGGTATTTACTTGCTCAATCTTACATATCATATCATACACTTTATTCACCTTTGGAAATTTGTTGCAATTTCATGGCATTATCAATTACAAAATATACCATTTTCAAACTATTAATACTTACAATTTATCTGTATGGGTAGTTTTTTAAAATATGCATCAAATTCTTGTATACTATAAAAACACTGATTAATTAAAAACCTCATAACTTTCTTCCTAAATCTAATCTTCCTAAATCTATTTATTGAAGGTTCTTGTAGATTCAATCATTTTAATATATCTAATACCGTGATTTGATGAACTATAGTAAATATATCATTAGCATATCTGTACCATCTTTTAGGAATATGTGGGAAAACACTTGCTATAAAATAGCTCTTATATAAATTAGTCAAAATGAAGCTAATGGAGTACCCATTGCCATACCTGACTCTTGTTTGTAAAATTTTCCATTGAAAGTGAAATAGATTTGATTTATTTAATTTCTGTTAAATATATTCCTCGGCCTTGGTCTGCTTATATCCATCCATTTTAGCCATTTAATGAGATAAGTTAGTAGTCTATTTTTTTAATGTTAGGGAAACAATGAAATAATATTGAAAGATCATTTTAAGTTTTGAATAATCTCTGTTGAATTCTTTATACTTTAAGTTTCAAATTCTGGACAGGACGGAAATCTGCTGAGTAGCCATTTTGGTACCTAGTAGTTTGAAGAATTAATGTTGTAAATGGTGGGTCTCTTACTTTTTCCCTATTTATGGATTTTTGGTAGTCCATTATATACTAACTAGGTTAGGATTCAGTCCTTTAGTTTTAGTTTTACAAATGTGGTGTAAGTTTACCTTTCTTGAGGGCATGATTTATTTCATCTATGCATTTTTTAGGGTATCTGTTTTAATTTCTGTGTATTTCTAGTTTATAGGGATTTTTCTATTTTATCCAAATAATCACCATTGCTCAAAATTACTATTTTATTTCCTTTGTCTGCATTTTTATACATTATCTCTCTGTTATTTTTTAACTGTTCAAGTATTTTTCTGTCTAAGTGGGCTGAATATTTTTTATGATTCATATCCTGGAGTATATATCACATTTTTTCCTAATGAAGTTTTTCCTCATTATGTAATCCATCTAAAGCCATTTGCAAGCTCTGCCATTAAACAAACCTTTGGAGATTTAAGAGTTTATAGTTGATTCATTTATCCAGGAATTAAAGTTTCTTCACTGTCAAAGTAATTTCAAATAAATGTTATTTATTTATACTGACAGAGTTAAGGTCTTAGCCTTTTCTTCCACTCAAGCAATCTTATACCAATATACATTTATATTTTATTTATTTTCATTCAAATAATAAATTTATGACATAGAACAAGTTATTAAATTACAATAAAATGGATGAACAAAGCATTTTGCAGTACAAAAATAAAAGAAATATAAAAATAAAAATAATAAACAATGACACATTTATAATTATATTCATATCAAATATGTAATAAATGCTTTATATATATGCACAGTGTTATGAACCACACTGAAATAATTTCAGAGAGTGTACAGATCTTGTATATAAAGCAATTCAAGATAGCCAATGTATAGTCTACAACTATAAACATAATGTTGTTTTATGGTGTTGAACATTTTTTCATCAGATGCAGATAAGTCAGTGTTAGAGCCAAGCTGGGTGGAAAATTGTTTTAAAATGTCTTTAAAACTGCCTGCAAGCATAGAAATATCAATAACCAATGTACAAAAATTTGTTCACACTACATTGACTTACGTAAAAATTGGACATATGTTTCTGGAGTGATCCCTCCCATCTTCAGCCTGTAGACAAGCTGTTGTTAGAAGTGGCGGTTGGGTCTCTTGATGTTCTTGTGGCAGCATCTGTTGGTTCTATTAGGAACTTGCTGAGTTCGTCCATTGGAAGGAAATTGAAATTCATTAAGTTTTCCTTGTTTTTTGTAATAAAAATTTTTTCCCTAGTGGAAAGTTCTGTTGTGTTGTGAAGTTGTTTCAGTAGTTTTGTTCTCTGGTTTAATTTCATGATTTTTATTCCAAAAGTGTGCTGCTATCACTGATTTATCAATTTGTTTTAAGCGAATATTTCTAAAGTGTTCTTTTTTCCGTATTTCCAAATTCCTCTCCATTTTTCCAATGTATTTTTTATTGCACTCTGAACATTTTATTTCATAAATACCTGACTTTTGTTCTGTATTCTGTGAACTTAATGAGATCTTGAACCCTCCTCCTCAGGAAGTTATGAATTAAAATGTGTCAGCTCAGATGGTGTACATCTTTGCACAGCTACCCCAAATCAATACCATAAGATATGTGTGGTTGAATAATTCCATTGTTTGCAGTTTTATATGATTGTAGAATTTCTCTAGATTTACTCCAAATTTCATATTTAACTTAACTTAAGATTTACATGTGTTCGTTTGATAAGCATACATATTGCATATTGCATACATAATGCATATTGCATTATCCATATTGCATTTGAGGTTATTTGCACTGAATTAGTTTAGTAAGTTGGTCATTACCTTGCCTAAATTTTGCATTGATATTTCATTGTTTTTCCCACTGCATATAGGTGTGGTGTCATCTGCATATGCTGTTAATGTATTATTTGACATAGACGAAATATCATTTATATACATGATAAATAACAATAGACATAGAAAACTTCCTTGTAAGATTCCATTCCTAATTGTTTCATAGTCTGATTTGTAAAGTAATAAATTGTTTCGTTTCTGAAAGTCAATTATTTTACACTATTTTCTATCTTTTTAATAAGAAACTGTACAATAACTTTTTCAAGTACACTATATCTTCTCAAGATTTAATTTTAGAGGAAATATTTTCAAAAAAAAAAAAAAAAAAAACTTAATTTATTGAGGATTGTGTAAATATCTAAAAATTATACCATTGTTTAATTTAAAAATCTGAAATTACCCACCCGAGCTCCATAAGAAGATGCACTTTACCCATATCACTATTATGAAGGCTCATTCCTACAGTAAGTTTAGATAATGTCAGCAATTGGTTTTATTGGCCCACTTAAAAGCTAGGGTTGTAGCATTTTATATAGGCCACCTGTATTATTAGTAATAAATGCATATTTTTTTTACACATTAGCCTAAAACATACAATAAACATGTATGATATGTAGCCATGGTTCAACAAAGTTTTAAAAACACAGAAGATCTATTTTTTACTTACATTCATCTATGCTGTCAGAATCTAGGCCAGGTTTCAATCTGCTTTTCAGTGTTGTTGACCATTTAATGATATCCCAAAACTCTCCCCGTTGTGTTATGAGCTGATGGAATGACCCCTGGGCATATACATGGCCTTCCTTTATGTATATTACTTTATTTGCTATCATCATTGTAGGAATTCTTGATGAGACGGTGATCATTGTTTTATGTTCACGATACTGCAATGTTCAATGTTCATATTTTATCATAATTTATAATTTAACAATACTGAATGTGGGAAACTTATGGAGAATTGATAGAAAACCCAAAAGCAAGGAAGGGAGTTCATATAAACCTATGGTTAATTTTGCTTGGTTTATTTTAATTAAAATATTTTTTTATTGTACAGACAGTACTCAAATAACCACCATGAGGTAGTTGAAGGCTTCTATGATTGTCTTACTCTCTATATCTGCTCTTTGTGATCTTTAAATGACTCCATGTGTAGAAATCCAATAAATTGAGGTCAGGAGAACAAGTAACCCAGGATGTCAGTCTCCCATAATTTATCCATTTATTTCAGAATTGCTGACCTAGAATAGCTCTTCTAGCAGGACAAGAAAATTGAAGTGGTGGCCCATCATGCATTAAGCACGTGAGTTGGTGAGAGAGTTGGTTTAGTAACATTTATACTTCACTTACTTTGTTTTTTTTTTTTCAAATGAACATGTTTCTGAAACATTCACTCCCATCATCAGCAGAAGACCAAATGATAGAAGCATAATCTATAGTTGGCCATAGAAATATATCAAATATATTCAATGATGGTGTCTTGAAGTACATGATGTGGTTTTTATTTCTGATGTTGTAAATTGGCTCCCACATCGATATTTCAAAAGTTTGCAAGTGTGTCTCAATAACTTTGTTTTTATATATATAAATTTCATAGTTTTAGTGGGCTGCCACAGCCAATTTCTCTATCAGTTTGTAATGGATATTTCTGGAATGTTCTATGGTATGGGTTTCTAAATTACTTTTCTTCTTTTGTCTTTTACAGTCTTTGCAGTTGATTTGGTAGATACTCAACTTGTTGTCAGAAGGTATAGGATCTTTACAAGAATTTTGGAAATATTTTTTTTAATACTGTGGACATTTTGAGGAGCCAGCACTATTTTCTATTTTTTTAAATAAAATCAATTTATTGAACATGCTAGGAGTGGTAAGGAAATTTTTTGAATTGCATATCTTCTCTTATTTGTAATAGCAAACTTGTATATTTGATATCTTTATTTCTTTTAAACTTTTAAATTTATTTTAATTACTAATTTTTATGGAAACCCTTATGCAATGCTGTCTGGAGGATATATTGATATTCTTCTTGTATTCTTTTCTTTTGAGTGGAACATTCACTAATCTGTATGCAAGGCTATTTAGGATGGTATGCTGGTGTGTTTTGGGATTAAAGCCATTACCCTTATTGTATTTGTCACTATGAGTAGGTTTCCTATATATTCCAAAGGCCAAACTGTTATTGTCTTTTTAAAATCTAAAAAAAAGGGATCAACTATTCTTTTCAGTTTATAATGTAAATGTTATTGATCTTTCCTGTAAATTTAATAATTTTAAGGCACCATTAACCACATGTTTAGGTATAATGACAAATATGTCATCCACATATATGTGCTAAGTCTTAAAAATGAAAGAATAATCATCAGTTAGGCAAATTTTAAATTCACTCATAAACAAATCTTCCAAGAAAGGTGAAAGAGAGTTCTTATTACTTTGTTGGTAAAATTTACCATTAAAACTAAAATTATGCTGGTTGATGCATAGTTCTATCAAACTGATTAAATCCTCTATTGCTTCAGTGGTATATGGATATAAACTTGTTTTTTTTAACAATTTAGATATTTTTTCTGTAGGAATTCTGGGGTACAATTCAGACACATCAAAAGAAGCAAGTAGATCTTTTGGCAAAATATGTACATTCAAGACTTTTTCAATAAAATTAAAAGGAGTTTTTATTCCTAAACTTCTAAATTTTGTTAATGAACAGTAATTGTGGAAAAGCCATTTTTCTACATTGTAGGTTGGTGAGTCAATGTTGTTCATAATCTGTCTCATGCTATTGTCTTTTTTATGAATTTTCAATAGGAGGTTCAACCTCATCATTTGATGGGAATTTTCATCTACCTAATCATTTCTTCAGATTTGGGAACAAAAAGTAATCACTGGGAACCAAATCCGGCAAATGTGGCAGATGTGGAAGCATCTGAAAGTGAAGGACATACAGTTTTGCAGCAAAATCCCAGACGTGTGTGAAGGCACATTATCGTGATAAAAGAGAACTTTCTTTTTTGCAAGGTGTGGACATTTTGTCTGAATAACATTCTTAAGTTGGTCCAGTAGCAAAGGATAATACTCCCCAGAGAAGGTTCTGCCCTTCTGGAGGTAGTCTACAAACACATCATGAGAATTCCTTAAAACCTTAGCTATGACTTTTACTGCATATGGAACAGCTTTTGCTTTCTTTAGTGCACTTTCACCTGTTGCAACGTACTGTTGTGATGAATCATGTTTCGTCTATTGTTATGAAACTTCGGAGAAACTCTCTAGAATTGCATTTAAATAAGTATAAAATCTTTTGGGAAATGTCCATTCTTATCAATTTTGCTCTATTGTAAACAAATTCGGCACCCATCGACCTTGCTTGTTCATCCCAAAACTTTGTGTAAAATGTAGTGGACACGGCCTATCGAGGTCTTTGTAATGTCAGCCTACTCGGATACATTCAAAAGACGATCATTGAGTACGACATTGTAAATTTATCTCGTCAGTCCTGGCAGTTTTAGGATGCCCTGAGCGCTCATCATCTTGAATGGCTTTACAATCCTGTTTAAACTTAGCATTCCACTTTTTAACCGTAGAAAACGAAGGGGAAGAATCCTTTAATGTTGAATCTAACTCCTTTTGTATTTCTGTTGATATTAAACCTTCAAAACGAAGTGAATTTGAAATATGAAATATGATCACAGTTCATATTTCAGCGTTATCCATTTTGTAGAAAATGTTTACACAATCGTCATAAACAAGTGAGTACACTTCCGCGTTTGAAACTTTACAGCGCGCCAATTAAAGTATGATACTTGGCAACTGTCATAGTGTGTTGGTATTTAACGCGCGTTTTACTACTGAGGCATCACAGGCGGTGGCAATGATGATACACGAGATGAAATGATTTATTGGGAACTTTTTTTTTAAGGAAGGAAACGTTCCATGATTAACTTTAGGGTACCTCGCCAGCATTTTCCATTTATGAAAGAAAAATCTGGTGGGATTCGAACCCCAGACCTCCCGCTCACGAGTCCGTGCCTTAACGACCTCGGTCACCCTTGGCGGTTAACTATTATAATGATTTGGCCATCCTCATGACATCTTTTAGTTAGGCCTAAATCTTTTAGAATACCTTTCATAGTTTTATGTTACGCATAAAGCCAAAAAATGTATATATTTGACCGAAAATCTGAAGGCAGCGGAAAAGGGGGGTTGGTAATCAGGCCGCCTTATTTAAATGCGAAAAAAAAAGAAGAAAAAAAAAACATAAAATCTATATATGGGCATAATCTGCAAGCTACGTAGTCTTATATTATACATAAAGCTCAAAATAAATTTTTTGATCCAAAATCTCTACCAATGGCTTAATTTGCACCCGTATCTTAAGCCTGCATTATTCAGAAATCTTTTGATCACCTACCTTCTGGAATTTTGTATAAAAGTAATTTTAATTATATTTATTAATGTTTGGTTTACTCAATTTACACTATAATGCTTCTATACATATTATATCAAAGACTTTTACTGAATCTAGGAACCACACATACAGTCTAATTCTTTACTGCTATGTTTTGATTCTCACAAATAGCTTTCTTTCACAGTGTTGTTAACTTTACACTATATCTACATTTCTAATTGAAAACTGGTTTACTATTGTTAGGCCAAAGAGCAAAAATAATAAGTTAAACTTGTGGAAACTGCACATCAAGTGCACTCGCGTTAGGGAAATGACAATACGTGTTGCCCTATTGTATTGTGAAAATATGTATTTTTCTACCATGTTCAGTTTTTTCAATACCTAATATAAAAAACAGTAATTTCTTCCTTCTTTGAGAAATCTATTTTTGTAAATTCATAAACAAATGGCTATCTCCAAAATGTTACATACATTTAAAATTATTCTTGTGCTATGTCTTCGAATGCTTTTACATTTTCTTGTTGTATAATTGTTCCAACTGCTAGCAACATACTCAAAGAAAAATAGAAGATGGCAAGCTAGGTAGGTAGGTTGGTAGGTCCGTAGATTGGTAGGTCGGTCTGTAGGTCGTTGGGTGGGTGGGTAGATGGGTCGGTTGGTCAGTGGGTGAGTGGGTAGGTGGGTAGGTACATAGGTAGGTAGGTAGGTAGGTAGGTCTCCCTATTTTTTCAGGGGAAACTTACTTACCCTGGTAATTCAAATTTGAGCAGCAATGGATAATCACCTCAATAATTCCTTTCAAAATGTTTAGTTCTTCTTTTACAGAAAGATCCGTCATGGCGCCATCTAAGATGAGAATGTCAGGTTTCTGTAACAATACACGAGCAATGGCGAGCCTCTGTCGTAGTCCAGGTTTCAGATCATCACTCAATGGTGAACTGTATTGCTGAAAGAGCATGCAACATATCTTAAAATTGAACATTAGTTTGTGTGCCATATAATTATACCAGCACAGTGTTTGTATAGATTCCGATGTAGAATGATACATCCAGGTAACCCATACAGGCAAAAAATTTTCTTTGTGTCACACATTAAAAAGATATATCTCTCAATCTTATTCAAGAGCTTGTTATGCCTCACATTGATTATTGTGATGTCTTGTACTCTAATCTGAATACTGGACAGATTGACAAATTACAACGTATTCATAATGCCTGTCTGTGTTCGTTTCGTCTTGAGTTCTCGTAAATTTGATCATATGACACCCTTACTCAATCAACTGTCATGGCTACCTCTAAAAGAATGTACGCTCCTGTTCAATATTCTCCACCTCCCCCCTTAGTGCATCGCCTCTCGCTTGTACCTGTCCCTACCGCGAACCCGGAATATGACTTTACTGTCTATCCCTTGTTACCGAACACATTTCTACTCAACCTCATTCAGCGTGTCAGTTCCCAGAACCTGAAATTCCCTTCCTTCTGAAGTCAAAGATTGTCGAATAATAAAGTGATTTAAACGTAGACTACATTGTCATCTTAACTCTAGGAATCACAACATTTAGTCTCTCGCTTCTTCTTCCTCCTATTTTTCTTCTCCTCCTCTACTCCTTCCTTATCCCATGTACTTAAAAATAATTATTGAAGAACAAGTAGAATTCTAACACCTTTATCAACTTTCTAACTACATTAAACTATGTAAATTTATGTGTAATATATATCTTTAATTTAGCTTTTTTCTGTATTTTCTATAACTATGTATATTGTACTTTGTATTTTCGCTGGTTTTATTCGCCTGATAGAGTGTAAGAGAAGGCCCCATGGCCTTAACTCTTGCCAGGGTAAATAAATAAATAAATTTGTACTAAGTACACTGAAATGATCTAATTTTACCTCTATCCTTCTGTAGCAACCATAATTACGATGTAGGCCGTTCAGATCCTAAAATGTTATTCCTTTCACACTTCGTTCTTCAATTAATTGAAATAGCTTCACATTTAGATTCACTAGAACTAGAAATAGATTTATGTATTTTCACCCAATAAAATGAGTGTAGATACACGATAAACCTAGCACACACAGAATATTGGACTTTTTTCTACTCCCCATTTAACCCAAAGTAACTCCAACTCTCTTACTTTAAATGGAATACCCAATACGTTTTTACATTTTCGAATAATGCTTCTGTATAAATTTATTGTTGCAGATAACAAGAAGTGTAGCGAATAACAAAACACCCACAAGTTAACAAAAAAAAAAAAAAAAAACTAGCTCAACGCCTAAATTCTGTGTTCAAACTGGTAGGCCTCAGCTGCTTGACAATGTGCTAGTCAATCACAAAAGCCATTTAAGGAACACTTCACCAGGCTATAGGAATGTCTTGCACCGCTTCCATTATTCAATAATCCAAATCATGTAAATTGTTGTGTCTTTCTTTATATACAATGAGCTTTAAATGACCCCAAATAAAGGAGTCCAAAGACAACAAATATGCAGATCTTGTTGGCACTTTATGTGACCTCTCCTACCAATCAAGCGTTGTGTGAAAACCTGGTCTAAGTGCTGACGAACATTCTGTCCATAGTGAGCAAGAACTCCATCTTGTTGGAAACATGTCATCTCTTGGTAGCCCATGATTGACTGGATGTGGAAACAAATTTTCGATAGCCGGTGTTACCTGATTTCGAAGAAAATCCAAATATTTATCAGGTTTAGCTTTACTTTAAAAAAGAAAGAACCAGTGATATGATCACCAGCAGCACAAACATTAAGTTTTTGTGGACACTCCATATCGGTCTCCTCCATCCATTGTCGATTTACGTCTGACAGTATCTGAAGTTGTGTCTGTTGACAAATCCATTCAGGCAGAATGTGTCTTCACCTGTGAATATAATTTGTCTAAGAAAAACTGGATTGTTTTTAATTCACTTCATCATTAATTCACTAAATTGCATTCTTCTATCAAGGTCGTTCTCTGAAAGTTACTGCAACAGTTTATTTTATAAGGACGTTGCTTGGAACTTTTAAGAAGTTTCATCATGTAACTTAGGTTTATGTTTTATTCTAACAACAATTTTTGGATTTTCATGCACACGGAGGAGAACATCCAATAAAGTATCCCCATCAGTTGCACTTTTCAGGCGACATGATATTGGTAAATCCTTTACGCTTCCAGTTTGAGTAAATTTCTTTACAATCCTTGTCACTGTTGCATGTGAAATTTGAGTGTGATCCGGATGCATATCATTAAATAAAACCGCCCCCTCTGTATAAGATCATTGCCTATCTCCAGAGCCAACTACAATTATAATTAGAATTCTTTCCCGTTCGCTCAACATGAGATAGAATTATCAGATTGATGTCAGATTTAATCATTTAAATAACATATTTCTGTATTACTAAACATGATTCCATGGTAATAAAAACTTTTAACGTTACACGCACTACGGAAATCAATTGCTCCTCTTGCTGCTAGTGCAACGCCCGAGCGGCCAGTCCCGAGCAATAGCGGAGAAAGCCGAAGGCAGTGAGCTTGTCTTGTAGAGCTATAGCTAGATAATAAGGCTTCGTGAGCAACGGTTTCCATAGCTCAGACAGTTAGAGCGTCATACTATCATTGTGAAGATTATGTTTTCAAAATGTGCCCCTTTTTATTTTATTTTTTTATCTAGGAGATTTGCCACAATTACAATGATTTACTCGCTAAACTACTGGGTCCACCGGTTTCTAGGATTTGCCCGAGGTTAACGAAGGTTAGGTTAGTGTGTGTGTGCGCGCGCGTGTGTAAATGATTTGTATCAATCATTTATAGCTAAACCATCGGGTCCACCGGTTTCTAGGATTTACCCAAGGTTAGCGACAGGTTAGTGTGTATGTAAATGAATTAGTTGCGAATTCGAATTAGAGCAGATTTCCCACCGCTACAATTTTTCACCCTCCTAACAATTTACATTTACGAAAAAGAGGCAAGCGTAAGTTAGTGAACAATGCACTATTGATTTATATTTCACAGAACAACAAATAGGTTACATTATTTTTAACAAAAAAAAATTCCTTTCCAGTTGAGATACAAGTACTTGGAGTGATTTAATTCCGCTCTCTCCGCTGTCGCTGGGACAGTATTAATGTTTATCGACAAAACACAGTAAACAATACTTTATTGATTAAGCAACAATAACTTTGTACAGAAGTATCAAGTGTGGGTACTTTTTAAAAGCTCTTAATGACCATAATTCGAAAAGTAGAAAAAAGTCCTAATATAATTTTTGAGTTTTCATTATACGGCTATCCCCAAACACTGAATCATGTCAGAAGAAACGCATTGTAAAACACTAACTCCATTATTGCGTCTTTTGCTAAGTAGGTTCTTCAGTTGTTTGCCAGAAGGCAACAATTTTCAAACACAAAAATGTAGCACAAAAGATAAACTAACAGAGCAGAATTCGCCTACCTAACCCGGCACGCTTTTATTTTCATACGATATTACCTTTGAAAGATGTGAGATTGACTCCGTTATACCCACAATTCTAAGTACGTGCTGTATGTGTTTTCTTGGAATGTTCTGCAAGCCGTAGCAAACTGACTGTATAATAGTCGTTCCAAAGAGAACAGAATTCTGCTGAACATATCCAATTCTTCTTCTCAGCTTGTTCAAATTTATTCTATAAATATTCATATTGTTGATTTCAATCTGCAAAAGTTAAATACAATTACTTCATTGTTAAAATATGGCTTTTATCAGCTTGAATAATAAATAAATTACTAGGATGGTTTGGTAAGTAACTTGGTTCGCATATTGATAGAGGTCAACAGTAGCAGCAGCAGCATGTGTGTACGAGGGTAGGTCTATAAGTTTCCGGCCTGAACCATTTTCTAGGTATGATAAAGACAAAAACTATATTTCACTTTTAAATATAGTTATCTTTTATTGCAATACACATCTCATATCTTTAAATTAACTTTTCCATGCCCCGCTCCTCCAAAATAGTCAGAAGTTTTGTCTGCAAAATGGGCATAAGCAATATCCACCACTCCTTCGTTACACTTAAATTTCCATCCTCGAAGGACCTTATTGAGTTCTGAGAAGAGGAAATAACCGCTGGTAGCTATATATGGGCTGTAGGGTAGATGGTCGACCTCCTTGAAGCCACATTTCTGCACAGATTCCTTTGCAACAAGAACTGTGTGCACAGGCGCGTTATCGTGAAGAAGGTGCTTTCCTCGCCTTTTCTCTTTGATGGAAGCACGTAGTCTGTGCAGTAGGAGGCCAGCATAGTACTCCCCGTTTACTGTGGTGTTCCTCTCCTTGAAGTAAATGAAGAGATTGTGACCATAATCTTCTTGGTTGACTGAGTGACCTTGACCTTTATAGGCGGTGCTTCACCAGGTTTACACCACTCCATTGATTCTCTTTTGAATAAGGAATCACAGTAGAGGACCATGGTTTCATCTCCTGTAACAATGGCTTGCAGAACTTCTCTCTCGTTGCCACAGCAGAGCTCCAAAAATGTCTGACAACAGATGACTCGATGCTACTTTTGGACTGAAGAAGTCTAAGCACCCATCTCACTAACCTTATTCATGTTTAAATGTTCTGAACAATTTGAAGGACTGTTATTTTAGAAAGGCTCAACCTTGCTGCTATTTCCGTAACTTTGAACCGCCGGTCTTCCATAATTTCTCCTTCCACAAGAGCGATTGATGTTTTCAGGAGTGAGCACCTCCAAGGGCCGACCTGCACGCTCTTCGTCTCCAATGCTTCCTCGGCCCATTCGGAAAAGTTTGGCCCATTCTTGTACGGTAGAATATGAGGTGGATGCTCCCCTATATAGACCGTCCAATCGCTGTTTAATTTCGTTTTGGAGTACCTTCTTTGTGAAGAACTTAATAACAGTTCGACACTCCATTTTGAACATGTCACAATCTTCTACACATAGCCTTCTTTACGCAACTCTATCCGAACAACTGAACAAGCGGAGCTTGTTACAGCTGCAATTGTTTACTTAACAGTTAAGGTAGGCCACCAGATAAGGATTTTTTAAAGGCGATATTGGAGAGGCCGGAAACTTATGGACCTACCCTCGTTTGTAGTCATAAAGTAGGCTTTTTATGTACCAATATTGTATTGTCACTAGTCATTCTGTAGATGTTTAAACACAAGCGTCAGAATGACAGTGAAAAATGGATAAGTTGGATGTCGTGGTGTGGTTCATTTCTTTTTTCTGGAAGGTAAAACAGTAAAGGAAAATCATGAGAGGATTTTGCATACATTGGATGACGCACTTCCTACCCAA
Organism: Metallyticus violacea; assembly: GCA_030762175.1. NCBI lineage: Eukaryota > Metazoa > Arthropoda > Insecta > Mantodea > Metallyticidae > Metallyticus > Metallyticus violacea. The sequence continues at coordinate 25,427,379 of CM060836.1, forward strand.
CTTTGGGTAAATGAGTTCATGCGTGGCAGATCAGACATCCTAGACTCACCATGCCCCGGAGTTCCAAAATCAGCTGTGAGGCCAGATAAAGTCCATATATTGTTTAAGCTGATAGAGTGAAAGTATGCAAGTTAACAGAAGCCACGGGCATTTCAACTAAGTGGGTTCGTTTTATTTTGCATAATGAATTACACACACACGCACGCACACACACACACGCGCACACACACACACACACAAACTTTGCGCAAGATGAGTGCTGCATCTGCTCACTCCGCAGGAAAAGCGAAATCGCAGAAACGTCGACCGACTATTGGATATACTTAACTTTTCACCTATATTTTAATTACCATATATTTCCTTGTTTTCATTTAATTCTGTTTAGGGATCTTCAGGACGTTTACAGATAAGTGACACAGCTCGCTCCTACTGAGTTAAAGGCGAGTAGGCCGTGATAATATCACATCACAAGATTTCCCTGGCTGACTAATGTAATTCCATATTTGTTTTTGAGGGCCTTGGTATATGATACTGTCTCTCTTAAAACAACAATATTATTTGAAAATTTCCTTTTTAAGAAATATTTCAGGTTCAGTACTTAACTGTTCCACTTTGGGCATCATAAAATCGATGAATCAACCTTAAACACGAGGTCTTACCGCAGCCAGATACACCGGTGAGCACAACGTTTTCTCCTTCATGAATAGTGAAAGTCATTTCTTGAAGCACCTGGCAGATAAAAACAATATATTGAAAAATGATGAACACAAATTTTGTTGGTATGATTGATGTAAAATCTTGAGAGCATTAATATTAACAAAATATGATTTGAAACTAGTTATAATATTAATAAATAATAGTTCAATTGAAAAAAAAATACTTTGGAAGTTTAACCATAAATTGAATAGGATGCTCTTTGTACTCTGTGAGTTTAAGTCTCATTATCATTTCTTGCTTTTAAAAGTTATTGTTTTATTTATTTTTCTTTACTGATAGTGTATATCAGAGTAAATCATTAAGCAAACTACGAATAGATATTAACATAAATAAAAGTATTGATTTGAAAAATAACTGTTATTTCTCAACATAATATTTGTCTACATTGAGCCATTTGTCGGATGCCGGTCCTGGTAGTCTAGTGGTAACCATACTTGCCTCGTAAACCCAAGGTCGCGAGTTCGATCCCGGTCAGGATTGATGGATTTTTTTCGGGCGTAAAAACCCCAAGTGTGGCTTCCTTTGGAAGGAAGGTAAAGCCGTGGGTCCCGTGCCGTAGATTTACGGCTCATAAATGAACCTCAAGCCTGAAAGAAGAGGCCTCTGGGCAAAATTTGTCGACCGTTTCATTCATGAGTTGAATGGGACGCTGATGACGTGAGTTGTTAAAGAGCGTCCGTAAATAAACCAACTTGTCGGATCGTTTCACAAGCCCCTGAAATCCATCAGTATTAAATTCTTTGGGCTGCTGTCGGAACCAGGCGGTGACTTCCCGTTCTACATCTTCATCGTCGGGAAAATGTCACTTGAAAGATGAAGCCCGAACAAATGGAAATCGCTTGGAGTAAGATCGAGGCTATACGGAAGATTTGAATTTTTCTTAGAGTGGTGTTTAACGCCCGTTTAAAGTACTACGGCAACACGGACGGTATACGGAGGACACTCGAGAACTTCCTACCTGAAATTTCGCAGCATTTTATTTGTCTTGTTGGCAGTATGAAGACGCGGTTGTCATGCAAGAACAAGACGCCTTTGTGAGGAATCTCAGTCACTTCCGTATCAAAGCCTTACGGAGTTTCCTGAGCACATTACAAAAGGAGTCGGCATTTACGGTTTGTCCCTGAGACTGGAATGCAATGCGCATTGTAAGAACCACTTTTCCGGCGGATGGTGTCACTTTAAGCTTTTTTTCACTGGCAACGCAGGATGTTTCCATGCATTGAAGCGCTCTTTGACTCGGGGCTGTAACAGTGAACCCAAAACTCGCCACTTGTGACAGTTCGGACTAAGATGCTGTAAAGCCAGACCCATTCTTTGTATTTTGTATTGTAGGATCAGCATACATGCGCACAGACTTTGTGAAAACTTAAACTGCCATCGTTATGAAGTAGGCCATGTCATGTGTATAATCAACGGCTGTCTTCAACTCGTGGCCGACGGATGATCATCTTCGATAAGTATCCGCCCTTCAGAGAACTTCTATACCCAATCGTCACCGTAGATTAGAAGCATTTCTTTATGAATATCCTTTGATTCAATACTGTTGGCCATAAAATTTGCAAAACTGAGAGTTGCTCGAGGGTTTTACACCACTCAGATACGCCACAATTTTGCAACTGGTGTTTCGCTATTTGTAAACATCGATTGCCTCATGTGGAATGTAACCAATTGTCAGCGAATTAATGCTGCCATCTTGTGGCAATCACCTCAGTGCCTCATTCATTCACATCAATTTAGAGCTTACTTATTACCTACCCTTGTAATGCTTGGACGTGAATTGACCGATGCTTTTGTGCAGGAATCTTGTTTTGTTTTTTTTTTAATCAAGTAGTAAGTAGTTCTTTAACGTATCATAAATCCACACACAGGACCCATGACTTCAAATTTTCCTCCAGTAGGAAAGGCATTCGAGATTTTTACGTTCCGAAAAATCCACCTAGACTGGGTTTAACCTGCTAACTTTGAGCCAAGAGGAGAATGTCTTATCCTTAGATCTTTAAGGCCGACTAGAATGTTAGAATAAAATAGAAATTTATTATGATATTAGTTACAATGGGATATGGGGCCGAGACTAAAGAGTTTAACGATTTCCTGTATAAGTTAATCATTCATTCCATTTGTGATTAAATTTGCTTAATCCTGAAATCATTCTGCAAATTTACTCACTTAATATCATATTTATTATTATTTAATTTAAAGAACAGCTGAGATTGTTGTAATTCGTGATTAATGTTTATTTAACGTTTTTCAATTTTCGTATATGTTTGTTTTAATGAATGTTGGATTGCTTGGGAATGTGGCATTAGACATAACAGAGAATTTCACGTAAAAATTATCTCGCAAGCGCGGTATTTTGAATATGTCAGCTGTGTGCGGCGCTCAGCATTATTTCCCTTCAAGTTCCCCTCTTGTCATTGAACATCGCCTCGAAATAGTACAGTAGTTGAGTTTTGCCAAGATGGAACAGTTGACTCTAGGAGCAGCACATTTTTGTGTAAATGCCAGCACAAATACGAGTCAGCTTGTCGTATTCGTGCAGGATTTCGTTTGTAGTTCCCTAGTCAATTGTCTCCTTCGAGAAAAGCAATTCACGATATTGCGAATAAATTTTATTTTGTTGGATCAGTGCACAACAAAAACAGACGCGGAAATGTACAGTTTTTACAGAGGATAAAGCAGACGAAATTGGTGCAAACCTTGAGCGTTGACAACAAAAGCACTCCCGAAATTAGCACAAGGGGGGGGGGGGATTCAGTGGGTTCTGCGCATAATGTATCAAAATTATACAATTATACAAATCATACAAATAAATGTACACGTGTCCATTGTTTAAAAAAGATGACTCAGTAGTAAGAGTGCGTTGTTGTGATTTTTCCCCCTTCCCATTTGTGAATGGAGGTTTAATGAACGCTTCTTTTCAGACGAGATCTAATTTCACCTGAACGGCAGTATGAACAATCAAAACATGCGCTTCTGGTGTGGGAAATTTGGAGTTTGGTGGGCTGTAGCGCAAGGTGTATTGTCAGTCCAATTTTTTTCGAGACGACAATAGATGCAAAAAGGTTTGAAGGGACATTTTTTCAGCAGTTTACAGAAGAAGAGAAACAATATGGTGGTTTCAACAAGATTCTGCAGCTGCTCACACAGCAGCGGAGTCCATGAATAAAATTAAGGAAGTGTTTGAAGATAAAGTGGATAGTGCTAATGTATGACCCTCTCGGTCACCAGATTTAACAGTGTATGATTTTTACCTGAGTGTTGCCTGAAGGACAGAGTTTATAAAACAAACTCTTACGCATTGGAGGAACTGAAGGAAAACATCACAAATGAAACCAGAAACTTACAGTGGCCGAACTTAAACGTGTCAATCAGAATGTGCTTTCCCGATGCAATGCCTGTGTAGTCAGACGACATTTCCAGCATCTTTTATGAGGTAAGATTTTATACATAATTTTAGAAGCGAAGTTAAGTAAGTTCTCGGGTTGCCGCCGAGAATCAAAACACCGTGTGTGCGGTATAGTTTTTACGTGAAAACCATGTACAATCATTGTTATGTCGTAGATGTGAACTGCATTTGCTAAGATTATCAAAATTTTCAGGTACAAACTGAGAGCGATAAACAGCAAGCAAGTCTACCAGTCCGACTTCTCTTTGAGGTAGCGCAGGTCGGTTTTCAAGGAATATCAGCAGCATTTTGTCACCATATATTAGGAAATAATACTTACCTTGATATGGGGTTTTGATGGATAACAGAAGTTAACCCTTTTAAATGAGATGGACTTGAAATTTTCAGGTATGGACAAATCGATTATTTGCTCCATATATACCAAAGGAGTTGTTTCACTAGTGGCGTGCATCTAGATAGAGCCAGAAGTTGCCAAATTAAAAAAATTGCAATATATACATCTGTATTTGTTTAATTACCTTTTAATTTTACATTACAATGATGTAGAACAAACCAATTGCTATCTGAAAATCAGGTTTTTTTTCTTTATAAAATAATGTGTTTTGAGTTTTTGGTCCAGGGATTATGAATGATAATCTATTCATATTATCTATAAGATACATATAGCAAGAAAAGTCATTAATTAACAGGCATTTTATTTCATAGTTCGTAGAGATGAAACACAAAATACGAGGTCGATGGCTCAGAGATGTCATGAAGATGATAGTTGTTAAGTATCGTCCTTTGTTCAGACGCATAAGTATAACACTTGTTTATGACTATCATGTAAACTAACTAGTGTTAACATTTTCTACAAAATGGATAAAACTGAAATACGAGCTGTGATAGTGTACTTCGTTTTGTAGGATTTAACCTCAACAGAAATACAAAAAGATAGATTCCATGTTAAAGGATTATTTCCCTTCGTTTTCGATCCCAAATCGTCAACTTTTATACCGAGAAGTTACTGGGCTCCATTTACCACACTTTCCTGTCTTAATCAGGCGTGTACTTGGATAAGATGCACAGTATTATTGTGCTGAAAATTCGAACAAATCAAAAGCTTCGTATGTGTTTTAGATGCAACAGCCATAAAGAATGCCCAACAATTGCTCACTGACAAAAACCTACACTTGCAACTTTTCGCAGTAGCTTGATGTGATTCAGAGTTTACAAGAAGAAGAAACAGTGGAGAAGAAGGAACAGTGAAAGATTTTGAGAGTAACCTTGAGGGATTTGCCAAAGTAAAACTTGAATTCATTTTGAGGAACAATTTGCAATCTCTTTCCATATGTTTACAAAATATGCTCCATTGGTTTCAGTAAATGTTGAGCTGAAAGCGCTAGCGACTTAACACTTGAAAACACAGGTGCGTAATTTAGTGTAACAAATTGGTTGAAACCTAGTACAGGCACGGTTTACTTCTTCTGTACCTTATGTTATTTGCTCCAGTGTTAAATAAAAAATGTTAATGTAACTGGTGTACACCTGAATTAAGGCATTTTATCGGCAGCTTTTTAAATCATTTTATATAACTTTTCATAACCCTTCTTTCACCTTTCCAACCATAATTATATACCTTTATACCCCTTTATTGGAATATTATCTGAACATACATTTTCTTTGAGTATCTTATTTTAAAAGTTATTATAACATTCCTGTTATTTTAATTACTTTTTCTTCTGTTGCGGGAGCAGTGAGCTATTGAGTATTCTTGAAAATGAAATTGTATCTCTAAATACATTCATCATAAAGATAACAGTTTGCAGTTATTTAGGTATAGCAAATGTTTGTGCTTATTTTATTTTTTATTTTACCTACTTTATTGGCTTTGAGATGTGATTTGGGAATTTTATTCATTCATTTGTATTTATTTCCAGTAAAAATTTAAATCTTACTGTTCCATTTTATAAGCATATAAAATGGAACAGTACTCTGTAGTATATTTGTGCTGCAAGCAGTATATTTAATACTAAATACAGTTTTTAATACTTACATTCAAAGCTGCACCTCTTGCTTTAGTTATAACCTTTATGTAGCCTGGCAGACTGAGCATGTTTATTATTCCTATTTGAACGCAGAAAAAAACCTGAAACAAAAACCTTTTGGCTATGTCACTCAACTTAATTATTTATTTATGCATAGTATTTTGATATAATACAAACATTAGACAGTGATAAATAAAATGGACATATAATGGACATGGAAGTAACAAAATATATGTCAAAACTTTGGGGAAACTTTCTCACATATACAGGATAAAAAAATATAATACTAACATTGATCCGGAATTACTTTATTTCCTTGCTAGAGCCTTTTTCTGCACCTGCACAAAATAGCAGAATATTCAAAAACAGATCTGTGGGAGTCAGAAAATCATATTAAATGTTCAAAATGTCCTCCGTTAGCACGGATACATCAATCAACCCGCCGTTGCATGAATTCCCTGGCGCACTGCTTTATCTCTGGAGTATCTCGTATTGTCTGTCATCCTTGCAGAATACGAGCACGAAGACTATCTACACCTTCGGCTAATCCATAGATCATACGAGCATCTGCCAACTCCGCATTTGAATACCTCATTTTACTGTACCTGGAACGAGGTCCATAAACACACAGAACTGACAATAGGTGCTCGGTGCTAGTCAAGCAATGAAGTGAGTGGCATACCAAGCGGACTATTAGGTACAGAAAGGTGAACCTAGGAACTAAAAGTAGTTACAACACTCCAACCCAGGTAAAAGCGAATGTATACCCATTGTACGTTTTAAGCAACTGTTCTGTTGTGGGGTTATTGTCACAGGACAGCTATGCTGGTATTCTAGCTTGCATATCTTACGTGTAAGTGAAGTTGTAGAAGAGGGTTCTAACAAGGAAATAAAGCATTTCCGGACCTGTTGATGTAACATATTTGCACCCTTTATATGCAAGGAATGTTACCCCGAAGTTTTTATATGCACTGTTACATCCTGTATGTATACATATAAAGTATGTACATTTTGATATTACATCTATATTTTGCATAAAAATAATAAATACCTTTGAAATTTGTGCAGTTTGTCCTATGAGCTAATTCCGCAAGTTTATAGATTTTAGGTCTTCAAAATAAATAAATAAATAAATTAATTTTGTTTTTGGGATTTGCTTGATCAGAAACGGGGTGTAAGAATAGGTTGTTTGTTTTATTCTTATTTCATAATCATGAAAGCCCTTCTTTACATTGAAACCGTCTTTCTGCATGCATAAAAATAATTAGTCAAATGTATATACATTAATAGCAGTTAAAAATTTAAATAAATGAAAATAGGTTTACAGTGTGTTCTTGTATCACAATATTTTATAATTATAACAACACGAGGGGCGGTCATAAAGTTCGTATTATTGCTATGAACAGTACGGTTAGGCAGATTTAGTCCTTCTGTATATATGCACATCACAAACTGACATTTCCCCCCCTCCCTCAATGGATAAGTTGATCCTTACCATGATACTAGAACTTCTAACTTCGACTATTAAAGAACTGCTCCACCCCATTGTCGTCCTATTTCATAAAAATATCCCTCGTCCTTGAAAATGGAGAAATAAGCTGTTATTAGATGGAAGACTTTGTTCTACATTGCTTATTAAAAAACGTGACTTTAGATAGTTCCAGACAAGTGTTTAATATGATAGCTGATCATTTATTAACGTTGCACCATTATTACGGATGAGATATAAGAGGTATTATATATTCGTGCTTTGGACTCGTGGCTCTGAATCTCTCGATCAATTTCTTATCAATCTTAATTCAAATTTTTAGTTAACTTCATTTCTTCTGTCTCTCCCAATGCTGCTACTTTCCTAGATATTGATATCATTTATTCAATTGCTCTTTTTTTACGTCCGTGCACATTAAGCCCGCCAATTTACAACAAATCTTCATTTTGATAGCTGTCATCCACTACATATCAAAATATCTATTTCTTTATCTCTTTCAATCCATGGTCACCGTCTTTTAACAAATTTTCATTTCTTGATCACTATATTAAAAATCTTGACTCAAAAGTTTCAAGACCAAAAATATCCTCCCTATCTTTTAGAATACCAAATCACCCCAAAAAAGTTCCACTGCAAACCAAAATTTTCCAATAAGAAATTCATTAACCTCGTTACTTCTTAAGTGCCTGGAATTGAGAGTATCAAACCTATTTTGAAAGAACGTCAAGACACTTTATTAATGCATTCATCTTTAAGTTATTTTTCTAAACATGTACGTCGCCTTACTTTCAGAACATCTTAAAGTTGTATTTCACCCCCAACTATTTCCTTCCAAATAACCTCGTCAGGTCGCAGGCTCATATCCTTGCCAATAACCTAAATGTAAAACCTGTGCGCTAATTATGCCATCTCATTCGTTCTACAGTCCTAATTTATCTACAGACTTTAAGATTACTTCATTTGCTATCTGTTCTTCTTCTAAGAATGTCGTATATATTTATCTTGTTAGCTTTACAAAGTACTTTATATTAGTTTAACTTCTAATGTTGTTTTACTCCATATAAACAATCATACACGTTCTGTTAAAACCAAATCTCCCTTGTCGGTTGCCCAAATACCCTGACTCGCTTTAAGGATTTTGACGATGCTTTAAATTTAACACTTATTGATGCGTTACCGACTCATGGCTCTGAAAGTTATCTCTGAGATAGAGAGATGGCAGCTATATTTTTGCATAAGGCGCGTAGACCATCGGGTCTTACTCCCTCTTCTAAATTTAATTTTTTTATTTTTTCAATCATATATATACACCTTTATTATTTTTTTACCCCTCTCCTTTCCCCTAGTTGCTTGCTTTTTCTTTTTCTATGCATTTGAGATTTAGTATTTACCAACTTCACATGTCTTCTGCCTTTGAAGAACACAAGTTGTTTAAAATATAGTGATATTTGTGTTACTATTTATGTGTCTTGTTAATTTCTGCTTCTCTAGTTCTTGTTATTTTAGCTACATTGTTCCAAGAATTACTTTATTATGTTCATTATATATATACACATATATATATATATATCGTTCCAAGAATTACTTCATTATTTTCATAGTATATATATATACATAGATCGGATGCGAAAGTAAGAGTAAATTATTTATTCATGTATTCTTTATTTATTAATAAAGGTACCCTTAGATATGGTAAATAACAGGAGAGAGAGGAAGGAATCAAATGACTGTTCTTGTTCAGTCTTTGATGTACGAAAATAACAGTGATAACACTGGAGAATTTCCAGGTAGTGTGTTTGTTTAGACGAAAGTGATAATATGGTGGATTAGGACGAGGTTATTAAAGTTTGTCTCGCACTTCAACAATACTCACAATAATTAACGTAGAGGGCAGATTATCAGTGTTATGACTATCTTGCAGGATTGTAACTCCAGAGTGAAATGTGAGAGCATAACAGCAGTACATGACAAACCAGAGACATCCTGAAAGAAGACCAACAAAGCTGGATCTTCTTATAAAAGACATTTCACTAGCCTCAAGACTTTTCTTAAACCTGTAAATAACACAAACATAAACATAACGGCGTGCCCCAACCAATTCTCTCCTCGTATACGAGGGTCGTTTGAAAAGCTTGGTAAAAATTGTTTTTTCTTAACTTATTTTATTTTTCAATATAGTCTTTATCGATATCTATATACTTAATCGAGCGAGTTTACAACTTTTCATGCCACCAGAAAAATAGAATATGTCAAATTCTGGAAAATACTCATTGACAGCGACGACCACTTTCTCATTTGATGAAAATTTCTTCCCACAAAGCCAAATTTTCAAGTTCGGGTATGGGAAAGTCACTAAATCGAGAAAACAGTGAATGAGGAATGAATTCGAAGCCCAGTTCATGCATTTTGGCCATTGTAACTGCGGTTGTGTGGGCTGGAGCATTGTCCTGGTGAAAGAGCACATTTTACACAAGTTAATCTTGGTCGTTTTTCATTCAACGCATATTTCAAAAGATTCAACAACGAAACATAATAGGCCCCTGTTTTGGATCTGCCATTTTTACCAAGAGGATTATACCCTATCCCCCCAAAACACTAGCCAATACCTTTCCAGCTGGCAAAACAGGAATCACCTTCTTTGGCGTGCTCTCACAGTCCTTTTTCTATTGTTTTGAGAGTTTGTTTTGTCTCGGGAGTATAATGGCGAACCCAAGTTTCATCCAAAGTCAAGAATTGGTGCAAGAAATCCACCGGATTGCGATAAAACAGTGCCAGACACTGTTGGAATGTTCTTCCGCATACGTTTTTGGTCAACAGTCAGCAATCATGGCAATCAACTTGCACACAGCTAATCTTTTGTGCAGGATATTGTGCTCTCGTTCAGTTGAACTGCCTACAGTCTCAGCTATCTCGCCTATCTTGCATAGCGATATCGTGATTTTCTTTCAATAATTTCCTTTGTGGTGATCTTAACTAGGCAGCTGGAGCGCGTTTGATCTTTAGTGGTTCTTTTACCTCGTTTCAACTCATTCATCCAGAAATAAACGATCATCATTGACGATGCAGACTCCGCATGAACTTCGCCAAATCCGCTTTGATCTGTTTGCAGTTCAACTCTTTAAATGGAAATATCTAATAACAGCATGAAACTTGACTTTTTCCATTTCCTACGGCATGTGTGACACTGATCACTTCAGCTGTCAACAATTAACCGAGCATCGCATCTTGCTCAAAACTTGTCTAAATCTGCTACCTGAATCACTCTTATCGAAAACGGTGCCGTTTAACAAAATTTTCCGCAGTTTCTTGGAAATTTATCACACTTATCAAACAACCCTCGTATGTACTATATAAACTATCACATTTGGGCTAAAATAATTGAATTTATGATTGCATCAAGAGCTTAAATCCACTTATTAATAAAAAACTGAGTTAAAAACAGTGTCATATTCCTTGGAGTTGGACATGTCTATGAGCACAAAAGGAACTCTAATTTAACACTTTGTAGAGATGTTTCCGGATGTCAGAATCAGAATCCTTTTCTGCAATCAAGCGTTGGCAACCATATGTAGTGTAATATTAAGAACCAATAATTTTTCTCAGAATTACTATTCTGTTTTAAGTTTTGCATTCAAAATATGAAAGACAACACATATAGTTTCCTATACTTACTACGAAGGTTCGGTTTACACTTTGCCATTGTTTATAACTTAACACCTTAAGATCTCACACATATAAAGTCATATTGTGCTGCTATTTCTGCATGTCGAAAATGTTTGGCAGGCAGATTGTGGTGTGCCGCTGAGCAGTAACAGTCCTTTTCTCTTCCAGAAGAATTGTGACTACATTTTATTCCCAGTACTTCGGCCCCTCTTCACTTTCGTTGGTGGATCGTCATGTGGAAAAATCCAGATTCATCACTCGGGATGACATCAGAAATTCCTTTGAGCTCCCGCCGCCAAATCTCTGCAGCATTTCTTCACACCATTCGACGCAAGTGCGCTTTTGTGCCTCTGTCAAATTGTAAGGCGCCCAAACTGGAGGGAAACTCCCTGACACGAATGACTGTCGGCATAATTTTTGATACTGCTGGCGTCTAATCTAGAAGGCTGCCTCTATGTCCTTAAATGTTACGCGATTATTTTCTCGTATCATTTTCCCCCCGCGACAATGCTATTCTCAGTCACTACTGCCGTAGTCGGACGCCCATTTCTCCCCTTACGTTGCAGTGAAGTTCTACCCCTTTTAAATTCCAAACCAGCGGAAAACTGTTGTCCTTAATGGAGCAAAGTCCTCAAATGCCCCCGTTGCAAGCAATCAGGACTTTGGCAATTATTTAAACCACTCTTGAAATCATAAAGAATCAAAGCGCAAAAATATTCTCTATGCAGCTCCATCGTAACGACTGGCTGCCTGTACACGGGAGAGGTTGTTTACTCTCAAAATCTGAAATGCAGGAGCGCGGAACGTATTGTTTTACTTGTAACGGATGGGGCTAGCACATGACACATCCCCTTTAAGGGGGTCAACTTTCACTTTTCAAAACTTTCATTGTCACCCTGGGATAACATATTTTATTCTTTATTTTAGACTATAGTGCACTTTTTACTTATTTGAGAAAAACTCGCATGTATTTATATAATTCAACATTTTATTTAAGGGAATTTGGAAGACCAAAGTTTGTATTTTTTGAGATTAAAAAAAATTGCAATAAATTTCTGACTTTGTGGAATCGTGTGGTATAATTTTTATTATGATATGAAGCCTAGAATTATTATTTTTTAATTTAAAATAGATTTTCAATTTAAAAAAGTCTGATTTTTACACTATCCATCTCAAAATTATGTAGCTTTCGAACTAATTAAGATAGAAGGCTCTTGTTTTTACCATTCGCTAGAGGATAATTTGCTTTTGCTATTGGGTATCCTGAACTATAACGCAGGCATGCATTAGGTTCTGAGCTAGTGATAATGAGTGTTTTCTTTGATCTCAATATTCACAAAACTACATTTTCTTACATGTATGTGATTCTAGAGAGAGGATTCTGTCCTTCAAACTAGGCAGAATGTCCACTGCCACGTATATACTCGTATCTTCAGGGGTGAAGGATTCTGTCCACCTCGCCACTGTTCGATATGGTAGACCACACGTACCCAGTGCTTCTCGTAGACGAGGCATTCTCGTGCATTCCTACCGCGGGGAAACATTATTTTCACATATGCACAGTGTTGTATGCATATATAACAATCGTGACTTCCATTCCTGACCATTTTCGCTCATCAACTGAACTTCGAGGCGTGCTGAGACAGTCAGCCCTGCTCACATACATCACCTGGTAAGTAAGTACATTCTATGCATTTCATATCTTAAAATTTTCGCGTTGTCCCTTGTTCGCGAGGGAAAAAAAAAATAGCTGGCATGACGTATATATTGCCTTGATTACACTACACTACACTAGCAAGTAAGTTATATTGGAATATAGCACTATACTCGTATATCCATTTTTCCATATAATCATTTGCTTTAAAGTTACATTTAAACTATTAAATGAAGGGAAATGTTGTTGGCATGTAGCACACATTGCATAGCATTAGTATATGAATAGTTGATGTGGGTTTTCAAAACCAACCTCTATTTCTGCATATTGCCTATCTCATTATTCTTAATATTATTAGTACCTGCCTTTTACTCTCAAGCTTTTCTCCATGGTAAGCAACAACACTACGCATATTCATAATTACATCCTTTGCTAAGGTCTCTGATGGGCCATAAGCTATTTTTTCCATAGTTTTCAAACAATGCTTCGTCTGTAACAGAATGAAAAGTTTTGTGAGATGATCTGAGCAATAAGCTACTAACTTCAGAAGGCATTTATCTACATGCTCTAATTAAAATGTAAGACACCATTAGCTGTAAACATGTTACAATATAATAGCACTCATAAGTTTCATAGCCTAATTCTTTGTTATGTCCAATGATGCAACACTCATTATGATAATATCAGTGGTGAATTGTGAGATTTTTCAATCACACAAACTACTTTATAAGAAGGACTCGGAAAATATGTATAATAATAGTTTTGAACCTTACATATTATGCAACTTCGTTCAATACACATCGGGTGTCTCTGCAACTCATTATGACTTCACGAAACCGTGTTTGGGAGTACTACACCACCGGCTATGTACTGCTGCTTGAATTTCCTCTTTGTTGCTATTTTTTTTTTTTTTTTTTTTTTTTTTTTTTTTTTTTTTTTTTTTTTTTTTTTTTTTTTTTTTTACCTCGCAGTGGGGTTCTCACATTTGTCACGTCCTATTTCTTTCCTAAAATCTTCCTCTTGTCATTTTTCTCCGTGTGGAACGCATGTAGGATTCCCAGTCTTTCTGTTTCAAGTTATCTATTTCTTCGTTAACGATCTTTCCACGTCTTTCATATTACATACCCCATTTTATTAGCAACATTGCGCTTTATTTGAGACCACGCATTCTTAATTGCGTTGTAAGACAATGATAAGGAGGCAATCGAATTACCTTATTCCCCCTTTCATTAGCCAGTTTATCCAGTTCATACATTGTTGAACGGTAAAACATACTGCAAAAGCTCATTTTTGTTTCGTTTGCAGAAAACCGAATTCTCTTATTTTGTAACCATTGAATGATATCACCTTTTCTAGTTGATGCATTTGGAATTTTCGTTATAGTGAGCGAATGATAAGGGACATTATCCATTATTACAATATTTCCCTCTTTTGAATAATTTAGAAAATCATTCAAAAACCACTCTAAATGTTGAAGTTATTTCTTCATGAAAGTCAGAAGTTGATTTGCTCTCTGGAGCAAAACCTGATTTACTGTTCCTACATGACAAATGATAGCGTGCTACCCTCCCCTAAAGGCACTTTCAGTCCGCCGTTATGAGTGGTTTTGCCAAATGGCTTTTTCAGTGTAGTTTGGATTATCCCAAATTCCATCTAAATAAAAGATTGGTCTCCTGTTGCCAGAAATTCGAATTTGATGCATTGTGCGCAGGAATTTTAACCTTGCTGCCACAATGTCACTCTTGCCCATTAAGAATTTACGTTGTTAATTTTGTCTATTTTTGGAAGTTCACCTTCATCGTAAAAACAGTGCTTGTCAAATCATTCAAATGTATAAGTCTCTTAGGGGGTTCTATGTTTTCGAGGTGACACAAATACAGAAGCACTACCAGAGTCAAATCTTTTGATCTTAACACAGATGCCTGACACAGTAATTTTTTTTATTCCACAGTCTTCCACTGTTAGGCGTTTATACTTTTAAAAACCAAGATTTTGTCTCTCTTCTTCTTCTTCTGAATATTTTTTTAAAAAGTTGTATACATTAAACATATTCATTCACGCCAGATTTCTTTTAGAACTAGGAGAACTAGGAGAACTAGTAGCAGTTGCACTCGGCTTACTGCACGACATGATTAACACAATGATGCAATATTCACTTCCATTTCACTTGTCTGACTGGCTACTAGCAAATGAACTTACTAAGGAATAAGCAGAACGTATTATATATTTATTCGAGTGATATATTGTGACTATATGGATGTATTATCGTCAGCTGTTGCTGAGATTGCTACTGTTGTGTTGCACCATTCATGCTGTCAGTAATATAATCGTGTTATCGTCGTGTATGTACTGGAGGGTTTCATAATAACAGCGGGATAGTCAGCTATTGCACACGTGAAATAAGAACGGTAGTAAAATTGGATCTACTGAAGTTAAAAATATATTGTTTGGATGTACGCGTTCACAAAAACGTTCTCTACTTGTCTTGGTAGGTAAATTAAGTGATATAGAAATTATTTCCACCCAATACTAGGGGCACTTATGATATTGATCTTCTCCAGATTGATAGGCGGAACAGAGGGGAAATAATATTGCAACACTGCAAGCTGTTGGTTGGTTAAAGGCTAGAGGCTGGAGAAAGTCAAACACTTTCCCATTTGAAAAGTACATTAATTAAATACTTTCGTTGCACACTTCAATCTTTTACAGATTTTTGTCAAAGAATCTCATACAGCTCTAAATGCCATCGCTCGAAATTTTAAAATAATGGTATTCTTTGATACCACTTCTTCCGAATTTCGCGACAATGGGTGTGTTGAATAGGTCTTCCTTCATTTGTTACTATGTTATATAACGAACGAATTATCAATATTTTCTACAGTCCTTGTAAAATTAAATACGTACCTTTTTAATGAAGAAAAAGAATAACATTACTAATGGTAAAATAATCATGGATATTAATGCCAGCTTCCAATTGTAACTGACAGCAAATGCAAGACACGTTATGGAAACAGCCATTGTGTAAAGCATGATGCCCATTTTCTCACCTAAGCCATCATGTAAGTTGTTAATATTCCTGGTAGGAAAGACACATCAGTTTCCTGGGTTAGCATATAATAAAGTAAATTTAAAAACATACAGTAATTATATGAGCTACTGGCCAGCAGATAGCAGTGTGAGGAAGGCTTTGCTATGCCACCACATACATATTGTCTTGAAGAACGAGAATAAGTCAAACTGATGTGGGGCTCTACATGTATGACATTCGACACGAGACAACAATAGCGAAACATGACGGCGTCTCCGAATGAGTGTAGGTAGGTACAACCCTTGGGTAGCGCTCCCTTTTTTGTGAACAAGAGAGGCATTCAAAAAGTTTTGCAACCAGCCTATCCATTGTTGGGCAATAATGTCTACAAAATGTAGCTAACGCACATGGCAACAATGGACCTTAAGCTATCAAAATATGCACAAGTGCAGGTTTAAGCTTGCATAGTCACTGTCATAGAGCCTGTTCAGTTAATTCCTGTGTCAATAGCTGTGAAAAATCATAAATATTTCTAAAGAAAATTTAGATTCTACATGTTCACACTCTATAAGCATAGTAAAAGAGCGAGGGGGAAAAACTCACGAGGATTTGGTAGCTGTTCATGGTGGTTCAAATGTGTTCATTTGATCCGATTGCAAGATGATTTCGATCTTTTGAAAAAGGGCGAGAGATTCTGAAACACTAACCTCGCTTTAGCCGGCCTCGAAAGCTGTGAACGAGAGAAGAACGCAAAGAGCGATTAACTTAGTGGAGGAAAATCGACATATTACTGTTGAAATGCTAAGTATGGAAGTGGGTATCAATGTTGGCAGCATAGAAAGTATACTTAATGAACATTTAAAGATGCGAAAAATCTGTGCAAAATGTGAACAGAAGAAAGGAGTGTGCAAGGAAATTGCTGAATGTTTTTACCAAATTGTTTTAAATATAATTGATAGATATATGCACTGGTGATGATGATGATGATGGTTTTATTACTATAACGTCCCAAATAAAGCTGCGAGTGGGTAAACGAGAATGAATCAAGAGCAGTTGTTCTTCGGAAAGATTTTCGTTTTAGGAAGCGAATGTTCACTATTTTCTTCAATTATGAAGGACCATAGTGGTTGATTGTATGCCAGAAGCAACGACAATGAATGGAGAATACTATGGCACTTACATTTTGGATCCTTTATTTGAAGAGCTGAGATGGTGGCGTTCAAAGACGTGAACTTCAAGGCTGTTACTTTTACACGACAATGCTTCTCCTCACAGAATAGCTGCAATTTTGAGGAAACTGGAAGTCGCCAAAGTTAAGTTGCTTGGCCAATCACCCTACAGGCCTGACTTTGCACCGTGCGATATCTGATTGTTTTATCGAGTGAAATGTTGCATTGCTGGAAAATCTTTTAAACGAATGCAGGGCCTAGCTCAAGCTATAAATTCAGCTCTGTTGACAATATCTCAGTCCGAGTACCGAAGTGCTTTTGACAAGTGGTTGCACTCTCTACAACTGTGTATGGAGAGAGATGGAGAGTACTTTGAAGGATTGTGAGGATTAATTTCAGAATTCATTCCTTAGCTTGGACTTTAATGGTACTTACAAAACTTTTTAATGCTTCTCGTATGTGCAAAAAGCAGGATTACAAACGGTGCCGTTTATCTTGACGAAATTTTATTGTATGAAACATTTGAACTTACTTTTTGACTTACCCTCATGTTTCTAAATTCTATATATGTATGCATAACATATAACAATTTAATATTTCAAATAAATACAGATAATAGTTAATATGTCGGTAATGTTGGTTGATCTGTGGCCTAGCTTTGTAACTGTGGGTATTCGAAAATTAAAAATGTCTAGATGAAGCATTTTAAGAAGCGTTAAGATTACTAATACAAATAATGGAATTTTCCACATAAAACACTCACCAAGCCCATAGTATACAATTTAATCATCATTGCTGATCGCGCGAGCAAAGTTCATTGTTTTGAATGGAATAAAAGCGCTACAGAGTAAATACACGCCTTTACAAAATGTCCAGTTTATAGTTTGTTTGTTTTTTTTTTTTTCAGGAAAATCAATAACCTCTACTGCAATTTAAATGAATCAAAAATACTTAGGTTCTAAGCTTTTGATGACGATTAAATGTATTAATATCAACTGAGACAGCGTACCTTATAATATTATAGCTTATATCTTGTGGATGTTGTAAATCAAACCAACCGATCTGGTTATATAACAAGACTCTAAAATTTGCTCTTCCTAATCTTTGAACCTGTAAAATATAAGCAGCATTAATTATGCCAGTTCGCATTTTTAATATATTTTAGCTGATTCTATAGAGCTTTTACGTAAAAACTATACCGTTTAGTGTTTTGAATCCCACCGGCTGGGAGCTGCACTCTTCACTCTTTCCTCTACAAGTCTCCCTTCCCGTCCTTGAACGTCGCTCCGAATCGTGTAGTAGTTGACCTTCGCCAAGAAGTACAGTTCACTCTAGAGCAGAGCATTTTCGTTTGTAAACGGTACCACAAATACTAGCTCGTCCTGCACGTGCAGAATTTAGTTTGCAGTTTCCTGGTTAATTCTCTCCTTCCAGAAAACAATTCACGATATTGCGAATAAATTTGATTCTACAAAGACCAGTGCACCAAAAAATTAATAATAAAAAATCTCGGAAACGTTCTGTTTTAATAGAGGATAAACTAGACGAAATTAGTGCAAAAACCTTAAGCGTTTGTGGTTTCAGTGGGTTCTGCACATAAAGCAACAAAATTATGAAATCTCAAACCGTACAAGTGTCCATTGTTTAAAGCATTTGATTGATTTGGTTAATTTAAGGACGCTCTTTAATATCTCAGGTCATTAGCGTCCAATTCAATTCAGGGCTTGAAACGGCCGACAAATTTTGCTCAGAGGCCTCTTCTTTCAGGCTTGAGGTTCTTTATTGTGTTGTGAATGTACGACACGGGACCCACGGCTTTACTTCCCTTCCGAAGGAAGCCATACTTAGGATTTTTACGCCCGAAAAAATCCATCGATCCTGGCCGGGTTTGAACCCGCGATCTTGGATTTAGAAGGCAAGTATGGCTACCACTACACCACCAGGACCGACTGTTCAAAGCAAGGCGACCCAGTAGCAAGAGTGCATTATTGTGAGTGTTTTTTTTTTTTTTTTTTCCCTCCACCTTTGAATGAAGGTGTAATAGATTCATCACTTCTGTTCTTTATAAAACAAATCTTTACATATTGGAGGAACTAAAGCAAAATATCACAAATGAAATCAGAAACATTACAGTGGCTGAACTTAACATGTCAATGAGAATGTGTTTTCCCGATACAATGCCTGTGTAGCCGGCATTTACAGCATCTTGTATGAAGTAAGCTTTTATACACAGTTTTAGACAATCAAAACACTGCAGTGCGGTATAGTTTTACGTGAAACCCGATAAATATAAAGTTTAAGTTTATCTGTCATGTCCGGATTTCACAATATTTTATACATTTTAATTAATTTAAGCCAGTACTACTCAATAATGTCTTTTTTTATAAACATATTACAAAAGTAAAAAGAGTTTCGTTAATGTATGTAACTAAATAAGCAGAAAAAGAATAAAACACTTAAATGTTCACAAATTATTTGTTACATTGTTCAAAGCGTTACTTTATTATTCTTTAATATTGTAACTATATATATATATATAATTTATGTACATGTCTATAACCTTCATTATATATATATATATATATATATATATATATATATATATAATTTATGTACATGTCTATAACCTTCATTATATATATAATTTATGTACTTGTCTATAACCTTCATTATAAGTCCCATGTTTATATTTATTTAAAAATAATTAATGATTACAGTCATACATTATAATTAAACATATATGGAATTAAAACCGTGCGTCCCAGTATGTGTCTGCTGCTCACGCGACTGACCAATTCGTAATCACACTGTTGTACAACTTTAATACTTGTAAAAGCATGCACATACTCTTATTTATATTATGAGTACTAATCGACAAATGTTCAAATTCTGCAAGTTTCTTTACTTATATTGTGTTTCAGTTCATCTATAGTTTGAGGATTATGTCTTTTAGGATTTCCTTCAAGCAACAGTCACATAAGGTATGAAGTGCAGAATGGGAAATTATTCTATCATCTAAAGTAAATCAGGGACAATGTGGGTAGCAGCAAATTCTTGTTGATTTTCATTATCATACAGATATTGCTACTTGTAGTTATAGTACACTATACGCTAGTTTCGTATCTA
The DNA here is from genome assembly GCA_030762175.1 of Metallyticus violacea. Lineage (NCBI taxonomy): Eukaryota > Metazoa > Arthropoda > Insecta > Mantodea > Metallyticidae > Metallyticus > Metallyticus violacea. The sequence continues at coordinate 25,447,658 of CM060836.1, forward strand.
ACATACCTAATGTTAGCTTGAGCGGACACAAAATTTAATTCACACACCATAATAAAGTTGAATGCGCATTTGTTAGCTCAATGCAAGCAAGCATCAACTTGATCTGGCGCCTGAAATATGGCCTTGAACGGGGGGATTAGAAACAGAAACGGCCGGCATTTGGTCGTTCGGCCTGCCGTTCCAACCTGCATGCGTGGTCAGAAGATGGTTGACTGGGACGCATTGTAGCAGTAGAATGGCTGGATACCTGTTTGATGGCTGCGTAGTTAAGCGTTGTAATAAATATGATTCCAAATATAATTTCAACTGCTCCAACAATAAACATGCCATTTACAAAATTCTGAAGAGCTTCTTTCGAGGATGCTAAATGGTTATGATTTCTTGAATTGTTTTCATGAAACCTGAACAAAGAAAATATGTTACTAAATATAAATAACTGGTATTTTTCATGTTTTATTCTGAACGGTGATATAAATATACAACGTTAGTTAAAAACTCCGCACCACCTAAATAACTTTTGAAGCTTGTGGTTCAGTGACATGAAACTCAGGGTGTGGGAATGGCCATATACTGAGAACTCAAAAATAGCATTACTGTTTAACCGGAAATAACTTCAACTCTCTTATTTTAAATGAAATACCCAATACATTTTTACATTTACTAATAATGCTCATTAAGAGCTATTCAAAAAGTACCCACACTAGATACTTCTGTATAAATTTATTGTTGCTAAATCAAGATATCAAAAAAGTGCAGCAAATAATAAACCGCTTGCTTTATTTACTGTGTTTTGTCAGTAATTATATAAATACTGCTCCCTTTTTATATCCATGGAATCATGTTTATTGCTATAGAAATGTCCTTTTTAAGAGATTAAATGTGATATCTAGTGTGTTAAATAATTCTATTTAATGTTGAACGAAAGAGAAAGAATTCTAATTTTAATTATAGCTGGCTATGGAGACAGGCAACGATCTCGTCGAAAGGCGGAGAATTTATTTAATGATATGCATCTGGATCGCAATTAATTCCACATACAACAGTGACAAGGAACAGAAAGAAATTTACTCAAACTGGAAACGTAAAGAACTTACTAAGGCCCGAAATGTTCAACTTATGAGAATACTTCATTGGATGTTCTCCTACGTGTGCAAGAAAATTCAAAAGTTTCTACTACAAATACGTTGTTAGAATCAAATATAAGCCAATGTTCCGTGATGCAAATCATTATAAGAGTTAAGCAACAACCTTATAAAATTCAACTTTTGCAGAAACCTTCCGACAGAAGAATACATTTTTGTGAATTAATGATAGAGCGCATTTCATAGACAAATTGTATTCTCAGAAGAAGCAATTCTGCCTGCATGGATTTGTTAAACACAACTGCCACTACTGGTCAAATGTAAATCAACAATGAACGGAGGAGGACCACTCGCAATGTCCACTAAATCTTAATATTTGTGCTGCTGGTGATCACATCATTGGTTCTTTCTTCTTAAGAGAAACGCTAAACACTAATAGATATTTGAACTTGCTTCCAAATAATGCAGTACGGCTATCGCAAATTTGCTTCTACATTCAGTTAACCATGGGCTACCCAGAGGTGACATCTATTTCTAACAAGATAGAGCTCCAGCTCACTATGGGCGGAATGCTCACAGCACTTAAGCCAAGTTTTTCCACAATGGTGAATTGGTAGGAGAGGTCACCTAGAGAGGCCAGTAAGATCTCCAGAGTTGTTGCCATTGGACTTCTTTTTGTGGGACTATTTGAAGTCAGTAGTGCATTTAGGGAATGTTCCAACAATATAAGATCTGGAGTGTGGAATAACGGAAGTGCCGCAAAACATTCCTAAAACCTGGTTAAGTCATTGCTTAAACGGTTTCTATGATCAACTGGCACATTATCAAGCAGCCGAGGGCTACTTGTTTGAGCACAGAAGTAAACGTTGAGCTATTTTTTTTTTTTTAATTTAACAACGATAAATTTGTTCCGAAATATCTAGTGTTGGTAATTTTTTAAAATCTCTTAAGATTATTGTTTGAAAATGTAAAAATATATTGTATATTCATTTAACATAAGAAAGTTGGAGTTACTTCCGGTAAATGTCACATATCTTGTAAGATCACGTCTTAATTACTAGGGGTAACGCAATTTCATATCTTTGAACGTCGCTTTTTAAATCGACTTCCTGGGGATATTACTAGAGTATACATTGTTCGTAAATATGCTTAGATAGTTGGCTTTATAATATCGCATTTTGGTGCATAAACATTATTTTAAACATGAATTAACTCGTTCAGTGATTGCGCAGTTTATTCCAATCAATTTTCCCCTTCCGGAATTGTGTACAAATTTGAAAGTACTAGTTCACTGAGAAATAAAAATACACGAACGGAAACATATAGTTTTAACAAAGGAATGTAAACGAAAATACCGTGCGTTCAGTTTTGTTTTATCCCAAAGTGCTTATTGGGACCCCCTCGGTCCCATAACACAACAGCCTGCTATTATTATTATTATTATTATTATTATTATTATTATTATTATTATTATTATTATTATTATTATTATTATTATTTCTGAAGTGAATTAAAAAAAATGCCGTGTACAAGAGAAACAAACCCGCACACGTCATACAAGAGCTCAAAGTAATACTCGTCAGGAAATTGTGCCACCTGTGGTGCCTCAGTAGTAAAAACGGGCGTTAAACACCATTAAAAAAAGGAAATTGTCCAGATTTCTAAAATGAACTACAGCTAAAGAGATGCAAAAAATGCATGGAGAAGGAAGACAAGCATTCTCAATACCTCAATTGATAATTGGGTAAGTAATGAACCTCTTAAATTGTTTTGTGTATTGTTGTGTGATTGGTTTCTTTTATTGTTTTAACTTTCCGCTAATCATCGAGACCGGCTAACCGGCTAACGAGCGCCTCGCTCTCCCATAGAAATCGCTGCTAATAACGCTGTCTTGTTAAACACATTGTAAATTGCTCTCATGGAATTATTATCAGTGTGAGCAGTGACAAAGTCCTGTTTGAAAAAGTGCATGATCACGCTCCCTGTCGGTTAATTCTCTAAGGGGTTAGTATGATATACACATAAGTAACAGAATCAACTGTAGCTCCAAAAATATACTAGCCCTATGATTCTTTCACTTTTGAGTTAACATACATGAATCGTACATAAAGACATGCTATGCCGTTGAAAACACGCAAGACATAGTAACACTTTATGTATACTGTCGAATTAAGAAACGAACAACACAACACACCCAGGAATAGCTACGTTACGACTGCAACAGTCAGCAAGGTCGATAAATAAGCAAGCAGCTTACTACCCCCTCCACGGGGCGATAAATGAGTGGATGTTCGCTCATAGGAAAAAATAATCAACCTCTCCGCGAGGGAAAACAGCACTGATCGCACTGCATTAGCATTGAAATCAGAAACATTACATTGGTGTAACTTAACCATGTCAGTCAGAGTGTTTTCGCCACATAATGTCCAACATATTCTGTGGGGTTATAGGCAGCAGAATGACAATGTGGATGCCGCCGGCTGCGATACACTTGCAGCCGATCGCGTGAACGGCCATTGTTTATAACTAAAAGCTGGCGAACAGTTCCTATCTCTTTTCAGTGTCATATTACATAACTGTACAGGAAGTTTCATTTGCTTCACTACTCTTACTAGGGTGATCCGTTTGAGATATTAGAATCGTAAAACGTTATATATAAGAGGTCAATGTCAGCGGCGGCTGGTGTCAGAACAAAACAACACACAGAGAGAGAATGTTTTAATAAAAATATCGTACTAACGCATTACTTTTTCAATAAATAAATACATAAAATAAAAATTCTGGTTTTTATGCAAAAACTGATCGATGACCCTATAAAGTAATTCTGGAATCTACAGGATGAGGTTGTCTCTACAGGAAGCAGTCTCAATGCTTCAAAAGTGGAAAACGAAGAGCAGCACCTGCAAAAATGTTGGAACAGTCTGGGAAATTTTTCATGGAGGTCGTAGGAGAACAATAAACGACATTGCTGACATCGCTGATGTGCCGTTGGTCAGTGCCAGCAAAGGTCGCCATTTCAACACCGTTGACGAGATACAGAAGGTTCTACACTTACAAACAATAACTTTGAAGCCGCATTCCTAAAGTGGCAGAAACGCTGGGGCCGGTGTATTGCTGCCCAAGAAGACGGTGCTAAATGAAGTAATTTCTTTGAAACAGAACCAGTCCTGAAACTTTTTAATAGTACCCTATATATATAAAATATAATGGTCTAGCTTCTTGCCATTGAAGAACTCGCAGTAGTTCGAAATATAGCAATTTCAAGTGTGACTCTTTCTCTGTGTTTTATCTTTATCTACTTTTATTATTAGTGTTAATTTGTTACATTGTTAATAGTGTTTCTTTATTTTTATGTTTCATTAATATTATATATATATACATCTAGTTCAGCCCTCCCCCCAAAAATGTCATAATTGTTTACCATGTTCTCTTCTTTTGGTCAACTTTTATAGTAAATAATGCATTTCGGGCGTAAAAATCCAAAGTATGGTTTCCTTTGGAAGGGAAGTAAAGCTATGGGTCCTGTGTCGTAGATTTACGGCACGAAAAAGAACCTCAAGCCTGAAAGAAGAAACCTCTGAGTTAAATTAACCGGCCGTTTCACGCCTTGAATTGAATGGGACGCTGATGACCTGAGATGTTAAAGAGCGTCAGAATTAAAACAAATCAACAATTACCAAGCTAGAGGCACAAAATTATTTTTTAAGACAGAGAGTGTGAGAAAAACTTCTTGGACTGAGAGCGTGTGAAATGAGAAGCGTGTCTTGTCTAAAGGAATGAGATTAGAAAAGAAAGAGCAAACTTCGTTTCTGCACAAGCCGAACGAAACAACCGACATTACATGTATTTCATAAGTTGTGATATTACGACACATTAGTGGAGGTAAAACGGTCGAAAGATTCATAAAATTCAGTGCTGTTTCTGAATTGACTGCAGAAGACTTAAAACGCATGTTCACATGAGTTAGAAGAGTTCCATATAAACCAGAAGTTTATAGCACAAATTTACGATGGCGCTGCGCCTTTGAGAGGATATTGGGGAGGAGTATAACCATTTTTAACTGAAACCTTGCCCCAAGCCATTTAGGCATCATGTAGTTATGCCCTTGGCCCACTCTTCTACAGGGTCCACAAGCCGCCACTGGTATATTTCATTAACTTGTAATTATAAAGTAATTTTTTTTTATATAATGCTTTCTTTTTTGGCATCTCAAACGGATATCTCCATGCTTTTATTTAATATCATTTTTTTTCTTTTTCTTTTACTTTTTTTTAGGGGGGGGGGCTTCACGTGTATTCCAAGATACGCTAACGTCGATCGATAAGGCATCCATTTTCTTAATATTGAATTTTATATGCGCTTTTCCTGTGAAATAGCACCGGTCTAGGATTGAAACTGCTCCTAATGTTCCTAATATAACTATAGGTGAAAATATAATCTTAAAAACATACAATAATTAGTGCACATGGGTTATAATAGCCCTAGAATACTCAACTGATATTCTAACCATATATATTTTTCATTTGCTAAACTTTCTTGTAACTCCTAAATGTTCAAAACAAAAGTAAATAATAAGCATTATTTTTTTCTTACCAAAGAGAGCCACTAGGCTTGTCTTCATAGTTGCTGTATGTGATGTTTGTTAGCTCATTGTAAAGGAAGGAATCATATACTCTCCCAAATAGTACTGTCATCATTGGCATGCAAATCCCTGCACCAATAGAAGATGCTATTCCAATAACAATTAGCAACTTTTCTAGCACTGTGGTATATTTTATCTGTAAACATATTTAAATGTCAGCACTTGAGTTCAAACTGCGTACATTAAATTTATGAGTTATATTAAATCTTTCTATTTATATAAATGTTGTAATCTTTGAATAAAAGTATCGTCCTATTCATTTGTTTATTTTACCCATGATGAACGAGGGTTGCATGAAAGTTTGTGGGAGTGAAATTGCTGGAGTCAAAGGATGGGTATGTTCGTGCAACAGGAATTTGAAAACAGGCGGGAAATGATCCGAAAGGAATCCTTTGTGTTTTTAAAGACATTTAATACTGTAATTTTGAAAATGACGAGAAACAATGTTTTCAGCCATAAAGACACAGCAGCACAGAAATGAAATTGAAGACCAATCAATCAAAATGCTGAAACTGGGTCTTCGAGTTGAAATGCACGATTCGCTCTGTAGGACTGACGAATACACATGGCGTTGCAAGAAGTGATGAATACATGTGGCGTTGCCAAGAAAATGGCTAATAAATATATGTGACGTTGCAAGGACTGATGAATACATGTGACGTTGCAAGGACTGATGAATACATGTGCGTTGCAAAGACAAATGACTAACGAATACGTGTGATGTTGCAAGGACCGATGAATACATGTGGCTTTGCAAAGACAACTGACTAGCGAATACGTGTGATGTTGCAAGGACTGATGAATACATGTGCCTTTGCAAAGACAAATGACTAACGAATACGTGTGATGTTGCAAGTGCTGATGAATACATGTGACGTTGCAAGGACTGATGAATACATGTGACGTTGCAAGGACTGATGATTAATATGTGGCGTTGCAAAGACTGCTGATACATGTAGATCCTCGCACTCCGAAGCTGTATACTGACTCCTAACTTTACGCAAAGGCCTCATCTTGTAGAAGAACAACTGGTTTTGGATCATTCTCGTTACCCACACGCAGTTCTGAGATTTATTTGGGGTGGTACAGTAATAAAACTTTCATTACCAGTGCATATATCTGTCAAACGTTTAGGACCATTTGGTGGAAACATGCTCAGCAGTTTCCTTTCACATTCGATTCTCCTCTTCTTCTCTTCTTTGGTTAGGGAACATGGAACCATTTTGCACAGATTTTTCGCAGCTTTAAATGTTCATGGGTATACTGTCAATGCTGCCAATACTGATACTCATTTCCATACTTAACTTTTAAATAAATTGGTAAAAGTAGTTTTCCAAAAGCATGATTAACGGCCCACTCGGAGTGGGGGTATGACTGAGAAACTTTGGGGAATAAAGCAAAATTTAAAAATCGCTCTAGCGGCTGCAATTTTAAACGTTTTTAAAGGAACCTTGGTATATACCATTGATATAAAGTAGGAAAAATAATTTTCGAAAATCAGTGAAATCAGACTGTTAGGAAGGGGGGTTTACCTGAAACCCAAAATTTAAAAATCTCTCTTATGGCATTAATATATGATTTTTCATAACGAAACTCCGTATTGCCATTTAAATAGAATAAGAAAAATAATTTCTGAAAATCAGGCAAATCGTGTTATTAGGAGGGTAATCTGCTACCCAAAATTTATAAATCGCTCTAGCAGCACCAATAATTGTTTTTTTTTTCACAACAAAAGTCGGCATACACCATTTAGAACAAATAAGAACAATAATTTTTGAAAATTATTAATTATTGGGAGTGCGAATATACCTGATAAACTTTTGGGAGTTAGGCCCAAATTTAAAAAAAAATTTAAAGGAAATTTATTTATTTTTTAAAGGAAACTCGATATGTGCCATTGAAATTAAACAAAAAAGAAACCAGTTTCTGAAAATCAGTGAAACTGTACTATTAGCAGCGGGGGAAGGTAACACAATGTTTAAATTTCGCTCTAGCGGCATTAATATTTGTTTCGCAACGAAACTCCATATGTAGCATTTAAATGAATTAAGAAAAAAAAAACAGTTCCTGAAAGTCAGTGAAATCAGATGTATCGCTACGAAATTACGTGTATACCATTCAAATAGAATAAGAAAAATAATTTCTGAAAATCAGGCAAATCGGGCCATTAGGAAATAGGGTTACCCAAATTTTTAAAATCGCTCAGCGGCACCAATTTCTTCACAACAAAATTCGGTATATACCATTTAAGTACATAAGAAAAATAGTTATTGAAAATTAAGGAAATTGCACTATATGGAGTAAAAGGTATACTCGAAAACCGAAATTGAAAAAATACTCTTGCGTTTATCTCTTTACTGTTTTAAGATAAAATGAGAAATTAATTCAGCATACAAACTGCATTTATTACATGTTTTATATCTAACAAAGTATCGTCGTGAATACAGTAGCTGTGAAATATCAATATAACATGTGTTTGAGAATTATATCTGTATGTAAAAGCGCTCTGTAATAACCTTCAGAAAACAATAACATCGAAGTTAAAATTCAAAGCCATTGAAAATTGCTGAAGCTTTCTATTGTTCTTTGCCGATTCTGTACATTTGCTTAGTACACCGAAATTGTTTTTAAATAATGACATGTTTTATTGAAACATCTGAACATCTTCTTAAATACAGAGTGTGACTCGAAATTTTATTTTTTTCTATTTAAGTGAATGAAAAGATAATGGGCAAGTTCATAAACAGTAATATTATTTTTTTTAAGAAAATACTCATATAGTATAATTTTTTCTATTAGTGGTCATATATTTCATTTATAATAGTATACCTTTAATTCTTGCGGTTTAATCTCAATTAAAAAAAATATCCTTTCCCAATTTATCATTTCATCTCATGTATCATCAGTGTCCACCGCCTGTGGTGCCTCAGTAGTGAAAACGGGCGTTAAACATTACTCAAAAAAAAAAATCTCAATTACAATAAAAATAATTTTAAAAAAAAGTTTTTCTGTTGTAATAGTTATGGATTGCAAGCATCCTAATTTTGTTCCCCTAATACCACACTGTAATGCCATAACTCATCTCATTTTATTAATTAGCAAGGCCTAATTTGGATTTTATATTAACTTTTATTAAATATTATTCAACCGGTGAGGAATTCCCTTAGTTTACGCAGCTCCTGCGTGACGAACTTTTTCTAGATCGAACATGTCACAGATCACTATAAAATGCAACTGTTTTCCTACATATACTTATATATAACTATTAGGTTGCATTTATTAAGTATGTATATATTATTGACACTTCATAATTTCTGCTATTAAAATTAAAGAGGTTCATCACTGTACATTTACCTACCTCAGGTGAAAACATACGTCGTTTGTATTCAGATTTTGCAAAGTAATTTTGCATAATTAACTTTTTTAGCAATCTCTGGTCACTTTTGAGTTTGATATGCCCATTGGCTATAGTACACAGTAGTTATAGGAAAATAATATTAATATGGAATTGTTGCTTATATTATAAAGTACAGAAAAAGCATTTGGCTACTTCAACTGTTAATAAATGGTTAGCAACGCAACAAGAGGAGAATGTTTATTTTGTACAATAAAATAAATTGATTTTATAACTACTTCAAAGATATTTGAGATTTACAGAAAGCAAATAAAAGGGAGAAGTCAAGGTAAAATATACATATATTATACAGAGTGTTCCATCAAATTTGCACGTCGATTTTTTTTTACCCCCTCTGCTTATAGGTGCCAAATGAACAGTTTTTTTTTCGCTATGAATTCTTCTGTCGGAATCACAGGAACATCCGTTATAATCTTGCATGTATATGTAGAAAAGAGATAGCCAACTTAACGAAAATAAACACAAATTATCCTCTCTTGGCTTACGATTTATGCCGCTAAATGGTACTGGTTAACTTTATAAATTGCTGTCCTCCCGAATGTAGTGGCGAACCGTGGCGAAGAAAGTCGACTGGCCACGATTACTTAGAGGTGAGACGACGATAGCGCAACGGCCAATTGAAGTTTCGATTAGAGGGTTATCTATGGTTTCAATCATGAAACTTCCCTGTACCATGGCGCTATCTGACGGGAAAGCGCCTAGCAGCTGCCTCTGAACTTCGAAGACGGTTGAACAACACTGCGAGCTTTAAATGGTCAAACGCAGTTTTTTTTTGTTCTTTTTAACAATAAAATTAATAATTAGCGGGAAATTATCTTAATAATAATAATAATAATAATAATAATAATAATAATAATAATAATAATAATAATAATAATAATAATAATAATAATAATAATAATAATAAATAGTAGAGGTGTATACTGCGCAGGCCATTGCAACTTGATTGGTGACCTTGGAACTTCATGTGAACGCCAGAAATCCCTTGGGGAGAACTACAAAATTAGCGCTGCGCCCGTAGCTCATTTGTTCGACAACCCCAACAAATGTTTCTCGATTACGAGGCGCTAACGCTGCAGAATTACAGCATGTTTCAATCTATTTCGCCTAACAGAAGCATATTTCCATTAATATGTGCTTTAAAGTTGGAAAATAGAAGGAAACCGAACAATTTTATGCGGTATCTCTTCGAAAGTGGTTATTTGCGGTTCCAAAACGAAGAAGAATTGTGCATTGTTACGTCATGTTTTCATTTTGCGATGCTTGTTGAGAAATAATGTTTAAATGTACTATTACTTATTAAAATATAAATAAGACCAGGGGAGACGACAAAGAATTGAAACTGTTTCGTTTTCCGGAAAATGCTGAGCGTAAATAAGAGTTGAGCATGTTTATGACTATTTGTACTTGATTCTTGAATATATAAATGCACATTGTATTGAAAAAATTGTATCGACCCCAGTAACGTTTATTTAGAATGATGTATTTAAATGCCCTGTGCATGTGTCTTGCACAAAATGTGTTAAATGAGTAAAAAGATTTTTTTCACAGTATATATATATCGTAAATTCATAATATAACTAGATAGCATTTTTGTTCTAATTTACCTTCCTCCCCAAAAAATATAAAACAGTAACAATGAAAACAATTTCTACTAGACTGATGTTCTGATTTGTTGTAAGTATATGATTAGCAAAGATAACACAGAGTTGTAGACTACCCTTTTTATATGAAATGTAAATAAAACAAAACATAATTCATATTCAATTTTTGCCCACAAATCGCTGTGTATTCATTATGTATCTTCATATCATATGGATAAATATGAAATATCATTTTAGTGAATCTGGATTTTTATCTTCTCTATGCAATTCACCATAATAGAAATATATTCAGCAAATGGAAACGGGTTCCCAACATTTAATATGTTCATATTGAATAGCATTCAATATACTGTAATAATCAGGAAGATAAGTAAATTGAAACATTTTTTGTATGCTAAAACTAGAGCACAACTCTTGGAAAAGGGTGATCCAGATTAGATCTTAAACTCAAAGAAAACTATGAAAGCAAATGCAACCACTGCATAGTCATTATATAGAAACTGTAGCTTATGTAGAGTACTGCAAAAGCAACCACAGAATTCTACATCGAGGGTAAAGGCTACTACGTATTTCTTTCATTATCCATCTTTTGAAATAAATAGGCCAAAACTCATTTGCTTATTAAGGGTCAAAGAAGAGATGGGAATTGGAACTGAACGGGATCTTTGGATTGCAAAAACTCCAGCCTTGGTGAATCAGAATGTCAGCTTCATAAACTGCTTCATTACACATTTAAAAATTAGCCTTTAAAAGGCATCATAAAATGGAATTTAATATAAATAATTAGCGCTAATTAAATACTTCTTGCTAACCATATACCATGTCTAATATACCATTTCAACACAAATCTATTAACATTTAAAGTTTGGTTTCTTGCAATGGAAAGCACAAATCTAACTCTATAACGTTCCCTAATGCTACTTGAGCAAAGATATAAATATGCCTTTTCTTTGAGATAGGTCATGAAATATGCCAGTTAAAAGATATGCTATTTCTAGCCATCTTCAACGCTACAATGTAAGCTAAATAAATGGGTGACTAATGAATGAATAGTGTTTAACGCCCGTTTTTGCTACAGAGGCACCACAGGCGATGGACACTGGTGATACTTGAGATAAAATGATATATTGGGAAAGGATTTATTTTTAAGGAAGGAATCGTTCCAGGCCTAAGTTCAGGGTACCTCCCCGGCATTTGCCATTTATGAGGACTGAGGAAAACCTGGAAAAAACCTCAGTCAGGAAGGAGGGTCCTGGCGGTATTTGAACCCAGACCTTCCGCTACGAGTCCGAGACTTAACGACCTCGGCCACGCGGGGCGGTCGGGGGGTGACTAATGCATTTGATAAAAAAAAAAACTGCATGTAAAATTTGTTTATTTATTATTTTGCGGGTCCAAAGATTGAAACATGTTCTTAACTTCTATAAATTTATATTATTTACAATATATACATTTAAAATGCAAGCAAGCGTTGAGATAATATACAGTTTTGTTCTGTATTATGAAATTTAATAACGATATAGTCTAGCCTCAATTTTAATATTGGTTATTTTCGACAGAAGTATAATTTGTACGCATTACGTTTAATAAAGTATTTTTAAAATAAGCCTGACTGCATTTATATAATATTGTGAAAATATTAAAACATTTTGAAACACACAATAAAATATTACAATCAAATTCTGAACGCATTTAATACTCCTGTAAAAGTGGTTACAACTTCAATGTCGCTGTTCTATTGGATACGTAACAGACTTCACTTGTCTCACGAAACAGCTATTTTGAAACTGTTTGGACCTTGCAACAGTAACAGTAACAGTTGCAATATTTCACAAAAAGAACTAAGATGTTTAGCAACTATTTCACGAAAAGAACTAACTATTTGAACCTTGCAACAGTAACAGCTGGAACTGTATCACGTAAAGAATTAAGCTGTTTAGACCTTGCAACAGTAATAGTTGCAACTGTTTCACGAATATCTGTCGTTCGATAGTGAGGGTTTCGGCTTTCTCCGCCGACGTTTGAGACTCAAGACTAAGCACAATATAAGGTTGCCTATAATTTAAATATTTGCCCATCACTGTGTTTACCACCTTGCTGATTTAATCTCCAAAACAGCAATTTCAATATGCAGGGGCGCCATAGGCTAATAAAAATACTATACAGTTCGCCAACGCAACTCATCTTAAAACCTAACCCCTAGAACCCTCGTTTAGGCTCAAGTTGGAGAAGTATTTTATAATAACAAATATGTGATTACTTTAGATTAGAAATGTTTAACCTAAAAGAACCATAAATATATTGAAACACTCTCCCTAAAAACAGGACAAGGCTAATAATATTATATATTAAATTCTTACCCGAAGAAATGATCAGTTGGAAATATTGTATTAAAGTGTATTTTAATATTGGTTTTAGTGGTAGTTCTTGTTTTATTATTGGAACGTTCTAGTCTGTGGCTTTACAGAAATAGATAAAACACGTTAATTAGTTACACAACTTTTGCTATTCGAACAATTTGTGTTTTTCTTCCAACGCAGAAGACAAGTCTGCTTCTCTAGTTCATATTATATATAGTAACTTAGCATATAATTGACATTTTTACATCTCTGAAGATGTCCGCCAGTGTCGGACGAAACGTCCGGTCATTGCAAATATAACTTGACTATACCACGGCCATAAAGCCCGTAAAAAGATGTAAAGACCCGTGTTTTGCTAGATGAAAATAATACCAAGTAAGAAATTTCATGCTTATATAATATTATTTGTATTGGTTGAGTCTGTAACATGAATACAATATTATGTTACAGTTCTCAGAAATAAATTACATTCTACCACTAAGTTTGCTACTAGATCACTGTTTCTCCAACACCCCCAACACCCCCATCAACACCTCAACGCCTGCGCAAAACTTGGAATTTTTTTGTCTATGATTTAGTTCCATCTGTTTTTACCAGCTAGCGCTGCAATATATTTGACATTTGATAAGTCGAACATGGCTGTAGTGGACAATTTAATCACAAAAACTTTTATGAACTTAGAAATATTTTTGCAAAAGGTTGAAAACTTTATATATATGCTTTGTTTATGTTTCGAAAGATGAAATAATGATATATAGTTTGTTTTTTTTCGTAGGATGATTGATAATAAAACAAAATAGTAAATATAAGGTTATGTTTGGATTGTTGCAACTGATGTCCTATTTAAAATTTTAGGCAGCAAGCTTGGATATTTTTGAAGTCCTGATGTTTAATTATAAAGTAAAAGTTGGAGTACTGGACCCACTGGCTATACATTTCTTGGCAATAGTAACAGAACTAGCAAATCAATTGCAGGTACATGCTTTGATGAACATATAAACACCATGTTAGCGTAAATTGATTTATTTATGTTTGTATATATGAAGTTTGAGTGTGATAATTACTCTTCTTTGTATAGTTCATAAGATAGCAAAATTTAAAGCAAGAGATTTAAATGTTAAAATGTATGGCTCATGCATCCTGATAATTTGGATATTTACGTTGCAGTTGCTGTCGCAAGAAACTGGAGAGAAATGTGGATTATTTAACTCTATCCAGCTCTCTGTTTCGGATCTTGCTTTTAATTCTTTGAAAACAGATGATCACTTAGTACAGGAAGCATCTTTGTTACAAATCAAATCAGAAGATGAAATTGAAGATGACGTTGATGAAAGTCGTACGGTACTTACCCCCTGTGAGGAAAAAAGTAATCTCAATAAACCGAATGCCTCTCCCAAGCACAAAACTGTGACAGTAGAATGTTTGGACTCTGAAAGTGTGACATTAGCAGAGCGTTTAAGGCAGAAGAAACTTAAAATAGTGCAGAAAAAGATATGTGAGAGTGAAAAAGATGTTGAACAAAATGTTCGAGTCAGAAACGGAATGCTGACTGCAAATAAAATGAAACAGAGTCCCAACAGTAAAACATTTGAATGTTCAGAGTACGACAGGTAATTGTTTCTTTGTGAAGTACCCTTAGTTGCAGTAATATGCTTATATATGTTTTCTAATGTAAATTTTTGGTAATTACATACAAAGTCTGGGTCTTATAAAAACAAAAGATACAAACTTCCATGTAAGTATGCCACTCAATCAAATTTATAAACTTATAGCAAAGTGATTGTGCACATTATTACAGCAAGTGTAATTACAGGAGAATGAGCGTGGATATTATTATTATAGTTCTGGTCACAAGCGCCAGTGATAAACATAGGTGTGTAGCAAATTTCTACATTATTATATTTGCATGCTTGTCTTTTGCTTTTCTCCACTAGAACGGCTCTGTGGATTATCTTCAGTAGTTTTTTTTCAGAATCGCCAATGCCTATATAATTTTACAATACAGTGCTGTCCTGCTGTATGTCTTATATTTTTCACCATCAGGGCAAATCTTTATCTTAGCTTTAGATTTTCCGCAACATTGTGCACCTGCTTCAGGGATTTCACATTTGTTTTTCAGAGTTGCCAACTCAACCATTACATTAGTTTATAGCTTTATTTGCATGTTTTTTGATTGTTGTATTGTTGCGATTTCCAAATAGGAAGTGAGCAAAGGCCATCAGGCTATAGCAAGCATCAGTAAACCACTGGGTCCTCCATTTCCTAAGGTATACTTAAGGTTTGGTTTAGGTTACTTTTTGTATATGAATTGATTACCATTTGCATCACAGAACAAATAATAATATTGGCATGGATGCATGTTATCATTTGTTTTCTTTCATCACTATATTTCAAAATAAGCTGTTTGCAATTCTGGTTTCTAGTGCATTTCATACTATTGGTACAACTGTGACATAAGCACATTATGCTGCAATTTTGCCCTTCATTCGATTTCAGCTATAAAAGTAGTTGCACTTTTTGGGAGAATATGTGTCATACTAGCTTTCAACCTATTCACATCATCTCCTAGTAGTTTTTATTCATTCTCCTATTATTCTAGTTAATTTTAACACTCATATGTGAAAGTTTCACCCCAATAAGAAATATGCAATTAATGATGAATGTTGGAATTCACATAGTGAAACGATCATAAAATCTTAAGTAGATGAAAAGTAAAACTACTTATAGTCATGTCAATACATTAAAAACACTCTTGATGTTCCACCCTTAAATCTTTTAAAAATTAAAACTGGGACATGTTTCATGGGAACTTGCTCACATTGTCAATCGTAGAACGACTGAGGTTCAAACTATGATGGAGTGTAAGTGACTGTGGGTGCTCTGGTGGTCTGCTAATGAACTTAAACAAAATGTTGTCTGCCTCTAGGATATTGAAATTCATGAGTCTATGCTCATATTTCTGTATACTTTTTTTTTTTTTCCATATATTGAGTTCCTTTGGGTGTTCTACTGCTTTTAACAATGTAGTGTCCTCTATTTCGTGGTGTTTGTTCCAAAAATGTGCTGCCAATGCTGATTTTTCTATCTGTTTGTGTTTAATATTTCTCCAATTCTGGCATATATAATATTAATTATAGAGACTGTAATAAGATATACATAGGCAAGACAAAAAGAAATGTGGGTATCAGATTGAAAGAACATTGGAGAAATATTAAACACAAACAAATATAAAAATCAGCATTGGCAATACATTTTTGGAACAAACACCATGAAAGAGAAAAGGACATCACATTGTTAAAAGCAGTTCAACACCCAAAGGAACTCAAAATTTTGTAAAGAAGTATGAGCAAGACTCATGAATTTCAATATCCCAGAGGCAGACAACTTATCATTTAAATTCATTAACAGACCACCACAGCACCCACAGTCACTTACACCTCCAACATAGTTTGAAACGTCAATTGTTCAGTGGTTGACTTTGTGAGCAAGGCCTCATGAAACATGTCCGTTTTAATTTTAAAAGTTTTAAGAGTGGAACATCATGAGGGTTTTTAGTGTGTTAACATGATATTTAGTAGTTTTGTTTTTAATGTACCTAAGAAATGTGCATTTCTATCTGTTCTATATTCAGATTTACTGAAAATTATTGTTACTCAAATTAAAAGTACCATAAGTCTGCTAATGCAACGCATTAACCTAAATATGTAATTACTACATTATATTTAAATTAGACAAATGTTGTAATAGCTATGTGTGTGTAATTATGTGGTAAGATTAGGTTTGTTTAAGCTAGACGAACCAACCATGAAACTGTTATGGAAATAGTGTTCAGGAATAAATTAAAAATTTAGAAAGTAACTTACAATTTCATAGCCATATCATATCATGCAAGGATATCATAAGGTCAATCTCTTTAATTACTAAGTATTCATTTACTTAAATCAGTCTGCCTCCTGTATACACATTGCTTAGCTTGGGATGTTGTTTATAAGCCCCACAGGAATTTCAACCATATCTGGTATTTACTAGATTAATTGTAAGGATTGTCAAAAAAGCTACTTGGAAAAACAAAGAGGAATATAGGTATTAGGTTGAAGTAACAATGGAAAAACATCTGTTACAAACAAATAGATAAATCGTTCAGCTGTGGCAGCACATTTTTGGAATGAAAACCATGAAATAGAAAAAGGCATCAAGTTTTTAAAGAACTGTTCAACAATCAAAAGAATTAAACATATGGGGAAAAATTAATATAAAAACACAATAAGAAAACCTTATGAATTTTGACATCCTGGAAGCAGACAGCTATTTATTCAGTGGTATCACAAGATTGCCAGAGTCAGTCAATATACCTATCCAATTTCTACGAATGACCCAACATGATTTAACAGCTGACGATGTGGACAATTGTTCCAAGAAACATATCCTGAGTAATCTCATGTAAGCGAAAGCATAAAGAGTGTTCTAAATATTTGGATACAGAAGAGATTATTATGATGTGTGTTTCATTGTGATCAATTCCAATTTGAATTAATATTGAAATAAACATGTGAACTTAATTTAATTCATTTCAACCTAATTAAATATATCAACATATTTAAATAAATTTTAATCTATTTAAATACATTTAACCTAATTAAATACATGTCAACCTTATAAAATAAAGTTAAACTGCTTAAATACATTTCAACCTAGTAAGATACATTTTAACATAATTTAATGCATATGAACATAGTTTATATATTTTAACCTACTTATTTGTCAGCCTAATTAAATATATGTTAACATAATTTATTAAATTTCAACATTATTTAATATACTCATATTTCAACCTCATTAAATATTTGTCAACCTAAATTTATACATGTCAACTTAAATTAAAACATTTCACCTAATAAAATATCTATCATCCTATTAAATAAATTTTAATGTAATTGAAATCATTTTATGATATAGTCGCACTACACACTCTTATGCTTCACTTACTTGTCACTATTGTATACCGAGTCGTCTGTTCCTAGCGGGCTCGAAGGCCTATTTATTAACTAAAAATGTAATTAAATGCATGTCATCCTAATTATATACATGCGAATTTATTTAATTTAATTGAGTATATGTCAACCTAATAAAATAAATGCCAAACTATTTCATCTAATTTAATACACATCAATATAATTTAATACATTTGATGCTAATTAACTTTATTTAATATTTGGGCAAGCTTCTGTAAATACCCACTGAATAGAAAAAAGAATGGGAACATAGCAAAATATTTTCAAAAAGTTATTACATAAAATTATAGCAGTAAGCAAAAGGAAATGAACTGAATGCATTGAAAATTAATAATTTACCCACCATCCTAAAGAAGTTGCTGAAATTGGACCAATTAGGAGGAGGGTTAATTTGCAGTTCATTACTTTGTCTTATGTTGAATAAACTTAAGAATAGAAATGACAAAGAGTTATTTATGTTTGAGAGTTATTTTTTTCAACCTCTGATGGTGGTGGCCCATGAAGCAATAAACACATTGTAATTGACTTCCTTCACCACTGCCTAGGCCAACTCAGTAGTGATGCTTGACTAAAGATGCATAAAGATGTCTGTTAAGTGCAAATGGCTAGTGTTATGTGATTTCTAGGCAGAGGACATAATTCAGTAAAAATTCACTGCAGAAAGAGCTATGCATGGTGTGAAAATGTGCAGGAAATGTAGAGATGGCCAAATGGATATTCATCATGAAGATGAGATGGAAGTTTGTGGCAGGATATGAACTTAGTAGCAGGTGGATTAAGTGGTTCATGAGATATGTTGTTTCAAAATTTCTGAACTGTTCAAAGATTTCTGGAACTTTCAAGGTCAAACCTGTACATTGTTGTTACATATCATCTTGGATATTTTAAAATTTATGCATGATATGTACCAAAAATGCTGACTGACATTCATAAGAAGCAGTGAGTGGCATCTGCCTTAACATTTCTGATGCATTATAAGAATGACAGAAAACAATTGTGATAAGAGATGAAACATGGATCATTTCAACAATGAAGAAACCAAACAGCAGTCACAACAATGGAGCATGCCTATTTCCCAAGCAAACCAACATGTTAAGCATCACTCAGCAACAAGAAGAGTTGGTCCTGGTGGTGTAGTACCATATATGCTTCCTAAACCCAAGATAGCGGGTTCAATCCCGGCCAGGATCAATGGGATTTTTGGGCTTAAAATTCGAAGCATGGCTTCCTTCAGAAGGGAAGTAAAGCGAGGGTCCTGTGTCATAGATTTGAAGCAGGAAAAAGAACCTCAAGCCTGAAAAAAGAGGCCTCTGAGCAAAATTTGTCTGCTGTTTCATGTCCCGAATTGAATGGAATGCTAATGACCTAAGTTGTTAAAGAGTGTCCATAAATAAAAAACAAATAAAGCAACAAGAAGCTGCTGG
Source organism: Metallyticus violacea (assembly GCA_030762175.1). Taxonomy (NCBI): domain Eukaryota; kingdom Metazoa; phylum Arthropoda; class Insecta; order Mantodea; family Metallyticidae; genus Metallyticus; species Metallyticus violacea. The sequence continues at coordinate 25,467,197 of CM060836.1, forward strand.
CTATAGTGTTTAGGGACCAGCAAGATGTGTTACTTATTGATTTTATGGAGCCAAATACCACATCTGTGTGAACATTGTGAACACTACGAGGAGCCATTCAAAACAAATGAAAAGAATGCTGTATTTTGGGGTATTGTTTTTCCTTCGTGACCACATTGTGCAGTGTCAGCCCAAGAATTTCTTACTAGTTTCAAATAGGAAATGTTTGATCACCTTCCCTATAACTCAAACCTGGTGCCAAGTAACTCCCATCTTTACCCAGCAATGAATAAATGGTTGGGAGTACAGGGCTTTCACTCAAATGAGACCATCAGGACACCCTGCAGAGCTGGCTCAATAGACAGGTAACAATTTTTTTTTTCAGAGGATATTGGAAAGCTGGTGCACTGATATGACAATGTTCCATTCTTCATGGGGATTATGTTTTAAAGTAACTAATAGGTGTACTTAAATTTTTTGTCAATAAAACCATTGTGGTATTCACTCTGGTTTTGATTTCATGCCCCCATCTGAGAAAAATAGCCTTTGTATGTTTTAAAATTCCTCATAGAGTGCACTGCTTGTGAAAGTATCCCACTATGGAAAAAATAGCCTTTGTGTATGTTTTAAAATTTCTCATAGAGTGCACTGCTTGTGAAAGTATCCTACTATGTAACTGAAAGGATAATAATTGGCATATATTGTTAGAATGTGAAGAAATCAAAATTCTTAGAGAAAAGCTAGAAAAAGGTCCAATTTGCCAAGAGAAATGGGGGGGGGGGACCATGAGTATAAAATCAAAAGAGAATATAAAGGAAATAGAAAATTATTTAGGTAAAGTTCAGGAAAATTAATAAGCAATAAAATACTGAAAGTAAGTAAGATTATTAGATATAAAAGGAAAAATAGAGCCTAATAGATAGATAACTCTATGTTAAAGGCTATTGGGGCCTCCATGGGAAATCAACTTAGTGCAGTGATGTTTGAATTGATTAAGTGAAATATTATGAAGGATTTTTAAGTATTGTGGTTAATGCCATTTGTTTTAGTTAAGTTAGATTTTTAGATATTTTGTTTGTTAATGGGTAAATGGGAATTTAGAATTAGCTAATTGTATGGAGGGTGCCCCAATTAAGCTTGAAGAATTTTGAATTGCTCTACCACTCCTTCCAGTGGGATATGCATACTTGTGCTATCATGTGGTTCATAAGTATGTGCTTGCAATCTGCTGGTACAATCTGATGCAATATTACGCCATAATGGCTTCAAAACCAATTAATTTTTGCAGGGGTACATTGTTCGGCTTTCTGATGCAGGTTACAGCCTTTCAATTAAAAGTATGTTGTATGTGGACCATAGGTGCACAGGTGCACAAAAATGGATTCCCATCTAAGGCCCAAACTGCAAAGAAAGTAACAAGAAAGGGTGCAACCAACATGCTCTAAAGGAGTAGTAGCTAAGGTAAGAGTAGCAGTTACACAAGAAAACTGTCAAACACAAAAATGCATTGCCAGCTGCATTTTAAAATCTAAAACCATTTATAGGATAATCCATCAACATTTGGGCACAAAATAGTGGCATAAAGCATGCAGGCACGTTTTGAAAGAACAGCACATCAGCGAACACCAGTGCATTTGAGCATCACTTGGCAATAGAAAAGTGGTAATGGCTGGTTTCTTTGAATGAAAAATAGATTTATCTAGATGATACAAACAAACCCTGTGTTATTTGCTAGTATCACGTGGGCCAAAGGGGTGCTCCAATTTCATTGGGAAAACAAGGAAAAGTTTTTCAAGGGATTTATGGTGGTTGCAGTATACTGTGCTTGGGGGATACTTAACATTCACAAAGTTACCAAAAATGTAAAAATTAATGCAGCCTACTACCAAAGCAATGTTATGGACCCAATTTTTGATACACGCATTTCCTGGTTGTACGGTGAGGATGCCCCCCAATGTTTGGACATGCATGGATAAAGCATCCATGCACACTTCTCAATCATCCACTGGAAAGATGTGGAAAAGAGTGTCAACATGTACCATTTAAAATGATCCCTATGAGATAACCAGATGCCTCACCAATTAAGTTTTGCAGATTTGGTCTGCTGAAACAGCACCTTGCTTCTGGACATGTCACCATGATTGCGGATCTCTGGAGAGTCCGCCAGAAGGAATGGGCTAACATCCCCTTTCCAATTCTAGTCTTCTACAATGGAAATTGATTGCAGAGCCATAGTTCAAGTCCATGAGCATCAAATTGAACACTATTAGTGGCAGGAAAACGGAATCTCACTATAAAAATATGTAATTAAAATGTCCGAGTTTAACTGGGGCAACTCTCCTGTGTAGCCTGGTCACTTGGATATTCCAGTAGGCTAATACTGATGAACCAGGGAACCAGGGATTAGGGTTAAAAATTAACAATAGTATTTGGTTATTTGTAAAATATATAAATTTTATTTGTAATTTGGTTTGTGTTTGTTGGAAATCAAATACAAATAGTTAATAACAATTTCTTATGCAGCTTATACCATACTCAACTGAAGTTGGAACGTCAGTTGGAATCTCAGAAGGAAGGTTCAAAATCAGGAACAAAAAAATACAAGTGTGCCCAATGTATCTGTATGTTCAAGACACGGAGGATGTTAACAATCCATGTAAATGCAGTGAGTTTCTGTTTCAAATATCTCTTATATATAAAGTTTAAGTTTAAAACATAAAGACATGTCAGAAAGATTCCGTGGACCTAGAAATATCGTCTAATAAATTATCACTTATTGTAAAGTCTGGTGAGTCATTCTGTTCTACAAAATAATATACATACTTGAAGGATTAGTAAAGAGTTACAAGTGAGTCATCTAATTACAAACCACGTTGAATCCAAGGAAAATTTCTTACCCAGAAATGAGGAAAAACTGGCACTTTTCTCCTATAAGAGACATTCACTTACTATATAATTTATATTATTTACTAAATAAATCTATACATTTTGAAGTGGTTGTATGAAATCCTAGTGTAAGGGACACTAAAAATATTAAAATGTGTTGGATATAGCTTGATTTATTATTTAAATTGTACTTAATGAAGCTATAGAAAATGAAGTGATTATATATTTTATTAGAATTTAATAAATAGTTAACACTAACTCCGACTACTCTATGTGATGACTAGCTTTGAGTTGCTTCTGTGGAGGGGAGGCATCTGATGGTTCAAATAAGAAGTTGCTGATTTTATCCATGGGTGGAACATCAAAATTCTATTATTTCTTCTATTTTTCAGGATGAAGAATTTTTTCAGGTAGCTGGGTTGTGAAGTTCTTTCAGCAGATTAGCCCTGATTTTGCATCCAAAAGTGTGCTACTATTACTGATTTATCTATTTGTTTAATACAAATATTCCTAAAGGGTTTCTTTCTCCAAATTCTTCAATTTCTCTTCATTTTACTAATGCATATAGTTAGCACCAAGGAATAAATATAATATCAAACATATACTAGGTTCCACATTAAAAAACACTGTACCAACAGAACAGAAATCAGGAATTTATGAAATTGAACATGTGGAATATAATCTAAAGTACATTAGTAAAACAAAGAGAAATTTAGGAATTTGGTGAAAGGAACGAATATTAGTTTTGAACAAATAGATAAATCAGTGATAGCAGCACACACTCTTGGACCAAAAATTACAAAATAAAACCAGAGGCTAATCTGCTGAAAGAACTTCACAACCCCATAGACCTAACTACTTAGAAAAAAATTTTCATCCTGAAAAATAGGAGAAAATTAATGAATTTTAAAATTTCCCCAATGGATGAACTAATCAAGTTTGTATTCTAACCATCAGATGCTTCCAAAAAACACCTTAGGATCCAGTCAACATATCAAGCAATTGCCCAACAGCTAATGATGGGAACAATTGCTCCTGAAATATGTACAAATGTTGTGTATGAAATGGAGTTAGTGTGAACATATTAAATAAATTCGAATAAGATTTTGAAACGGTATTAATGGTAGTTATAAATGTTTGCATAAAAACAGACAAACTAGGGATGAATATTATAAATTTTCAAAAAAAAGTTACAAAACTTTTGTACTGATTTTGATGGAAATGTCTTTAATAAAATATTTAACAGCATGCAAGCTGAAATCGGTTCAGAAAGAATAAAGTCAACACAGAAGAAAGTCTCTTAACTTTTTAGAATACACATGTTCATTATTAAACTGAAATAGAATAGTCCAAACCTTAAACAGAATAAGTGTAGTTTTAATTAGTGAGAATTTTCACAGTGAAATATAGTATAATTTTGCAGTTTTTATGAGAAAGTCACTCAAATTTCACTAATTTTATTGCACTTACTTGGACATGTTTTGAAGTTTCCCTTCCTGATAGTAAAAATCATAAAAAAAAGACAATATGCTGGAACTTCGCATATCAGAAAAGATACCTATGCAAATAATTGCATAAAAAACAACAGCCATAACCCAAAACAATATAAACTTGCAATAAACAGCCCCACATTCAGATTAAAAACCTACCAATAAGCAAGTCAGAATACAAATCCAAATACGAGAATACTGTGGATATAGTGCAGAGAACTGGCTACACAAATCTGATCAATAAAAAAAAAATAAAAATAAAAAAAAAGATCACACTATAAGGTTACATAGGAGATCATTTATACAAGAAATTCACATTCCATCCATGGGCACACCGAATATCCCAGAAGATTTTTAAAAATTAACATTTTTTTGGCTCTAATAAACAAATGTGGTTTAAAAACCTAAACACCAACACTAAAGAGACAATTCTGCCAGGAAAATAATTGAGCATTAACAAAATTAATTTCAAAGACTGCTATATCAAATATATAGGCAAAATGAAAAGAAATCTTACCTTGTGGTTTAAGCAACACATGTGGAAAGCTGATAGTGGAAATGTGCTCATGATGAAGGCAACAGCCTTTAAAACATGTTCAAGTAAGTGAAATTCGAGTGATTTACTTGTAAAAAATTGCATATGTAAACATTTTAAGAAAACTTCAGAATTAATCTTAAATTTTTATGTTTTCCACATAATCATAGTCAGAATACTCTTCTCCTTTCACCTCATTTCCAGCTGTTCTTTGTTACTGGTGCTGGAAATCAAATGTCCATAACATTTTAGGTCTTCTAGTTCTTTCCATTCTTGCCCAAATGGAGTTGTATTGGGCTTGAAAATGTCCCATTTTTTGAACCTTTAGGCTTTTTGTTGAACATCGTACCAATGGCAGATTGTCCTTTCAACACAGTCCCCACATTGTAAGCTGTTCCCCCTTGTATTGTTGTTCCAGAGCAGCCTTGTTTCTCATTTATCATGGCTGGAATTTTAAGTACCATGACCCACGATCTTTTGCAGTTTGAGAAACTGCCTTCTTCCAGTCATGAACAGAAATGTTGTAATCTCCAAGTTTGTCTGTGACAACTTCCTTGAAGACTGCCTGATAGAAATTGGTGTCAGAATTAGGAATGTACAGTTTACGTTTCATTTTCTTCTTCCAAAAACATGATCTGGAGGGATGAAGTTTTATCCAACTGTAGGGAATGTTAGAATTACTTTGACTAAATCATAATTGTAGAAATAATTGTGTAACACTAGCATGTTTTTGATACATTGCCGTAATTGGAGTCTGGAACAGCATGGATTTGAAAATATTAGACAAAATATTTTAATTAAGATTAATATATTGAGTCAAACTACACATTCTTATTGGTTCCGCTTATTTGTTTATATGTAGATTATGTTTTGCAGACTCATCTGCATCCTCAGCTAATTGTATGAGTGGCTACATTCACTAAAACAATACATGTTTAGACATCATTATTTTCAATAATGTACTAGCAGTATCTAGGTAAACTTATTTCTTATTTAACTTAAAATCAACATTAATGATTAGGTAAGCAAACAAAATAGTTAAATGCACTTATTTTCATGCAGTGATGTTTTATTTAGAAGGGCATTCTGCCCTGTCAATGCAGAGACTTCTTTATTGCTCTGTTTAGGCAAAACACCTTTTGTCATCCATATTTTCTGGGACATACTAACTGTAACAAAATATGGCCACTTGGGGCTCCCCAGTATTAAGGAAATCCTCACTTCAGTAACTTTATGTTGATGTGTTAAGTTACAATTTCAACACTCTGTAACTTTAAGAAGTGAACAGAAAGCACGCAATTTTTTTCTGTTTTGTTGAAGATACACAAGATGAAGTTGGAGGTTGAAAAGGAGGAGGTAAACAATGGTACCTATGCCATTTCTGATGATGATGCAAAACTTCTTCCAGAAAATTTGCCATTCCTATGCTGCAGAATCTGTCTTGTGGTGTACAAGACTCAAGATGAATTTGATGGTCATATCTGTAAGAACAATACAGCTAATTCAGAAGCACCTCTCATGGTAAGAATTGTCTTTGTGTGTGATTTAAACTAAAGCCAAATATTCCTTAAGTGCATCATTCTTAGAAACTCTGGAAATTTGCATTAATACTGCTCTCATTGAATTTAGTTAGAATCATTGACCACCAGATGGTGTATTGTGAAATAGTGGCTAGAGCAACAGAAAAGGCATTTTGTGTGCTGGAATTCCATGTGACTGAGTCCATAGTCATACCAGGGCTGTTCAATAAAGAATTATCATAATTTTTTACAAGTATAATTTCTCACACTAAAATTTAACTTTGCTGATTTTGCTAGCTTAATGCATGTGGTATTGTAGTATTAGTTTCATTGTCATCACTTCAGGTTCTGCCTATGAAAGGTGTACAAGTTAAGATATATTTGATTTCATCTACAACAAAATGGAGGTGAATGCGATGAACAACATGCTGCTCTAAAATTCTAATTTCATCTCAATAAATCTTCAACTGAGACCAATGTAATGTTACAATGTTACAGGAGACCTATGGAGAATTTATTCTTCCCAATAACTCAACTCAAAGAAGGTTTAACATTTTTAAAGAGGGAGGTAATCAATTTCTAAGGAAGGTGAACTACATGTTCCAGTTTGTGCTCTAATGAAAGAAAGCATAAATACCATTGCTGTCATTGTGGGAGATGATCATTGAACAAGATTAAAAACACTGGGTGCCTTGGAAGTGTTGGTAACTGAAAATTGCACGTTAGATGAGTTTGCAGTGGGTTCCAAGGTTGCTGATTCTGAAACAAAAGGACGTTTGCATGCAGTTGAAGATGATATTGCAGGAAGATGAGTTTCTTTCAAAAGTAATCACTGCTGATGAAACTTGGATACATAGTTTGGATGCTAAGCACAAATAACAAAGCTGTGTGGAATTCTCCATCTTTACCAACACCAGAAACAACAAAAGCGATAATCTCCTCTGAGTCGAAATATTTAAACACAAGCTTTTTGAATCTCTTCTGAGTCAAACTATTTAAACACATGCTTTTTGGCTTCACTTGTGGGAGATTTACTCATGATATTTTTTGTGAACCCTTATAATTAAAAACAGTTTAACAACCAAAGAAATTTAACATATGGGAAAAGATTTACATAAATAAAATATGAGTAAAACTTAATGAATTTTGACATCCCAGAAGCAGACATTGTTTTATTCAAGTTTATCGCAATACAACTGGAGTTAATCAAGACATCTACTAAACCAAATCTAACAAATGATCTAACAATCGTTTAATAGCGGAAAAAGTGGACGAAAATCCACAGAAGATGTCTTAAATAAATCTCCAGTAAATGAAGCCTAGAAGATTGTGTCTTAATAGTTTGAGAGACTATTAAAGTATGCTTAACTGTGTTAGTTTTCAAATTTAATTAATAATGGGTAAAAGTGATATTTCTGCAGGGAAAGTTATGGGCATCTCATTTTTTGATATTCAGGAAGTGTTTTATCAGTATGTCACACCTATGTACACAACTAACTTGGCAATACTATAGAGACATGAAAATTCTGCAAGGCCACATTTCTGTGCAACAAGCTGGATGCTGCATCACAATAATGCACAGGCACACATTGCAAATATTGTTGCTGATTATCTTACCAAAATCAATGTAGCTCCCTCATATAGTCGAGATTTAGTGATGTGTAACTTTTTATTTTTCCCCCAAACTGAAGAAACATCTTTGTGGGAGGTGTTTTCCATCACCAGAAGTATGGTGAAAGCTGCAAAGGTGACAGGACCTATCAAAAATAGTTTCCAGCATGTCTTTGAAGACTGGCATAAATGCTGAATCAGGAGCTGTGCATCCAATGGGACCAATTTGTGAAAGATCATCAAAGTTATCAAATGAGTAATCTTATGTTGCCAAAAAAAAAATAATGGTGATTCATTCTTTATTGAAGATTCCTTATAATTTAATGTTTCCAAGCAGAATATAGGAAGGATTCTGTGACGTGTAAATCTATCTACACATAGTATATACAGTTTAAGGTTCAGGTTGCCTTTGGCCTGTCTATATGTGTATATGTGACAAAATATTCACACCAACATTTTTAAAATGAATTATTTTATTAGTGTGTATATATTACATTATAAAACTCCAGAAATCCTTGTTACTAACACTATAGAACAAATCAGCAATGACATATGGTTTGGAGTAAAAATTACAAGATTAATGAAATGTTATATTAAGTAAGTTATAACTCAGCTGTTATATCACCAGATTTACCTCAAAAGGTGCTGAATTAAACTCCATTTTTTCCAGCGATTACAAAAAATTGTAATTTATTTTAGTAAGTGAATCACATGAAAGTTTATAAATCTTTTAAGTTTATACATAATTTTCAATAATTATTTTTAATTTTACAGCAGAAGCATACACATAGAAGTCGGCGGCTTATGACCAGCTTGGAGAAACTTAAACTACAAAAAAAGTTTTGTTGTGGTATTTGCCATGAGGAATATCGCAGTATGGCACGAATGTCATACCATTTGCCACGATGTACCCATGGACCTTATAAATGTGAACTTTGTTCAGAGGAATATACATTCAAGAAAGACCTAAATCTACACAAAAAGAAGACACACAGGTTTGTGAAGTAGCATAGTTTGCAGATTATATCTATTTTTATATTCTTCTTATTATTATTCTACTTTCTCCTCATCTTCTTCTTCATACATTCAACAAATCTACATAAAAAAATGACACAAACCAATAGCTGAATAAAATATTTATAGATAATAAAATAAACACATTAAATTCAAGAGGCAAAATTTTCAGTTAACCAACTTAAATATAACATTAATTGTTCAGCTTAATTGGTACACTTACTGAAAGAAAGAATGACTGCATTATTAGATGGCAAAATATGACCAAGTTCCCTTTGAATCCAGGCCCCTGCAGATGAAGACAGGTTTCAAAGGGAGAGTTAAATTTTTATGTTTAAAGAAGACCCAATACTCCTTACAGCAAGCCTACAGGTAGATTGCAGTGAATGTGATGTTGGAAAATATGCAAGTTCACATCTTGCTATCATCTTTTTACATTTTTCCATTATCTTTGTTTTTATAAACAATATCATTTGTTCAAAATTAAGTATAAGTATCATTTTAAAATAAACTATTTAGAAAGCATCATCATCTTTCTTTCAGTGCTAACACCTGTCACAGTAAGAAAGAAAATATATGTGATTTTTCATTTCATTACAATGAAATGTTTCTGCATAGTCATTTAAATGACGAATGTTAGGTTGGTTCAATGCTACAAGTGCTCATATTATTTCTTTATTCTACTCTAGAGAGAGCCACTCAAGTACTGTGGCACACTACTATTGTTCTCAGCGACTGATCAAACTAAAGGAAGCTATGACCACTTGCTATTGACATGTTTTCTTTTAATACAGATATGCTGCCTTGATGGACATACATACTGCTTCATTGTATTAACTTTGAGTAATGTGGGGTTTTTGCTGTCTGAGGCTGCTCATAGACCTGGCATATTAGAATGAACTGGGAGGCACTGGGTTCTGCAATATTGGGAAGATCGACATAGCACAGGCTGTAAAAGATTTTCTACTTAAGAGAATGATGACATCTTTGGGCAGAGGTAGAAAGAAGACCTTTTTTCATCTGCTGCCTAACTGAAAGTGGCTTGTTACTTTTCGGGTTCGTTACAGACCATAGTAATCACTGTAGAGAGTTTAGCTGAAGCAACTACTTAGCTGTGTATAAATAAATCTTTTATGATGGAACATGCTGTGGACTATCTTGTATGTGCTGTAGACACTAGTACATCAACTGGTTGTTCAAAGTTATGTATAAAGGGCCAGTGTATATGTATTGATTACATGGTCACTTATATGATAGATGTTACATGGCCATTCATGCTCACAGTGGTCGCATAAGCATCTCATTTTGCGTATCCAGGATCTATGAACAAATATATGAAAGGTTAAACAGTTGGATCCACCACAACTTTTTGAATTAATTTTATTCAATCCACCAGAGAAGAGTATCCCAATAGAACAATCCTGTTCCTATAAGATACATAGTATTCACAAGTCAAGGGTAGTTTAGCATTTTTTTTTAATAATGTTTAATGCCCAATTTAAGTACTGAGGCATCATGGGCAATGGACATAGATGATAAATGAAATGAAATTATAGATTGGGAAAATATTTTTTTTAGAAGAAGGAAGCATTCCAGGCCTAAGTTTTGAATACCTCTCTAGCATTAGGGCTGAGGAAACATGGAAGAAACCTCAGTCAGGCATGACAGTCTTGGGGGAAATCAAATCCCAGATCTCCCACTTATGAGTCTGCACCTTAATGATCTCCACCCATGGCAGTTCAGCATTAATTTGATAGACAACAGGATATTTTATTGATACCTCACCCTCCCATGTCACCTGATGTAGACCAGATTGAGAATGTTTGGGAAAAAATGCATACTTTTTGAAATTCCTGTTTTCCACCTCCCAGAATGCCTGTCGAGCTATGGTGCAGGGTTGAAGATGTGTCAGATTCCCTCGCAGATAAGTCAAATTATTTTTGCTGACTAGTAGACTACATGCTGTAAAGAATTAGCAAGTTTTTGAGCATAAAGAATATTAGACTGGATATTAAGTTTTTAAAATTATTTTTATGTTTTGTTTATTTTAATTTTTAAGAGAGACTAAATTGTCTCAAATGTAAACATTTCTTTTTTAAGGAAAGTGAAAAGGTGTTCAGGCAGCAATATACATTTTACAGCTACAAATGTTAAAACTTTTTATATTTAAAAATTAACGCTAGTCGCCGGCCATGCAAACAACAAAAAAATTAAAAATAATAAGTGTAGAAATTGTGTAAGATTTGAATCCACATTAGAAAACCACAACATTATTGCCAAGTTTTCAAGGAGTACATATAAAAGTGGGGGAGTTGTAATATATGTACAAGGCATGCTGGAAGTAATCGACCTTAAAGTAGAAAAATACTGTAAAAAACCCTTTGAAATTGCTGGTATTGTATTACATACTGCTCAGAAAGATATTATTTTTGGAATCTATAGATCAAGTACTTCCATATATGAATTTCTAATTTATCTAGGTAAAGTTTTATCTAGATATGTAACAAAACAATCACTAGTCATTATTGCAGATGACCTAAATATACATAACTCCATAGATACGGAATATAAAAAGGTGAATTGAACATTTTAATACCTATAATATTAAAAGTTTGATTTGCAAACCTGCAAGAGTAACTAATTTAACTTCAAGTTGATTATATTGCTACTAATATAAAAAAATATAAAGTAAACATATGTGTCACAAATGCCCACCTGTCAGATCACTATGCCCAATTTGTTGATTTAGTAGACTTCATTTGCCAGAAAATAAATAGTGTAGAAATAAAACAGTGAAACTAATTAATGAAACAAGCAGAAATAATTTAGTCAACAGATTAAGGGAACAAAACTGGGAAAGAATCTACTGCATACATTCCATAATGAAAATTGGCAGTGTTTCACAAGGTATTTCAATACAATTTTAATATATGTTGTCCTATAAAAAGTAAATTATAAATTTAAATAAAAAAACAGAAATTTAAACATCCCAGGGAGATACTCTTGTTAAGAGAAGAAATGAAAACTATACGAATTACATAAAGGAACACATCTAGACTATAATACTCCTTAGACTCTCACAATTGGTTTTAATTAAAATAGTTAAAATCTTTGGAGCTGTCTGTGGTCCATGGTTTAATATGCTCCCACCACCAACTGCTATGGTTACCATTATCAGTGGATGATGAACAACACCTAATTACTAAAAGATGACATTATTGATTGTTCTCTATCTGGTTTTAGAGGGTTAATGAATATTATGTGTGTGGTGGAAGTGGAGAGGGAGGGGGTAGTTGTTTGTTTTTAAGAACTGGTTTCCATGTGCTACTTAGGTGATATCTGCCATCTCTGTTAAAGTTGTTTGGATGCTGTTACATTCCCAATGCCTCCCTCCTGACTAGATCACCATCCCCCCTTATCACATAACCTATTAGCACAGCATATAGTACAAACTTGCTTTATGAAACATTGCATATAACTCAATTCAGTAACAGTAACTACAGCACAAGGCAAAGCAGTATAGCAATGCACAACATGAAGTTCAAATAATTATTAAAGTTTGTAATTGTGAAACGTAATACTACTACCACCACCGCCACCGCCACTGCCGCCGCCGCCACCACCACCTCCTCCTGCTCCTCTATGTATATCAAATAATGCCTTAAACTACTTGGACACACTGATATTGGAATGTCAATGCTGTTCTATTTGATATGCTTTTATATTAGAAAATAGCTGCTGACTGTATTCCATTTAATGAATAAAAATTCAATACTTCTAGTTATTTATATTTCTGGTTTTGATGAAGAAAGTGGTAAATTTCAATGGTTTTCATGAAGAAACAAATATATCATTGAAGATTGATTTTATGTCAGTACTATTTGCATTATTATGTAATGTACTGCAATAACATAGCCTGCTTGCAACTCAGTTTTGTTCGGAAGCACGAAATGGTCTATGTTTCTGACAAGTGGCCATTCATTATTTGAATTCAGATATTTGATTGTTTGGATAATCAAACCTAGAAATAAAGTTTTTAAAGGTTTCTGTATAATAATGTTATCATTAAAATGCATATTTGCTTTCTTGATAATTTTTCTATTTCTTGAGCCATCTCTGAGTCAAATTGTTAAAAGTTTACTTGATTTCAAAATTCCTCTGCAGTCCCAAAAATTGTCACCTTGATCTATTTTCTGAACTGTATGACTTTGGCCTTTTCTAGGGGATATTTCATCCTTCTTTCACCATAATAGTTCTTAGTTAATTTGAACAATTGATATTTTATTGTATTTAAATTGATCACTTGATAAGTTTGCCTCTTGAATGAAAATCATGTCCATTTGGTTAACAGTAAGGATTTGATTCAGCCATATTTTCATGACTTGGAAGAGACCATGAATGTTTCATTTTATACTTTTTGCATTACTTTCTTTTTTCTGCTGGAAGTCTTCATAAGTAATTGCCAGCTGGAGATTCAATTAGGAGACTGTTTTACTCTGAAATGATGTGTTTCTAGGCATCAAAAGTTCAAAATATGGTTTTGCAAAGCAAGTCTCTACATAAAATATGCTTCACTACTGTAATTGTACAGAAAATCAGAGAATGTTATAAAACAAAAATAACAATAGTATCTTTTGTTAAAATATTTAAAAAATAATTTTCTTTTGTTTTCAGAGGTAGTAAAAGTTTCTTCTGTGATGAATGTGGATTGAACTTCAAGCTACGAACATCTTTGCAGAAGCACAAAGTAAACCGACATGAAAAAGTACAAGGCTTCTATCCATGTGAAGAATGTGAATTGAGTTTTACTAAAAGAATTCAGCTCACACATCACAAGATTAATGCACATTCACTAGAAAGGAAGTTCCTTTGTCAGGTACTTCTAAATAAATACAAGTACATCTTTTTGTTTAAATATGTTTAATATTTATAATTTTGTGTTTCTGGGAAGTTCCGCTATTTCATATCATTGAATAACATTCATTTAATTTTTAATGGGACAAATGATATTTAATTGCAGTGTATCATTTCAGAATAGCTAGTGATATATGGAAATTGGAGCAAAATTTAAAATGGCTCAATCACCTAAAGTGCACTGTCCAAAATCTGGACCAATTTGCATGTTGTACTCTATCTGGAAGGTTTTTTCTTCCCTCTTCTAATCTTAAATGAATGATTTTTAAAATAAATAGCTAACTTTGGATATATTGAATCTTTTAGAATAAGGTTTCAATTTAGGGAGCCCATATACCTCCAGGAGTCAAAATATACATTATGTTAATTTAAAGAACATTTCAGCTTCATGTCTGTGAAAGTTTTTTTTAATTGATTATGGCATCTTGGTTGTTAATAAAAATATAAATGCATACAGCAGCATTTTTTGTCTTCAAGCAAAAAAAATCTTATCAATTTGTATCAGGACTAGCAATTAGAAATGCACTTTCTCTAATTGATATTATTATTGTATGATTTAGTTGAACTGCACAATCTTAATGCTTCATTTGCTTGTCATAATATATAGAACTGATTTCGAGAACCTTTCATTCTCATCGTGAGCTAAGCAAAATTCAACTGTTGGATAATTGTGTAGTTCAACTTAATCATACAATAATATCAATTATATAATTGACTTCCCTGTGCAAGTTCCAATTAACAGTTTAATTGCACTTTCTCTCTTTCTGACACACATATTCATGTATGATGCTCATATCAAATCAATTAATGCATAAATTTTTAATGTCAGGAATTTTGTTAATTTTCTGCACATTTGCATCTTTACAGAAGATAATTTTAAGATTTTTAATTTTCAGAATTTTTGGACCAATCTTTTTTGAGATATTGAATTAATAAAATTACTAAAATTACATAATTTGCTGATCACCGTATATTTAATACTATTTTTACTGTAGAATTATGATAGCTACAGTTATGAAGAGGCATCATTTTAAAGCTTATAAATAAGGCTTTTATTTCATATATAACAAAACATCATTATAAATGTTTTTAAAGTTCACTGCTTCTCAAAATTTTTAATTTTTTTAAAAAGGATTGCAACAGTTTGACACTTTATTTTCCTCCAAATATAATCATAAATCTGATTAATTAAACTTCACAAAGAAGCCTCATTTAAGAAAAAAAAATATTTTTGTATTATACTGGCCCTCAGTGCTATGCAACATTGCAGAAAGCTTGAAAGATAAACACACAGCTGCACTAAATACACACTAATCAAACAAATTGAAGTGCACATAAACAGAAACAGTTCTCAACTTAGTTGTGAGGAAAGATGAGAGGAAGAGCACATGGTCAAGCAGGTAGAAATATACTAATGAATTTAATATAATTGAATCAAATATGTGACACTTACATTACTTATTATTTAGAGGAGAAAAAATGTTTTTGGAGCTAATCGCTTCCATCATCAGTTCCAGGTCAACTGCCGGCCTTGTTCTTCGTGTTGGTTTGTCTCTGGTGGTGGTTGGATGAACTTCTGTATTAGAATGTCACTTGGTGGGATTTTAAAGATAAAAGCGTGGTTTTTGTTCTTCTATATATAAATGTTTTCCCAGATTGTAAGCTCTGTTTTTCCTGTGATATTTGTAAGTAGTTTGGGATTCCTGTTAATACTGTGCTGTTCCTTCCAAAAATGCTAAGCCACTGCTGATTTTTCTTCCTGTTTTTATGTTCCTAATGTGTTCTTTCGCTTGTGTTTTTATATTTCTCTTGGTCTTTCCAGTGTAGATTTTTTCACAATTGTTGCAATTTATCCGATATATTCCTGGCTTTTTCTCTTGTGGAATATCATATTTTAGTTTAGAATTTAATATATTTTTTATGGAGTAACTGTTTTAGAGGCTAAAATGATGTGTTTTTTGAAGATCCTTTGGAATTTTTAGAAGACTGTTGGATGGTATGTGAATTTTTTGTACATTCTATTTTCTTCCTTGTTGGGGATGAGTGTACTGATGTCTTTGATTCTCTTTTTGTTCTTTGCCAATTTTACTTATATACAATTTCTTTTTTAAATCCATTTTCTGTGGCTGTATTTATTATATTGCTCAGTTCTTGATCATACTCCTCTTTTTTCATGGGGACATTTACCAACCTGTGGGCAAGACTATTTAATACTGCATGTTTATGGGAGACTGGGTTATAACTATTGTATTTTATGTAGCTATTGGTGTGAGTAGGTTTTCTGTATATGCCAAATGTTAAATGATTTTCTTTCTTGATTATTTTAAGGTCTCTCCATAGTGAATTTTATTGATATTTCTTGTAGATTAAGTGACTTAAGTGTATCTTCTAGGTTAAAAACCACATTTTTAACTTTGAAATCCTGCCAAGTGAATACAGAAGTTCATCCAACCACCAGAGACAAATCAAACCAACACAAAGAACAAGGCCAGCAGTTGACCTAGAACTTATGATGGGAGTGATTAGCTCCAGAAACTTGTTTTCCTTCTCTAAAAAATAAGTAATGTAAGCGTTACAAATTTGACTCAATTATATTAAATTCGTTAGGTTAAACATCACCGTTACAAAAGTTCACCACACTTAACAAAAGAAATATGTCATGAGTTTTCTTAAAGTCAAAGGATAAGTTAATCTATTTCCCTCCAACTTCATGATTCATTCAAAGTTCATTACATAAGTTTTATATACAGAAATGGTACAACAATGAACTTGAAGCATTTAATTCCTTAACTAGAAATTTTGAGCAATAAGTGGAGCAATAAGAGTGTGTAGTTCAACTAAATCATTAATTGATCTTAATTATTTAATTCCTTGTCACTGCAAAAAAGAAAATTTAAGTTTGTATAATACCATTTAGATATCACATTGAAATTTGGACTGAGTAACTAGAAGACATGTACCTTTTTATGTATAATTTTTTTAATTCTAGTTCCGTGAAAATCCTAAAGTTTGAGAAGTAGTGAATTTTAAAAAAATCGTAATAATATCATGTTATATAATAAATGAAAGCCCTATTTATAAGCTTTAAAATGACACCTTTCTCAAGTATATACTCATAGTTTGTATATGGCAATTTAGCAAATTATCCAACTTTCCTCCCCCCCATTCTAAAAAAATGTATATAAAAATGGATGGTTGAAATTAAAACAAAATATGTAATAATTTTTACTTAACTTATGGTTAAGTTACAAATATACAAAAAATTAAAAGAATTCATGCCATCATGTTCCAACATTAATTTTTCATTGGTTGATTTGACATGAATTTACCTGTACACTTCTTATTAAATTAAAAATTACTTTCTGTTAATTTTTTAAACATGATACAGATATGTAGATGATGTATTTTTGCAATAGTAGCAGAGAAATTCTTATCAAATACTTTAAAACACCTCAGTTTACAAGAGAGAATCATAAAATTGATCATTAAAACCGAAGAGACCTTGACGGTGTTTAAGATCAAATTGTGCTCTGAATTTGCGCAAAATTTCTGCTGGTTTTGTGCTTTCAAGAGTAAGAAATTATATTATGATGCATTGCACAGTCAAGGGGTGAACCTGTTCCTCAGATATTGTGAGTAGTACTACCGAATGAGGCTGAGGTTAGCATCTTTAAAGTGTGTCCTTTGACTTTTTGACTGCAGAACAAAGTTGGCATATTTGCAGGTCTGTGAGAGACTTTCAGCAAGTTTTGCAGAAAAGTGAATGCATTTTTGAATTGTAGGAAGGGGAAAACTTCCTTGTTTGCTGTTTCCATTATGAATTGAACAGTGCTATCCTATAGGTTTAATAACTTAATAGCATCTCCATTTTTCATTTATGAGAGCTGCTCATTAACAAATGATCATAACTTTGTACAACAGGACAATATTTTGTTATTTTAATGTGTAATGTACATATGATATTAGTTTCATTATTGTCACTTCTGATTCACTCCTGTAAGAGGTGTGCAGGTTAATTTTGTTAATTTAATAGTATTACTTTTTTTATTGCAAGTTGAGACATGGTTTGGTTCTGTCTAGAGCAAAATGGAGTTGACACATAACAAGCAATATGCTACTTTTCTCTCAACAAATCTTCAACTGAAGCCTGTGGAGAGTTTTGTTATTCCCTATAGCACAGCTCAAAGATGGTTTAAAATAATCTCTTCTGAATCGGATGTTTAAAACCTGTTTATTGTTTCACTTAAGTGAGATTTACGCAGTACATATGTTTTGTGGAACTATTGTTCACATCATCAGCTGTTAAATGACTATTTGGATCATTCGTAGTAGCTGGGTAGGTAAGTATCTGGGTTGACTCTGGTGGTCTAGTGATAAACTTAAATAAAGTGCTGTCTGCTTCCAGGATGTCCAAATTCATAAGGTTTTGCTCATGTTTTTATATATATAAATCCTTTGCCATATGTTTAGTTCCTTTGGTTGTTGAACAGTTTTTAATAACTTGATGACTTTATATATTTCGTGGTTTTCATTCCAAAAATGTGCCGCCATAGTTGATGTATCTATTTTCTTGTAATGAATGTTTCTCCAATGTTCTTTCAAACTAATACCTATATTTCTCTTTGTGTTCCCTGTGTAGATTTTTTCACAATCCTTACAATTAATCTGGTAAATACCAGATTTTTTCTCTTTGGGCCTGGAATCTCTTTTGTTTAATTTCAATAAATTTTTAACACTCTGTTTTGAGGTGCTAAAATGATATTGTACTGTTTGAAAAAAATATGAAATTACTTATTGGCTGAAGGGTGGTAAGTGAACTTTTTGATTGTTTTTTCGCCTAATAAATCACTCAAAGTTGATATTTGTTTAATTCTTTTTTGTTTCTGTAATCTTTTGATTTTTTGGTTAATCATCTGTTTGTTAACCCATTGGTTTTAGCTGCTTTTATTATGTGTAGATATTCATTCTTCTATTCTTCTTTGCTCAGTGATATATTTATTACTCTGTATATCATGCTGTTGAATGCTGCTTCCTTATGTGATCTTGGATTGAAACATGGGCTTTGATACAGTTGCCTGTATGTGTGTCCTTTCTGTAGATACCAAATTCAAGTTTATTATTACATTTTATTATCTTCAGTTCCAAAAATGGTAACATATTATCTCTTTCTGTTTCGACAGAGAACTTAAATGAAGGCTCTTGTAGGTTTAAAAGTTTTAGTGCATCTTCCACGTGCTTTTTGTTTATAATAGTGAATACATCATCTACATATCTATGTCAAACCTTAAAAATGTGGGGAAAAGCCTTAGTGATGTGCATCTCAAAATATTTTTTTTTTAAATATGTATACCATCAAGAGCTAACAATTTCTGCAAAATATGAAACCCTTGTTATAATGAAAATTAAATTTTGGGATTTTATTGTGCCTTTGAAAATAAATACAGTCCTATGTAAATTAATTGAAACACAGTAATTTTTTTCATAGTTTTCCAAATGGTTGGCAACAATGTGCTACACATTGCTTATCCTTAGACTCCTGCATTCCTTATGCATTCTTTGCACTGTTATTTATTGTTAATTATCTGTTTAATAATTGTTATAGGTTAAAAGTATATTTATTTTTATATATGTCACTTTTAAGGAACTTTGAGATTTCCTTGTGCATACCTATGTCTTCAATATGTACATTTCCCAGGAAGAGTAGTGTGATTAAGTAAAGCGTTACATCAGAATACTTCCATGATACACAGAGGGTTAGCTACTAAATTTGGTTTTGATGTAGACACTATAAATAGAATTATTCAGCAGCAAAAACAAACTGGCTCAATTTCACAGAAGAAAAAGGGAAATTGTGGCAGTAAAAAGAAAAAGATTCCAATTGATGAAAGTTTTCTCTTCAGAAGAAGTGAATGAAACCTCAGGCTCACTCCTGTGGACTTGGCTCACAAACTGCTGGAAATGGAAGTGAATCTGCATTTTAATGTTCATCGTAGACTTGTGGCAGTTGGAAGGAAAACTGGCGAACTACTTTCTAAGAGAAGAAATGTGCAGGATAAATCTTTTGTGGGCACATAGTCATCAGGATTGGACAAGGAAAATTGGATGAAAGTTCTTTTCTCTGATGAGAGTCACGTTGAAGTATAGGGAGAGAAGGTTCAATATGTGCACTGGTAAATAATGAAGCAACAGCACATTAGCAACAGACCGTAAAACACCTCATGAAGATTTTTGCTGGTGTTTGCATGAAGTACTGAAGACCACTGTTTTGATGCACTGGTACAGTCAACAGAATGAAATGAACCAGTACATTCAAATTGTGGAAAGAAAAGTTGTTGGAGGGCTGCAGAAGAGGTTTCTAGATGGTGACAGAATTTTCCAGCAAGATTTGGCACCTTGCCATACGTCAAAGAAAGTAAAAAAAATTCTACAGTGAGAACCATATTCATGTGTTAGAGTGGCCAGGAAACTCCTCTGACATTGACCCAATAGAAAACTTATGAGAAATTTGTATACGGAGACTCACAAAACGTAACTGTTCCACAAAAATATTCATGATGAGTCTCTAGTTAAGGTGTGATTTCATGGTGATTAACTTAAAAATAAGTGCTCAAAGCTTGTAGAATCTATGCCAAATTGTGTAAAGCAACTTATAAAAACAAAAAGATGACATATTAGCTGTTAGCAAAAATTAAAGGTATATATTAGGTGAATAGCTGCAAAAAATATAAAATGTATATGTTATTGTCCTTTTCTGATTATTCACATGGGACTGTAGATCAGGAACACAAATTTAAATTGTACATTACCTTCATTTTGAAGTTTTCTATGGTATATAGCGATTATTTATTTATTTAACCAAGGGGTTGTATTCTATTATAACATATTTTGAAGAGCTGCATTCACTTTAAAATTTTGAAATAATGTTAAAATATTGTACTTTAAAAATGAAACAGTCATTAGTTTTGAAAATGTCTGGTATCAGAAATAGCCTACAAAAATAAAAACTTCTTATAAATATTTATTTTAGCATGTAATAGAGCATTGTTGGCATATAGCACATATATGGCCTTTCAGGTGTGGAGTTGCACTGTTGTAAACTGTGTAGCACTCTACGGCTACTTGATCATGTACCATTCACTGGAGAAACTGCATGCTAGTGGAGGTGATTTGAAATAATCCTCTTTCATTTGGGATTTATTTATTTTTATGTTAAAGATATCAGTAATCTGAAAATTGTTGTTTTACTATATGTACGTAAAAATCAGCATGAATTGTAAAAATATTTTAAAGTGACTGCAATTTTATGAAACAACCTACTACCAAAAGCAACCTCTTAGAACAAAATAATATTTAATAAAGAGCTATTTACAGCAAACAGCTTAACAGCAGCTGTCACTTAATATTAATTTGATTTATATATTCCAAAACATTTCAGAATTATTTATTTCTCAAGTTCAAAAATACTCTTAATTACAAGATTGCTTATAAGTAATTTACACTTGGTCTGGTATGCAAACGCTGGAAGTGGCAAGCAGCAATTGATTGATCTGAAAGAGTTGGCTGGGCGATGTCAGGAGTAGTGTTGTGTCTCTCTGTTGTGAATGACATATCATGCAGGGTGATTATCACAGACAGAAGGGGACTGTGTGGTTCCTGTGGCAACAGGCCTGCAAATATTTGCAGCAGATTGCACACGGTGTGTAGTGAAGTTCCCTGTCATGTGCAACAGTATTCTACTGGATGATGGGATTTAAAAATGGGAATGAAACCAATGAGAAGAGGAAGAGATGGACTATCACCTCTCAGATTGACTTGAAAATTGCATATGTTTCAAACTTATTGCCAAAAGTGAGTGCATTTGATTAGTTGGAGTGAGAAATCGGTCTCAATTGCAGCATGTTGCACTAAATCATGATGATCTGCAGTTGTCAAAAATCTGTGCACATTGGATTCCACGATGTTTGGTACCTGAACAAAAACAAACCAAACGGCATAGGTGTTGAGAACGGCTGATCCTGATGGGTTCTTTGTGTGGTTGGTGTATGATGATGAATCCTGGTTCATCATTACATGCCAGAAATAAAAGCAATGATAGCACAAGGGCAATCCTGTACCAAAGAAGTTCCAATTCACTGAATCCTGTAGAAAGCAAATAACAACTATCTTCTGGGATGAAAATGGCATCCTGAAAGTGGATTGGCTCCTGCCAAAAACACCATCAACAGCAATGTGTGATTTACAGCTCTAAAGAAGTTGCATCACCTGGTACAGCAGTACAAGAGGAAGTGGGCCAAAAATGTACTGTTGCTTCATGACAATGCATCTGCATACCAGCCAACAGACAGACTGAGCTAAGGTCACTGGCATTCACTGTGTTGACACATGATACTCTGTACTCACCAGACTTCACATCCAGTGACTACGTTCTCTTCAGTGACGTGAAGAAGTCCCCATGGGGTGTTAAATTGCCAGATAATACCCTGAAAGCAGCCATCAAGAGACTAGGTGAGAATGGTACAGTGTAGCCATACAAAAGTTACTGGAGCAGTGGCAATGATGCTTAGCTCTTCAGAGAGAATACACGGAAAGGGCTGAAGCCAAATCTGGGAGCCTGAAATATCTATGAAATAGTAAATAATGTTAGTCTAAGTCAGTGGTTTCCAAACATTGCTCCTGGAAGAAACTGGAAGAACATAGAAATGACCAGGTGTTAAAATTGTGAATTTTTTGTGGCCATGTATCATGTGTTAGTAAAAATTGAGTGGAAATAAATGAGGTGCATACTTCATCTTCCATGAGTAACAATGGAATGGAATAATTGTGTTGATTGATTGAAATAATGTCTGGTGTTATCTCAAAAATTAAACAAAAAGCAAAAGAGTGCAGTAGTAGCCACTGTGTCCTCCACTGCCAAGCCATTGCTGTGAAGAAGATGCCACCCTCCCTAAAACGAGTCCTGGATGAAAGTGCAAAATTAATTAATTTTATTAAATCATGACCTAAGAATACCAGGCTATTCTAAGTGTTGTGTGATGACATAGGAAGTGTACATGTATCTTTACTTCTTTACACAGAAATAAGATGGTTCTCTCCAGGCAAAAGTATAACTTGGCTCTTTGAAATGAGGGCTGAAGTTGTAATCTATCTGATTGACAATGACTTCGCTTTGGGAGACAGATTATGTGATAATATTTGGCTATTAAAATTGACATATTTAGGTGATATTTTTTAGAAAGTTAATAATTTAACCCCCTCACTTTGAGGAATAGGAACGACAATATTTGACACCAGCAATAAAGTGCAAGCATTCAAAAAGAAAATCAATTATTTGGTAGAATCATTGAACAATGGCAATATTGATAGCTTCCAAATGGTAAAAAGAATTTATAAAAGAATTAGATTCACACATCCTGGGAATACCCTAAATGAGCTTCAAACTCACTCACTAAGTTTACTTGATACTTTCAACAGTTGTTTTACAGAAGAATTCCATGAAAAAACAAAAACAACTTTTGGTTTATAAACCCGTTTTCTGATGTGTCAGAAAAACCAGCCCCTCTGACAACGTAACAATATGAATGCTTGATTGCTTTGACATCAGATTCTATGATAAAAGATCATTTTTCAAATAAGAAGCCACTATCTGAATTCTGGTGTTAGTTATAAGACCAGTGTAAAGTTTGGTCTGAAGAAGCCAAAAACATGCTTTTGTCCTCAACAACCAATTATTTATGTCAGTCAGGATTCTCTGCATATGCTCACACTAAAACAAATCACAAATTTTGTCTTGATGCAGAGTCAGATTTTCGGCTGCAGCTGTCCCAAATTCAACTAAATTATGTACATGAATTCAGACTTAACCCTCTCATTAGAATTGTTCTTTTACAGTCCTAAGTAGCAATTTTGTTTTTAAAACTTTAAAAATGGTTTTATTTTCTAGATCTATGAGGATATATCATGGATTTACAATACTTGTGTTTAGTTCATTTTAAAATGTGTTACCTTAATGTTTTTTAATATACATAATGAAATTAGAATAGAAAATATTTTTTTGTAATTAAATAAACTAATAAAGCATGTTTCACATGTCTAAAGTTCTAAATTCTGAATGTTTATCTTCTGCCCTCAAGTAGCATACTCATATAAGTGCTAGGTGCTCTTTGTTTAGATGAAAAAATGAATTTCCACTGAAAAAGTTGGGAAACCAGTGGTGTAAATAATTTTAAACAACACTTGTAACGCCCTTCTAGAATAGGAACTATTAGTAATCAAGTACCCATGAAACTTACTCTCTCTTACCTGTATAATTTCGTAAAGTTATAAACATATAAGGAATTTTGCCTCTGATTACACGTTTACTAGCCCATATTTTTTGTTTCTGTTTTAAGGTTAAGGCTCTAAAGTTTAAAAACTATATGCATGTTAAACATTATGCTCTTTGTGTGCTGTGTAGATATGTGGCAAAAAGTTCAGTAACTGCGGCAGTTTAACGACCCACATGGAGACACACACGGAAACAAGAAAATTTAGTTGTGAATATTGTAGTAAGCAATTTCGACAGAAAGAGAAGCTGAAGTATCACACACGGATACACACAGGTAAAGATCCTGTTTCCATTAATATTTCTTATAGCTAAAAACTGGCTAATTCATTCCATAAGTCTTATGTTAAGATTATCATCCCTAAAGGTGATCAACATGAAATTTGTACATGTTTTGCCGTCATACACAGAATGTAGAACACCTTAGTGTCTGGGCATCAGAAAATAAATACTATACAAATTAACATTACATCTCCTTAAGATAATTTGTAGTTAATATATAGTGGTTTTTATAACATGTATACAAGGGTTGAATCAAAAGTAATACCTCCATCTCCATAACTTGGCAATTGATGGAAGCATTGACATGAAACTAGTACTGGAATGTTCATAGACTTTCCCTCTTCCACCTCAGTTTTCAGTTGTGTTGTTACACTGTATAGAATGGAACCCTACACAGATGATTGGTTAATATGATATAAGCATTGTATTGTGATAGAATTCTTGACAGCAGAATGCGTCACTTCAACAAATATTCATTAAAGAATGCAAGTCATTTGTGGTGAATGTATTGATGTGAGCACTGAGCATTGTTGGCTAATAGATGTAAAGGTGGCAAGGTGAGAACATCTGACCTGCATGACCAACAAAGAGTTGACTATCTTGTAACAGGAACCACTGAGTTTCACAGAAATGGGTTGATAGATTGCTGCATCACTCAGAGAGAGAAATTGCTCTTCCTGAAACTTAAGGAAGATATTCTGGTACATCACTATGCATATTATGAAGATGAGAGGTTGTTTGTGGAAACAGAGTTTGGACTTTTTCTGTGATGACTTCACAAAATTCGTTCATTGTTAGCTGAAGTGTATCCAGTTGTATGGTGTTTATGTTGAAAAATGAATGTAAGTAATTAAAAGCATAATTTAAGGAAGACATTTGTGTTTAATTTACTAAAATATCTTCATCCCCATATGAGTTAAGAAAATGGAGGCATTACTTTTCATTCAAACCTCTTATGGCACTTACTTGGTTTTAAATAAAAGAATAAAAAGTAGGTCCTGGTGGTGTAGTGGTAACATACTTGCCTCCTAAACCCAAGATCGCTGGTTCAAACCCGGCCAGGATCAATGGATTTTTTCGGGTGTAAAATCCTAAGTTGGCTCCATTCGGAAGGGAAGTAAAGCCGTGAGTCCCATGTCGTATACTTACGGCTTGAAAAAGAACCTCAAGCCTGAAAAAAGAGGCCTCTGAGCAAAATTTGCCGGCCATTTCACACCCTGAGTAGAAAGGGACGCTGTTGACCTGAGCTGTTAAACAGCATCCATAAATAAATCAAATCAACAACAATTGGTTCTAAATGTACATGTTTTAAGAACATTCATTCCCATCATCGGCAGAAGACCAATTAGGAAAAGTGTATTCTGTTAGTGGTCAGAAGAACTTATTGAAAATTTCCAGACAGTATCTTAAAGCTCATATGCAGTTTATATTTTTGATGATGAAAAATTTCTCCCAAATTATTAATATGTTGCTCATGTATTTTAATAATTTTAATAATTTTGTTTTAATATCAATTTCATAGTTTTTTGACCAAAAGTGGACTATCATTGTCGTTTTCTACATTTGTATGCACTGGATGTTTCTGAAGTGTTCTTCGATATTGTTTTCCAAATTTCTTTTCAGGTATTTTTTCCCCTTCCTCTATGTATACCTGATCACTAGGAAACAGATTTTTATGTAAAAAATATTTTTTTCCTTATATTTAAAAGGCTATAAGACAGAATACTGTAATTTGTATATGAAATTCTATTTCACATAAAAATGCATATTGTTATAATATGTTTCTGTAAATGAATATTAAATAATTTGGCTAAAACATATAAATTGATTTTTTTGTAACTTTTAAATTTAATATAAGAATTAATTATACCTTTTTCATATTAATGAAAATGCAATGTGAATGAATTTCATTCATTATTGTATTGTGTACTGAGTTACCTTGACTGCATGTGCTGGCCCGCTGTCTCAAAGGGGAATCCCTCATTTATGAAGATGGCTGATGCAATGCACTTGACTGGTATATTAAATGAAGTGATTGGTGATATAATACCAAAAGTAAAGTCAAGTATTCACTCTCATTTTCAGCAATATGTTGGTAAGTTTAGTGGAATTTTTATAGGTGATTGAAAAATTCTATTCTGTCAAAAATGTGAGAAATCTGTAAATGTGGATCAGCAACCTCAAGTCTTGCAGCATTTAGCAGGTAGTAAACATAGAATGGCTGCTTCTTATTCAACCTTAAATAAGTTCTTTTAGGTAAAACAGTTTCCTGTTCACATACCCCAGTTTCAAAAAGTTCAGAACATTATGCAGATTTATGCAAAATTTTTATTGTAAGTGACTTCCTTTAAGCAATTGAAAAGTTGAGAGTTTAGAAATTTTCATACAAAATAAACAAATTTTGAAACACCAGAAGAATCAACATTAAGATAATTGTATGTCCCTGCATGTTATGAAGAAATATTGGGAAAGATCAGAGCAGAATGAGAAAATAAAAAATATGGGTAAGCATGGAGGAATCACCAGACTCTAGCAGTGGGAAAGTGAGAAATGTGGTAGGTGTGCTAGAAAATAATGAAATAGTTTTCAAGTGGTGTTTTCTATTAGTATGTAGAGAAATATCAGCATCGAATAATGTAACAATGACTCGCTTATTCAGTGAATCTTTGCATTTGTTATGGCTAAATGGGTTGAAATTTGATGTTTTACTCTTACTTACAGATGCTGCTTTGCATATAAAAAGGTATCAAAAAGTCTTTTTATAAGTTTCCCAAACATGATACACATAACTTGTATAGTACATGGTTTACATACATTGTATCGTGAAATAGACAAATTAATTTTGAAAGGGGGAAAGGGTGTTTATGAAAGCACCAACAAGAATTGATTTGTTCAGAACCAAAAATCCGATCTTGCACTTCTATCTAGACCCATAGTTCCATTGCTGGGGAACATGGTTACAAACAGTAGTGTATCATCCAAACTATTTTTAATGTTTACAAACAGTAGTGTATCCTGCAAACTATTTTTAAATTTTTAAATTTTTAAATCAGTGATAAATGAACTAAACAAGGATGACACTTCATAGTTTGAAGTTATTCAGAAATTATTTTAGGACAGTACATAAAAAATGAATTATCTTACATATTTGTAAATTTGAGTTTTTTGTGCCACTCTATAAAAAAATCAGAAACTCAACCAATATGTTAACTGAGACAATTAACAAGGTGCATGACACTGAGAAAAAAATAAATTCACTCCAGAGGTCCCAAAGTAGAAGTTATTAAATGGAAATTTAAAAGTATGTTTGAAAAAAAATGACAAATTTTGTACTATGTGTAAAATTGCCAAAGTTTTGCAAGTGTAAGTAGATGTTTGTGAAATTGAAAGCTTGTATAACATGACATTCCTTTGATGAAATATGCAAGGCTATCTTTTGTGACGTTGAATGGTCCTTCTCCTGGTATCATGCATTGTTCCGAGACAACCAACATTGGTATGGAATGGAAACCCTGGAAAAAGTTTTCATAGTTCACCGCAAGCAAGTTGTATTAATCTATTGCTGTCTCAACTTGATTTGTGAGTGATTTTTTTTTTAAAATGAATATTTACAATTTTGTACAAATTATTTTTTTTTTTTGTAAATCACAATGTTTGCAGATAATTTGATAGGTACCTTACTTCCTTTCAGGATATATTTGCAGGAAGATTTTAATAAATTTTTAATACTATGGATGTTTTGAGTAGTCAAAATTATGTTGTGTTTTTTAAATTTATTGAGCATAATGGGATGGTTTATGAATGTTTTTAATTGCATAGCTTCTTTTATCTGTAATAAGAAACTTGTGTCTATGACATCTTTAATTTAAATTTTTTAACAATTTTATCTATTACTTTTTTTATGGAAACCATTATGCATTGCTGTGTTGATGATTCTTCTTTTGTTCTTTTCTACTGAGTTTTTTTTTTTTAATGGTATTTAACGCCCATTTTTACTACTGAGGCACCACAGGCAGTGGACACTGATGATACATGAGATGAAATGAGATATTGGAAAAGGATTTTTTTTTAAAAGGAAGCAAGCGTTCCATGTCTAAATTTAGGGTACCTCCCCGGCATTTGCTAGTTATGAGGACAGACGAAAACCTGAAAAAAACCTCAGTTAGGGAGGACGGTTCTGGCAGGATTCAAACCCCAGACCTCTCGCTTATAAGTCTGTGCCTTAATGACCTCGCTTATAAGTCTGTGCCTTAATGACCTTGGCCACCCGTGGCGGTTTTCTTTCCTTCTACTAAATGGAACGTTCACCAATCTGTATATGAGGGTTGAGGATGGCATGCTGGTGTGTTTTGGGATTAAAACTATTATTTTTATTGTAATTGTCACTGTGGGTAGGTATCCTATATATTCCAAAGGTTAGTCTGTTGTTATTTTTTATGATCTTTAAATCTAAAAAGGGAATGCACCTATCCTTTTCAATTTTCAACATAAAATGTATGGATCTTTCCTATAAATTTAATAACATTTTAAGGCATTGTTAACCAATGTTTAAATATAATGGCTAATATTTCAGCCACATATCAATACCAATTTTAAAAATTATTGGAGCATTGGTTATGGAGTTTCAAAATTGCTAATTAATAGATCTGCCAAAAGTGAAAGGGGACTAATCCAAACCTTTTGTTAACATTTTCCATTGAAACCAAAATAATGTTGGTTGATGCATCTGATACAATCTTCTACTACTTCAGTTACGGATAGGAACCAGTTCTTTAGCAATAGATATTTCTGTAGGGATGCTGGGTAATAATGCAGAGATATTGAAGAACACTTGAAGAAATGTATAGTTTCTTTAATTTTTGCAATAAAATCAAATTTATAAATTTTGTCAATGAACAGAATTTCTGGGAAAGCCATTTTGCCAGCTTCTTAACCCAACTTTTGTGTATTCCAGTAAAATTTTGAAACTTTACATTTTCTCAGCTAAAAATGAAGTAAGAATTTAGGGGTAAAAATATTGATGGTGTTCTAATTGTAAGCATTTACCTCGTAGACTCAAGGGACCCAGCCAAGATCAATGGATTTTTAGGGCATAAAAATCCTATATATGGCTTCCATTGGAAGGAAAGTATAGTTGTGGGTCCTGCAATGTAGATTTATGGCACATAAAAGAACCTATGGCCTGAAAGAAGAAGCCTCCGAGCAAAGTTTTATTGACTGTTTCACACCCCGAATTGAATGCTAAATTAATGGCCCATGATGTTAAAGTGTGTCCTTAAGTAAATGAAATAAATTGAATAAAATAAAGTAGTAGTGGTAGTGGTAATTGTAGTGGTAATGGTAGTAAACACAAAATGCTTGACCACCTTTCATAACTATCAATAAACAAGCAAAACTGAAAAACTAAAGTAAAGAAACATGAATTAGCTTAATGAAATAGTGTTACGCAATTTCCTTTTATTTCAGTGACAGATTTCATGTCTATTTTAAAAAGAAAATGTGAATTTCATTTTCATTAATATTTTAATAATGAACCTGTAACTTCTACTTTTAACAGCTGTTCATTAACCACATATATTAGCTGCAGTGATAGCACTGACATCAAATGGATTCAGAGAAGTATCCCCAACTAGAAGCGGAATTTAGGAGCAACAGCATTAAATGTGCCAACACAAACTGTCCCTACTGTATATACTATAACCTATGTTTAATCACTGTTTATCATTTGTTTAAATATATTAAGAATTTTATTTAAATTGTGTTGCAACTTAGACAATTTTTGATACATTTATTATGAGCTTTTTTCACACGAATCATAACTTATTGCTACCAGCAAAAGCAGGAAATGAACACACATTTCCATTCTTAATTTGCTATTTACTGCATTTGTTTTAACTGCAGTAAAAAGTTCACTAATTTCTCATATGAGTCATTTGAAAATTTCTTGGAATAAAGCAAAAAATAGCAACATAGCTTTTAAAAATTATTTTTATTTTTCCACATATTGCCCCTTGACATTAATGCACTTTGTCCAGCATTGCTCCAAAGCCTTTATCCCATCTCAAAAATCATACTCCTTCAGGCCTGCAAAATACGTCTCAACTGATGATTTAAGCTCTTCATCTAAAGAAAATGTCTTTCTGCCAAGGAATTTTCCCAATTTTGGGAGAGATGGAAGTCCAACTGAGTGAAGTCTGGGAAATACAGTGAATGGGGCAACAAATCATACCCCAAATTATTGATTTTTGCCATTGCAAGGATACATGGGGGGGGCAAACATTGTCTTAATGCAAAATGACCTTCTTTGATAAACCCAGCCTTTTCTAGCTGGGATTATTAAACTTTTCTAGAAAGTTAGCATAATAAGTAATTGATGTCCCAATGGGAAGATAATCAAATAGCAGTACACACTGGGCATCCCAGAAAACATAATCTTCCCGGTCAATTTCACACACTTGGCCTTCTTGGTAGTGGAGAATGGTGATGATTCCATAGTTAAGAGTGCTGTTTTGTCTTAGATTTGTAGTAGTGCACCCATGTTTCGTCATTGGTCACAAATTGATCCATAAAGTTGGCAGGATCTCTCTGAAAAAGGACCAAACTTTACTGAGAGATTTGCACTCTGATTTGCTTTTTATCCTTAGTCAGCAGTTGCAGCACCCATTTTGTTGATAATTTTTAATGCTCAATTCTTCCCTCAAAATGTAAAATATACATTTGTTTGAAATGACAAGGACTTCAGCAATTTCAGAGACCTTAATCAATCCTTCAGGAATATATTGTTCACCTTTCACAGCTGCATTTAAACTCTGTGGTACACTTAGAGATAGTTGAAAATGATGGTGCAGAGTCCCCTAGAGTGTTCCTCATATCTGTATAAATTTCTGTTGCATTCATACCCTTCTTTACCAAGTACTTAATAATCACATGATATTTGATATTTGCCATTGTTCCTGTATACATATATCTGCACTGAAGCAAATAACTATAGCTATAGCTACCATAATTCTTTACCAATCCATGTATTGTAAAAAGCAAATCTGCATAGACTGGCTTCAACCCTTTCCTTTCAAAAAGGAGTTTATTTTGAATGCATTTTAGTACAAAGTGCTCTTCCCTCTAACTTAAAAGCCATAATAAATAATGTTAATTCCTTTAAATCTGCTCTTAGAAAATATCTGTGTAAAAAGTATATTATTCAGTAAAGGAGCATATGAGTGACAATATATTATACAGAGCTTAAAACACTGCAATAATTTTATGTATGTATATAGTAAAATTTGTGTGATTAAGTGACATGTCTGTTTCCACTTCTCTGTTTCTGTTGTTTGGTTGAGTTGTTCTAGGTGTTGTTTTTCATTTTTATTGTAACAATTTATGCAGATGTACGCAATATTTTTTGTAAATGTAGATTGTGTTCTACTGAGGTAATTGTATATGATACATTCTATGTTCGTAGATCTCTGTGATTGCTTCACCAACTCATTGAATGCTCCAGGAACTAAATTAAACTATTATTGTACAAATGTTTATATGCAAGATGGCAGGTTTTGATAACTACTGCTGCAACCTGTGGATCATTCTGAGAATTGTTCAAAAGACCTGCATATAATTGGCTTGTCCATATCTTTGATTTTAGTGCTTACATTTAATGAAGTAAATGAAATTTAAAGTCTGACTGGAAAGAACTATTTGAGAACAGAGAACCTGCATTCATTGCTGAATGCATTAGATCAAGGATTTATCGAAACATTTCAATGTTGCAGGAGAACGCCCACATTTATGTCAGACATGTGGGAAAAGATTTATACGAAAGTCCAAATTGGATGAACACATGCGTCGTCATCGTGGAGAGAAACGTTTTCATTGCACACTTTGTTCCAAGTCATATGCTGCAGCATGGGACCTTAGGCTGCATAAAAAGTAAGTTAATGATTATAACATCTATAAATATTGGCAAATAGCTCAGTAGTATTCTCATGAGTCAACTATTTGAAAAAATAGCTACTGGCTTTTAACGGAACAGGATTATAGATCATGTTCGAGGACTAGGTAAGAAAGATCCATTCTAAGCACGAGGCCTTCAATTAACATTTACATAATTATGAACAAGATTTTAAGTGCTATTGATGTACTGATTTCACAGAATTCAAGTTTAGATGACAGCTCAAAATTGCAGCCCATACACAGATGTTAATAATTATTAGAAAATGTATTTCTTGATAAAAGTTACATTTTTTTTTAAATGGATCAATGCCGCTGACATCACGAAAATAAAATCACAAGGAGTATTATAGAAATTCTCTGCCTGACCAAGAAAACACAAGATTTAAGAGAAATGTTTATTTTAATTTTTCAAATTAGTCACCATGTAAATCAATACATTTAGTCCAATGACTTCTATAAACTGTTTGTAGCTTCTATTAAGTTTACAGCCTGTAATTGAAGTTCATGTCGATATTCAGAAACTTTCAACTTGAAATATTTCAACTTGTTCACTGTCAATAGCTTCTAAATACATTAAATATTAAAACAATATCTTTTAAAAATTATTTTAAAAAATATATATGGAATTAACACAGTATTGTTATTGTTAAAAACTAAAGAATTTGTATAGTGGAGCTAATCATATAATTAAAAATCATTGTATGATTGAGTTGAACTACACACTTTTATTGCCACTTACTTGTTAATAATATGTAGTACTAATTTCACGAACCCTTTGTTCATATCATCAGCTACCCATTGACTCAACGTTGAGTGTGTAGTTTGACTCAATCATACAATGATCTTAATTGTTATTGTTTGTAACTTGTAATACTTTTGTCAGAAAGCTGCACCCAGAGGCTGCAGATCAGAATGGGCATGTAGATCATGCTAATGTAGCCACTGATGCAGAAGATCCAGATGATCCATTGTCTGGTACAGGAGAGGAGGAGTGCTTGCAACAGCTGACACTTACATCGGACTCAGGTGTTCCTGCTGAAGAGAATATTACAGTACATCTTGATTCACTCACTGAGGGCTCAAAATCTGTGCTATTGGACCCAAGTGCTGTGAGTGAAGGAAACAAACTATTGGTCCAATTGGAGGCTGCCAGTGAACAACAAGAAGAACAGCAAGATGCTCCAGCTGTAGTCTCCAGTATCCTTGTACAACTTAACTCTATACAGAACCAGCAGATTGCTGAAACAGATGACGTATCTCAGCAGGGAAACTCTCGTATTGTTCTTCAGTTGGGTGCTATGCAGCAGCCATTCATTCTCAACGGTTCGGCCACCACCAGTGAAAGTGGTTCCAAAGTCATTGTTCAGTTAGACTCCGAACAACAGACACCTCAGCTTCAGGACTGTTTAGGCTCAAGAATCTTGTTACATTTGGATGAAGCAAGTAACATTCAAAATAGCAGCACTACACCATCCCGAATCCTGTTGCAGCTCGACTCTGCTGCACAGAATGCTGCACTATTGACCATGACAGATGCCATTCAGGTGACACCTCTGGTGGATGATGTATCAACACAGCTGCTGCAGACATCGTCATCACAGTCTGATACTGGCAACGTGCCACAAACTGGTACAAGCATCAGCATTCCACTTCAGATTCAGTTGCCCATATCTGCATCACTGCAACAGGCATTATCAGGACAGGGGGAGTGGTACTCACCACAGCTGGCACTAATGTCCACAACATATCAGTCTGATTAGGAAGTCAGAGAGGAATCGTAAAAATTGTTCTATATGAGTTTTTACCTATTATTATTTCTCAAAGTTCACAGCTTTTACCTCCTCTGCACTAAACATCGATACTAAGTGGTAAGTACAAGGAAAAGCTCAGGTAATCAGACAAGAACCAAAAGATGTTTGGAGATATGAATAAAGTAGTCATTTCAGATAATGAATATGTAACTTATTTATTTGTCTTTTATTTTCTTAATTCAATTTCAATTACTTTATTCATATAATAAATTATTATTGAGGAAATCACTCAAATTCCTAATTTTGTTTCCCTTACTTGGGCATATTTCAAAGGCTGTTGCCTACATCATCAGCATGGTTCCACTGTCAACTTACCAGTGTGGTATTAAGATGTCGCTCTGTGGATTTTATAAATATAGTGATAAGGTAACTGTTGTTTGGAAGATGAAAATTAACCAATAATTTTGTTTCTGTTTATGAATATATTTTCTTACACAATTAATTCTATGGGCTTTTGAAGAGCTTTTAAGAGTTTTGGTTCCCTTTGGAATTTGCGGTTCTTTTGCTGAAATGGTTGCTATTGCTGATTTTTCCGTGTGTTTATAGTTTACCTTTCTCATGTGTTCCTTAACCCATTGCCCAAAGACCATTTAAACCCCACACTTGCTGTTCTCAGATACCCAATAAACAGATCTAGACATTTAAATGGTTCGCAATTTGAACTTCTACAACCCAGAACAAAACTTTATATTTTGCTTATTTTTTTATCATATTTTAATGAGACAAAAACTGAATTAAAGGACGCTAAGTGCAGTATTACTGTATTTATTTGCAAAAAAAAAAAAAAAAAAAGAGAGTATATTTTACGTGTCAGATTGCGATTTGCTGAGCTAAAAGAGGTCTCTACTTTTTTATTTCCAATGCTACTACCATTCAACACTAGTGTTTATAAGCATGCTGAGCTAGCACACACAGCAATAATAAATATTGAAATGTTTGACATAATGCACACATTATTTGTAGAAAGTAAGTTTTCATATACAACATGTGTGTGGCTGTAGACTGTAGACGAAGTGCTTGAATCATATGATTGCATTTGCATGACACAATGAGCTTATATGTTCAGGTTAGCTATACAATTTTCAGCTGCTGAGATAGATAAATTAGCAACTTGATACTGGAATCTGTTCTTGGCACCATATGTTTGGGTTTGTTTATTGGGAATAATTTTGTTTCAGCTAAATACTAATGAGGCCAAGGTTCACTTGACAAGGAATTGTTATTTCTAGTTCCAATCATGCTTGCAGTGAGACAGGGTTATTTGAAAACCATGTTTTTCGGAATACAACCTATGGTTACAGCCTCATACACACCTCACAAGTAACAATCAACCAATAGATTTTTTACTAAGTTTTTTACTGTAGATTTAGTAGCTCTCATAATTACTGAAACAAATGTATATGAGCATAAAGTGCACAAAGAGCTTACCTCAAAAGGCAAATATATTTAAATTGTATTGGATTGCCAAAGTACAGGCTCTAAAGAGAGGGGAAGTGCAGGTGCATCTTCTACCTTTGACATTGCTTGGCATAATAGAAGAGTAGTTAGTGCTTTATCTAATTGCAATTTCAACATTTTTATATGCCTGATACAGGAAAACTAGAGCCAGAACTAAAATGACAATTTTCAAGCCTGATATTATACATAAATGCAATATGCATATAGGTGGTGTTGATATAGTGGATCAGGTATTGCAAACATATACTTCTTTATAAAAAACTGTAAAATGATACAAAAACTATTTTTTCACATGTTAGATATCACCATATACAATTGCTTGGTAATTTAGAGAGCTCTAAGCCCACAAAAAACAATGATATCTGGATTTTTGCTTATTAATTGCCCACAGCCTGATTGCAAGATACCAATTTCAGAAGCCTGTACACAAAGGGAGTAGAAATTCTAAAACCCCTGCCACCCTAGATTGATGGAAAAACATTTTCCCTAAAGGATACCATCTACGGGAAAAAAGTTGCATCCATTTTGGAAATGTGTGGTATGCTGCAAAAGGGACGCAGGCAAGGAAACCAACATGATCTGTGATGAATGTGAAGTTATGCCCTAATGTCACTACCCATGCTTCGAGGTGTGTCATTCAAAATGCAGCTTTTAAAGGCAAGATTGAAACTATTTTATAGAATTTATTTCAGTTTAATATTTAAAGAAATATTAAAATAATTATGGGTTCAAAATCATTTGATTTGCAGCACTTGATGGATGTGTACACATGTCCACATCACTTGGGCCCATTTTACTCTGGACATCTATATACGTCCATATCCAGGAAGAGGTTAAACCATATGGTAATATTTCTTTTTGTTTTGCCTATATATTTTATATTGCAGTCTTTGCAACTGATTTCGTAAATGTCTGATTGTTTTCCTGACATAATTTTATCTTATATGTTTGTTCTTATTTCCTCAATAATAATGTATTATATTATACTGTATTTTTTTGTAAAAATTCCTGCTATTCTAAACTACTTTATTCATGTTCTTATAAATTGTACCTCAAAAGAGCTCCCTTATTTAATTTTACTAAAAAGTTAAAGCCCTTTAGAAATGAGGTGTCTAGAACCATAAGAACATAAAGCACATACTAACATATATACATGCTCCTAATCAACTGATAAACTAGCTACATTTGCGCCTTAGTCCTGTGAAAGTGAGTTGATAAGTTTGGTAAAATACATTTTCACATTATTTTTGCAAAAACAAAAATATATTTCTCAACATAATCTCCTTTGAGCTCAAAACATTTGGTCCAGTGAGATTCCAATAATTTTTATTCCCTCTGAAAAAAAAATATTTCCAACTGTGCATAATACTCGATTATGGCACAGATAACTGCTTCATTCAACAAAAATTTCTTCACCCCCCAAGAGAAAAAATTTACTGGGGCCCGAATATGGAGAATAGGATGGGTGGAGAACTTTTATGAAGCCCAACTTGTGCACTTTTGCCATTGCAACAGCTCATGTGTTAGCAAGTGCATTGTTCTGGTGGAGGAGCACATTTTTGCACACCAATCCTGGTCACTTCTGCCAATCCACTGTTTTAACTGATGTTTTGTCTCCAGAGTTTAGTGGTGGATCTAAGTTTCCTCTAAAATTACAAAACAATACCAGAAGTCAATCAGATTATGCTGTAACTTTTCCAAATATGGTCCTTTCTCAAGCATTTTTGGTCTGGAGTCAACAAATGTGGCACGCATTGTGCATTCAGCTTCTTCATATGTAGAACTTGACTCTGCATATTATGTACCCATTCATAAGAGGTGCGATCTCAGCAATCTCACGAATTGTAATGCAATG
The DNA here is from genome assembly GCA_030762175.1 of Metallyticus violacea. Classification (NCBI taxonomy): domain Eukaryota; kingdom Metazoa; phylum Arthropoda; class Insecta; order Mantodea; family Metallyticidae; genus Metallyticus; species Metallyticus violacea. The sequence goes on from CM060836.1 coordinate 25,504,820, forward strand.
ATAGTTCTTTTCATGGAATTGTTCATTAAAGAATATCATCATTTTTTTGACAACATACCTTTACTCATTCACATAATTTTGATGATTTTTCTCAAAGTAGTTCCCATTTGGATGCAATGTACCTGTCCCAGCATTTCTGCCAGTCTTCAAAGATATGCCGGAAATTATTTTTTGACAGGTTCTTCAGAATCACCTCCAAAGTTGTTACTACTTCTGCTAATGATGGAAAATACCTCCCTCAAATATGTTTTTTCAATTTGGGGAAAAAGGGAAAAGTCACACAGGACTAAATCTGCACTGTAGAGGAGTGTGAGGGACGTACCGTACACTGATATTTGTGAGATATAACAATATTTGCATTGTGCGGTCATGCATTATTGTATTGCATGAAAATGTGGCCTTTTGCACATGACATGGCCTTGCAGAGTTTTCAGGACATCTGTAGTATTGCCCAGTTACAGTTGTGTATGCAAGTACAACATGCTATTAAACCTTTTCTTAAATATCAAAAAATGAGATCACCATAACTTTCCCATCAGAGGCAAGCACTTTTGCTTTTGAGTTGATGATGAGGAGATTTCCTACAGAGCTGTGCTGTTTGCTTGGGATCAAAGTAATGTAGCCAAGTTTCATCAGCAATGAAAGGAACTGTGTATCTTGCTGTAACATTATCTTCAACTGTATGCAAACCTGCATGGAAAAGTTCTTAAGTTCAGAAATCAGCAGTCTTGGAACCCACCATGGATAAACATGTCTCGTGTAATTTTTCAATTACCAATGTGTTGGTGGCACACAGTGAAATTTTTGAAATTTCTGAGAGTGTTCGTAATGTTATTCGACCTGTATCAAAATATCAACAACAGTGTTAATATTTTTTTTCTGTGAGAGCACAAACTGAAGAATCGGGTCTACCTTCCTTTGAAATTGACTGCTTCTGCTCTTTAAACATTTTAAGCCAGCTATGCACTGTACTATAGGGAAGCACAAACTCTCCATAGGCCTCAGCTGAAGATGTGTTGATACTAAAGCAGAATTTCAGAGCAGCATATTGTTTGTCCTTCTTTTTGCTGTAGCTAGTACTGAAGTTTTCAACCTGCACACCTCTCAGAGGCAGGAAATGGAATCAACATTAATAAAACTAGTACCTCTTGTACATTAACATTAAGCTAATAAATATTGAAATTAAATTTAAGCGTGAAAAATTATATGTTTAAAAAATATTATGATAATTCTCATTGAGCACCTCTTGTAATAGTTTAGTATGACTTCTTCCTCCTTTGGAAGTTTACTAGAGAAAAAAATACTCTGGATATAGCCAGCTAAAGGTAGTTTTCATTTATAGGACAAGAGAATGTCTAACTATAATGATTTATTGCATGACGAATAAAACCAGTTACATGTAAATAGTTCAAATTTAAATAGCTCGCAAAACTTTGCACCGAACAACATATTTAATTTTGCAAATATTTACCCAATTCAACATGGTGAAATACTTCTTAAAATAATTTGATTACTGGCTATGCATTTTACAAAATCTTCATTAAAATCTGTGCTAGCCTGCTTTAACAAGAATTTGAAAACTATACACCAAGCAGTTGCTATTACCACAAAATTAACCAAGTACTTATAATGACATTAAATTGTACAGTTCCATTAAAAGCTTACAAAGCTCTGTACTACCTCGGTCACTAAGTTAGGCTACAGTCCTAACAATTAGAATAATCAACTATACATATGTAACTCTATAGTGAGCAAAGAACAGCAGAAGGATGTTCCACACAAGAAACACTGTTACATTAGTTCTAGAAGTTACCTTGCATTTCCAAAACAAACCCATCCACCATTATTCAGAATGATTTGAATATGAAAGTGGCATGTGTACATTGAATTCCATGGGCTTGATACAGGGCAGGACAAAAGGGTTCAGGTCTGTTGCTGGTGACAAGTCATAGTGTCATTACCACACATCATAGAAGAAAGTACATGCAATGGAAACATCCAAGGAATCCCCAGCTTTAACCCAGACACGAGGGAAAAGAAGGAAAAGGAATAGGATATTAGATACAAGAATGCATGCAGGAGTGCATGCAAAAATGATATAAGTTTTATGTGAACTTGGAGCCTCAAAATATGCAAAATGTTGGGCATAACAATGGAGATGTTGATGACAATAACAATAACAATTTCATAAAGCTATATTTTGTTAAGAAAAAATGTTACACAATGCCAACCAAGTCTCACATATTCTACTGATACTCAAGTTTTATTTCCTGTCTTACAGCGTACACTGTGACCACATCAAGAAGATATGAGCATTCCTCCCAAGTGCATAGCAGCATATCACTGTTCTTATTTTAAAGTTGTCCAGGTTAGTGGGTAGTAGTAGAACAAAAATATTGTTCTTCACTTATCTCCAGAGAAAGAAGTCACAAGGAGTTAGGTCTGGATATCTCAAAGCCACACATGGAGAGCAAGGTCCTGAACTGTCTTCTAACCAATCCATCACTGAGGCACAGATTCACTCAAAAAAGCTCAAGTTCTTTGGAGAAGATGTAAACCCAATGTTAAATCTTCTTCTAAGAGCATGACAACAGTAGAATACAGAATGTCTTTTGTTGAGATGTTACCATTCTGAGCATTATAATGACTAATAACTGCTGGTATCAGTATTTATTTATATGAGTTATTTATGGACATTCCTTAAAATATCAGATCATCAGCATCCCATTCAATTACGGGCATGAAATGGTTGATAAATATTCCTCAGAAGAGTTTTATACCCAAAAAAATCCACCGACCTTGGCCAGGACTGAATCTATAATCTTGGACCTAAGAGACAAGTACGGTTCATTCTTTGTGCATAGCCCTGTATAATGACTTTGATATGTTGCTTGTAATTGTAGTTTCAAATAATTTTTTAACATATTAATTACAAATTTCTATCAATTTTAATTTATGAGAAAATATTTATACGGCAATAATTACTTAATACCTTAAACATTTCATAACACAGAATGGGTTTCTTTTGTAAATAGTGAGTCATGAATAAATCAAACCTCTTAAACGAGAGTTTTAGTAAAAATTGTAATTATGTCAAGTTTCCTCTGAATTTCATTTTGTGCTTTAGATCTGTATGATTCTAAGTGTCTTAAATAATTCATTTACATAGTATTATCTACAATTTGAAATGGGGAAATGTTGCTGAAACTTGATATTAGTGAAAATATGAAAATATCACCTCACCCCTCCCAAAAAAAATCTGACAAGTGATAATATTTTGAAACTCAACAAGCCTAACTTTGGTTTTAACAATTGCATTTTTCACTCTACTCCTAAATAATGTGATTGATTGATTGATTGCTTTGGTTTATTTATGGACACTCTTAACATCTCAAGTCATCAATGTCCCATCTCCATGATCGATAAATGCCAGCAAGAAACAAAAGCCCTAAATGCAGTTGAAGCTCTGTAGTATTAATATTTCTCCACAGTTGGCCATAAACTTTTCTCCAAATTTGCCATTCCTATTATTTCATTTTCAGTTATTTTTATGACATTTGATACAGAAAGACAGCTGCATTAAAGAGGATATAACCACCATATTGTATTTTGATTTTTTAAAAGAGCTTTTTGTTCATTACTGAGAGGATATTGACTGGAACTATCACTTAAAAAATGGCACTCAAATGATATTCATATTCTTCACTGTCAGATGCAGTGACAAGGATTTCTGTCTCGGCTTCACTCATTTGTCTATTTATCATGGTCCTGTACTCAAACTGATCAACAATAATGATATTCAAGAAGGATAAAAGTTGAATTTGTGAACATTATTATAGAGTGTTAGAGCAGAGAAGTTATACAGAAATTGGGAGGAAGCATTGACTCATGTGTCTAGTACCAGGAGCCCACAATTCAACCTCTAACCTCTGGCCATTGACGGACCAAGCCTATGTAATTAGTTGCAAAGTTTTCATCAGAGCCTTTGATTGTTTAGTGATAGAGTTTCTCTGCATCAATAATATTTTAGCTGCCAATAACAGTCTAGGATTTAACAAAAGACAAACTCCACATGGAGTGTTGTAATAGCTTCAGCCAACAGCAGTTTAGGATTAACAGCAGACAAACTCACAGATGCTGGAGAGTTTATCAGTATTACTGTTGGGATATCAAGTAACAGTCATATCAAAAGTTTGCCGCCTCTTTTGATACCAGCTGGGTATATGATAATAGATTAATATTTCATAGTTGCTATTTTCATGACAATGCTTTTGTCAAAAATAAAACATATGCATGTTATAAATTATTATTATTTTTTTTTGTTAATAATTGGGTGTTAAATGTTTGATCATTGTTTAAATTTCAGCTTTCAGGTATACCCATACTACTAATGGTCCGAGTTCCTATATTTTCAGTAACTGCTTTTCTTATTTTATTTAAATGGTAATACCAAGTTTCATTACAAAAAACAAATATTGGTGCCACTGGAGCAATTTTTAAATTTTCGCTTTAAGCAAGGGCTTGTTTTTATCTTTTAATTTTTTTTTGTAAGTATAACATAATAAAAATAGATGTGATTAATAAATAACAGAAATAAAGTCTAAACATGTTATATTCTAGGCTTTTTTAAAATATTGTACATAAACACTAATTCAAAGAATGGTGCAAATGTACTGTTTGTATTTACTTGCTGATATTTCATTTGAAAAGGAAAAGTGTTTAGGAACAAAATATAGTGTTATAACATGTAATAATTTAATTAATTAAGATCATTGCACTTTTTATGTAATTATTTGCTTGAATTTGATATGTTATGTTTTCCAATGGCATTTGAGTGTTTTTTGTATGTGATATGTTGGTCACAATGTATTCAGCAAACAAAGTTCTTGCATAGAAGACAACACATGGTGGTTTTGTTGTTCTTACATGTTCACATTGTTGTTATCAATGGTTCTTATTTCATCAGGAGCGAATGATGTTCCAAATTCCATTTGGTATTTTGAAAGAAACTCGCTATGTCTTTTGGAAGGGAAGGGATATGCGCCCACATTTTAGTGTTTATCAATTATAGCAAATGCCAAGTTATTCAGAAAAGTTCTTCTGATGCTGGTACCCAGTGAAGTGTTAGCAATTAATGATTGATTTATTTGTAACATCTCAGGTCATCAGCGTCGCATTCAACTCAGGGCGTGAAACGGCCGACTAATTTTGCTCAGAGGCCTCTTCTTTCAGGCTTGAAGTTCTTTTTCGTGCCGTAAATGTACGACACGGGACCCACGGCTTTACTTCCCTTCCGAAGGAAGCCTTACTTAGGATTTTTACGCCCGAAAAAATCCATCGGCCCTGGCCGGGTTGGAACCCGCGATCTTGGGTTTGGAGGCAAGTATGGTAGAAGTGTTGGCAATGAAAACAACATAGGCATTTATACCAGAAAAATCAAGTAGAAGGTGGGCATCTTCTTGCTTTCTGCTCTGTGGAGTAGAATGCACACCACCCTTAACTCTATTGTACTCTAGAATCACTGTCGGCTCACTGATACTCAACAACAGTAACACCACTTTTGTTTCTTTTAGGTACATAAGAAACCAAAGTAAATTCCTCTTGCAAACTGAAAAGGCTACATGATTTGCTTGCACGGAATTCTGCTGGAATTTCTCTCTCATTTACTTTGAGGCTTCTTAAAAATGTGATGCCATTTTCAAGGAGATACCCCACAAAAGGATAACTACTGTAATAATTATCTGTGTCAAGTTCCTGTGTGAATGTTTGACAAGTTCTATCGATCTTTTATCACATCAGAAAAATGTTTTGACATAAAGTAAGGGCCTTCTCTTTGCTTGTCGCATTAGATCTCAAAATGGTAGTTATATAAGGTGATGCTGTCATACTTCGCATACAAATTTAGGCCATATTTCGCCTTTGGGGGAGGGAGCATATATTGAATAAAGTGACAGCAATATCGAAAGTGGTGTAGCCTCTCATCTGTAGTGACAAATTCTTTGAGGCTATAATTGTGCTTACAATTCTCGATAAAGTTTGTTTAAAATTCCCTGCTTGCTGTTAGAGTATCAGTTTTAGGTGATTATTTCCGGTTTTCTCGTCATCAAATCTACTACCTTTCAGTAAAAATGGAAATCTTTTGTAACTGAAAGTAGCTCTGAAGATAGCAATGCCAGTGTCATCTGTGTTCCATAATTCCAAAACATTTGCATGCCTGCCTTTCTTGACAGCTGTGAGGAAACTACGCCAAAAAGAGCCATGCTTTCTGCAGGATTTGTAGCTTTACTCTTTGGTAGTTGATATCTGCTCTTCTTTTCGTAATACACAAATTAGTATATCGTACAATTTTATCAAGAGGAATGAATTGTAAGAAGGCTTCTAAGGGAGTGGCTGTATTTCTGGCAATCCTTGTAGGCCCTGGCAAAGTTGTTTATTATATTTTTAGACTTAGTCTTACCTGAAATTCCTCTCGGAGTACTAATACAAGTAGTTTACAATCCTTGCCTATGAAAAAACAATAATGTACATTTTGTTGCTCGACGTTTTCAAAGTCACGTTCTCCGAATTGTTCTGAGTCGCTATCATGGTCGTCTTGATGAACTACTTCATCCTTTCCATCAGATTCGCTTGAAAATCAGCTCACTCCTGTTCCTCCAGTACCTGGATGATAGCCGCTTCTATCTCTTCTGAAGTACCAAGTCTTTTGAATCTCAAAATTAAAAAAGTAGTATTACAACCTCAAACTAAGTGTACTAAGCACTAAATATATCATCGTTCCAGGCCTAAGTTTAGGGTACCTCCCCGGTTTTTGTCATTTATGAGGACTGAGGAAAACATGGAAAAAACCTGTCAGGGAGGACGGTCCTGGCGGGATTCGAACCCCAGACCTCCCGCTCACAAGTCCGCGCCTCAACGACCTCGGCCACCCGTGGCGGTGGGAGAGTATGATTGAATGTAGGTGTCGCCTCTAACACTTGTTTGCCAACACGCGTAGTGTAGCTTGTCATGCGATGGGTGGGCATCTGGCCACCCATGCAAGTGTCGACCACGCCCAAAGCTGCTTAACTTAACCCGCATTTCCTTGGAACTACAGGAGTCGGTCAGCAGTTTGGCGGTTGGGGTAACTTCAGGTGGTTTAAAGATTTTGAACGGAATTTTGTTCCAAGCCCGCTTAAGCTTTAATATCATCCTGGACCAAGCACCTCCTTGGGCAGGGGATGTGCTCCTCTACCTTGTCCATGCCTTGGATTATACTCTCCAAGATGGGGGAATCAGCTCATTCGGATGACTAACAAAGCACGCAAAGGCTCTGCCCGCTAATCTCCTTATGATATCAATGACATAATCCAAGCAGAAGTTTCATGTAGAAAACCTGACGGAAACATAAAGTCTGTGCCGAAAATTCTCCTTAAGGCGATATTCCGGACCATCTGCAAATATGCAATGTGTGTTGGAGCTGTGTAGCCCCAAACATCGCAAGCATACAACATAATAATCGGAATTATTGTTTTGTATGTTCTTAACTTTATGTGTAATGGAAAAGAATTAATCGAAAATATACATTAATGGCCGCTCGTGCCTTTGCACCTTGTATTCTTATATGGGGTTGAAATGTTAACCCCTGGTCCAGGGTAACCCGGAGGTATTTGACCCGTTTCCTCCGAGGGATAACCTGTCCTTGCAGCCGCAAAAACCCCGCATTGGCTCGTCTGCGGCGCTTGGTGATAAGTTTTGCTTCACTTTTTTCATTACGTGCATGCGCCATTTCTCGCTCCATTTCTGTACTTTAGGGAGGTACGTGCGAATCTGAGTAAGTGCAAAATTCAAATTGTTCGTTTGTGTCATTATTAATACATCAGCCGCATATTGATGAATTAAAATATGTGAGTTTGTAGAGAAATCTGACACATATACCAAGAATAAAATTGGTGAAAGTATGCAACCTTCTGGTCTGTGAACGATGACCCTGAACTTTGACACAGAAGGTCCGGTTAGATAGGAAGCTAAATATTATCTGTATGATTGCTCTCGGTAGGCTGGCACTAATTAACTTGTATAATATTCCACAGCGCCAAGTATTGGAAATTCTTTTGCAATATCAAGCAGCACTGCAACAGAACGCATGCCTTCTTGAAATCCCAAAGCAGCCTTCTCCACCACGCTCAGTAACTGCTGAGTTGTGGAATGATTCGATTTAAATCCAAATTGATGCTCATGAATCAGTTGCGAAAAATGTGGATCCACTCGGGTCAAAGGTGTTACCACCATACACACATTCGTTAAATGCCTTCAAAGGAGAATATACGAGTGGGCTTCCGAAAATGCCGAGCTCCCTCATGGTAATACTCTAGGGGAAAAAAAAAAAAAAAAAAAAAAAAAAAAAACGCACGGCTGGCCGAGGTCGTTAAGACACGGGCTCGTGAGCGGGAGATCTGGGTTTCGAATCCCGCCAGGACCGTCCTCTCTGACTAAGGTTTTTTCCTGGTTTTCCTCAGTCCTCGTAAATGACAAATGCCGGGGAGGTACCCTAAACTTAGGCCTGTAACGATTCCTTCCTTTAACAAAAAAAAAAAAAAAAAAATCATTTCCCAATATTTCATTTCATCACATGTATTATCAGTGACCATCGCCTATGGTGCCTCTGTAGCAAAAACGGGCGTTAAACACCATTCATTCCGTAGACAAAAAAGGCGGCACGCTAGTTAACGATTAACCTACTCTTTAAATTTTTGTATTCGTGTATACTCCCCTGCTAATGGTACGATTTCTCTGATTTTCAGAAACTATTTTTATTATTTTATTTCAATGGAATATACAGAGTTTAATGGAAGGAAAAAATGTGGCCACTAGAGCGATTTTTAAATTTTCGCTTTAGGGTAACCCACACTATTTTTTGAATCATTTTGCCATTAACGAACTCGTTGAACCGTTTGTTATTATATGCCGAGGTTCGTTGTGAAAAACAAACGTTGCGGCCTCTAGAGCGTTAACAGACTCGCACGCACTACACATCGTCCTTAATTTGGTGCCTAGTAAGCAGGATCAATTGAGATTTGAAGACTTTTCAAAAATCTTTTGACGGGTACAGGCACAGTAACTACATTCCTTCGAAATTCGCTGAAAAGGATTTAGCGCCAAGCAGCAGCTAATGCTGGGATAATAGGGCACATGCTCATTGTTGCAATAATATGCAACCTATTGTGGGCAATATAAAGCGAAAAATACAAGAATAGGCATAATACTAATTTCGCAGTGAATAACCAAGCTCTTTTTTGGGTCATATTGGCCCGGACATTCTGTACGTAACTGTTTCAGTCAAAATTTTTTAAAATAAAACACTACTTTTTGGAGCAACAAACAAAATCACTGAATTTCATGAGAGTGTTGTGTTTTATATGAAAGATAATTAGAAACCAATACGTATTACAGGACATATTTATCAGAACAGAAAGCAGATTTGAACAGCCTTGCTACCGTAGGAGTAGTGCGTGCATGGCCAGATCGTTTAAACCAGTGCAACACTTGATAAAAAAAATAGAGTTTATTATCATCCCCATGTAATAGGTGTCATATAAGGGGCAGAACTTTCGGTATACTTATACAAATATACTTATATTTGTCCGATCGCCAAAGTTTTTGAGAAGCGCACATTTTGTGCTCCGATAAAATGCAGTCCATCCACCTCTGAGGTGCTCGCATAACTTCCTACTAATACTTAACCACCTTTACGTACATCATGGTCTTCTTAAAGAAATCTCACCCATCCCCTCTGTTGCCAAATTTAAACAAATTAGTGCGGGACAAATGTTTTTTTCCTGGAACTAAGATTACAGTCATTCAACTGTTTATGTTATACTCAGAGGAATGCAGTGAGTCAGAGATGGCCAGGAAAACGTTATACGCCTCTGCAATCTCTTGGAGTATATATTTAATTCTAAAAAAAATCGGGTGAGAAAGTGAAAGCAAATTGTTATATTCATTTACTCTTTATTTATATAGACACCCTCAGATAGTATTGTTAGTAACATGAGAAGCAGGAAATATGTATAGTTTCTGCTCAATCTTTAATACGAAAGTAACAATTGCAACCCTGGTATTGTGTTATTTTTTAGACAAAAATCTCAACACTATAACTTGGTGGGATGGGGCGAGGTCATTAAGATTATCAGGTCTTTCCATTGGCTCCTTGATCTTCCTGTTGAGATGTTATTTCTATCTTTTCTAACGATAATTCTTATTCTCTGTAAATAATTATAGCCATTCTTTCTCTCTCTTCCCTTGTACTACTGGTTGTTTTTCACACATTTATTATTTCTTATTTTATCTACGAGAGACATTCGGAAATAGTGGTTACTGTACCTTAATTATTATACAACATGGTTCAATGCACATGGGATCTCTCAATATACTCCTCTCCAAGACAATACACCATCTTGGTAATTTCATTAAGAGTAACACCATCATTCCTGGACAACTTTCTGAATTTCCTTGTTGTTTCCGAATATTTTACCCCGCAGCGAGTCCACACGCTGTTAAATAAAGCACAATCAAACGGAGCGAGATCCGGTGAATATGGTAGGTGCAACACAATGAATCCGGTCATAGTGGTGCTGGTGTGAGGCCGCGCATTGTTATGTTGAAGGAACGCTCCTATAGACCACTTTCTCTTTCGCCGTTACTAAATCCTGCGTCTAAATCATGTAAGGGTCTCGCTGTTTAGAAAGCCAATCCATTAGCAGTATGCCTGAAGCATCCCAAAAATCCTATCATCTGCCTGCTCGCAGATAAAGCATCACGACATTCTTGGGCCGGGGATTCCCTGTATGTTTCTATTGCATGAATTGAACTTTCTTCCCTGGTGTGACTCACCACCAGTCTATTAAAAAACAAAAATAAATAAAATTCGGATCTTCATTATGCATTTCCATTAGCCGACAACAGACTTCAATGCTTTTGTTATGTGCCAAGTCTGTGGAACCCTATGTACGCACGCCTTTTTCATATTCAAAGCATCCTTAATAATGGTGTGCAGGTTTGCTCGGCCGAGGTCTTTCTGACATCCCAGTTCATCAAAGATTTTGCGCATATCAGACATAACCTCAATGTTCATGAGAGACCACTATGTTGACGAACGACCAGTACTCGTATTCCCTGCCGCTGGCGAACACATTGACCCAGTTGGACAGGAGCTTAGTGTTGATAATTTTCGACAGTTTTAAACCTTCCTCCCACAAAAACCATGGAGTTCATCTTTGTCCATGATAGTCGCCTTCCATCTTGTTCACATCTTTCTCTACTTGACAACAAACGAACGCTGCCTGCTAACACGTCAACTGTGTTGCGATGGCAAAAGTGCAGCCCTGTTAATACCCCAGATTTGGCCCCACAAACTTTTTTTTTCCTAATCCCGAAAATTGGCTTAGAAGGGGGGGGGGGGAAGTTTCGTTAAATGAAGAGGTTATCTGCGCTGTAAACAAATTAGCACAGTTCGAATTACTTTTTTTCCCCTGAGGAAATAAAAAAAAAATTGAAATCTCGCTGGACCAAATGTATTGAGCGCAAAGAAGATTATAATAAGATTTAATTTTTTGTTGTTTTTTTTTTTCCCAAAAATATGCTGTTTACTTTTTTTGTTACCAAATTTACTAATTCATCTTTGTATTATATTTATAACAAAATGTGCTAGGAACAGAGGTTTGTCATTTGACAGAAATTTTTCTCTCTTGACACTTCGTATATTTAAAAAAAGTTGAAGTTAATTTTTAAATGTCTTGTCCGATTTGAGATGGAATGTCTTTGTTGTGTAAACACTGCCAGTCCTTGAAGAATTGTTTGCTTCAATTCATTTATAACATGTTATGTCAAACAAAATACTTCCTATTTATTTATACTCTCATTGAAGGTGAATTTGTAGTAAAACAATTGTGTAGAATATTTTGTTATGTAACTACATAAATGCCTGTAGAGGGCTTGCAAATATAGGCTGTGATAAAAGTTGTTAATTTGCACAGATTTCATATTTTTAATGTAAAACTTCTTTTCATGCTATTACTTTATCTTAAGATTAAGCATTTACCATGTAATAATTGTAATTATTTGTATCGAATAATACAATTTGTTATATTTACAATTTGTGTAGTGCATTGAATGTGTCTGCAGTTGTTCACAGCACTCTAGTATGCTTTACGTATGATCACTGTTAGTTGAAAGTCGCACCCTTAAATAACTTTTAAAGCATGTGGTTCATTGACATGAAAGCCTTATACTGAGAACTCAAAAATTAGGTTACCGACTTTATTCTACTTCTCCTTTGACCGGAAGTAACTCTAACTGCCTTATTTTAATTATTACATTTTAATTGAGAGCTTTTCATCAAGTATCCCCACTAGATACTATGGACGCATTTATTGTTGATAAATCGAGAAAACATAAGGTGTAGTAAATAATAAAACAACGCTAGCTCAACATCTAAATTCTGTGTCAAATTGGCTGCTTGACATAACCTCAATGTTCCTGCTTAAGGGACGAGATTAGGGTCACCGCTTTCTTTACTTGTGTACAAAAGAAGCTACGAATTGGGGAATAAATGCCATTCTAGACACAATCTGTCTCAAAACTTAAGAGTAATATGACATGATTTTTTATGGTGCAGAGTGAAAATTAAATGCGTTGGGAAAACATTGCTTATTCTTTTAATGCAATGGAAATGAAATGAAAATCGGGTAAATATGCTTTTATAGACTTTATATGTATTTCATACACAGACTTAATACCATGACATGAAATCATATTTATTTAATATTTATGAAATTTCTAACCCTAGGACACATCACATCCATTTTATTTTCCTATATTTTATTCATCATAAGATAAGAGCAATTTAACTATAGGCCACAAGCAGGGTTATTACGCGCAATAAATCTTTTCTATGGGACACGAAAAATAGGCGAAAAACGCATAAAGTATGCATAAAAGCTAAAATACACAAACAAAAATAATAAAACCATGTTTTTTTAATGATTATAATTATATAAGTATGACAAAATAAAAAACACTTTAAAAACTTGTTTTTCCCAACAATTACAGTTATGTAGATGTCGCGGTTTGGCTGCTTGCGGAATATGTATATATTTATGTATTTATCTGCGATTGGGTTTACACCCGGTAGCAGTGAAAAACAATGAAAATGTAATTACTATTTACAGAAAATACTTAAAAAAGAAACTAATTAACTTAATTAAATATATTTCATCTAATTAATAACATGTCAATTTATTTAAATACGCCAAATTTTACATACATTAACGTAATTAAAACCATTTCACCTAATTAATATGTCAATTTAGTAAAATACTTTAAACTAATTTATTAATATCAACTTAATTTTACACATATTAACTTAATTAAATACATTTCACCTAACTAATAATATTTCAATTTAGTTAAATACGTCAAACTAATTAAATAACACATGTTAACTTAAATACATTTCACCTAGCTAAATGCATGTCAACTTTTATACATATTAAATTAATTAAAATACATTTATCTAACTAAATATATGTCAACTTAATTTTACACATATTAACTCAATTGAATACATTTCACCTAACTAAATGCACGTCAACTTAATTTTATACATATTAATTTATTTAAACACATTTCCTCTAACTAAATATATGCCAACATAATTTTACACATATTTACGTAATTAAATAAACTTATAAAATTATTAGCTTTATCATATATGTTCAGCATATTTAGGCCTAAACATTTACCAAGCTTGAATAATAATATAAACAATTTAAGGGAAGCTAATAAATGAAATACAATAAAAAGTTAAAGCACATTTCAAGTAGTTCAGGAAAAATTGAAATTTCAACACTAATTACGTTCATATCTACTTATATCAATTAAATATTTCTACACATACAATTTTAAGTTACTTTTAAATTTAAATTAGATAAAATTTGAATTTATTTACATCCGTTCTCTGTTGCTTACAATTAATTGCTTTAAAAACTATGATCGTTCCAACCATAGTATTTGGTTTTACTAATCTAATTGTGATATTCTATTATTCCTAGCCTTCACATTTACACAGAAAGACTACCTTTTGGTGCGGTATGATGGGGATCATCAAAGAAGAAACCGGCAGTCAGTATATGGCGAAAGGAGGCGATAGAAACGTCCTTGACCTTTGACATTCATACGCCGGCATGCTACAACATCAGCGCATCACACGGGTAGAAACCTAACGCAGATCCAGTCGGCGAAATTACTTCAGTTTTTTGTGATAACAAATATGCATACGATGTTATTGCTCCGGTACCTGAGACGGTAGAAAATTACAATGTTATGTTCCGCTTTCACGTGTCGGCTTTGATTCATATACAAACGAACAATTTTTCATTATAGAACAAACACAACGATATGATTGACGCTGGAGAATTAAAACACTAGTCGGCACTTGCCCTAACTCAGAGTTTGCCAACTGTCGGCTCTGTTGTCCATAAAACCGTTCCAATAATAACTCAACGTGTTTTTCAGTACATTACATATATATTATTATTATTATTATTATTATTATTATTATTATTATTATTATTATTATTATTAAATTTACGCACATTTTTTAACATTTCAGGTCATCAGCTTACTATTCAATTAAGAGTGCGAAACGGTCGATAAATTTTGCTCAGATGCCCGAGGTTCTTTTACGTGCCGTAAATCTACGACACGGGACCCACTGCTTTACTTGCCTTTCAAAAGAAGTTTCAACTGTAGTTTTTGTCTCCAGTTGTAAGTGTCAAGGTCTCATGTTACATCATTTCGTTTCCTCTGAGAGTCACTTATCTCGACAGTTATGCATTGTGCGCATTATCAGTTTTCTTACTTGTTTAAAAATATATTACGTGCATTTTTAATCAAAAATACGTAATAAAATTAAGGTTCAAACTTTTGTATAATTAAAGTAATTTTTCTATTAATATGTGATACAAACCAGTTTTTTACGCATACTTAAAAACCCTATTTTCTACGCTACTTAAATTACTACTAAATTACATGTACTTTACTAAAGTACATGTACTTTACAAGGTATATTACCTTACCAACCCTGGCCGTAAGTATCGCTCCGCGCTAGTCCGTTTTGATTGGTAGATTGCAGCAACGAAACTACACAGAATAAGTTTAAAGTTCTTCCCTGGCTTGGAGGGTCGATAAAACCTTGATATGCATAGCGGAAACGGTTTTATCAGTGGAAAGAATATCCAGTTAGCATTCGTAATAGGCGCCATGGCGTAGTTGTGGACTTACCCGCTGTGGGGAAGGCATAACGTAAACATGGCGTTCACTGGTTCACATAAAGCTTTCTGCTTGCTACAATTCGCTACCCAAGAGTCCGTTGTGACGGTATAGCAACCATTTTGTACCTTACATCAACAAGAACCTACAACAAAATAATTCGTGCATGATGCAAAAGATGTGAAGCGATGACAGCTTGTGTGATGGACAAGAACAGGCTGGCCAAGAGTGTCGGTTAAAACCGTTGAGCGTGTGCGAGAACCATTTGTCAGGAGCCCTAAAATGTGGACATGCCGCACGAACCAGGTCTAGCAGATTTCGCAGCCAACTGTCTGGGTATTTTACGTCAACGACTTAAAGTGAAACCATGCCGAATACAGCTGTTGCAAGCTCTAAGTCCCGAGGATCACAATCGTCGTCTTCAATTCTGTGTTGGTTTTCAAGAGCAAGTAGAAGAAAACTGTTGAGAAACTGATTTCAATGACGAGGCCACATTTCACATGTCCAACGTACGCATTTGGGGCACGGAAATACCTGGTGTTGAGGTAGAACACGTTCGTAACTCCACTAAAGTCAATGTATTTTATGCTGTTTCTTGTCAAAAGTGTACGGCCCGTTTTTCTTTATGGAGAAAACTGTTTGCGGTCCATTGTGCCTGGACATGAAGTTCAACAGTGGCTAATACCACTATTCATGCCGATAGCCAGAACTTTATTTATCAGCAAGTTGCGGCTGCACCTCATTTTCCTCATGACATCCGGGACTATCTCGATGCTGAAATTCCTCGTGGTTAGATTAGACGTGCTGCTGGAGATGACTTTTCTCTTCTTCTGAGGCTTCCACGATCACCTGACTTAACCTCGTGTGATATGGAGTTATCTCAAAGATCGTGTGCTCGTGCCGCCTTGGTCACATGATTTAGCACAGCTGCAAGAGAGGATCACGCATGCAGCAGCTGGTATCGACCGTCAGATGTTGGGACGTGTGCGGCAAGAGCTTAACTATAGGATTGATGTCTGTCGGTCACCAACAGAGGACATACGGAACACCTGTAAGATGTGTATGAAACTTGGAGAGATACAAGTGTTTCCTCCATGCCTGCCATGGTTTTTGTTCTGTCGAACCCCGAAACCAGGGAAAGAATTCAGAATCATCCGTATAAATACAGTCAGGTCAGTGTTAGGTATATGAAAACGTTTTTTTTTTATAACTAATTACGAATCATATACGCTTTTTGCTCTCTCACTCTATAAGTAAAATAAAGCACAAAATATACACGGTAATGGTAAGTAATCGTGATCGTACTTATACCTTTCTTGTATGTACTGTACAGATGCCTGCAACTCATGCAGCCTGAAATGCTGCCTCCTCTGTATTAGCTCTTATTAATTAATTAAAATACAAACGTGTAATATGTTCAAACATCTACCGTTCCTCTAAATGGTTTATCAACGTTTAAAACTGAGTGGTAATAATTAAGTGCATTGTGACACTGTCATGTTGGTATACATTCTGCATATGTGGTTGTACAAGGCATCCGTTAAGTGTGATCACATTGAAATTATTTCGCTTTCTGTGCCTTTAACAGAAGTATTTAAGCTTGATCTAAAGCAAGTAAAAAATAAAAAGTGATTACAGGGTATAGCAATGATGTATTTGCATCTTACGTACGTTGCACTTACTTCTTCATGCTGCATTGTTTCGCCTGCAAGAAGGAATAAATACAGGACCACAGTTCTTTACATTGACATGTAAAACGTTTATAAATGAAAACTTGCCCATGTTTTAACGATTATCACTGTTGCTATATGAAAATGAAGGTCCTGCTTATTGCGGTCATTATTACAGTCAGTTACAACCATACTACCAGTATGAGGTACACTTTGTTGCTGAGCTTATTGTTCCGAAGAAATGCAGAAACAATTGAATGGTGAGACATTATTTTTGTTTAAGTAATACCAGAGAATGGACATTGTAAAAAATGATTGTTTTATATCACACATATTTTTAATTCACATACGTATATCAGAAAACGAAGAAAAAAAGAACACTATAATAAGTGGGAACTATTCTGTGTGTCCATCTGGTCACGCACCAATCATAGACTTCTGTCAACCCTGCTTACAATGAATAGAGTAAAGCCCTCTCTCTATATTCGAGTATGGACAGGCTCCATATTTGGTCTAACTGTCTCTAATTCCCATGTTAAGTTTCTGTCGTTTTACTTGATTGTCATACAGTTAATTCCTAAAACATTTGTGTTATATTGTTGAATGATACGTTCTGCTTCTGTTCAAGTTCTTTTGACCTAGAAGACCTAGGTCAGACAGAAAATGCACACTTTTGAGACTATGTCCGGCACTTTCGTATAGCACGGCATTGAAACTACGCGGCCAATGATGGGTCATTTACCGGCAGAGGAAAGGGCTGTCATCGGTTAAAACAGAAATTGCAATATCAAACGTAGGCCTCATTAATTAAATCCAGTTTTAAAGTATTGTGAATTTACATATAAAAACATGTCTACAGAGAGAGAGACAGACAGAGAGAGAGAGAGAGAGAGAGAGAGAGAGTGCAGAAATAGGGTAAAGAGATATTTTGTATATTAAGCATTCAATTAAAATATTTTCCACATATTGCAAATTTAAATATAAACATACATCAGTAAATTGAAAGAGAGAAGATAGAATAGAATGCAAAGAAATGTTTAAGTATTACCCTAAAGCTAAAAATTAAACTTTCCATATTTTTCAAATTTATATCAAAAGTATAAATAGAGTGGAAGGGAGAGAAGATGGGAGGGGGGTTGTTAAGAAGCATATTATAGCCTAAAACATTAAATTAAAACCTTTCCATATATTGCTTATTTACCTATTTAAAAGTATAAGACAGAGGGAGAGAGAGAAGATGGTGGTTTAAAGGAAATACATATTTTGTACATAAATACTAAATAAAAGCATTTCATGTATTGTATATTTACATATAAATGTTTAGAAATATATAGAGAGTATTTATGGGGCCAATGTACGTTTTTATTACCACAGGCGATGGACACTGAAATGAAATGATAAATTGGGAAAGGATTTTTTTCAAGGAAGGAAGCGTTCCAGGCCTAAGTTTAGGTACCTCCCCGGCATTTGCCATTTATGAAGACTGAGAAAATCCTGGAAAAACCCCCAATCAGGGAGGACGGTCCTGGCGGGATTCGAACCGCAGACCTCCCGCTCACGAGTCCGTGCCTTAATGACCTTGGCGGTCCAAAGTAAAGGAGAATTTATACCTTTCATATATTACAAATCTGCATAATGAGGCATATGTATAATGAGAGAGATAAGGTAAGAAAGGAGATAAGCATTTTTACTCTAAATCATATAAATAATACATTTCTACATTTTTAAAATGTTACATAATATAGAAAATCTGTATAGACTAAGAGAGAAGTGGGAAGATAAAGGAAAGAAGCATTATGTACCTTAATTATTAAATTAAAACTTTATTATATTGCAAATTTACATAAAATGTATAAAATAAAAAGTATAAATAAAGAGTGAGGAACTGGATGGAGAAAAAAAAAACTATATTTTAACCCTAAAGCATTAAATTAAAACATTTCCACTTATTATTAATTTACATATAAGAACACAACAATAAACTTTATCTTTTTGATAATGATACAATAACGTAGGAATGGGGGGATTAACATTGTCAATTATTTCCTTTGCAAACATACAGTAGTTTTACTTTGGATTGCTAAGATAAGAAATACACTTTATTTATCTTTTCATGTGTTAATTTCTTGTTTTAATGTACAATCCTTGATATTGTTGACATTAAAATGCAGATTAAAAAGTGAAACGTCTATTCCTTACCAAACTAAATAATAATTAATAATATTTCTCTTTGTGTCACTGTAGCTATTTTTTAATAATTTAAATAATTTATAAGAACGAAAGTATCATTAAACCCGACAATCTTCTTCCACAATGAAATGAAATAAGCAATCATCAAGTTTTAAAAATATTTATAACTTTACTTTGGCCTTCAAATGCAGCTGTTTTTTTTTTTCACATTCCTTTTAAGTAATTTCACGTATAATAATTATTATTAATTATTTTGTTTATTTTTATTGTTTATTATTAGGCGTTATTTTTAATTTAATATCAAATACAAAAAAAAAAAAAACCTTACATAATACTTATATAACACAGTCAAGAATTTTTCGAATGGAATTCAGTTCTTCCAATTTTGTGAATCCAAATATTTCGTCTTTCGAAGTCGTATTTTCCTGAAGGAATTTGACATAACTTAACGCCTTTCTTTCCTTGAGTTGTACATCAAATGAACAATATCCAGGCATATCAATCCAATTAAAATACTTTTTAATAATGTTCTGCATATAAGCATCAGGCACAACACACCGACATCAGGCCGAAAATGGCGGCTGATTCCGGCGAACTAATCACCATCGGCAAATTCGCCGCGAAGCATGTGCGAAGCATGTATATACACGGCATTAGAATAGAGAGTAGTGGAGTCAGTATTTCTTTATGCTTTCAACAGTTGTTATGACGTAAAGCAACAATGTATAAACTTTGAACGGCACACTCGGCGTTTATACATTTCAGGTATTCTTGTGTCATTAAATAAAAATGTTAGAAATGGGTCAAGGTTGGTCATAGGAATTAATCCTATAAGAGAGCACCAAGATATGAGTGTTGATATATCGCAAGAAAACAAAACTCGTGGAAATTCTAGGACGTAAATCACGAAAATACTGAAAGAGGAAGAAATTTCGAAGAAGGATATAAGATAAGATATAAGATAATCAAGATTCTACTTGGACAAATAGGACCCTATTTGTCCCTCAGTTTGGTTACCCTCTCATCGAAAACATTAAATAGTCGTCAGCAAGAAGAATCTTTACCCAACAGAACTTGATAAAAAGTTTGCGCGTTAAGAGACTTTGTGGAAAAATTCAGGGGCGGACCATCAATAAGGGCGGAATGGGCCCGGCTCCCTTCAAAGAAAATGCCATAATTATTTACCATTTTCTCTTCACTTTGTCAACTTTTAGAACAAAAAATATACGAAAGCAGCGATTTATAACCGACTAGTTCTTGATTGTATCTTACACAATAAGCGCATTTCCTCTCTACTGTAGTAGCGGTAGCATGCGCTCCTCCGTTAGCGAGGGAAGCTCATGGGCCAACGTGGAAAATTTTATACTTTGAACTTATATCTTCATGGACCAGCAAAAATTTACAGGGACTTATGTTTGTCTTTCTCCAAGATGGGTTAGCCTTTCTCCTGCCTATTGCTGCGTTCTCTTGGACTAGCAAGAAGATGGCCCATGGCCAGCGCTCGAAAGTCTCTCGTTTCTTAGGAACGAGATGTTGAGGGGTTACTGACACCACGCATAACTGACTAGGAATTACTTTCGCATTTTGTTTGTCATTGGGTGACTTCCTCATGGTTTGTCATAGTGTTAACTGTTAAGTTACAAAAAAGTGTATCTGTTTTGTGTTTTCTTTCTTTCTTTCTTTCTTTCTTTCTTTCTTTCTTTCTTTCTTTCTTTTCTTCTTTTTTTTTAGTGTTTAACGCGCCACAGTTGGTGGACACTGATGATACATGAGATGAAAAAAGATATATTAGGAAAAGAATTTTTTAAGGAACCTCTCCGGCATTTGTCATTTATGAGAACTGAGGAAAGCCTGAAAAAACCTCAGGGATGACGATCTTGGCGGGATTCGAATCCCAGTCCTCCCGCTCACGAATTGGCGCTTTAACGACCTCGGCCACCCGTGGCGGATTTTTGTGGCAATGAATAATGTGGACGTTTTCTATAAGACTCCATTTTCGCGTCTAAGTTAAGTTCGAAATGAAACGACGTGGACCCCATCAACCGAAAGCTGTAGGAGCTTACTTAGCAAAACGCAGAAAGTATTTTTTATGGTTTGAAAAAACATCCTTGCTGACAGCGTGTTAAAGTGAAAAACATGTTTGTCTATAGGAATTAGATTAGAAAAGAAATAGAAAGGGCAAATTTCGTTTTTGTACAGGCCGACGAAACGAAATATATTATATGCTTGTCACAATTTGTTGTGATATTACGATACATTGGTGGGTAAATCGGATGAAAGATTCATGAAATTCGTTGTTGTTTCTGAATTGACTGCAGAAGGCTTAAGGTGTACTTAAAAGCTGAATTAGAAGAGTTCAGTATAAACTAGATGTTTACAGAACTAAGTACGATGACGCTATAGTTTTGGGAGAATTTCGGGGAGAAACATAAATACGTCTTGATGGAAGATACCTTCCTCCATGCCATTTGGAGATGTCCCTGGCCCACCCTTCTTCAGGGACCATTAGCCGCCACTGAAAGAATTCATAATAACTCAATTCCGTATTGGCTGTTTTACATAAATTAATGTACAGGACTACTGAATCAAAAATCGCGGATTTTCTTCCCATGTTAAACTAATGAGCTAAAGAAAGCAGACTTCAAAGTTCACGTCTTGTGCGAAAGGCGTTCCAGACAAGGCCAAGTGGCGAGGTGCACATGAATAATTCAGAGCCAACATGCAGCACTTGAGAATCAATACTTACTGCACGTTACTATTGTTGTGGACAGCTGGTAAAAGTGGAACACAATGAAAAAGGGGGCTTTTAGTTAGAATATCGGGTTTTGAACATCTAATAGATGCCTATATATATCCTCTCCCATGTTTAGCAAGTTTGCTTTACACTGAAGTGAGTGACCGCGTTATGACCCACTGACCTATATTTCACTACATGCTAAATCGCTTTAAGGATATCCATGTGTAAATCATTTGAAATTTTGTTTTTAACATTATATAAAATAGCTTAAACGTTCCTATATTTATTGGCTCCCATGCGCCATTTTTAAAGCCCATGTGAATGTTTAAAATTTCCTTACACATTTAAACTCTCTGAATAACGCCTACATTCACACAAATCTAATTTTTTTTTTACTAAAGAGCGAAATGAAGAATCAGACTTGAAAAATTCGGATCACGATCGGTAACTTCAGCCTTCCGTGCTGACGCTCTAACCAACTGAGCTACCAAGCGCGGAATCACGAACCTCTCTCATCTGATTCTATATATCCCCGAGACCTCCCTAAGGTTTCTCTACTATGAGAAGCGACTCTGAATGCAAGTACTTATGATCGAGACTTCTGGGGGTTAATTTATACAAGTTAGTTGAACGTCCCGACCACCAAAATAACTTTTGAAGCATGTGGTTCAGTGTCATAAGCTCAGTAGGTGAAAATATTCATATACTGAGAACTCAAAAATGATATTGCCCACTTTTTTCTATTTCCGGTTCCAATCGATCATAGAAACCATTTGTAATGACTAAACCAGGCTTTAGGAATGTCTTGCATCACTTCCATTATTCGATACTCCAGATCACGTTAGTTGGTGGGCCTTTCTCTATATACTATTGACTTCAAATGACCACACACAAAAAGCACAATGACAACAAATGTGAGCATTTTCTAGCCACTCCTGACGACTTTTCCTACCAATCTATCATTTTGGAAAAGCCTGGTATAAGTGCCGACAAACAATCTGTCACTAGTGAGTTGAAACTACATCTTGTTGGAATCAGATGTCATATCTAGGTAGCTCGTGGTTTACAGGATGTGAAAACAAATTTGCAATAGCCGGTACTAAGTGATATCGAAGCAAATACAAATATCTATTAGCGTTTAGCGTTCTGCAAGGAACAAAGGATCAATGATGTGATTATCAACAATACCAGCCCAGACACTAAGTTATTGTCGATGCCGCGTGTAGTCCTCTATTTCCGTCTGAACAGTATCGACAGTTATATATATTGATTTATTTACGGACGCTCTTTAACGTCTCAGGTCATCAGTTTCCCATTCTATTCAAGGCGTGAAATGGCCGACAAATTTTGCTCAGAGGCCTCTTCTTTCAGGCTTGAGGTTCTTTTTCGTGCCGGAAATGTACGACACGGGACCCACGGGGCTTTACTTCTCTTCCGAAGGAAGCCATACTTAGGATTTTTACGCCCGAAAAAATCCATCGGTCCTGCCCGGGATTGAACCCGCGATCTTGGGTTTAGAAGGTTGTGTTTGTTGACAAATTCGTTCAGAAAGAATGTGGTTTCATCTGAAAATACAAATTTTCTAAGAAAAACTGGATTGTTGTTAATGCGCTCCATCATTTATTCACAAAACTGCATTCTTCTATCGGGATCGTCTTCCTAAAGTTTCTGCATAAGGTGAATTTTATACGGTCGTTGCTTGCGGTTTTAAGGATTTTACTACGGAACTTTGACATATATTTGACTCTTAACGATAAATTTGTAGTAGAAACTTGAGAATTTTCTTGCACACTGAGGAGAAGTTCATTGAAGTATTCTCATCAATTGCACTTTTCGGTGTCTGGTAAGTTCTTTACACTTCCAGTTTGAGTGCATTTCTTTACGATTCTTGTCACTGTTGTAGTGGAACTGATTGCAATCCGGATGCACATCATTAAATAAATTCGCCTCTTCTCGATGAGGTCGTTGCCTGTCTCCGAAGCCAACCATAATATAATTAGAATTCTTTCCCTTTCGCTCAACACCAGACAGAATTGTTTAACACGCTATAGATGTCAGATTTAATCCTTTAAATAAAATGTTAGTATACCAATAAATATGATTTCATAGATAAAAACAAAGGACAGTAGGTATTTATACTTTTACTACAGAACACAATGAACAAAAGAAGCGCTTTGTTATTCACTATACTGTTTTGTTTTCTTGATTTATAACAAAAAGTTTATACGAAGACTGGTGTACTTTTTGAAAAGTTCTAAATGAGCATTATTGCGTGCTAGGTACCATCTTGCGCGCAGTCACCGCCCGGTGTTTTCACTCTACCTTCCTCCCGGAGCTATAGACTCAAAGGACCAGCAGTGAACAAGCTCGAACTACTCAGTCCAATTTGATTGAGGTTTTCCGTGGTTTTCCTCACTCCATCTTTGGAAAGAGCAATTGCCAGGTAAAATTTTTCTCCACTGATTTACTTTCCGTTTTATCTTTGTGTCTGCGAGGCGGTTCTGACATTGGGCTGACCATCTATTCAAGAAGTCCTTCAATGTGTTTGTGTGTCCCGAGAT
Source organism: Metallyticus violacea (assembly GCA_030762175.1). NCBI lineage: Eukaryota > Metazoa > Arthropoda > Insecta > Mantodea > Metallyticidae > Metallyticus > Metallyticus violacea. The sequence goes on from CM060836.1 coordinate 25,529,284, forward strand.
AATTAGCTCCTCGGCCGGTGACTGGCCCTGTCATTGGCTAATACGTCCAAATATCCAGTAGGGTGGGACCTGTTAGTACTGGGTTCATCGTTTTACGGAAAGTGAAGGGCCGTGCGGTCATTGGAGTTCTTCAAGTTCATTCGAGGCATAACCTTGAAGACAAGGAGACCTGAAAAATTCCATGGAAAGACAGCGCGTGAATACGTAAAACCGTTGAAAATTACGGAGTTTCTGTTGAAAAGTATGAAAATTATGGTTACACACCGTGAAAATTTTATTAACCTTCTTGTAAATGAAAAGGGAAAAACATAGAAGGCATTACTTTCTGACTGACCTTTGCAACATTCCCATCTTCATGTCATTCAGAATAAAAATAATAAGAAAGTTAACGATGTTCTGTGAAAACTGAAATTGTCTTCCGCTTTAGAGCTTTTGATGAGCTTTAGCCTTCTGCACTATTCACATATTTACTTCATTTCCATTCTCTAACTTCAATTTTTCACACATCTGCCGTTTCATTATCTATTTCATCGCTGACCTTTCTTGTTCCATTCTAGAGCACTACTTTCCTTTTAACAATCTTTTTCGAACTCTACTTTTATCCATTCTCTACATGTTTTATTATCTTATATTGGTTTGCCCAAATGAAAAGGAGACTTTTTTCTGTAATGATTGGTTAGAATATATGAACATACAGGAAGTAGGAGTGATACAGGGGTGACATCCATTGTACACAGTCATCTAGTCCGTCCCAGTTGGATATCCTGAACGAAGAAGTCGGTGTTGACTGACCAATCTTGAAATCCCCCCTGCTTGGTAACTCTGCAAATGCTCCATACAAGCACCCATTCGTCGAGCCTACTGCTCCTCAGAAAGATGCTTGGGGCCCCACTGCGCGCTAACCTTGTGGTATCAAAACCGTCGATGGGGAATGGTGTGAACACCTCCCTTCTGTGGGGATTCGGCAACGTTGTCTATGACTGCAATTTGTTCCTCGGTTAAGTGAGCGCATACCTCAGTGCGCACCATCTGAACATTGTGCTGCATGAAAGACACGTTGCTCATTGGGCGGTAAATTTCGGCTCCACTAGCACCTTCTGCCTTCGAATATTTAATTACTGCTTGCTGGAATCTCTGTAAATAACACCCTGCCATGTCAGTATGCTTTCTTACTTACAACGAAGCCACCTACCAGAGCAAACACAAAGCTCTGCGTGGTTAAGCTACGACGGAACGGCAGAAGTATTAGTTTCATTTGTTAAGTTGTTCATTTATCTAATTCTTAATTATATCCAAATTTCCACCTTTCTCCCTGATAAATTCTTCTCAAATTTTAACTTTCAAATCGTCTAAACATTTCTTCATCTGCTTTTAAAATGGTTGAATGTTTTTACTTACTGGTCTTATTAATGTTTGTATATATTGAAGACTTTTAAAGAACATTTTTAAAACTATGTCGTCAAACTATGTGCTACATTCCAAAACTTTTGAAATGACGTTCGTAATTACTGGATATTTTCCCAACAGTTCGCCTCCTAGATCACCGACTGATTACTTGTTATGGGATACCTCAAAGAAAGAGTATTTCTTAGTAGAACCTACAATAATCGATATCAGATGTCACTGAAAAGATTCTTAGAAATGTCTTTTATAGCATAGAAGAACGGCTATTTCTTGTTGAAAAACGATGTGGTGGTCATATTTAAATTTTTCCGTGTTCATTCTTTATAATATTCTTGTTAAATAAAAGAAAATTTACTTTTTATTTTTACAGAATATAAAGGTTATGACGATGTGAAAAACCTTCTGTAAGCTTGTTTGTCTCTTGCAAATGCATCTGCATTGAAAGGTGAAGCACGATTCACTGCAGAGCCTTAGTTTTCCTTGTTGGACTTCTGCGCTGCAGCTGGCGTATATTTTCCGTTGACACCTGAGTAATTTTTCTGCTAAAAATAACAACGGGGTATTGTGACCTTGAAAATGGACAGGGATCAATAGCACCATGCATGCAGTGCTAATGGTCACGTCGGGGTCAAAGTCTTGTTCCAGTGCGTCCGCACCCTGCCGTCCTCGCGGTGCAGTGGCCGCATTGCAGCCATGAAGCACTCTACATTCTTTTTGTACCGACCCGAATGCTTCATTTTTACATGTTGTTAATTTTCTTGATTTTTTCAACTTTATTTTTATATATAGAAGTGATGTAAATCAATCCAACAAAACAACAGCAGCCAGCCAGACATTTCCTGAAGTACGTGGGTTGTTTGAAAAGTTCTCGGAATAAAGCACAAAATGACAGCAAAGCATATTTTTATTTTTCAGCATAGTCTCCCTTGACACCAATGCACTTAGTCCGGCGATGCTCCAAACCCTTTATCCGAATCATCAGGGAATTAGACAGATGTAGCAGCAAATCATACCCCGATTCATTGATTTTTGACTTCAGAAACGACACGTGTGCAAAGTAGAGCTTTGTCTTGATGCAAAATGACTTTCTTTTCTCGCATATTTTTATTTTCAACAGGTCTAACAGGTTAGCATATTATGTTTCAGTGGGTAGATAATCAGTTAGCAGTACGCCTTTGGCATCCTAGAAAACGGATGGCATTATCTTTCCGATAGATTTCACACACTGGCGTACTTTAGTGGTGGAGAATAGTGATGCTTTCATTATTTAGACTGCTGTTTTGTTTCACATGTGAAGTGGTGCAACTATGTTTTATCATTGGTCATAATTTGATTCATAAAGTCGCCCGGATCTCTCTGAAAACGGACCAAACTTGGCCGAGAGATTTGCACGCTTTTAATTCTGAGTCAGCAGTCGCGGTGCCCAACTTGCCGATAATTTTTTCAGGCACAATTCTCCCATAACATGAGAAATACGCGTTCCCTGAAAGGCCAGAGTGTCAGCAATTTCGGACACCTTTAATCGGCGATCTTCCAGAACTACGTCGTGCACCTTATCTATAATTTATAATGTCGTGATGGATTTTGGTCATCCACTGAATGGGACATCTTCCAAGCTTTCACGACCTTGTTAAACTCCATAGTCCACTTGGAAATGGTTGAAAATGATGGTGCAGAGTCCACTGGAGTGTTTGTCATATCTGTATGAATTTCTGTTGGATTCATAGCCTTCTTTACCAAGTACTTAATAACCGCACAATGTTTTATATTTGTCATTTTTACCATGTACAGTCTGCACTGCAACAAACAGCTACAGCTACTATGGTTCTTGACCGTATTATTGCACAAATTTTTCTGTGCAAAATGCCGGGTTTTGATAACAAAACTGCTTCGGAACAGCTGCTGCAATCTGTAGGTCATTCGGAAAACTTTCAATTTTTTAAACTGCGTTCAAGAACTTAATATTCACACACTTTTTGCTATATTTCGAATAGCTCATGTTCTTCAAAGGAAAAGATTTACATTATCATTGAATGTATTCTTGATATTTCTAGCTTTGATTTTTTACTTTTCTTATTTGTCTCATTGTTTCGGTTTTTTATGCTCTCCTTTGCTCATAACCTCAATTTTCTTTAGGAACAAATTTTATAAACAGATGTTTATGCAAAACCAACTCTGCCAACTGAAAATCAGAATGCGTAAAGTAAATATTTTTCAATAGGTAATTATGTAAATGAAGAAGCATTTACTTATTTACTTATTAGTGATATGTCGGCTGCATGTAATTGTATTCTTCAACGAATTTACAAGCTTAGCTAAACTCTACAGGCTTTGGTGTGGCATGAATCCATCATTATTGGCACACTTGGAGCGGAAATATTGAGACTTTGTTTTTACATTGTTATCATTAGCAAGAATGGCAAGGCCACCGCTGTGATTTGGGTGATGGAAAAGGTCAATGGAGTTTTCGTTGAGAATACGGCGGGGGTGTACCAGCTGATAGCACTATGCAACAAAGAAACAGGCAATGTTTGCAATGGGAACTAGACCGGCCGGACACGCGTATTTGAAGAAGATGACTGTGCCAGAAGTTAAAAACATCATTAAAAGTATGCAGTTTATAACTGGCTATTCCTCAAAGCAAACATAACTCCTGACATACAGGCCACGAACAGGGTGCTAAACAAAACTCCTCTTTATTACTATACATGTAAGTTATCAATGTAATAAACTTTGTTTGAAACCACAGAGTGTGAAATCATGTATTTTGCTGGCCATTAAGGTGCTTACATCACTACACCTTATCTTTGTTTCAAGAGGGAGGCCAATTTTTGTACTTAACGTAGTCAGATCACTCGGTAGTCTCTTTTCCATTTGTACCACACTGTAAGTTTAATGTTTACTAGCCAATTAAAAGGCAGTCAACTCTTAATGCTACTATCCATTGTATTAAAAAACAAAAACCAACAATAAAAAGCAAACAATCAACAAAGGGAACGAATGAAAATGCTTAAAATCAAAATACAAGTAATAAGTTGTAAGTCATGGCAACTTTTTTTTATTCGCGAACAAAGGGACAACACGAAAAATATAAGATATACGATTGAAAGTATGGAATATACTTTCAAATGAAGTCACCGGATAATGTATGTGAGCAGATTTGCGTGTCTCATCATATCCCAAAGTTCAGCTGTTGAGCGACAGTGGTCAGGAGTGGAGGTCACGAAGAGTGAACCTTTGCGATATGAAAATATAATTTCTCCGCGATAGGAATGCACGAGAATACCACCCAAAGCTACGGAAAGCATTGGGTGCGCTTGCCCTGTCCTATCGAAGAGGACAGAGACCTTCAAACAGGGCAGAATGTCGACGGCCGATCTGCCGCGCAGTGGGTATCCTGTGTCCGAGGGCAAGAATGTATGAGTGGAGTTGGTGGTGGTAGTGGGAGTGGTGCAACAGTCCTTACGCGATAATAAGTGCTGGACGCTTGCTGGAATTAGAGATTCCGACAAACACAGTGCACCGCATTTTACGGGAGAGCCTAAACATACGAGAATGTGTGCAAAGAGTGACAGTCAATCAAGTGTGATACAGAAATGGATTCGCTATGACACATGTCGCATCAATCTGGCGAGGTTTCAGAAAGAATGGGATGCCCTGTTGAATCACATCATTGCAATTGATGAAACGTGGGCTAGAGCATATGGACCGTTCTGACTATAAAAGCGATAGTCCAGCGAATGGCATCACCCTGGGTCACCACGGAAACTCAAATTTCGCCAAACTCCTTCACCAAAGTCATTGTCATTCTGGCGTATGACATTCAAGATGTGCTTGTGTTCATCCATAGCGTGAAAGGAACACTATGAATGTCCAGTATTACAGATCTTCATGGTGTCACAATTGCGCCGTGCCGCACGCACCAAACGAACAGAACTTTTGAACAACGCCATTATTCTTGCCAGGCTTTCTCCGGTGGCATTTTCTCTATGGAGGAACAAAAGTTATGAGCCGCCTCACTGCCTTTACTCTTTTACTTAAACTCAAAAAGAACAACATGTCAGAAATGTTTTAGCGAATTCCAAAGGATTGTAACTTTTGCGGTTGTTATCCAAGAAAAGATTTTTTGTCATTGTCTAAAAATCTCCGTGGATCCTACTTTCTAGGCACAAAAATGACAATATATATATATATATATATATATATATATATATATATATATATAAGATTATCTCAGTAGTGTGCTTTCTGGGCAGTGTATTGAAAGAGGTAGTCCTGTAAATTGGCCACTTCGTTCTCCGGATTTCAACCACCTAGGTAGTTTTTTTTTTTTTTATTTTAAGAGGCTCGTGTAGGCATCATCAGTCGATACTGATGAGCAGTTACTGGCACGAGTCTTGGCTGCTTACGATGAGGTTAGTTAACACTCCAGATCTTTTTGAGAGGGTGCGAGGATAATTTCTTTACGGGTGCACTCTTTGCAGGTGTGTTACAGGCCGACATATCGAATATCTCTGTGATCTGTTTTATTTTTTGCACTTAAAATATTTCCCCTCCTTAATCCTCCAATTTTCTTTTATTTGGTTTTCACGCAGCAGTAAAGAGCTACAATGCAGTTTACTTAAGTATTTGGTTTAATTCAGGTACATTTTTCCTTTACTCTGAAAAAAGACGTTTATTTTTCCTTTTAAGTACTTACTATGTCTACAGTCATTGGCTAGAGTGGAGGAAAAATCTTCTAAACTTTGAAATGTATCTGCACGTACAATTTGCATGTACATCACAGGTCAAGGTAATAAACACTTGGGGTAATGGCTTTACACTTGCAATAAGTAACTAGGAGCTTTGTGTTATTTCTCTCAATTTTAGTGAATGTAAAGATATCAGCTTTTCAGTTCATAAACAACGTTACATTTAAAAATGTTTAAAAATATACACACAGTATAGCTGTGGTCATATATTTATTAAAACTGTTTTCTCTTTCATAATACTTATAGATTGAAAGAATCTTATTTGGTTTCCCATACTTTTGAAAATTAGAGTAATTTCAATGTTTACATTTACATTTTATTTTCCAGTGATTTTGAAGGGAAAAACAGACAAATCTAATTGAGTAATCTATTATACTTCAAATTTCTTTCATTAGATAGCTTTAGAGTTTGTCATGCTAATATCACACAGTAATGCCATAAGTTATTTCATTAATTAATGAAAACATAATTTGGATTTTTAATGTTATTTATTTACTTTTAAGTTCATGCTGGAAAGATGTTTTTTCTCAACAAAATTCGGCATATAACTTTCAATTAACAAACGATTCATCTAGTTCAAAAACCAGCAAACCTAAATTGGTGTGTGTGCGTGCGTGCGTGCGTCCGTGTACTAGCTGTCGCGTTCCAAACTATTGCATGGAAAGAATTTTAAAATTTTCTTCAAATATCCATCGATTATACTTTCTAGGCATCAAAAATGACATCGTTTACAAATTCAACTTGCTGAGGGGTTTACTTTGTGTGACTATCTTTTATACGTAAAAATATTAGATGAACTAGAGATATCTAAACTTTATTTTTCTTTTAATTATTAGGTTCTTTAATTATTTTGGCTTCTGTGCTCCTTTTGTTGCATTAATTTGTAAGTTCTTATTTAATACTCCCATTAGCCTTAAAATAAGTTTATATATTATTCTCAAATAATGTTTATATATCTCAAAGTTCGTAAGTCAATACTACAACGGCAGTACCTAAATAAAATGATACAATAAAAATAGTATGGGACTCTGTGTTAACAAGAACGCGCGGACACGAGCTAAGAGTTTTGATGCTGTTACTAACTACTCATATGCGTGGATTATTAGTGGCATTGTTAAGTACAACAATAGAAAGCATGGTTTATGAGTACTGTAAAAAATGAACGATCTATGTGGGTGTTACGCAACATGCGTTAATAATTTCAGCTCTGAAATTTCTCTTCAAGCTGTGTTGTGCTAATTAGCATTTATTGGATAACTTGAGAACAAATATTGTTAGACCAATAGCTTACATTTGGTGAGTCATGTGACTTTTCGACGTCATAAACTCCGCCCGCTCCACGTCGCATAGCAACCGTAAACAAAACAAAGCTCTAGGTGCACGACGTGTTACTGGCGGTGGTGAACCTTCAGTCACAGGTCGTCTGAACGATATTTCTTTTTATGTGTTGTTAACGCGACTTTCAAATAAGAAACTACGCATAGGAATGGAAAATATAAACTTACGTAAAGTAATGTGAAGTGAGTGATTCCAGGATTAAAAATGTGCATAATTATTTAATAATAAAAGAAGACTTTTCTGATTTTTATATTCAGGTTTGGCTTTTGTGTTTTCTATTAAGTTGTGTGTTACATATTAAAGTGTTTCAGTGTTGATGTAGTTTTATTCCCCGGAGTGTTTTACTGATTAACGTTAACTACTCGATGCATGAAACTTGAGCTGTTATCTCAGAGCAGAAACCGAAGATGTGATAAAGGTGTTATTTGTATGACTATGAGTGGCAAGCGAAAACCTTCGCCCGAAAGTTGCTTATCCCCACCTTTACATCTCCCGTACCCCGCCTTCTACGAGAACACGGGGGAGAGCAACAAGATCGTAGCGAAGCTTTCCTTGAGAAACCAGAAGCCTGGAGGCGGCAAGGACACCTCGTCAGGCAAGACGGCGAAGTCGGCAGGAGCGGCCCTTCAGAGAAAACCCCATCAACCGCTGCCCGATACCTCATTGTTGTCATCACCGAAGTCTCCGAAACAAGCCGATGCATCTCCGCCCCCCGACCTGTATGACTGCGAAGCACATTCACCTGGTGGCGCCAGCACCACCTCTTCTGAAGGTAATTCATTTTCGTGAGCTCATTATGCGGGCACAGAACGACTTTGAGGTGAATGACGGCACTGGTTTATATTGCCAACATTTTTACATTTGACGTAGTAGAGATCGATCGATACTTTCATATTCTTCATCAAATTAAATATCACTTTCTAGTTTTATTATTCTGAGAGCATCAATATACACAGAGAGGCTTAAAAAAAGTCAGTCACGATTAAGCGAATTCCTCAGCAAGTACGACAAATTAAAAAAAACTATTACAAAAGATGAAAATTATTCTTATTATTAAAGATTAAAGCATAAAAATTAATGGTATACTATTAATTAAATGAAATATATGACCACTGATAGAAAAACTGTACTGTGTGAGAATTTTTAAACATGTTTAAATGTTACTAATGTTTATATTATCTTACATTCTCTAAAATAGAGAGAAATAACAGAAAGTTTCGAATTGTGATTTAAGATGTTCGTATGTTTAAATAAAACAAAAACAAGTTATTTAACTAGTCCATATGTTCAACATTTGAATATATGAATTATATAAAACAAAAATAAGTTACTATTTAAAAACAATTACAATGTACCAAGCAAATATACACAACCGAAAGAAAGTTACGTCGATTTTCATTGGTTTCGAAATTTAATTTAAATTTTACATACAAATATAATTCTCATGCATAAATTAGATAATATTCACATTTGCTATCTTAACGACGACCCTTTTATTAAATATAAAACATACGCATCATTATAAATAAAGTTTATATGCTGAATTAATTTATCCTTTTATTTTAAAACAATAAACAGAAAATCAAACTCTAAGGCATTTTTTAAATTTCGGTTTTCAGACTTGCAAGTTTAGAGTTACTTTGTTATCCACAGTCTTACCCTAATGGCGGTTCCCTGATTTTCAACTACTGCTTTATTTAAATGGTATATGAGGAGTTTAATTGGAAAAAACAAAGATAGATGCCGTAGGAGCGATTTTTGGTTTGGGGTAAACCCCCTTTTAATAGTTGATTTCCCTGATTTTCAGAAACTATTTTCTTATTTTATTTCAATCACATATACCGAGTTTCGTTGCGAAAAAAACAAATATTGGCGCCGCTAGTGCGATTTTTAATTTTGGGTTACAGGTAAACCCCCACTCCTAGTAAGCTGATTTCACTGATTTTCAAAAAATATGTTTATTGTTTTATTTCGATAGCATACACCCAGTTTGCTTAAACATTTTTAAATTGCGGCCGCTCCAACGATTTTTAAATTTCGCTTTAATCCCTCCACTCTTTAAATTACAGTTTTGTAATATACCCCCACTCCTAATGCTACTTTTTCCCTGATTTTCTGAACCTACTTTTCTTATTTTTATTTAAATTATATATACCGAGTTTCGTAAGTGCTTAAAAAATAAAAAGGTCGGTCCTGGTGGTGTAGTGGTAACCATAATTGCCTTCTAAACCCAAAATCGCGGGTTCAAACCCGGCCAGGATTGATGGATTTTTTCGGGCATAAAAATGCTAATGGCTTCCTTCGGAAGGCAAGTAAAGCCGTGGGTCCCGTGTCGTACATTTACGACACGAAAAAGAACCTCAAGCCTGAACGAAGAGGCCTCTGAGCAAAATTTGTCGGCCGTTTCACGCCCTGAATAGAATGGGATGCTGATGACCTGAGATGTTAAAGAGTTTCCGTAAATAAATCAAATCCAAATCCCCCCCCTTAAAAATTAATGCTATCAGGACATTTTTAAATTTTGGATTCCAGATAAATTCCCGCTCCTAATAGTCTGATTTCCTGATTTTCGGAAAGTTTTTTATTAATTAATTTAATGGCATATACCAAGTTTCATTGAGAAAAAATTTGCAGCCGCTAGAGGGATTTTTAAATTTTTGCTTTATTTTGACCCCCCCTCCAATGGTCCAATTTTACTGGTTAAACAAGCCAGCAAAATTGGTCCATTGAACCGATTGTTTGTTAATTGATGGTTATTTACTAAGTTTCGTTGAGAAAAAACAGACTTTGCCGCCATTAGAGTGTTAACAGACAAACACACACACACATAATTTCAATATCATTTTCGGTGCCTATAAAGTAGGATCGATTGAGATATGAAGAAAATTTTCAAAAATCTGTACACGAGTCCTTCGGAATCGGCCAAAACGCAACACTTAAATTTGTTTTATATTTTAAATTTTACCATTATTATATGTGAATTGTTATAATTCCATTTATTTCTTGAACATTAAGCACATTTCCAAATATTTTACAACCACTTAAGTGTTCAGATATTTTGAGTATAATTTCCTTTATATATGAGCATGAAAATAAATGCAATCGCGTATTTACCAGTAGGGCAACAGAATGCAACATAACCTGCATTGGTAACATAACAATTCAACACTCAGTGGTACTCTCAGAATTGGGTGTCCCCTCCTCTGGCTTGTATCACAGCTTGCAACCTTACGGACATGCTGCGGGTCAAGGTCCATGGGTTTTCTTGTGGTATGGCCTTCCATTGCTCACGCAAAGCCTCCCGAAGTTCATCGAGGCTCTCAGGAACACATTGACGATCATTTTTTTCCCTATCATGTCCCAAACAGGGGACATGAGGTCAGGGCTTCGTGCTGGCCAAAGTAGCGCCTGAATCCTCACCTCACGCAAGTACCGTGTCACATTGTGGGCTACATGTAGACGGGCATTATCATGCACGAAGTGGAAATCATTGCCAACATTGGAGCATAGGGAATAACATCTGAAGAATTCCTTCAATGTACCGGTTTGCATACATGGCCCCTTTGTCCACAGAAACTTACTCTGTCTTGGCTTCCGCACTGATACCAGCCCACACCATGACAGAACCTCCCCGTCTACGCCGAGTTCCGTTAGCCCCAGAATTTACACTCCCTTCCTCGTTAAAGTCACAGATTGTCGAACAATAAAGCAATTTAAAGGTAAATTAAATTATCAGCTCTAGAAATCAGAACAGTTAGCCTCTCTCTTCTTCTTTCTCCTTTTCTCCTCCTTCGTGCTCTTCTGTTGTACTTGAGAAAAGTTGTTGAAGTACAAGTGGAATTCTAACACTATCCTTATCAACTTTGTGCCTATATTAATAGATGCAATATTTTACATGTTGTATATATCTTTAATTTTTATTTTTTGCTGTATTTTATATATCAATGTATATTTTACTCTTGTGTTTTTGCTGTTTTTTTCGCGTTGTAGGGCGGCCTAACTCTTACCAAGGTAAATAACAACAACAACAACAACAACAACAACAATAATAATAATAATAATAATAATAATAATAAATGTCATTGTAACACAATGCTCTAGTTTTTTTCTCTAGAAAAATACAAATGATAACGTTGTATATTGCATCCCTTTGGGTTTTATAGCGCGTTTGCTATGAACAAAATTCGGCAGAAGTACTGAAGGAAATATGTCAACATATTAAGAGGGGTTGAAAATAATGCAAGTAGAGAAGGGAAATAATGGATAAAATAGAATATAAGGAATAAAAAATTAATGGGTAGGTACAATCATACAGAAAATAGGAATTACAAAAAACTAAAATTATATATGTGTGTGTAGTGTTTGTTTGTTTTTTTTTTTCCCAAATACCTGCGAGGGGGGAAGAGAAAAAATCGTGCGAGTTGAAAAGGATATTTAATTCTGGAGCGAGTGCTCTGTTTTGCGTTGCATGCAGTAGGACAGTTTATTTTTATTATCTTCCGAAAGCCCAAATATACGAGAGATGCTCTATACAGGGTGGTCATAATTTCGCAGGCTAAAATTTACATTTTGTTATCTTAACGCGTAGTGTACACGTGTTACTAGTTCCTTTGCTGTCGCTTCCGGTTCTTGTCAGTGAGAGATATGTAAGTTGACACATGTTCAGTTCCGCTTATAATAAAACGAAGGTGACATGCGATGAACAACATACTGTGCTTTCATCTCAACAAACCTTCTGCTGGGGTCTATGCAATGTTACAGCAGTCCTATGTAGAGTATGTTATTTTCTACAGCTTGAAGGTGGTTTAAAATGTTTAAAAAGGGGGAGGCAATCAATTTCAAAGGAAGGTTAACTCGGCGCTCCAGTTTGTGCTCTAACGGAAGAAAACATCGTTATGTGAGAGGATTGTTGAATAGCATTAAGAATACTTTCAGGAATTCTGAAACTTTCACTGATGCCACCCTCACGTTGGTAACCTAAAATCTACACATGAGACGCGTTTGTGGCTGGTGAGTTCCAAGACTGCTGATCCTTGAACAATCAAATAAATAAAAACAAAGAGAAAAAAAGTTCTCTTGCAGCTAAAGATGATGTTACAGGAAGATGCGGAGTTTCTTTTAAAGACAGTCACTGCTGATGATCCTTGTCTACAGAGCAAACCTAAAAAGCTCTGTATGGAATCTCCATCATCTCCAACGCAGAAGTGGCTGCTTCTACTGTGAAGGTTATGATCGCCTCATCTTTCAATATTCAAGGAATGGTATGCCAGCATGTCATATCTTTAACTGAGTAATACTACAAAGATGAACTGAAAACTCTGCAAGGCCATTTCACACACTTGCAAAAGATCATATTTCCTTGCAACAAACTGAATGCTGCACGATAATGCACGGCCGCAGATCGCAAATATGGTTTCTGGACATCTCCCAAAAAGCAATGTGAAGTGTGTCCCTCCCTCTCCCTATAGTTCTGATGTTTCCCCAAATTGAAGAAACGGTGTCAATAATTGCACATATTTCATGATAATACATATTAACGTGACAACTTAAGCGAACATCTAAAGTGGTCCCCATTAGGTGCAGTGCATCTGTACGAGTCTTCAAAGACATGCTGGTAACCATTTTTGACAGGTCCTTCAGAATCGCCTCCGCAGCATTCACCGTTGCCTTCCACGAAGGTGTTTCTTCAATTTGGAGAAAAGGAAAAGCCACATGGGGGACTGT